>JAKGUB010000284.1:10322500-10922500 GCA_026261675.1 Hippocampus mohnikei | reverse complement strand
ATTTACCTCGGTATGTTTGCCCAATACTTCTTGCCGCCACTAGGGGGCATATTTGCATGGTACAGTATGTGCAATCTCTATGACGTACTGGTACGTATAACCAATCATGAGTGTCCGGCGTGTTTCTTTTTGCGGGGATTTCAGCCCTACACATCTTTTGACACTCACAGCCAATCTCGAAGGGAATGATGATGACATGTATTAGTTTTATGCATAAAACGAAAAATATTATAAAATTCCGACTTGGTAAAGTGAAAATGGCTGTATTCAACATCCGGAAAGAAGACACGAAAAGTGCAGGACGCCATTGTGATTGTGGTGTGCAGTGACCACTCACCGCCTGCAGGGGGCACTACTTGATCCAACAGCTTCATGCTGGTCCTTTTCCAGATCTTCTTGATCACAGCTCTCAGCTCCTCATTAGCCTGTTCCAGGTTACCTTGGAAACAAGATTTAGGATGGGGAAATTCTTTCTCATATTTGGTGGTTACTTTTGGTACTTTCACATGGTTACTAATAAACATAAAAATGCGATTATAATGATAAATTGGACTCACCTTCTGTTTTAATCTTGAGAGCAGTGCGCACCAGCGCGAACAAGGTGGCATTAAACATAACTGTGCCATCGCTGTTCAGAGGCATGTTCATCGCAACGAGACGCTGCAGATGAATCAAAGATCAGACTGGGGATATCCAACATGCACACTGACAATGTAAATTATATTACAAATTGACTTTATTATTGTCAAAAGAATTATTACCTCTCCCAAGGAAGTTATATTTATACATATTTAAATATACCTGTCAACATGTGATGATATACATTATTTTTTTTGTTAATGCAAATGTTTTTCGACTTTCTTCCCTCCAAATTTTGCTGCTGTAAATTGCAAATTTCTCCATTGTGAAATAATAAAGGTTTTCTTATCTTATCCTATCTTATTTATTTCTATTTATTAAGTGTCGAGATAGGTTCAGTGCTTCAGTACACACCTTGCAGGCCACCCTGTGTGGGCAGAGTTTGCCAAAGCCAAGAGGAGGTTGGATCCTCCTTAGCAATGTCACCACATCCAGGTGTTTTATCCTGCCTCTGCCAGGAAAACAAGCCAATAAATGAGAAGACTGTAACATGAAAAAAAGTTTACAAAAATAAAAAATCTGAGCCGGCTCGAAGCATAAACAAACTACACAACACTCCTTCTTTTTCGCAGGTTCTAAGACCTAATTATTTAACGTAAGTTTTTTTAAGACTGTTTCTGTCACCTCGTTTCAGGTTGTTCAGTTGCATCATTCACATTTTAGTTGATTCAATATTTTCTTTTTGTACATACAAGTTATGTTCCTATCTAAGTCGATTTGTTGTTGCACTCGCGTGCTGTTCTCACAATACAATTGAGTTTTGCATAATTCTGATGCAGGGATTTTTCGGAAAACCAAAAAATATTGAACCAGATGGCACTTTGACACTGAACGCATAGCGCACTTGTAGTTACTTTTAGCAGCCCCAGATGATATTCAATATCACCACGCTTGTTTAAAACCTATCCACGGGTAAAGACTGACACCGGGATAATGCACAGTGTTCACTTGCAATCAGTTCCGAGCAGGGGTATAAATGATCATTCATCAATATTAATCCTTTCATGCACCCTGTAACCCGATAACAGGGTAAACTCATTCATTCATTCATTCATTCATCTTCCGAACCGCTTGATCCTCACTAGGATAGGAGCCTATCCCAGCTGTCTGCGGGCAGAAGGCGGGGGACACCCTGAATTGGTTGCCAGCCAATCGCAGGGCACACAGAGACGAACAACCATCCACGCCCACACTCATACCTACGGACAATTTAGAGTGCTCAATCAGCCTGCCATGCGTGTCTTTGGAATGTGGGAGGAAACCGGAGCACCCGGAGAAAACCCACGCAAGCCCGGGGAGAACATGCATACGCACTTTGCTTCTGGGTCGTATTCGGACCAGATCCGTTTAAATTCATCAAGATGATGCGGTCCAAGAATGGACCAATCCCGGGTGAGATAGTCAAAGTTATCCATGATGACGGCAACAAACAGGTTAATAATCTGAAACCAGGACATAGACAAGACGTTTAATTTCACGATGTCTGCACATGTGCCTGCATATGTGACTGCTGTGTGGTCTTGTGGAACGTGTCAGGATCACCAGAAAAGCGCAAAGCATGTAGAAGGTGATGAAGTAGATGATGGCGAAGCCACTGCCACAAGTTCGCTCCTCGCCGGGGTTGTAATCTGACTCGGTATCACACAGCTTCCCGGGAAGACAGGCCAGCATGATCTCCTGCCAGGCCTCGCCGGTGGCACACCTAACGGTCAACATTCGCGACAAGCGATGATGCTCAGCTTGTTCACATTCAATTGTTGCAGGAAACCAATGATTCAAAAGTGACAATAACAGACCTGAAGAGCATGAGGACAGCCTGAGGGAACGTTTGGAAGTTATTGTTGCGGTTGATTTGTGTTCCATCCACCATGGCTATTTTTCCAAAAACCTGGCGGCAGTAACATGAACAGCCAAACATTCAGTCAAATGGTACCCTATCAGTCAAATCAACGACATTTTGCTATTCGGGGCACACAACGTCTATCAGATGCCACTGAGGTGGAGTTAAGGGTGTCCTCGGTGTGATGTAGCGAACCATCCGTTATCGAGCGCATTTGTCCTCATTACGGTAGCGGAAAGCGGGAGCCTATCCTCGCATGCAGAGGCACGTTCAAAGAATATAATAACAATAAGGTATGATAAATATTATATAAATCTTACTTATAATTGTCAATATTGTCCATCCATCCATTTTCTGAACGGGGCATGCTAGAGCCTATCCCAGCTGTCTTTGTGCAGTAGGCGGGGAACACCATGTTTTTGGAATGTGGGAAGAAACCGGAGTACCCGGAGAAAACCCACGCAAGCCCGGGGAGACCATACAAACTTCACACAGGAAGGCCGTAGCCGGGATCGAACCCACGACCTCTGCACTGTGAGGTCGACGCACTAACCACCCGCCTATTATTATGCTATCGTCCTGTCACATTGAAATAATTTAATAAGCAGAACTTTTACAACTGGTTTGAATGAGAAAGAATGAATTTAGATTTAAAATCCCACCACTTCATTGGTTTGATAAAATACATCTTCTGCAACACATGGTTGTAATTACGGGTCACCAAATGAAACCATGTGCTACGATTTTTCCTGAGGAAAAACTCTCGCAACAAACTCTGGCAAAACGTCAAGCTATTAAAACATGTTTTGTTTTTTTGCATTTTAAATATTGTTCCCTGTAAATTCTGCGCACACAAAGGAATGCCTCACCTGCATTCCGATTACTGCATAGATGAAGAACAGCATGGCTATCAGAAGTGCAACATAAGGGAGAGCCTGGAAGGAGCGGAAAGACAAATGTCAACACACGTCAAATATTTTTTGTTATTGTTAAAACAATTTTGCACGCTCGACTCACCTGAAAGGATTTGATGAAGGTCCACAGCAGCGTCCGGATGCCGTCCCCCCTGCTCAACAATTTCACCAATCGCATCACTCGAAAGAGGCGGAAGAAGGTGATGGAGATGCGAGCGCTGTCTTCGGTGTTCTGCACAATGACGATATCCATCGAAGGATTAATAATCGTGGACGGGGCAATTGAGAAGTATGAAAACATGCAACCCAAACCCATCTATTCAACTGCATTTAAACGTGATGTATTGAATGTGGAAGATATGTGGAAGATTTTGAACTTCTTGATCAAGGCTTTCAGAAGCGAATCAGGACGCATGCAGAGCAACAGCATGCCATGAACACACCTGAATGCCTCACCAAAACAACAACAAAATGGCTGATCAGTCAACAGTCCATAAGACATACATGCAGAGCATCAACACAAGCAACCCCAAGTCCGATGTCTTCATTGTGCATAGACGTCAACCGAATGCCACCGTTTGTCATTTGAATGCAAACACTTCAGCTTGTTGAAATGAATGATGACAACGTCTCATGCCGTGCGCCAAGACAATTACAACAAACAACATTTTGGCTGAGCATTAAATTGAAGCCGAATTGCGAGAAATTCCAAATGTTCAATCAAAATATATGAAATGACGGTCTTTTTTTTCCCCCCAGTGACCAAATGTTTTTGCAGTTGAGATGAAGGAGGCGGGGCTTCTTCTTACCCCTTGTTCCACTATCACCTTGACGACAGGGAGCGCTGCCGACTTAAAATCAAGAACCTCAAATTAATCAGAGTTACATAAACCACATGCACTGCACCCAACACAAAGTGAGATGGAATTCCTCTTCCCATAATGATGACATCACGCAATCAATCTCTCTCTCTCTCTCTCTCTCTCTCTCGATCACTCTCTCGTCTAACAGTGCAATCCAATTTATACAATGAATAAAAATCATTGTCAGCGATACAAGCTTCCTGATATTCACTGCAACACTGCAATTGCAGAAATGAGATGACGACTGACGAAAACACAAATGAATCGACACGACATATAAATGTACACTGAAATAACATGAAAATTGCAGTCTTGGTACATCATGTACAGCGCTTAACAAATGTATGAGACTTCCCCGACAGTACAGTATGTTCCTGTGAGCAGAGGTGGACATTCCGTCAGTACCGACAGAAGGTCCGTCAGTCCGTTACGGACGTGTTGACACCTGAGCTCGCTCCAGTCTGCGCACAGATCGACAACACATCCTTGGAGCTGTGTGAAGTCGCTGCTGCAAACGCTTCCCCGTGATCCCGGTCGCCAAGAAACTTGCGATATCGGGACGGAACGACTCTTGGCCCGTCGCTCTGATATCTGTTGTCGCGAAGTCCATTGAACGCCTCGTGCTGGATCGTCCGTACGCTATGACAGCACTTCCCAGGTTGTTCACAGTAAATGGATCTGTTTACCCATCTGGGTTTGCTAATGCACCCTTAAAACTTCCAGGTTGTATTGATTGCTTACCACAAAAATTTGAAGCTGTGCCTCCTTTTAAGATTCACTTAAAAATGTCTGGAAAGCGATTGCCTCGTTTTATTTTGGTAGCTATGCCTTAAGTACGATAAGATGAATGGCCTAAAAGGAAAGTTAATTGCAGTTATTTCATAAGGAGGACAGTGATTTGGATTGTAAATTGATTTTTTTGTAATTTTTTTTTTAAGTGAGGCAATTGGTTTCCCAAATTTTTTCAAGTAAACTGAACTACCGGTAAAAATGTGTGATTGATGCACAATATCCTGTACAATACTTTTTTTTGGTTTTGTTTTGTTTTATAAAGTAAGAGAAATACAGCTTTAGTGCTATATTATTTTAAGCAACTTTTCAAACACACACTGCAGAAAGCAAATTAGCTTTACAGATTTGCAAAATGTATATTCAGTATATATATTTTAGATTTTCTCAAATTTGCACAGTATACTGATTGCTTCTTGTTAATGGTAGGAATGGATAGTTAGGAATCACATAAAGACATTGTAGTGTGACAGAATTACTGTCAATAAATGAATGTAAATGAACCTATTAATGGTGCATGCTTCAAGTCATTTGTTTCCAACATTTACAAAATAATCTGAAAGCCAAATCAAGCCACCAGCACCACTGCAGTTTAACAACAAAGGCGAACAGACGTGCATGCATGTGTGATCACTTACATTGATCTCAGTGATGGCAATGTCAACCACGCTACCGACAACAATTAAGGCATCAAACGTGTTCCATGCATCAGCAAAATAGTTCTGCAAGCCGCAAGCCAAAAAGACAAACACAAAGAGAGAGAGACAGAGAGACAGAGAGAGAAAGATACACACAGACAGGGCAAGAAAGAAAAGGAAAGATTGGTAAAAGAAAAAAGCATCGTGAATGACAGAAGATATCTCATGCAAAACGAAAAATGTTAAGACTGTGAGAAAATGAACTTTCTTTTCTGGAAGCAGTATTTTAAATCAGCTAATTTATTTATTATTGAATGAACAGAGTATCTATTTACCATCATGCATATATTATAAAAAAAAGTAGGTCATCGCCGCATGATTCAACAGATGGAAATTTAAGCGTGGAAGTTGATATTTCTTTATTTTTGTTACAGTATGTAGTTTATATTTAACACAGAATAGTGATTCGGCAATGAAACAAACGCGTATAAAATCATTTGTCAGTGAATGTGTGTCTGATTTCTCCTGGCCAATTCTCTTGTGTGTGACGCAGGAAAAAGAAAGGGAACTCGGCATATCTATGCTGCTGTCTGCAACCTAGCCAACATTTTTGATTCACTTCTGAAGTAACTAAGACAGGATACATTACAGTTTCTATGTTGTTTGGGGCATTAAGTGAAAGATTTTTTTTCCTTGATCTCTTTTATCTATTTATCATTATTTTTATTTTTATTATTATTATCATTATATTTATGTATTTATTTTTACGCTCATCATCCCCAATCATGGCATTCCATAACTTGAGACGGCACCAGTGACTTCCACTATTCTTATCAAGCAAAAACCTTCCTCCAGGGGCGGAGCCAGAAATGTTTTCAGTGGGGTGACCAAGGTATGACATATAACATATGACGTGAGCAAAGTCACATGATGAACTGAGAAGTCGTTGTTTATCACACCATCCACAGTCAGGGCTTCATGAAATAAAAGGCACGCATACACAGAACCTTGCCCAAAACACTCATGATTCAAGCAGGAAGAAATACAAGTAGAAAGTAACGTCTTGCTGAGCTTAATTTACTAGATAAAGACATTTTTGGGACATTGCTTTGCTTTTGTGCACTATATATTAGATCTAAATTGAGAGAGTGAATTTTGAATTCATCAGAATGCAAACTGTTAAATAATCTGTCATTGGAAAATAACTTTTGATTTTTAGTCAATATCAATCAAAATCATTTTTATACCAACATGGCTGGGAAGTCATTATTTATCATACTACACTCATGGCTTCATGAAATGAAAAGCACGCAAACCCAGAACCTTGCTCAACATATTCACAAAAGCAAAGAAATGGCAAATAAAATGCCATTACATGTCTGCCCGTGTGCTGTCTAGGATACTTGATTCCCTAGTTAGAGTTTCTCAAAGTACGAATCCAGCAATTTCCTGTTCAATTCCCAGCTTGGCTCACTCGATTTTTTTCATGTGCCATGTCAACCGAGATCTCTATTTTCCGCCAAGCGGTAAAAATGAAATGAAAAAGAAGAGTGGAAGGAAAAGCAAGGAGGTGCTAAGGACGGAAGCGGCAAGAGGTGGAGGTCGCACAAGACAAAGCCGAACATACTGGCGTCTCTCTACCTGGCTGAGTATGATGTCGACTACACTGCCAATCACCACCAGGGCGTCAAAGACATTCCAGGCGTCTCCGACATAGCCCTGAATAGGGCGACCATGCACAGCCAGCAGGAGGAGGAAACAAAGGCGGGGGGGGGAACAAAAGGGATGCAGGGCCAAGGTGGAGGGGGGGTGGGGTTGGGAGGGGGGTTAAGAGGGACAGGAAGAGCGCATGAGGGCTGTGTTAAATGGAAAGGGGGGATTATCGTTATCAGATCAAAACTTCAGTGTGTACCGCAGGTATCCAATATCAGGGAAGCTTTTGGGGAACAGCAATGTTGAAAAGAACGAAACAAAATCGCTGTCCATACTCGACTTACGGATGTCATCAAAGAATCAATTTGCACTTGTTGAAATTTTTATGCTCTGATTTTGTCGTTCATGTGAAATGGCTTTTACATTTACGTTATCCGGGTCGCCGACTGCCCGAAGAGAGCTGGGATAGGCTCCAGCTCGCCCGCGACCCTTGTGAGGAGAAGCGGATTCAAAAATGGATGAATGGATTATTCGGGTCTTGCTCCGCACTTGCTACATCTTTTTGCGAAGTCGGTATAATCGATTAACATACTTGGCAGGGGCAAAATCATTTCGGCCCAACGCCGCTACCTGCTGCCTAATGCTCGCAGAAGATATCAAACGTGAATTATGTTCTAGTAGTTCTAAATTGTGTCAAAATATGCCCATGCTAAATAGTCGGCTTTGAATTTGCGGGACTGATTGACATGACATTGCTTTCACATCATTACAGTATACTCATATTTGTCAAGATTCACTATTAGTGACAGCGAGACATTGGCCTTTATTGTGCGTTTCAACGTGAAGACATTCGCTCTGAGAATCAGGCCTTGCTGCCTTTAGTTGTGCGGTTTTGTCCTACGGTTGCCTTTTTTTTTTTTTTTACTTTAAACTAAAATGCCAAGCACATCACGCAGTCCAAATGTCCAATCGTAGTATTTTTTAATAACAGCTTTTTGTCTTCTAATATCCCCTACAGCACACAGACTCACCCTGGGCTTGAAGGCAATGAGCTTGAAGATCATCTCAACAGTGAACACGCCAGTAAAGACCATGTTCAGGATGTCCATGGCATAATTGAAGAGGTGAGACTGTCCATGGTGCTGGAAAGAGACAACGCACACATTCGACCAAAGGTTCGTTGTCGCAACCACAAAAGACAAATGTCCTCTCATGTTCATGTTAATTCGCACCGTGAGAACTACAAGACAAACAAGAATCAAGATTGAGCGTGAAGACTGATGGTGAAACGAAAAAAGGCCGCTTACCTGTATGGCCAGACACAAGGTGTTGAGGATGATTAGGACAAACATGACATACTCAAAGCCGGTGGAGTTGACCACATACCAGAACTTGTACTGGTATGGGTTTTTGGGTATGTAGCGACGCAGGGGGCGGGCTTTAAGAGCATACTCCACACACTGGCGCTGAAGCAGTTGTGAGGTAGAGAAAGAAAAATACCTTAGTCCACAGAGGGTATTTTTAAAAATTGTTTTTTTGAGGAGGAAGAGATTAAACAGATTTTTTTTTTTTGGACAAGTGCATACAAATATGGCGTACCTGGTTTTTGTCCAGCTCGCAGTTCTTGTATTCTTTCTCACCCTGCTCCTGGAAGGTGACAATAACGAAACCAACAAAGATGTTCATCATGAAGAAGGCAATGATGATGATGTAGATGATGAAGAAGATGGATATCTCAATGCGGTAGTTGTAGATGGGTCCCATGTTTTCACGGTTCGAGTCGATGGCCTTGTACAAGAGACTGTGGGGGGGGGGGGGAGCAAACAGAACAGAAACGCATAAAACAACACCGTCGAGATGAAGACTTTGAGCTAGGATCTGCATGGCTATAAGGAGAAACTGAGGTTTTGAGTAAGAAGAAGCATTTTTCCGATTCAAGGATAGGCAGCACAGCTAATTACAATTTGAAGGGATGAGACTTGACTTGCGATGTAAGCGCAAAATGTCAAAAGTCAACATGCTAGCGACAAATCGCTGCTCCCTGCAGACCTGGATTTAAAGTTGGTTTGACAATACAAATTCAGATCCTGCATACAGATGAGACAGAGTAAAGTGATTTCAAACAAAACTCCTTACGTGGGCCATCCTTCGAATGTGGAGACGGTGAAGAGAGCCATCATGGCCATGAGGACATTATCAAAATTGAAGTCACTGTTGTACCAGAGCCGCTCCTTGACCGCGGGCATTGCGGTGTCTCCATTGTTGTAGAGAATGTACGTTCCCCTGCGATTTTTGAAGATGACACTTATTAACCACACAGAACGATTGCACATACATGGAGATCCTTGTTGAGACCGTCACAAATGGTGAAAGGAATCAAAACCTCACTTGCACTCCTCGGGGCTGGACTTTGCATCGTCTGTGCAGCGATAAAATTTACCCTGTAAGCATAAACAACTGGCTTAAAGGCCTGCACTACACTCTGTTGAGTCCTGACATCATATGATGTTTGTCATATCACTCAATGTCACATTATTCATGTAGCCAACGGGACTATCGTCATATCACCTTGACTTGCCAAAGTTACCATAACTATTCTGAGCTGGAGCAAAAGCAAGTGCTCAAGTGTTTCCCGCTTCTCTGTACCTTGAAAAGCTGCACTCCGATGCAAGCAAACATAAACTGCAGCAGCGTGGTGACGATCATGATGTTGCCGATGGTCCTGATGGCGACAAACACGCACTGGACCACATGCTGAAAAAAAAAAACCCAAACAACAACAACAACAAAAAAAAACACGTTAGAGCACAGGTGTCAAACTCAAGGCCCGAGGGCCAGATCTGTCCCGCCATATCATTTTATGTGGCCCACGAAAGTAAATAAAACATCAAACACTTCCATGATGCTTGCTAAAATCGCTACCAACATTTAAAATTCTCATATTTAATTAATTAGAGACATATTGTAAGGATTTTCTTGTGACCAAACCCCTCGTTACAGTAACTTAAACAATAGTTGACTAAAGCGTTATTATTGACTTTTTTATATGGTTTCAGTCATAACGGCCTTCCAAGGGAAACAGCAACTAAAATGTGGCCCATGACAAAAATGAGTTTGAAACCCCTGCGTTAGAGGGTAGGTGCATGCAATATACGGACAGTAGTAACGGGACGCTTCCCCTTTGCGACTACAGAAAGTGAAAACGCAGAAAACTTGGAGTCTGGAATCGAAAATTGTCCCAAATGTGTTGCTCGAATAATTCAAATTCAAGAAGAAGTAT
Organism: Hippocampus mohnikei; assembly: GCA_026261675.1. Classification (NCBI taxonomy): domain Eukaryota; kingdom Metazoa; phylum Chordata; class Actinopteri; order Syngnathiformes; family Syngnathidae; genus Hippocampus; species Hippocampus mohnikei. The sequence continues at coordinate 10,911,884 of JAKGUB010000284.1, read as the reverse complement.
TTGGTGTCCAATGGATTGATTAAGTGATTAAGAAATGCATATTGGACACGCCAAAATCTACATCATCCAGAACTCAGTCAACACTGTCAGGCTGACCTTAAGTCCTTTGGCTCTGTTGATGGCCCTAAGTGGCCTGAGGACTCGCAAAACACGAAGAATCTTCACGACTGAGATTGCAGAAGACCTACAGAGGAAGAAAAAAACATCATTAGACAGACCCTTTTCAAAAAAATCTAAACCAAGCTTAATGTAAAGACAACACACTAGCGGGCACAAGTTGGGATCCATTTTATTGACATACACACAGTCACAAGGGCGTGGCAGAATAAAAACACGTCAAGAAACATTGATTGTTGAATGATACTTACTGAATACCAAAGGAGACCAGAGACACGCCAACGACCAACAGGTCCAATAGGTTGAAGTAGTTCCGACAGAAAGCTCCTTTATGTAGGAACGCTCCAAATGCCGTCATCTGGATAGACAGTTGTGAGTCAAGACCAGCAACGCCATCAGAAAAACTCATTCTGTGGGATTACACTACATTTTTTTAAAAACGATAAATGATGGAATGTGTTGAGGGAGAATAAGAAAATGTGTCATAACAGTTCTTGCATCGTGTTTTGCAGGCGGTTATGTGCACAACACATTCAAGTGACACTGTCAAAAATCAATAACATATGAACATGAAAATAAATGATGCGGTGACAGACTTCACTCTCACAAGGCAAATTCTGAATAAAATTTGGTTGGTTGGGCAATCTAGTACAGTGGAACCACCGAAGTTGAACGCCATTGAAGTCACACAATTTGGAAAGTGAAAAAAAAAACAAAAACGGCATTCGTGCATGGCATTATGCAAGCCATCAGCATACACTGTGAGAGCTCAGGTCAGTTAGCGTGTTTTGCTTGTTGTTTGTCTTTTGTATTACCATCGCTTTGGGAAATAAATGAATGAGTACTCCAGTAATTTAGGGGAAACTTACACCTGAATAAAAATTTTCCATGTCATTCTGGCCACTGTATGACGATATAAGACGCGGATTCCCAACAACTATGAAATACTGGAGAACACAATTTCTGTTCTCTTCTAAGTTTTTGAGCTATTTAGAATGTTGAAATCATACTTAAAACACTGTCTGTCCACTTAACCCTTTCATGCACCCTGTAACTTGATAACATGATAAGCTGACCACTGGAGTAACCACTGTCCCTGAAAGGGTTAATAAACACTTGATGATAGCAGATTTCTATGGGAGAAATTTCAAACAGAAAGCTAAAACAAATCAGATGTTGACCGCTGTCCTTCGAATCAACCTCAATGGTTCCACTGTATTTAAGATACACGCATGTTAATATACACACAGGCATGATTAGACATTTGAAAGAGACATCCAACACAGCATTCTAAAGCCACTACATTGATTTGCCGTGCAGATTAATCCTACGATCTATGAAAATGGCTCTGTAATCTTCTCCTGATCAAATTCTTAAGGACTATAGCAAACGAAAACATGGACAAAAAAAAAAAAATGACAGGGGCTTTATCGAGTCTAAACATGCAATCGGGTGGTCCAAAGGAGCCAACTGTAACCTTGAGAATTAAAATGTTATACAGGTGCAATCTGAATTTAGTGGTGCGGAGACTAGATTAAAAAAAAAACAACTATAACTAAGAAATGAAAATGTTTTTTGTTTGAATATGTTTGGTCCTTGAAGAGTTCAAGAATGAATTAGACTCAGGCTTAGATGGAACAGTCATGGAGAGACACGGAAATATCATCAAAGTACAAACAAAATGTATTGAAGGACTGTCGCCATGACAACATGACATACGGGCCGTTCGCAATAAAACATAGATCGGATGAAGGTGGGCAAAGGCAGCATGCTTGGAAGAGGTGGAATTGTTGGATTTACTGATTTCATTGGATTTTGCAGAGGCATCTCAACGCTCTCTTGTTTACCTTAATAAGGATCTCAAATGTAAACATACTAGTGAAGACATAGTCTGCATAGCCTAGGATCTGAGGAGGCAATCAGAGTGACACAAGCACACAGGAGGTTACAGAAGCTCTAGCCAGCACGGCACCACACGACACACACACACCATTTACCTTAAACAGGATCTCAACAGTAAAGATTGCCGTGAAAGCATAGTCAAAATAACCAAGTATCTGCAAGAGGCAATGCACAAGTTGCAATCATCAAAACGTTCTGGGGACAACAGCACAGTCATTGTGTTTGACTTTTGACACACATGTGGCGCACGAGCCCATGTGTGCGCCGCACCAATTTGGCAGGAATTGTGGTTACACCGGGTTTGGTTTGAGCCAAAACAGCTTTGGTACAAACTGGTGTTGATCCAGAAAGTTCCATTTATTAAGCTTCCCAAGTTCCTTAACTGATATACGACTTTGAGTAAGCTAACGTGTGACCAAACTAGGCGGAAAAAGAGCAACATAAGAGCAACATAAGTGCAACATATACAGTACTGCATGTACATTTCATTTTTATGTTTACTGTATTTTGTTATTTATACACAAACCTAACCTTACTTGTACATCCTATACATGTGTATATGATGTATATATATATATATATATATATATATATATATATATATATATATATTACATTTTATAAATTAAGACCATTAAATTTGGCCTTATAAATATTATATACAGGTACACTCATACACATGTACATATACCTGTACAGGGGGGGTACCTACTTCACGGATTTTCCTCTATCGCGGGTGATCTCGATCCCCATTAACCGCAATAAGTGAGAGATCACTGTATACAAGGTGCATTTGAATGTATTTGAATGTCGTGGAAAAGTTAATTTATTTCTGTGGGTCAGTTAACAAACTCGTTTTCAGAATACTTTGCAGGAGGTCATTTCCTTACTAATTTTCAATTTGCAGTACGATATCATAATCAGAATTCTGATATTTAATCCTTAAAGACTTCACTGTGTGTGTGTGTGTGTGTGTGTGTGTGTGTGTGTGTGTGTGTGTGTGTGTGTATGTATATATATATATATATATAAAATCACAATTTTTCCAGATTATATTTCTAATAAATTTGACAACTTCATGAAACAATGGGCCTGATTTACTAAAGGTTTGTGGATACGAAAATGGGCGCAAACTGCATTGCACATGCAAACAGAAGTGGAAGCAAATCTACTAACGGTGCGCACCGAGGAATACGTCTGCACAATCAGATCAGGAACAATCAGGAATACGTCTCCAAAATAGTCACACAATCAGTTTTGCGTTTTTTTACACGAACGCGCAAAATACTGTGAATAGGTGCAAATAGATTACTTTAAGCACGTGCAATGTGATTCATCAAACCTGAGACAAATTGTGGCGGCAAATTTTACATCTTTCAATACCATGTCTGAAAGGGAGGTGGAAACCGGCACCATTGTGCATAGCAACAAGAAATGGGAGACAATGGGGAGAATGGCTTTTTTTTTTTTTTTACTCGTGTAAACGTTTTTGAAGTGACAGAAACAAAAACTGACTCGGCATAGTGTCCATTCAGCAGTGCAATTTTTGTTTTTAGCTTCAGAATGATCCTGTCACAGGAAGGAGTCATGCCAAATCAACTATGAAAAAACTCCTTTCAGTTTTGCGTTCTCTAGTGTCGGGGTCGTTTCACCACGCTGTGATAATTGGTACTGGCTTCCCTCAGAGCAGTTTTTTGAGGGCATGCCGTCCCAAGTTTTTCATGTAATGTTGCTCACGATGGACAGATACACCCAAACCCAAGTTTTATTTATTTATTTAGACTGCACTCATGTGCAACATGTTTGCACCTCATACTGGGAGTTTATCCTACAGACCCCACTCATAAGATCACATATTCTTTGAGTGTGCAAGTTGCGCATGATTCAAAAGTGGTCATAATACAGGGTTAGACTGCTCCTTCCACTAATGCTTCCAATTCCATCACTTCAAACTTCAATTTGGACCTGCGGTACTGTCCCACATTTTCAATGGTGAGAACTATCGGAGGTGCCTAAAGCATAAAACACTCATTCAAATCGGGCAGTCTCGACCACCTCTATATCACTTTAACCAATCGGGCCGCAATCTTTGGAGATAACGTGCAACGCAGCCTCCAACAGTGCAATTTGGGATCATAGTAAATCCGGCCCAGTGAGTCATGAATTCTATGACTTGCAAGATGATATCACGTTGAGACAATGATCAACGAAGAAAGCTTCCAGAGAATTCACAGATGTTGTTTACGTACAATATTGCGTGCAGAGAAGTTGCGTATGGGGTCCTCGGCGGCCAAAGACACGGAACTGAGCATGATGAAGACCAGAATGAGGTTGGTGAAGATTTGATGGTTGATCAGCCTATGGCAGAACACGCGAAACCTGCAACATTTCAGAGAGGACATGTGGCAAAGAAACAAATTAATTATTCAAAAATACAATCATCGTATATACGTATGACATGACCTCCAGACATGACCTCTAACAATGAAACAAAAAAAATTTTTTTAAACGTTGGACACACTATGTAAATATCCGCAGGGCTGGGTGGAAAACGTATATGTAACCCGAGGCAGATGACTTTTCCAATTGCTAATCGGAGTCAGGACATGCCAACCAAGAGTCCAATTAATGTGAGGGGATCTTCTGAGTACTGCCAAACAGCAAAAAAAAAGCAATTCCTCAATTGCTTACAGTTGGATCTGCAACTCCACCCCCAAAAATTAATTGATACGAACATAAAAATTGATCACATTTCTACTTACGGGTTGGTGCTGCTGAAGATGAAAAAGGCGCTGCCCTCAGGGATGGGAGGAGTTTTTTCCTTGATGGTGAGCAGTGACAGCCTCTTAGGCCGGGGCCCAACTGGGACTTCTGGGAGGTCGTTGTTGTCATCACCCACACAACACACTAGAAACAGAATAATAGAACAACACGGCGATTGCATTTCAATTTCCCTGAAAGAAGTTACATTCAGCTTCGCTTCGGTGAATGTATAATGTGTGCCATGAATCGACATGGGATTTGTATGCTTCCCGTGGCCCTGGACAGGATAAGCGGTATAGAAAACGGATGGGTGAATTTTTATCCTTTCTTACACGGGCATTGCAGCGAGCTTAAGTCGAATAACCTGAAAGAGGTCCTTTCAGTTGCAACTCTCATTTGTCCTTGATGACAATTGAATGCTGTAAAAACTCATTGATTCATATTTTTTGAGGAGAGTGGTTAGCCTGGAGGTGTCAAAATTTAGGCTGGGGGCTCATCATTTTATGAGGCCCGCGATAACATTCTTATTTCTATTTGATTATGAGATTCATTTGATTTCTTATTAGATAAAATAATTTGGAATTCCCCGTGACTCAAAAGTCCATGACTGTGGACTCCTCTGGTTTCACTTGACATGACCAAAAGATTACCTGGTGAGTCAATGGCAGAATAAAGTTCTTTGTCCTCCTCCAGCAGGAGCTCGACTGGCACCTACGAACATGGTCATAGGTTACAAAAAAAAAAAAAAAAGCAGAACACTGATGCAAAGTCATGAACGTGTTTCTATACCTTTGTCTCGCCATCAGTGTCTTGTACTATTTCCACTCTATGTTCTGTGCCCGCTTCTCTATTTTGGAGTGATTAAAAATGAGCTGTTAGCCAGAACACCAAGGATAATTTGAGAGGAAGCAAAAAAAAAAATACTTGGCACTGTTCCTCCTCTTCTTGGCCTCTTCTTCTTCCTTCTGAGCCGTGTTGAGGCTCTCAGCATCGGCGAGGTTGTCGACAGCAATGGCCAAGAACACATTCAGGAGAATATCTTGTCATGTGGCTTAAGGGAAAAACACTGGTCATGTGGCAAAAAGAGAATAACCCACCAAATTTTTTTTTTTTTTTAACCCCACACACAAATGGTATCACTTTGTGGTGTGCAGGATACAGTTTCCACAAATGAAGAGGATGATGAAATAAATGCAGACCACCATTCCAGAGGACGCTGGACCGCCATACGCCATGATCCCGTCGTACATCACCGTATTCCAGTCTTCTCCTGTCAGAATCTGGTTCACACACGAGCAAAATGGTACACGAAACTTAAAATTTAACGTAACGTTTGTCCAACTCTAACCTATATTTCTTTTGCTACAAATGCACGCTTGGATGAGTTTGGTTCAGAAGAACACCTTTCGCATGAACTAGAACAGAGATTGGAGAGGGCCTTCTCTCAGTTTCAAAATATGGGAAGCACCTACCTGGAAGACAGTGAGTAGGGCCTGAGGAAAGTTGTCGAATGTGCTCCGTTTGGTGACCGTCTCGTCAAAGTTAAACTTGCCCCCGAAAAGCTGCATGCCCAGCAGGGAGAAGATGATGATGAAGAGGAAGAGAAGCAGTAACAGGGAGGCAATGGACTTCATGGAGTTGAGCAGAGAGGCCACCAAATTACTCAGTGATGCCCAGTGGCTGAAGAAAATGAAAAATATATTTTTTTATGCTTCTTTTGGTTTGGGTGAAGACATTATTTTTGCAGAGGACCAGTTTGCACTATGTCCTGCCTACCGTGTGACCTTAAAGATCCTCAGGAGGCGGACGCAGCGGAAAACGGAGATGCCAAGCGGAGACATGATGGCCAGCTCCACCAGGATGGTCTCGATGATACCTCCGCATACCACAAAACAATCAAAGCGATTGAACAGCGACACAAAGTAGGCCTGCAGCCCCAAACTGTACATCTTCACCAGCATCTCCAAAGTAAACATGGCCAGGAGAACCTTGTTAGCAACGTCTGGAAAAGAAAAAAAGCCAGCAGTGTAATCAAGTTCATTTAAAAACAAATTACAGTATGTTGCCCCCAAGAGGGCCGTTCAGTTGACGCAGTATGATTTGAAAAAAGATGGATGTGATTTGAGTTTCTGTCATGATTCAGTTTGTGACCAACAGGTGGCACTGTAGGGCTCCCCCTGCAGCTGCACACCTGTTGGCCGTTGGGTAATTAGTTGTATAAAAGGACTCCCGCCCGAACACTCATTGTCGGGTCATTGTGGCTGTTTGTTTGCTGCTGTCATGTTTGTTCTGGTCATGTTTCGGTTAGTGATAGTTTTTGCTTCCGCCATGGTTTTGTTTGATACTTTGGATTCGTTTTGTTGTTGGACTGTGTTTTGGATTTAGTTTTCCCTAGTATTTTAATGCAATTTGTCAAGTACACCCTGCTCCTCCCCCCTGCCTGCTTTTTGGGGTCCACCACCACCTCGCACGTGACAGTTTCGTATCCGCTGTGAGATGTTTGTTAGCCAGAAACAGTGACGGTTCACATGTAACTGACCCACTTCAATTAAAATAGTTTAATCAACTCGAATTCATCAACATTTGACATTACGTACACGTGTACAAATTATAAACAATGTACAACACTTCATTTTGTCAACACTGACAATGACCTTAACGATTGAGCTCACTTTTTTTTGTACCTTACAAATACCTTTAGGGACAGCAGAGACCCCATCCAATTCCATTTGACGCAAGTAGTAATGGTTTGTTCAATAATGCTTTTAAATGCTGCAGCCAGAGCCGATTTATCAAACATAATTTAGTGTTTAACTTGATATAGTTTTTGTGGCTAGAATGGAGCTGAGGACTGTGATGGGTTTTATTTTTTTCTTTGGTAACCTCTAAATCCAAATATTAATGCTAGCTGGCATCCCACTGCTCGATTGGGGCATTATGGGCCATGGTGTCACACAAGATCAGCATGTCGCGGTGCAAGCTGCAAAGACTTGGAAGGAAAGAAACTAAACAACAAGAATCGTGTCTGCTTTTCGACTTGAAGGTGACCATTCTCTGCCACTACTTCTGTGGATGATGGCCCGATAATGAGTGCCCAGAAAGTGGTACAAATCTTCATTTTGTCAATGAAAACAGACACACACACACACACACACACACACAACCTATATTGAAATGTAAAGTTTCGCGGGAAGAGATGGAAAGATATAAGGGAAGAAACTGAGCTTACCCTGAACTTCGGTGAGCCAGTCCGGTTGGTTATAGTGCTCTGAGGCGATGGTGAGAGTATTGAGGAACACCAAAATGATGACCAGCCAGTAAAACGTCACAGATTTCACTGCAGCACGACACTTCCTGCGACAGAAACGATTCCACCGTCGCCCTTGACGACTTGGAAAAAACAACAACAACATGTCACAAGATAGCAATAGCCGTCCATTTCTATATTGTCTATCCTATACAGGGTCACATCATTGGGTGAAGGGCGGACTCGCCACTCGCAAGTCAATCATGGTGCCTGGATAAAACAAAAAACCATTCACACTCACGCCATCACTGAGTAGAATTAGAACCACACTGTCTGTTAAGAAGTCAGGTCAGTGTACCACTACACCATCAGTGACCCACATTAGGATTGAATGAAACATAACGAATGCAAAATGGACATATCAAAGATGTCAGACAAATGATGCATTCATGAACAATTGTACCGCAGTTATTTAGGGAATGGACAACGTTAGGGATTGGAATAATGTACGGTAGTTAAGTAAATCAAGGCATGCAGGATGAATTGAATCCACTCGGATGATGCACATACCTAGTGGGTGATGTCACATCACGGTACTAACCTGCACTTTGACTTAGTAATTTTTTTACTGAGAAGAGAAAATGAAACTTTTTTTACAAAACTGTTTTGAAACTGTAAATACTGTAGGTGACGTGATCGGGGAGGTAAAGAATGGCATATGACGCTCACCACAAAGGAGCACAGCAGAGCCATTTGTCATCCTCGCTGTGATTGTCGGTGTTGACAGATTCGGTCTCGCTTGTGGGCACGCTCGCTGTTGAATCACACAAAAGCAGACACATGAAAACAGATACAGTGTCAAAATAAAACAAGCATTTCCTGCATCCTGTGATCACTCAAGTAAAAAGAGAGTTTCTTGTTGACAACCATGGCTTTTATCTTATTTCAGGATGCAGTATATTACATTATATAGAGTCACGTCAAAAACTTCAAAAACTACAAAAAACATGTTTCTCCAAATGTTCCTTATGAAAAAAAATTTAAAAAATTTTGTTTTAGGTTTTGGCGTTACAAATGAGAAGAAAAAAATATATTGTTTTTTTTCGGCACACACACACACATATATACATATATATACATATATATACATATATATATGACAAAATAGTGATGTAATATGTTAAAAATTAATATTCATATTCATATTTTGTGTTACAAAATAAGCATGAGATGAATGAAAGACTTACATGAGGTTATAAGTACATACAAAACGTTTTGATTGTCTAAATATACAGTAGAACCTCAGATGTGGAACACAATCCATTCCAGGATCCTGGTTGACTTCCAACTTGAATTCGGATATAGAAAAAAAAAATGGAAGGGGACAAGCAAACGATCGGGGGTGGAGTCAGTTTCTCAGCGCCCACTTGATTGTTCAAATATTTTGGATTCCATGTGTCCCCGCAACATCGATGACTGCGCCCCACCATGTCGAGATTGAAGTGCATTTTTTTTAATATAACAAAGCCTGTCATCGTCACTCATTGTTATTTCAGGCTGGTCCAGTTTGACACTTTGTCATCGTTATTTTTGACACTCTGCCTTCATTGCTAAATTCCATTTTGTCACCACATTTTTATAACTGTCAGCAAAAGAAAGTCTTGAAAGGGTAATAGCAGACAATTTTGTTCATTTGGAAACAGTTTGAACCACTTTACACAAAATTCTCATGTTACTGCCCCTCCTGCTTCTCATACCTCTTGTTTTTTTTTGTTTTTTTTTTGTGGGGGGTTCATGGCAGTCCAAGGGACGGCCAAAAAGCTCTTCCGTTGGCACTTATTCTGTCAATGTTTCAAAGTTTCCGTCAGTCGTCAGTCCGCCAGCTAAAACGTGAGTCCATCAGTGACGGACTGATGGACATTCCGTCGGTACTGACGGACAGGTGTAAATGCTCACCTCTGCTAATCGTCATCAAAAAAGAGATAACTGGTAGCCGGCCATTGGTTATGTTGAGTTTCTATAACACTTACAAGTCATTCGCCACAATAAAAACGAGTAGAAGAGTTTGCAATGGCAAAATAGTTACCAGATAAACAGTTAGCCTAGCGTCATATATTACGTCTGCTAGCCTACTATTCTTTCTTCTTCTTCGTATTGTCTGGATTACTGGCAGCAATTCAAATTTTAGAAAGTTGTGTAAAAAGTGAGCAAAAGGACATGTTGAATGGGTGATGTGATGTGGGGGAGTAATTCCAAGCAAAACACGAAAGCATTCAGCAAAGCAAAGCAGGGGAAGTATGAGTTCTTGGACAAAGATGGTGTGCCCATCATGACAATGAGCATGAAAACACCATTTGGGACAAGCACACATTTACCCTGTGTCTCATTGGACTGCGTGAACCAGCCAAACTTTCCCTTCTTCTTCTCGGTGAGGTCGGCTAATGTGACCCCTTGGTGTTACCAACGTGTGCACGTTCACATAGCAGAGGACAGCAGAGGAAGCAGTGTGTCAGTTGACAGTGTGTCAGTTGACAGCAGTAGAACAAACACAAGTAATCATAGTAATTGAGACCAGAAACCATGTTCATTCTTTGGCCAAATAAATTAATGAATTTTTGTACATTGCCTCAATTATCAGCCTGCTTGCTAACAGATGTAGCGTCTCTAAAGCGGGTTCTGGATTCGTCTGGTGTGGAAATAGTTGGAAACAGTGTCAACCTACAATGTCAGAAGGCAAACACGAAGCTGGAATTGAGAAGACTAAAACACTAAATTGTCTTGGCTGCTGACGCAAGTGAAGAAGCAAAACAGACATGAAAAGCACTGAACAGACCTGTCTGCACCGACACCGAAAGACCTTTGTGACTCACTGTGAGTCAGGAAACAACAAAGTTGGTGTTCTACTACATAAAGTTTCCTATATGAACATTCCTAGAGATTAAATGCTGGTGATGGCGCTACGCAAGTAAAAAATACCCGCAAGAACGAGCGGGCGGCCTGACTCACATGCCCGCGGGCCGCTCTCCACCAGAAAAACATCCAATTGTGAACTGAGATGTGATTGGTCTATCTGAGTTCAAGGATTTGTCACAGGGAAAAGGAGAATTACATTTAGGGAAAACTCACGGTTGCGCTTTCCCTCCTCATCTCCCTCCTCCTCGTTCTCAGGATCAATGTCTTCAGCCTGAGTGATCCAGTCCAGGTAACCCTTCAGGTCTTCCTCGAGCTGCTGCTTCTCACGCAGCTTCTGAAAGTCACCTCGTGCCTTGGCCTTCTCTCGCTCTTTGGAGAACTCTCTAGGCAAAGCGAGAGCAAGCGAGGTCATCGTTGTCACAAGGCACCAAACTCGCATAAAATCCAAGAAAAGAAACCTACCCACTGAGGACACCCAAGACCAAGTTAAGAACAAAGAAAGAACCAAAGATGACCAGACTGACAAAGTAGACCCACGGCAGCTCAAAGCCCATCGCGTCGTTCATCTACAAACACACACAAAAAGAAAAAGACAAAATAGGTTAAGCCTATTAAGACTTCATTTATGAGGGCACTATTATTACTTACATACTTATAGTATAGCAAACCAGCCTCATTTAATCCAAGACGCAATCAACAGTCAAGTCCACACATTCCAAAGAATAACAATAAATTAATTAGTTCAAATTGTTGCCTATTTGAGACATCCAAAAGTGATAAAGTCAAAATTTTTCTTTCACTCTGTCTTATGAAGCCTTCCTATAGGTTTGTCACATCCCGCGTACGTTGCTTTAGCAGAAGCCATAGCATGTCGTTGGCATGGTAACACATGCATGGATAAAAGCGAGAGGCTGAAGAGGACAACGAGAAAGGAAGGAGGCCAGGTGTTCGTCGATAAAATGGTGTTATGTTCATTGGGATGTGACTCACAAGAGCATTCACACTCATATTAGCGCCTGCAGATAATGATGGGAAAACGAAGCTTCATGAAGCACCCGTGATACTTTTTGACACCTCTAGATGGTGCACTTGTTTAAATATAAAGTTTAGTGCAATGGAAATGCATGAAAATTCCACTGCATCTTTAAACCAAGAGTGCCCTCTAGAGGAGTCAAAAACTTACACAAGTGCTTCATGAAGCTTCACTTGTCCATTACTACCTGCAGACAATTTAGACTGAACTTAGCATGCATGTTTTTTTTAAATGTGGGAGGAAGGTGGAGCACCCGCAGATAATCCAATCAACCACGGGGAGAATTTGCAAACTTCACTGAGGATGTTCTGAGCTGAGGTTCAAACCCTTGAACCCATGAAGCAGATGTGCAAGCCTCCATAGGTAATTTGTTGTTTTGCGTGTGTGTGCGTGTGTGTGTGTGTGTGTGTGTGTGTTACATTACCCAGTAGAGTACGTCGGTCCAGCCCTCCATAGTAATACACTGGAACACGGTGAGCATGGCAAACAAGAAATTGTCAAAGTTGGTGATGCCATTGTTGGGACCTTGCCAGCCTTCTCTGCACACTGTCGTGTTGAGTGCACAGTGGCGACCGTTGCCGGACACCGCACATGGTGTTGGCTCGTCTTCTGCCAGGGCACCTGAAGAAAGCAAAAATAATACTGGTCAACAACAGGTTTTAATGGCTTTTTGTGTGATTAAAAATATTTTTTAACGCTGAAAACTTTATTTGCATCTCTGAAAAAGAATCACAGCTACTTCAGTAGTTTTGAACTTAACATGCATGTTTTTGGAACGTATGAGGAGGCCAGAGTAGCAGAAGAAAACCCATGCAAACTCTACACAGGAAGCTTCGAGTTGCGTTTCAGTTGTCATACACTGCCGTTAAATTTTTGTTCTGTTGTGTCTTCTTGGGGCGGCTCCCCGGGCCTGCGTGGGTTTTCTCCGGGCACTCCGGTTTCCTCCCACATTCCAAAAACATGCATGGCAGGCTGATTGAGCACTCTAAATTGTCCCTAGGTGTGAGTGTGAGCGTGGTTGGTTGTTCGTCTCTGTGTGCCCTGCGATTGGCTGGCAACCGATTCAGGGTGTCCCCCGCCTACTGCCCGAAGACAGCTGGGATAGGCTCCAGCACCCCCCGCGACCCTAGTGAGGATCAAGCGGTTCAGAAAATGGATGGATGGATGGATGTCTTCTTGGTCTCATTGTTTTCTGTGAAAACTACAAAACGCAGTGTTTGTTTGCAGAGACAATAAATATTCATCACAGTTCAGAGAGAACAGAATGCAAAAAAAAAAAAAAATCCAAGAAAACTTTAGCAGAAATTCCACCTTTTCCTTGTGTTCAAATAATCCTGGCTCGCTTTTTTTCTGGTTCAGTCTGTTTTATCTCCCCTTTACTCTGAACCCTGCAACTGTGTACTGACGGACACAGCGGGGGCAGAGCAGCATGCTGCAGCTCGATCTGCACAGGGGACTCGCTTGTCCCAGCAGGAGGAGCAGGTGGCTGGGAGTCAAGGGTTTCGCCCACAGCCGGGAGGGCTTCGGGGCAGCCATCGCAGCCCAGGTAGGGCAGCTTGCTTAGCAAGTGCAGCAGCTGCTCGTTCTCCTCAGGAGGCCAACCGCTGAAGTCACAATGCCTCAGAAGCAGCCTGTCCAATCGGCTCCGGATCACTCCATCTCATATGCTGGAGCTAATCCAAGTCGTCGGTTCATTGTTTGTCAAGTCCAAGTCAAGTCATCGTCAGGGGTCAGCCCTAGATGGGGGAGGGCTGTCAGAGCACGGTGACGGTCACTTGCCATTCCTCTCCTGTGCCAAATTGTCAGCTACGCCCCGATTGTTTCGACCTGTCATCAGTTTCCTTCTCTTTAAATAATCTGGTCTCCCTTTGTAATTCATGCCTTTGTCACATCTGCCGGATTACTGTAATGCGCTTCACTTTGGAGTCAGCCAATCCTCCATTAAGCGTCTCCAGTTGGTCCAGAATGCTGCTGCTCACCTCTTGACTGGTACTCATAAGAAGGAGCACATACCTCCCTACTGTGGCATCCCCTCACTGACTCTCTATACATTTTAGAGTTCTTTTTCAGATCCTATTATTTGTTTTCAAATCTTTAAATGGCCTCGCTCCACCTGAGCTCTCTGAACTCCCCCGCCCCTACACACCTGCCCGGTGCCTGAGGTCTGCGGACCAGACATTATTAGAGGTTCCGGTACCAGGATCAGAGGGGATCGAGCCGTTTCCGCTACTGGTCCCTCTCTTTGGAATGACCTCCCATTGAACATTCGTCAAGCCCCCTCGCTGACAAATCTTTCAAACTCGTCTCAAAACTCATTTGTATTCTTTGGCTTTTGACTCAGCATGACTCAGACTTGATCTTCGTTTTACTGTTTTGTGTCTTCATTATTAATTTATTGTTTTATTGTTTATTGCTGTATATATGATATTTGCTCCACGTACGGCACTTTGTATACAGCGGTGGTTGTTTTAAAGTGCTCTATAAATACAGCTGAGTTGAGTTGAGTTGAGTTGTCTTGGTCCAGTGCGTTTCGTCCTGGTGTGCGGACTCCAGCCCTTGCCATGTTTCCTCAACCGCTGACCCTTAAATAAATCTCCCCTTTACTCTGAACCCAATTACTGTGTCCTGTATCCAACCCTGGTATTGACAAGATACACCATAATGCATGACGAAGTAGCAAAAAAATAAAAATACAAAAATGGTGTCTCACAAGAAAACCCATGTAAATATGAGAACACATGCAAACTACACACAGACATGTTCCAGCATAGATTCAAACTCAGATCTGCTTACTATGAGTAAGTCAGTATTTATGAACTTTTTGTCTTCTGTTTTCTCCCTTTCATAATTTTGCTGCTGTGAATTGGGAATTTCTCCATTGTGAGACAAATAAAGGTTTTCTTATCGTATCTTATCTTATCTTAATACTTATACAGTACATAGCTTTATCATCTGGAAGCAATGTTATCCTAAGATTAAAATATGAATGATATTACTCATCTAATCACTGAATGGAAGCCACCATCTGTCCTTTTAGCATAATGCACTTACAGAATATGATATATGCAATATGTCCATTCAATCTGTGGAATTAAATCCTGTATGTATTCTGAACTAAACTAAGACGGACCCAGACCATCCCACCCCATAATCATACCACACAAAAACGCAAAACTAATGTGTCCTCATTGAATAGCAAAAGGTTCTCACCTGTTTTGATCACATAGCAGGTAGCGTGCATTTTGCCAATGAAGAGCTCGAGGCCGATGATGGCGTAGATGATGATGACAAAGAGGACCAGCAGAGCGATGTGAAGCAAGGGGACCATGGCTTTAATGATTGAGTTCAGAACCACCTGCAGACCTGCAATCACACACTCAAAGTGAATGCATACGCAGACATACATTGTCTACCGGATGCCGGAAAGATTTTTCTTCTCAGAGGTCAGAATGTCAGTGTTGCATTTTTCAAGAAACGGAACATTCATGGAATATAAAGGTGAAATTCTTTCAATTCAATTCAGCTTCATCTTTCCTCCTCATGATGTGTTGCTATGGATATACAAAATCAAACAAAGACCTCATGGAAGGAGTACCAAAAGGAGGAATCCTCTACAGGCTGGCTTATTTTCTCTATTCATACGCATGAGCCTCCGGATCGATCCGAGTGATACATCCTGGGTTATTAGTGCATGGAATTATTAATTACAAGTGGCTAGGAAGTAATTAGCACATCTGCCACACAGTCGGGTCCATTTCAATTTCAATTGTAGCTTTCCTTTGGGGGGTTTGTATCATCTCTCTATGCGTATATATATATATACCGGTATGTATGATTTGGTACACAGTAAACACAATCTGTAAACCAGACAAAGAGTGTATATTGGGATTGGGATTTTCCCCTCCACAGCTGTACGTCAACTCACTTGGAACCCCAGAGACAAGGCGAAGGGGGCGAAGCACGCGAAAAGCTCGGAGGGCCTTGACGTCAAACCCCCCAGGCTTGCCTCCTGACTGGCCGCCCGAGTCAGCGTCTTTGGTTATCATCTCCAGGACCACGCTGAATAAGCTGCGGAGAGAGAAAGAGGAGAGGAGAGGTGAGGGCAGGGTGATGACGATTGAGGGCAAGGGAGGAGGAAGAGGGCGGTGATGAAGATGTCAAAACAGTGCGAAGATGAAAGCAAAGAACAGAGAGTGAGAGAGGTGTGTTAGCTATTAACTTTCTGGTGTGCACATGTGAGTGCAGCATGATCCGTGTGTGTGTGTGTGTGTGTGTGTGTGTGTGTGTATGTCGTACATGTGTGCATATAATTTTTTCCCCCTACAGTCCAGCTGGTCTACTGATTAACCATCACATTTAATGAATGTGTGTGTGTGTGTGTGTGTGTGTGTGTGTGTGTGTGTGTGTGTGTGTGCGCGTGTGTGTGTGTACTGCACGTCTATCCGCTTTGTCAGCAAACAACCAGAGACCAACAACACACACTGCACAGGTATAGCACCAAGTAGTTCGGTAAACTATGGTTTAGCATAACTTCTGATGGCAGAAGAAATAGAATACCTCAGAAGTATGGTACAGTATTCCAAAGTATTACAGTATTCCAAAATATTGAAAAAAATTGAAAAGAGAAATGAAAACTCACCCAACGATGACGATGACAAAGTCCAGCATGTTCCAGCCATTTCTGACATAGGAATTCTGGTGCATGACCAGGCCGTAGGCAATAATCTTCAGAAATGTCTCGATGGTGAAAATGATCAGGAAGGCATATTCGACTGTTTCCTGTAAAGACGGTAGAAGCAGAACGCAAATAGATTATTATTATTAGTTTAATAAAGGTTTTTTTTCCGAATCCAATATATGTTACTTTTGAATATTAGGAAGCAATTATGCACACAGGTGTAAGGCTGCTACAACTACAACTAATATGCTCAAATATTGTACTGTAATATTTAATTACCGTATTTTCCGCACTATAAGCCGCACCTAAAAGCATTCAATTTTCTCAAAAGCCGACTGTGCGCCTTAAAATCTGATATGCCTTATATTCATTCATTCATTCATTCATCTTCCGAACCGCTTGATCCTCACTAGGGTCGCGGGGGGTGCTGGAGCCTATCCCAGCTGTCTTCGGGCAGTAGGCGGGGGACACCCTGAATCGGTTGCCAGCCAATCGCAGGGCACACAGAGACGAACAACCATCCACGCCCACACTCATACCTAGGGACAATTTAGAGTGCTCAATCAGCCTACCATGCATGTCTTTGGAATGTGGGAGGAAACCGGAGCACCCGGAGAAAACCCACCCAAGCCCGGGGAGAACATGCAAACTCCACACAGGGAGGCTGGAGCTGGAATCGAACCCGGTACCTCTGCACTGTGAAGTCGACGTGCTAACCACTGGACTACCGGGCCGCCCTATGCCTTATATATGGATCAATATTCTTGGATGTAGTATTTAAAATATTCTGTAAAAAGCTTTGTTACAGCTGCAGCGGTTGTGAAAACTATTTAAATCAAGCTGGATTGCATTGTATTGTATTCCCTTTAGCGTAGCTCCATCTAGTGGATGCATAATGCAACTGCAGCCACGATTGTAGCTTCTTTTCTTTTTGTTTTATAATGCGGCATGCCCTACATATGAAAACAGTGTTAAAGTAGGCCATTCATGAAAGTGTGCCTTGTACTCTGAAGCGCCTTATAGTGCGGAAAATACGATATTGACTTTCCTGTGCAGAGTCTGTACGTTCTAGCATCCTTCCACATTCCAAAAACATGCACGTTTAAGGTTAATTCAAATGTCTCAACTATCCATAGGTGTGAACCTGAACGTGAGTATTTGTTCTTCTACATGTCTCCTGCAACTGGCTGGCGAGCAGTCGACGATCTCTCACCCAAATTTACGCTAAAACCCCAAGGCTAATGATGACCGCCGCTATATGAATGGATGGAAAATTACCAAGAACAAAGATGTTTCCTTCAAAGCATATTTCAAAGATCAGGCTCGAACAATTTCCACATTTCCATGGCAACATGGAAACGTGTAAATTGTTTCCATGGGTAAGAGAGACGGGGGGGTCTGAATTTGGACAATCCTGCACACAGTCTATCCTTTGTGTTGTCACTTGGATTTGCGTTCTCACCCACAGAAAACACCCTCATTGCTGTATTTCGCCTCCATGTGCACTCATCGCTCTTCTCCTACACACACACACACACACACACACACACACACACACACACACACACACACACACACACATTCAGTCTCTGTGTTCACGTCTGCATTACGCCATGCAAAAGGGTCAGCGAGTTGGCAGCTTTAGCGGCCCATTAAGCTAAGCACTTCTGCAGATTTAGAGAACCTAAACACAACAAGTGCTCTTGAACAGGACGGAACAGTCAATCATGGGCAGTAAGCAGACAGCTCTGTTTAAGATACGTCATCTCCTGCACTTCTGTAATTGTAATTGATTTTCATAACTCTGTTTTCTACCGCTCAGATTGTTCAGGATCACAGGTGAGCTGGAGGCCCGGACAAAGATTCAAACCAGCATCCTTTTGACTGTGAGGCAGATGCTCTGCTCGAGTTAATTGACAGTCATACCTCCCAAATTGATTATTATAGCAGATGCGCTCAGTTAAAAATCGCTGCTATGACAGTGGCGAATCCTTTCTCTATCCACAGGTGTCAAAGTCAAGGGTCGGAGGCCAGATCCGTAAACATTTATTCATAACGGCCCTCCGAGGGAAGACCAAAGTGGCCCGCGACAAAAATGAGTTTGACACCCTTGCTTTATACCATAGATTGCCTTCCACTTGCCCAATATAAAAACATGAGACTGCAGACTATTGTGTGCAAACACACACACAAAAAAATTATTAAGAGTAAGATGAAAGTAACGGAAACCTACAACTAAAACGTTGATGAACAGTTGTGGAAAAAAAAAAATCATTAAAAGAAAATTGCCTTTGGCGACAGTCGTGAGGATAAGCAGCTCAGATAATGGATGGATGAATGTTATCGTAATCCCCGTATACGACCGGCATACCATGAAAATATGCTCTAAGTGGCTGGATGGACGACTGTGAGCCCCACAGGGACAACAAAGTAAATCTGCTGTCGAGATCGCTCACCTACATTCTGATTCTGAAATGTCTGTTGAACTGCTGACACGGGAGCCAAAGTACGGAGATTACAAGAGACCACAAATGCAGCGGTCACATGACCACTAATGTGCTCATACACGCTCACACGCAAACGATTGGAGCCCTATTTTCTGTGCCCAAGTCTAGCGCAAAGCGTGGGCCAGTGTTGTAGTCCAGACAACACCAACCGAGACAGAGCCATTCTCGAGACCTGAGACGATCAAGACTGCGACAAGACGACGCTTTTGGAGGTCAAGACTGAGAAAACACCTTCAGACTATCACAGTAAAATCACCCAAAAAATCTGAACCAAATGACCAGTGTATTTTTTTATTTTTTTAACATTTGTTGTTCTGAAAGTACAATGAAACAAATCTCAAATGTAATCATTTGTGGGCCGTCAAAAATCCAGAGTCCACCGTGTCCGAGACCGAGAAAAGACAGAATAAAAATGCCTTCTATTCCCACATGACAGCGACACCATTAAATGTGGTCTCGAGACAAAACCGATACTAGGCTGTGCGCATGCGTGGAGTTTTCTTTCTTTTGGTATTTTCGTAGATGCTCGCGGTCAGAAACGGGGTTTGCGCCGTTATGGGAGTGTACGCTCATGAATTGCAAACAAAGCGACTCTTCTCATTTCCTTTAAATTAAAGCCCATGACAGAAGCATATATGGATTCGGTGGAGTCCATTCAGGAGATCGACACACTTGTTTATAAGAAAACATACTTTTGGAAAAAAAACGCAAAATCTCCACTTATGCGTGATGTTAAGTTCTCTGCTATGAGGGGGGCATTTAGAAACTGCTTTCCACCAGTAGCAATGTGTTGGGGCAGTGCTCAATTAACTTGGTGAACATCTTAGAGTCACCAATTGTAATTTTTTTACAATGGTGTAGATCAGTTGCATTTGTCTTTGGCCATTTAGGAGAAATAGTCATGTAAAAATTGGCATAAAAAAAATTCCAGCCCTTCACACATCATCACAGTAATCTTGTGAGCAGTCGGGATACGGTTGTCATGGAAATCAGGGTCTCTTTTTTCTTTTTTATTTTTTTATTTTTACGTGTGGGCAGTGAATGAGATTCCAAGTTGGGTCACTGGCTATCTGCAATAACGACTCACGTAATATCATAATCACAGATTGAAGATTGAATTTGCGTTGAGTCTGAGAAGTCATCATTTCAGATAAAAAGTGTATCCAGTTGTGATGCAAGAAAATCTTGCCACGTCACTGTCATTCAAATTTTGAAGGGAACACCACGCTCAAAGAAAAATCAATCATGAAAGTGTACCAAATTGTATTTAGCCACAAAATGGATGCTATCTACCACATTACGAGCCCGTAAAACCACATGATTTTCCCTGCAAATCAGGAAAGAATGATAATGCTAACAGAAAAATCACAAGATTATATTCTACTGATATAATGATGTTGCTCAAATAGATTATCAAAAAAAACAGCAATAATGTATATGGATTGAATAATATTTCGAGAAAAGTGTGTCATGATCTTGTTCTTGTGCGTCTCCAGCAGGTGGCAAACTTGAGCGATCCCTTCGGTGTGCACACCTGCTGCCTACCATTCGCCATGCAAACCGCCTGCAGTTTATCGGATTATTTTGACCTTGTTGCTGCGCTTGCTCAAGTGATTGTTTGCTGGACCTTTGGCTCTCGTCAGTTCCCTTAACATCACATTTTTGGAAGTGCTGTTTAGTCATTTGACTTTGTTTTTTTTTTATTGCGTGTGAATTGCATTCTTGACATTTAGTTAGTTTTCTCAGGTTAACTGTTTCATAGCTTTTTCCAAGCGCTTTTTGGAACTGTTTTTTTTCCTTGTTCTTATTGACCGGCGATTTCAGTTCATACTTTGTCGGTGCGCTTTAGTTCTGGTAAATAAATAGTTTTGTTTGGCGTCTACCTTTCTGAGATCCTCAAGATTATTCGGTTCGTTTCGAACCTGACAAAGTGACATTTTAGGGCCTGATTCTAAAATGTAGCATAGCATTTGGCGTGTCAAAAATTATTCAACTAATTATCATGAAACTTTTTGGGCGGATTGCCATTTATAAATACAGGAATTTAGGTTCTCACAATGCAACTCATGCATGAAGGATGTGTCCTCCTCTTGAACACTTGAAACCGCGGTGTGGCGTTCATCTTGTCTTCCTTTTTAAAGATTGCAGTTTCTTTTTTTTTTTCCAGGCAAACGTTTTTTTCTCAAAGTGACAATTGTCTTTCGTTGCAGCTGTCACTGACGAAGGCTGGAGTGACAGCCAAAAGTGTCAGCAAGGTAAGAGAAATCTCTCTTTCCTAGGGGGGGGGGGGGAGTTGTCTAGAAAATAAAAATTCCATCATTTCACTTGAAACCATTCGAAGGCTGAATTAACTCTGCAGATCCAAGTGCCAATGTATTTGAATGCCCATCTCAAGTGACATCTGTTTGTACATTCACGGAAGACATCAAACAACCTGCAGTCATCCTGCAACCTGAAGGTATCCACTTGCATGCATTCTTTTCTATTCCCACTGCCATGACACATATCCTAATTGTGACCTTTGCAATCTCAACTGTGTCACTTGAGCCATGCAGTGTCAACCGGGCCTAAAGTACAGTCATGTTCCGTCCGAATTATTGGCTCCGACTTCATTTGCAGTGGGGAACGGAAATAATTTGTGCTGCTTTTTCTTAATCTTTACCTTCCATGACTTTCAGATCTAAGTCTTCACTAATGACAACAAAACGCAGGCTTGGGCCCTCCATGTAGAGAGAAAGCAAAGCCGCTTAATTGATTTAAGGAGGAGCAGCGCATCCTGTAAGCCTTCAAATCCTCTGTTTTGGGAACCGGACAAGAAATTCTGCTTAGTAGGGCAAAAGCCAGGACAAAGTATGGTCGAGGATAAATGAAACGCCCTAGATTATTTTTGCAGATGAATCCTGAATGATTTGTGAATCCCGGTTGTCGTGGCAACAGCAAAAGGAAGAAAACGTTAAAATAAGGAGTAGTATGTACTGTAATTGTTGGTGGTTAACCCTTTTAGGGACGGCGGTTACTACAGGCGACAGATTATCAGGTTACAGGGTACATGAAATGGTTAAAAGCAGAACAGAGAGATGAAATGCGGGACAAAAGGAATTTATCCGCATTAAAAAACAAAACTGGGAACAGAACTCATGAACTGGCTGTGCTTTGGAAGTGCAACATTATGTTGTGTGAAACTTTGCAGCGTGACCAAGAAGTAGCATTCATTGTCCCTTCACACATCGCACAACCACAAAATAGATCAAGTACCCTGCTTTTTTTTTTATTTTAGTTTTTTTAGGCGGGTGACTAATATTATTGGTACATCTTTTGTTTGTCTACCTTTGATTCCTTTTTGTTTTAGCCTAAAGAACTTAGTTATAACTGCTTTGTGTATCCAGAAATATTGTTTTAAAGTTCGGGTTCCACAGTAAATCCCACAGCAGCATGACTGAGAGTGAGTGAGGAAACAATATGAAGCAAAGCTATCCTTTGTTGGTAACTTTAATAATGAGATAGTCCAAATTATGGCCCGGGGGCCATTTGCGGCCATCCGATATTTTTCAGCGGCCCACGACATGACAAAAAAAAAAAAATCATACTTGAAGTGACATTTGACATGGGCCACAAGGTTAGTTAAAAAAGGTGAAGGTGGGCAGAGTGAGAAGAGAGGGTGCACTGTAGAACTTTCACTATATTTGAAGATACAAATAAGCCATTAGTGCTTAAAAGAATAACACCATTTATCTTCAAAACATGTAATGACTTAAGATAATTCCATTTTAGAGGCAAAAATAGCTTCCTCCACTGTGCTCTTTGGCTGATTTATGAAGACACCACATTAATGATCCTCAAGTAGCTGAAAAATGGTCACCGTACTGCAGTTGTTTTTCTCTTTTTTTGGTTGCGAATGCGGGGATGGGATTTGGCTGCTGTTAAGTGCACAGTTGGATCTGTGCTGTGAGAAGGCTGTTGGCCACCCAAAACACCTGGGGAAAAATCAACTGTTTTCCTTAACATCTGTAACAGAAAGCTGATGAAATTGACTAGACAATACAAACTGGCTGACTTCAGCATGTTTAAAAAAACATGATATTGAAATTAAGAAAAACAACAAAAATTGGGTTTTTTTGGGGGGGCAGTTTTGCTAACAGCGAGCGACTCATCTTTCCTTTGCTGTAACACTTGTTTGACAAACAGAATGAGCGTCACCACAGCTTGACCACTCTAAATGTGTCGCGTCTCTGCAGCAAGATACGTCCACTAATCCTTCGAATGATGATGAACATGACTTGAGCATTTAGCTTAAAATGCAAAACAAAATAGTAACAACAACAAAAAACCAACAACACTGAGCAAGACCAAAATGAGTATAAGTTCCCATTTTTTTCAAAGTACAGAAATATACAGATCACTATTATCATCACAGATTTTTTTTTTTTTAATGTAGTACGCTGTTTGTGAAAAAACGTAATGTTGGGAGTGAATCAACAAGGAAAACCAGAAGCAGGCTAATCAGCTCCTATTAGATTGTGTTCTCATTAGCCACAATAAGATGAAAAGCATCAGTACACAAGGTTTCCTCTGAACATGGCAACCAAATCATAATACAATGATGATGACGATATCACGCGGCGCAAGATGCAGTGTTTTATGGTACACCTGTGCGTTCGATAGCCGCATGAACCATTCATCACTAAAGTGCTGGTTGAAAAAGGCAATTCCTTTTTCTCTTAGCATAACCTTAACTCTTTATTTCTCCGTCTCAAACAATCAAAGCCGGTGCAGGATTATGCAAAGTGAAACTTGTAGATTAAATCAGATGTCAATAGAGAAGACATTAATTGCTACTTTGCTGACTGTCAAAGCGAAGTGTCTTTTCTGGGTTTCATTTGATCAATTTAATTCTGTGCAACCTCTCAAGTTGAATACCCACTGCTGGATTTGACTGGCATTTTCAAGAAAAATAGACCCCTTCCATCAGTGTGATTCATTAGAGGTCAGTTCAGTGAGAATCAAAGCGTTTCCTTGGTGTGTTTTTTTTTTTTTGATTGGGATTGAATTGGAACACATTGCAAAGGAAGGAAGAAGCCACAGGCTAATTTAATCAGGGTAGCGATTGTAGTAGATCTGTCTGGAACAATGCCTTCTGTTTCTTAATTTGCTTTTGTGTTGTGTTTTTTAATTTGCTGTTGTTTTTTTGTTGTTTTTTTTTTTTTTTTTGCTGTTGTGTTATTTGATGTTGTGTTTTGCACTTCAAGGCCACCGTAGGCATGAGACGGTCGAAACAAGTTACAACAATGGAGAAAATGATGCCACTGTTGTAACCACGTTAAGGAGATGAATATCAGACAAGACGAGACTGAGGGCTGCAAGAAAATGGACCGCGGCAGCGAGGGGGAGACTTCTGAGCTGAGGTACAGCAACGGCGTCAGAACAAATTTCCTGTTTCATTTGTTGTTGTCATTTCCAGCTGTGGCTAAAACTTACAATCACCAAAATGAGTATGCAAATGAGAATGAGTTGACCAATGAATGATCAGCTGTGATTCCGTACACTTGAACCCCAGACTGGCCTGGTACTACAAAGACTTGTGCCAATGGCATGAAAGTTGAGCGATGAGCCCAGTAGGTCCTGTTGAATTTGATTTTCACCTTGTGAGACAAATAAGGGATTTTCTACTCGCTCTCACAGCAATTTTAGGTCAAGAAGGCAGACGACACCCAAAACAGTTTGTCAGTCAAAAACAGGGCACATCGTGTAATGCGACTATGCACACTCACATGCAAGATAGAAAAACCATTCAGTCTTCACTGAATGTAATCACTTGTTTTTATACATTCACATTTGAGTGGTATGAACAGATCAAATTTATTCAAAATCACTCTTATTTCCAGTGGTCTGACTCATCACATTATTCTCATTCTCTTAATTCCTCCAGCGCTTCGCCTGCCCTTATTCTTTCTCCTCAGCCATGATTTGAATTACTTTTCCTGACATCTTTTTTTTTTTCCTCTCATCCCCCTCCTCAACTCTCATTAGCGTCTCCTCGGCCCTCTCTTGCTCTCCGGGCCCTGTTTGCAATTTCCTGGACTTGCTGCCTTCTTCCCCTTCCTGGTCTAAGCTCACAATGTTGAGAGCCTCTCATCCTGCGCACTCCACTCCACAAGTTGCCATAGTGACAGTTGCCATGAAAGCCAGCTGCGCTTGTCAATAAGGTGAAGGAGAAGCACTCGGTACGCTGAGTGCAGACCTCCACTGAGGTCAAAAACTCAAACGTAATAATGGAAAGTGAAAACAGGTAAACAATTTTTGACCCATTCTGGGATCTCAAATACAAAGTAGTTATATTTAAAAAAAATTGTGCCCAGTGTTCTGCATGCACAAAAACAGTATAGCAGCAGCTTCATGATCAGCTTCATCCCTGTGCACACCAGGCAGCGATTAAATTTGTCATTTGTCCCATCTACCACATCGCCTGCTGCAGTGT
Organism: Hippocampus mohnikei; assembly: GCA_026261675.1. Lineage (NCBI taxonomy): Eukaryota > Metazoa > Chordata > Actinopteri > Syngnathiformes > Syngnathidae > Hippocampus > Hippocampus mohnikei. The sequence continues at coordinate 10,886,249 of JAKGUB010000284.1, read as the reverse complement.
AACATGATCGTCTCATCACCTGTTTACCCAATCTGCCACTTTCATTCATTAACTGTGGCCATTTACAGCTCACGGGAACACGTGGCACAACTGTAAACAATAAAGCGAGAAGGACGATAAGAAAAATTATGTTTTTGTTTGCTATCTGGCCAGCCAAAGTTCAGGATTTTAATGCACGTTAGAGAAGAAACAATAATGCAATAATTTGAAACTAGAGTGACAGTACAAGTCCTGCTGCAGCCACAACAGGGGAGCACTCATCGTTTGTGCGCTCCATCACCCCATATATTTTCCAACATTCAAATGGATTTATATTGGAATTCATTTTCTAATTACGCTCAACACATTAATTTTAATTCAAATTGGAGCATCCCCGTGTTTTACAAGGCAGGATCCTGTATTCATTTTAAGGTCTAGAACACAGGTGTCAAAGTCAAGGCCCGGGGGGCCGGATCCGGCCCGCCCCATCATTTTATGTGGCCCGCCAAAGCAAGTGTGTGTGTGTGTGTGTGTGTGTGTGTGTGTGTGTGTGTGTGTGTGTGTGTGTGTGTGTGTGTGTGTTCTTTGCCCCATATACCCAGCAGTGTCTGTGGTCCCTGGGCCTTTGGGTGCTCAGCAGTCACCCAATCGGCCGACCAACAGCTGTCACCTACTTACTAAATAACTGCAAAGCCCCCCAGGGTCCATTTAAAACACACACACTCTTGCATGACACATACACACAGTGGAATGGATCCCAATGAATACAAATGCATTCCAAATGCATTGACGAGGAAAAAAAAGGAACGCACCTCAAGTGAATTAAAGTCAGATTTTCCGCTCAAGTTCAAGTACAAGTTTATGTTCTTCCTGCTGTTTGTGTTCTGTGGGTATTCGTAGTTCCTCCCACATCCGCAGAACCACCGGCAACCAAAGCAATACCGCTTGACTTTACAATGTCTTTGTAATCAATACAATGTTTGTGTGTAGCTTGTAGAACAGTAGTGGCCAATTCTGGTCCACACCTGACTCCAATGCTCAAGATCCTGATCCACTTGCACACTTCAACGCTCAAATTCTACAAAACTGTCACGAGTACGTCTCGCGTGGCTTCGACGAAATTAGCTTTCATCACATTCCTATTCCCCAAAAGTGTTCAATGCTCTGTTTACATGACCAAACACACAAAGTAAAAGACATGGATGTTGGTCAAAGCCATATGCTGCTTGATATAACTCTCATTTCCTCTCCCCTCTAAACCTTTAATCCCCGATTGAGAAAATGATGCAATGTGACTCTTGTTTCTGAGAATCACAGACGCAAACATAAGCAAACAAACCAAAGACGTCACATGCAAACTCACGGGGGAGAGGAAAGGTACACGTTGCAGGCCAACCGCAGGACACAAATAGACAAACAACCATTCACACTCACAGTCACACCTAACCCAATTTAGAGTCTTTAGTAAATCAAACATGCTAACTGGTTTGTTGTTCAAAGTTGGATGGTCTCCTCTGTAATGTGCTTCCAGCCAGACCTCTGTTTAACATGTGCTCGATCACTTAATTCTGGGGTTAATGGTACCCTTATGGTACCCTTACCATTAACCTTGCATAATGGTACCCTTACATGACAGAAAGTCTTGAAATATCTATATGTCACGTCTTTGTTTATCGTAGTTGCTTGTTATTGCAAGCTACTAGTGTAGCCGATACTACCGGAGACAAATTCCTTGTGTGTTTTACATACTTTGCCAGTCAAGTTGATTCCGATTCTGACATGTCGCTCTCAGGCTAGCTTAGCAATTAGCATGGCTTCTCCATCTTTCCTCATCATCGCTTCGTGAGGACGACTGTTGACGAAAATGTATCTTATTCACCATATTAGAGACAATGATTACTGACTTAGACTCAGACTCTGCAAGCCAGCCAAAGATTGTTGCTAGCTATAAGTAGCAACAAGCTTGCCCCGACTTCCTACTTCCACCAGGCGCATGCATCCACCACAGCGTTTCCAACGGAAAAATCTGTAATTCTAGGTTTTTCTATTCAATGTGGTTTGATCAGGTGCAAAGTGTGAATTTCTATTTTCAAACTATGATGCGAAATCGCAAATTTTGAACTTTGTAGACAGACAGACAGACAGACAGACAGACAGACAGACAGACAGACAGACAGACAGACAGACAGATAGACAGATAGATAGATAGATAGATAGATAGATAGATAGATAGATAGATAGATAGATAGATAGATAGATAGATAGATAGATAGATAGATCCCTTCCTACGCTCATTCATGGATGACTAATCCACTGTCCAGTTTAATCCCTCAGCATGTACACACTAATACACGTTCAAGTTTCTCTGGCATTCATTCCTGAGCTCATGTCCCCCCCAAAAAAAATCCACACATAAACATTACGTCACATTCAGAGCAGCAGGACACAGTCAAAAGAAACAAGTATACAAATAACACATACATTGTAAATAAAATGTGGACCTCTTGTAAAAAACATTTCTTGCCAAATAGAGGACAGTAAAGCCAATGTATTCTGATTGGATAAAAATAAACAGCTCCAATAAACATGTATTACAATGTTTTGCGTTTATATATTTCATACCACAGGCTGAAACTGCTGACATGTCGTAACTCAGGATATCAATCTCCCTCAAGTGTTGATACTTACTGAAGCTGTGACTAGGTGACTGTCAAGTCTGTGTGTCCACAACATGACTCATTTTTGCCCACTTGACCATTGCCAGAAAATATCAACCGCACGGAAAGCATTTGAGAGCAAAATGTAGAATTTCCATCATTATCTCAACGTGTGATGAACTGTTAGGGGATTCAATGTTGCCACTCGGTATTTGTATGCTTGAAAGTGCTCAACTTTTTTCACGTGTAACAATTAAGAATATCACAAAATGAGATTAAGGATATACATGCTAAATTGGATATAACACGACTCTCCTTCAGTATTCTCAGGAGTTTTTTTGTATTGTTGTTAAAGTGGTTAGGTTAACTTCTTTTTACTCTTTAATATCCCCTTAATAAAGTGTGATGAAGTTTGTTCGTGGTAAACACCCATTGAACAATTTACCCGTAATCATATTTCCAGTATTTCTTCTGATTTTTTTTCTCCAAAATTCAAACAAATCGCAGCTGTGACGAAATATATCTGACTTAAAACTAAAAAGTCTCATATCCCTCCGTGGTGTGCTCAAGTTGCACAGCTTTCACTTTCACTCTCATGAATACACACACACACACACACACACACACACACACACACACACACACACACACACACACACACACACACACAGTGCATTTTGCTCCAGTGATGAGTGCACACATACACACTGAGTAATCCCCATCTGTTAGAGAACATGCGAGGTTTCTCTGCACAACTATCAATTCCTCTTGCTCTACAGAGACACACACTTGCTGCAAGGCTCAGAGAAGAAAGCAAAAACCGAACGAAAGGTTGCCTAAGGACATGTAGAATCTGGCAACAACAACAACAACAAAAACTGATCCATACATCTTCAATACCACTGATCCTGTTCAGGGTTCATGGACACCCAGAGTATATGTCATCTGACTACACTTTGAACTGGGTGCCAGTCAATCGTACGGGGCACATGGACAGAAAAAACATTCACTCTCTCATTCACACCTGTGGGTAATTTAGACTTGACAACTAACCTAACATCTTCTATGTTTGGAATGTGCAAGGATGTCGGAGTACAGAGAAAATCGATGCAAGCATGGACGCTCAATCATCCTAAGCCAAGACCAGTATAATTTTGAGAGTGAGGTAGACGCGGCAACCGCGCATCCCACCGTGTCAGCCTAGCATGAATCAATCAATAATTGATTGATTGACAGTGTGATATGACCCTCAAAGGCAAACCTGCTGATCTGGTACAAAGAAATCAGCATGCGTAAGCCAGCGAACAGTTGATCCATGACGTCGCTAGCCACACTGTATATCGTATACAGTTTTGCTTACCAGCTCTTGGTTGGTAGAATTGGAGTCATCTCCCGGGAAAGGGATGTAGATGGCTAAGGCCACGCAGTTGGCGAAAATAGACAGCAGTATAAATATATCAAATGGTCTGAAAGTCAAATTGTTAAGGGAGGTTTTACCACAATGTCAAACATGAAAATACTTTGTATTAAAATAAGATAAAAATGGAAGTCATTTGAACACAAACCTACAACAATCCTGACAGAACAAAATAAACTGGGATGAACACCAAATTGTACATATAAGGAGATGCATCATTTACTGAGAAATGGAAAAAGAAATGTTAACACCTCTCTAAATTTAAATGGATTGTGTTCTTCCTTGGGACATGCCCCAGCCTTCCACAAAGTTCCGTGATGCCCAGGAGTGTCCCGGAAATACAGCAAGATGAACATTTTCCCCAAATTCTCGATGGCTACCCGCACTTGACTCGAGCCTGTATGCCGATCAAACAAAACGTAGATTTTATATGGTTGCTTTTCCTCAAAGTTATCGTATTTGTTTTTCATAACTGCTTGTTAGTCTTATGATTCTATTACTTGCAACTTAATTTTACACTAAGGGTGTCCTCCCAAATTATCCATAGTGAAAACCATCAGAGCTACATAAGGGGCAAAACGTTTGTAACTAACGCGGCCTCCAACATCTTTTTATATCCACTCCCAAAATCAGGTAGAGTGAGTGAACACAAAATTTAGCACCTGCTAAAATCAAGCCTTTGGCATTAACGGAGATGATGAATGACTAAGGCAAGTCACATCACAATGCATCTCACGTTTTATTTTTTTAACCAACTTGTCACACAAATGTCAAAAGATGTGAACCGCAGAACAATATAAAAGCATTAAAAACCTAAACCTGAACGTTGGCAACAAGTCTGACTGCTTTGAATGCAATTCGACCAACTTCATGTAACTTCCTGTGTACGACGTGCCACCAAAGTTCCAGGATTGCTAACACCAAAGATATATTTCGAATCCAAACTAGAAACTCAGAGTTTTCCCCTTCAAAATAATTCCCTTAGAGTCTGACACACTTTCCAAGCATTCTCTACCACACATTCACGCACACCTGGAAGCATTTTATGGAATCCACCTAACCTCTGTCATCATGGGCATCTTAACGTCATTATGTCTTCAAAACGGCTCTTCTTAATGACCCTCGTGAGCTTGGGAAAGAGGAATATTATCACACTGTGCCAGCTCGGTTCGGGTGAGTAGGCACATTGCTCAGCACGGCGACGTTCCCAGTTCCCAGGAATTGTCAGATGCGCAGGGACTTTAAGCTGGTGCGTTGTCGTTGTGAAGCAGCCACAACTCTTCTTTCTTCTTGTGCAGTCAACATAGCATTCGCTGCATGATGTCTTTGTAGATGTATGATTGATTGTCTGGCCCTCACTGAAGGAGAAACGTTTTTTGACACCAGGATTGGAGGGTTGTTTTTTTTTACACACTTGGAACATATTTTTCTTTCTCCTCCTAACACAATTTGATGAAGCAGCTCCTTGCTTTGGAATAGATGCTGCAAAAAAAGGTACAAGCCAAAGAACAGGCAAAACACCAGCAGCATTAAAGGGACAATGTGGAATAAAATTGAATGAATTTTCACTGTTCTTTATTTCAAAAACTCACGATTAATTTCAGTAATATGCAAAAAAAGGGTATGTTCTATCACATCAACATATTTTTAATGTAATTATAGTATATATATATATATATATATATATATATATATATATATATATACACATATATATATATATATATATATATATATATATATATATATATACACATATATATATATATGTAGTAATTATAGACATAATCGCCTACATTGGGCACACCGCGCCTACAGAAGGCTGCCATGTTTTGCCGCCATCGTTCTGCAACGGAGAGCCGAAGGAGACAAGCTTAGCTAATGTAGTTCCCCGCATGTGATGAGAACACGTAACAATGCACTTACTTTGTCACTTGTAGGAATACTGGAAATCATTTGGATGTAATTTTGCTTGTGCTTTTGCTGAAGAAGTTGGGGGTAGGCTTGCGAAGTGTGGTTGATTCAAAATGCACGCACATCAAGCTTAGGTCAAAATATTCTATGAGTTCACCACTAGATGTCACTAAAATCTACACACTAACTTTAATCCCTGATGTGTGCTGAACTGAGTTTTCGGGATATATGCTGAAGTCTTGTGCACAATTTTTTTCACAAAACAACCTCTGGTTTGGACAGTGAAAAACCTTTGAAAAAGCTTGTCTTTTTTTTTTTCTTGTGAGATACCCAGCTTGTCTCTAACTGCAGGAAGACGCACTACTCACTACAGCCGCTATCAAACATCAAAAGGATACTTCCACTCCACCAGGCTGATGCAGGCCCTGCGGATGGGGTTGTTGAGGGTGAGGCAGAACAACGCTCGGGGCGGCCTGTTGTTAGTCGACCCGCCCTGTTTTTTGCTCTTAGCATACTGCTGCCTCTTTCTCTGTGCCAGTGAGCCGACGGGAGCTGCTCCGGTGGTACACGCTGAGCGCTGCGGACTCATGTCAGGCTTCGTCACATCACCCTGGGCTTGGCGAGCGGCGTTGATGGCTGCATGCCAAGCGAGGACCGGGCTGACACCGGAACTAGTGCCACCGGGTACATGGGTGCCACTCTTTGATCCCAGCAGGCCATAAGATGGGCCAACAGGCTTGCCACTGGTGGCGGGGGCGTGCAGGGTCTCAGGTGGACTGAGTTGGTGCAGATGAGTTTGGCTTTCCGACCAGAGGGCTGAGGCATCAGCAGAGGAAGTGGTCCTTTTGTTGCTGGCATACTGTGCCCCTGTAAGGATAAATAGAGACAGGCAATCTATAAGCAATAAATATGCAATATCCTCATCAACAGTACTAACCCATAACAATATTTGTGCAAGGAACTTACATGTTCGCAAGCATCAAGGAAATACATACATATTTCCTTATATTTCTAGAGCCATATATTTGGCTATCATGTTCCTGGACAAATATTACACATACTTAATTAGAATGGTGAATTAAATAAAAAAATAAAATTTAAAATGACTAAGGTTTGCACTCATGTCAAAAATGCAACTTGAGAGTCGATATTGGTGGTGAATTAATGGTGCCTGAAAAATACATACATTCCTGAGTGAATCCAAATTTTATCTAGCAGATGCAGAGATGTAGATCAATAGTATTGTTTGCATTCTTTTTCCATGTTCCAGTATGCCTCACACATTCGTGCAGTCATATTATTGGAGCATAAATGGAGCCCAACTCCAAACTCCACACGCCACTCATGCTTACTAAGTCTTGCTATATACCCAGCAATGCAGCTAAATGCAAGTAGACCATCACGAAAAAAAATTACTCCTAGAAAACCCTTCACCGTAACACCAAAGCACATCAACTGACATACTGCAACAGAAAAAAAATGACCATGGGTCATGTTTCGAGGCTCCACATCCAATTTATTGCACTGTCTGAAGCATAAAAACACGGTGCAAATGTCAAGAAAAATGTGGATTGCAACAAAGTGGTTAGGACTGCACGACTGTCCGTGTTTTATGTCATGTGTTGTGTTCATTATTTTGCTTTATGTTCGTGTTTTATGTTGTGTATTGTGTTTATTATTTTACTTTATGTTAACTGTTTTGTTAAGCGCTTTGTTACAGCTGCCGCTGTTGTGAAAGCGCTATATAAATCAGCATGTATTGTATTGTGTTGTATTGTAAAGAGAGGAAACAGCTGAGAATTCATAATAATAATAATAATACATTACATTTGCAAGCGCCTTTCATGACACTCAAGGACACTTTTCCACCAAGAGCAATAATAAAACCACAGATAAAATTATAAACAAGGAAGAGAAACATTTAAGGTGGATATGCAAGTCTGAAAAAGTGAGTTTTGAGCTAGGTTTTGAATGTGGAGAGAGAGTCAATATTGCGAATATTGGGTGGAAGTGAGTTCCAGAGTTTGGGGGCAGTGAGAGAAGGCTGAAGGCTGTGAGAGAGTCATTTTTTTAAATGCTCTTAGTCACGGTTAATCATCCCATTCACTGATTACATCCGTGCATTTCGGCAACTGAGACTCTCCACGCTTTGCTTTCTTTGTATTTGGTCAGTAGTATTGATAAAACAGCCGAACTTTGCACAGCAGTGTGCAACTTGTACTTTAATGGAAAAAAAAACACTTTTTGACAAAAAAATATCTTGACATGCAAGGCCATAATAACCGACTCCAGTCCTGTAGGTGCTGCTCCAGCCATATGCTAAATCAGATTGGCCAATGCCACACTGCAAGCATCAATGCAAGCAGTATGGAACAGGGCCAAGAGAAAATAAATCCTTATACTGTCGGTGCACCTTTAATCAGACCTTTGCCCAAAAAAAACAATATTTTCTCTGCAAACACTCTGTGGAAAGCCATTGTTTGTTTTTATTTGTTTGGTTTGTAATTCGAACTAACAATTAAACTCATTAAAAATATACCCCTTCCCTGGAGCATTCATGCTTGGCGTAAAATATAAAACGATGTGGTTTGAAGTGAGTATGGAGGGGCAAAGAGGACGGTCCACATGAATGAATGAGCAAGTCATTAAAATCAATACAAACTGAGAGTTAAAAAGACAGTGCCCTTGACTCATCTCTTTGGTCCACAGCAGCGAGTACTGTAATGTCATGTCATCTGAAAAACGAGTCTTCAAACGGTAACAAGTCTAGAAAAAAATATCCTGTGTCTATTCAAGAAACAATTGAGATGCAGGCAGAGCAAAAGGCAAGCTCTGACATTAACCAAACATCCATCCATCAATTTTATCTACCATTTATCATTTTCAGGGTCACAGTTAACTAGAGCCAGCCGACTACACCGGGCACTTGTGACCAGTCAATCGCAGGGCACAAATAGCGACAGACAACCATTCATACTCACATTCAGACTGTCACTGAGTGGGAACTGAATCTACACTGTCTGCACAGTTCACTGGCTCATATTAGCCTATACTGTCAGTGACATATGAACAAAACATTTTGCTGTAAATAATACACGGTGGTCTTGTTGTACAGTATCTTTCAGTTAATCAAAATGGGCATTTTTGTTTTAATGTGGAGATATTACATAAAATAATGTAGAAGAAAGACAACGCATATTCTTGGGTTTTAAAACATGAGGTTATTTAGTTTATTTCTTACACGCCATATGAGCGTATAAATGTATTTTGTTGTCGTGGTAAAAATAGCTAGATAAGGATTGTAAACCACTTTTCTATGGAGGTTTGTAGGTTGTGTCTTTGAAAGGTGTTGCTAAATTAAGTCAATTCCTTGTGTAAGTCGCACAAAGCATTTTAAATACGTAATGTCGGCTATACTATACAGAAAAAGACGACGTGAAAAAGTCATGTCAAAACCAACACAATATTTTCATTTTCTCCGGTGTGTTGAATAAACGCGGACACACGCGCGCGCGCACACACGCGCGCACAAGCACGCTCACACAGGACCGCGCCAACTCTCCTCCGTTTTTCCAATTTGTTCTATATTATTACCTTCTGACCGTTCATCTTCTTCTTGCATCCTCGAATCCACATGGAAATTCTCCACGTCAGATCCAACTCATCGTTGGAGAGTATATTCGAGGCTAACCTGAGTTATATTCCTAAGATTTTCCGAGCGCGGAGCCTTGCGAGGACCAACCAACATGTTGGCCACATCCGGGTGTCTGTGCGCACATGAATCGGGAGGAGGGCAACGCAACCTCAGCCCACTTCTGCCAACACTGGACCGAACCCGAACCACCCGTGGCAGGTCAGCCAGCTATTGGCCACCCCGAAGACGAACTGGGGCAGATCACGATGCTGCACATTTGGACGTGCAAGAAAATAAAAACATGCCTACATTTTAATGCACCTGTTGGTGTTTTAAAATAATGTGTATAATATTCAGAGAATTCTCACAGATCATGTAAAATCTCATTGTTCTGGTACGATAAAAATAACCACTAACCCATCTAGTTTACCTGCAAGAGGAAGCAGTTTAAAGACGCCCCCACACTTGGCTTTAAGACACACAGACAGACAAATCCTTTTTCTCTCAATTGTTGTCAATTAGGAATGGGTTGAAAAGGGGGTTTGTATAATGTATTGTGTGATTTAGGTTTTCAGAGAGACCAATGTTTCTAAATAATTACTTGATACATCTTTCCTGAATAGTTATTTGTTTGAAATCAAAGGCATGATCAAATAAACACATTAAGATCTGTATCAATTAAATAATTATTCTCTCAGTTAACATCAAAATAACGCACTTACCCCTTAGGGGTCTTCCTCGTATAATGAATGGCATTCTGTCACCTGCCTTTCCACAGAGGCCTCATTGTGCCGTTTTTGTGACTTCACTGTGCTGCTATTCCAGAGAAAATGAGTTGTCCGAACCACGCTGGAAGGTTACCAGTGATTGGATTACCTGTGCCTGTATAAGGGATAACCGGTTGCGCGTAATCCTTCCATTATAATCCGTGCTCCAGTGTCCACTCAACAGAAAAAGTGAAGCCTACACAGCTGTAGCTCAATTGGGACAAGACGGAATGTGCATAGAGCAAAAGTGGTGTTGGTTAAAATACAGTGTTAGGGTGCATTTCCGGTTATTTTATTCGTACTAATTAACTGTGTTTGCTCCCTTGAATGAAAATACACTTGTCGGCCTAACACTAAAACTCATGTCACAGAGTACAGTACACTACATCATGTAAAAATGCTATTCTTTTTATGAAGGGTGGGTCCCAGGTGACAGCTATAAGTACCCCCCCCCCAACAAAAAAAAACGTATTGCAGTGCATTCTTGTGGTGTTGTGTAATGTTGAACCATTCAGATTTATTCGACCAAAATAATAAATCGTCTGAACTGGATTAGTTTGAAAAGAATCTATATCCGGTTAAAACGGAAGTGAATTGTGTCCTTTAGAAATGTGTCCGTGTGGGAGCAATAGTCGCATCCAAGATGGACACCGCAAATGCTGGACATATGATGAGCTTAGCGGCTCTCCAAAGACAAGATCCATACATAAACACGTTGCTTGACGTTACCGGCCAGGTAGCCCTGTACAACTTCAACTCCAAAGCCAACGAATGGGTGAGCTTGTAAAAAAAAAAAAAAAAAAAAGCGAGAGCGAGGAAAGAAGCTCGCACATCGGAAAACTAACTTGGCATGTCGAAGCTAACTCGAGATCAAATCAACGCTGTGAGCTATGTTAAGTTCTCTAGACTTTAACTGCCCAGTATTTGTTTGAGTGAAATTGTTACAAATACAATAAATGTCACAATATTATTTTATATGCGCTACTGTTGGCTACTGCTATGCACCATGTTTCGAGGTTTTGTAGAGAGAGAGAACACGAATGCTGGGTTCCAGATTGCTTGGAATAAGAGCTATCCAATTTGGAGCCTCTGCGGTGCCTCTAAGGTTTCCCGTGTAAAATAAATCCCAAAATAAAAAATACATCGAAAGAATATGCACTACAATATAATGTCACCCTGTGTGTAATGGTCAGTAATTGTCAGATGGTATCACGTTTTACATAGATTTTGGAATTACTTTTTAATGTCTAGTATACAAATAGTTGTATCTGGACTGCCTGCATCAGGGTTGAAAATGAACAACCAAGAAAATCCTAAATTATCTGCAGATTTCTGAAAATGTGTCTGGGTGTCTGTGATCGATCGTACTGTTCGGCTCTTTAGACCCACTAATGACCATAGTGACCAACCCTCACACAATTACTCAGCCAATGATTTGTCAGCATCAGCTGTATATGAGGCGTGATGACAGCTTGCTCACTACGCGAGACAGATCCACCCCAATAACAAATTGATAATTTTTTATGTGGTAGGTTGCATGTCACAGTTGTGTTATACCACTAAATTAATTCATTTTGATTTCAACTGACTTGTTGAAATTGACACCATCACTGACTGATTACAGGAGAAGACCGAAATCGAGGGCACCCTGTTTGTCTATACGAGGTAAGAATGTAACAATTTTAATACATCTCTATAGCAATGGAAATAGAACCCAATGTCTGTAATTGTTGTCCTACCAAGGTCCGCTTCCCCTTACCATGGCTTCACCATCATGAACCGACTGAGCGCAGAGAACCTAGTCGAGCCAATCAACAAAGACTTGGAGTTTCAGCTGCAGGAGCCTTTCCTTCTCTACAAGAATTACAACAGTGAGTACTCATGGATGCAATCCAATACTTCTCCCTAAGTAGAGCAAATGTAACTCTTGACATTTCTATTATCTCACCAGTGCGTTTCATTGAATTTACCGCTTGTTGTCGACTTTGGAATTATTTGTTTACAAAATCCATGGCACAGCTTGATTTGGGATCAAGTATAGTCATAGAATCGGCTTATGCTGAATCTAGCTGTTGCACAAATTTGGTCATGCCTGGAAAGCAGTGATGACTTGCTCAAGATCCGGTTGTTATTTTATCACGCTGGTCACTTGAGAGCGGAGTTCAGTTAACTGAAAACTGCAGTCTTCTTCCAGAAATGAAGGAAAGATGAACGAAAATTGCGAATGATTTCATGTATTTTTTGTGATTTAATGTATTGTTGTAAGAGTATAAAATCAACCTTTATTGGGATGTAAAATGTTGTCTGTATGGCATAGCGCTGTTCTCTCAACTCCAGGGATGGCAATTATCCGTAGATACGCGGAAATCCACTGTTTTATTTCTTAAATTGGTCATTTTTGTGAATCGTCTAAATCCGTTGAGAACATTTTAGGGGGGGTCAGGTACCTTATCATCGCGTTTTCACGAGCTCCCGATCAGTCTTTCCATCTTCCGATTGTAAACAGCCCTGCGAGTGGACGTGTATGAAAGCTTCAACTAATCGGATCACTGGAAGCATTATTTATTATGGAAGTCTTAGCTCGATTGTATACGGCCCAGCAATTGGACCAATCAAATTGCATGTAACATATTTTTTTACCTGATTCATGGCGGCCTGTTCGTCTTGCAAATTCATTGTTCTGGGATCGTTTTGAGCGGAATTATGAGATTTTTGACGAAAGATCAGGAGTCTTCAATCCTAGAAATTGACTCAAATGTCAAGAATAAATTCCGATGGGACTGGCTTGAGAGAAAAGTCACTGTAAAGGTTAAAATTGGTTCCAAGTTCGACGAAGTTACAGAAGCTCTTGGACAATTTTTGAAGAAACCAGACGTAGCGGGCAAAGCTTATTGTGTGTATTGTAGTGACTTAATTAACTCTGGCTCCCGTGGATGCGTGGCACTGACAGATCATGCAACAAAAGTGAAAAAACATTCTGACAAAATCGCCATTATTCTTTTGGATCGGCATTTTCCAAACAAACTTAGTCAGCGGATACAACGAAAGACGTTACGCACTGGGGTACTTTGGAGAAAAAAAGTGAGTTAAAGTTATATTAAATTTGCCGATTAATGTTATTCCACAATTTAATTTTTCTGTCCTTTTTTGCATTAAATTGTACTTTCATTTCACTGCAAACCTCTCAGCTTCAGGGGCTGCGCCCCCCCCCCCCCCAAGTCAATCGTTACAACATTTCAGTTGAAAAACAAAATCTGTGTTGCCATCCCTGCAACTCGGAAACCAAAGCAGCGTTTGCTCACTTGCACACTAAGGTCATGAAGACAAGAGCAAAAGTTCGACTTACGATGTAACAACAAATTTGATGACATTCACACGGAAGAAAAAGAAAATAAACCACCATCAGTCTTGCTTCCTGGTGTTTATAATGTGTGGATATCCGGAAACCTCTCGCAACACGCGGACAGCCGCTTTTAGCGAGACTCAAAAGACCACTAGACAGTATGTATCAGGCCGCAAGCAGTACCGCAACTTGATCACAATGGCCATATGTGTTCCAGTCAACAATGTCTCGTGAAGCCTTGATTTCGGTTACGCCTTCAAACGAGGGAAACTGGTGCTCTTCATATTTAATGTAATATATCTGTTTATCTACCCAATGATTCTATATTTTCCCCAGCGCAAATGAAAAGGCTTTTGAACATTTTCTTCATGTTCATTTTCTTCATGCTTTCAAACGCTGATGAAAATGTCACCGGTCCTCCGTGGGAAGCGGCGTTGCTAAGCTACGAAAGGTCTCTCGACGGCAGGAGTTTTATAAAGCAAGCCAGCTGTTGTATTGGCGACGTTAACTTGTACAAAGTACATACTGTATACCGTAATAAGATTCCGCACCTTTAAAAATGAAAGAATGTCAGTACCTCTGAAAAGTCCAAATAAACACTTCCCCAGTGTTCTTAGAAACATTTCTTCTTTCTTCTTGAAGTCTCGCAGGTGGCATGAGTTGTATTCAGCAGGTCTGAGGAGACATCTCTGAGGAGACATTAGTGCTCAAAACATCACGCGGGTCCATTAGATGGTTGCGGTCCGGCATAGTTTTTGGCCCCAATAGTTCACGTTCCTCATTAAAGCTCCAGTTCCAATCAAGATTGTCCTTGGGTTGAGTGTGACAGCTTTTTTTTTTTTTTTTGCGCCCACGTTAACCCTTTCAGGGACAACGGTTACTACAGTGGGCAGCTGATCATGTTCTCAGGTTAGAATGTGCACGAAAGGCTTCATGCATCTGTTTTGGTTTCGATTTCGTGCCAGTCATATTATTAAACCCTCAAAACTTAAGAAAGTAACTGACTGTGCTCCCACCAAGGCAGTCGATCGCAAGTCTGAACAGCACTTTCATCAAGGCGACGAATAAAGAATTAGAGCGTTTGCCCATCTGTTTGCTGATCAGGAAAAATAGCATAGCCAGGGTCAAAGTCAATGGCGAGTGCTCCCCCTTTGGGCTTTGTTTGCACTTCAACCTGCCTGGTATGGAAGACATGATGTCATGAAGTTTCAGACTCAGCCAGTTTCTCTTCCAGCGTCACTGCGGTCGCAGCGTTTTGGACTCCGTTTGAATCCTGGTACTATGTTGAAAAGTCAGTGTATTCCTCTGGTTGTTTCCTCGGCAGCCTGGTTGCTCTGGTCCTTTTTCTGGCTCCAGAAATGAATGAAATTGACAGAATCTTGAGATTTGCTTCAAATCTCTGTAGAAGCAAGTTAGAAGCTTGATGATTGAAGCTCAACAAGTCCAAGTTTAGTCAACAGAGAAGTTCAAAAAGTCCATGTTTAGTCACAGTTAAGCGTGCCGTCCATATTGTTGGGGGGGTTTTGGGGCATCCCGTCCGAGGCCAACGTATTCAAAGCTACAGGAAGCTGTTTAATGAGAGTGTAAATGCACACACATACTCCTGTTTACATGGCCCTGTAGTCCCCTCGGATAGAGAAGAGATACGGTCAGGATGCAAACACCTTGGTTGCTAGGGAACATTGGGTTCTTCGGGGACTTGCCAACATCAGCTTGCAAGTCCTGTAACAGGTGTACACACACACACACACACACACTCACACTCGAGTGAAATCTTCTTGAAGATCAAGTTTAAGTGCAATTAACATTTCATGAAAATCAAGGGGTGCCGCTGCACTGTGCTAATTTCATACACAAGCCAACCGTCAGGGAAATTATGGAAGGTTAAAGTGTCGGACCATCATTCAACACGACAGGCAATGTTGGAAGCGGCAATTTAACCTTGTTAAGGCTAACGAGACGTTAGCTGATGTGTGACTCGGTAAACACAATTTGAGAACTTAAAAACAAGGAATTGTGGGACTTGGACATGCGGCGAGGACAGACTCGCTGAGGACAGGTGACCGAGCATTTTATGAAGACTGTTTTTCACAATCATGCAAGTTCAAAGTATTTTCTTTTCTTGCAGTGGGTATCTACAGTATTTGGTTCTATGACAAGAGGGATTGCCAGCGCATTTCACAGCTCATGGTGAAGTAAGTGTGTATTAAGACCAGAGTTTTTTTGTCATACAGTATTTGTTCTGCAGGTATCACTAGTACCGTATTTTTCAGACGAATAAATAACACCAGTCAAAAAAAATGCATCACGGAGAAGGGAAAAAAAACGTCACCCTGCATTATAAACCTAATTTTTTTAGGAAATTTATTTTACAAAAACCGTGATCAAGAACCTTAGAGCTCAGGTTTGCCCCCAAATCCCCCAATCGTGGATGCGTATTCTAAATATGACCCGAGCGTGAATTTCTTCACTCTGAACATTCCGAAACACAGAGCGTTGTTCAAACTTACTGTTTGGTTCTTAAAAGTACTCAAAAAATGACTAGTTATGTCTAAATGAAGCGCTCCCCCTCACTTTAGCACCAAGAGGCCACCAGATGGAGCACAAACGAGAAAGTTTTTTCAGTTCAAATAAAAGGATAGGTTTCGCCTGTGCGCGCAAATAGCCAAATTGCAATTAGCCGGGAGCTTATTCGAGCACACTATTATCTTAAAACGTATTTGTAGAATTTAAGGCCTCCCCTTTAATAGACCACTGGTGTGACTCACTGAGGCGAGTCCGAAAGTCACAACAACTCTCTGCAGCCTCTTGCCACGGTATCAACAAATTCAACCGATCAAGTTTTGGCATTCTTACATATACAGTATGCGTAATTAGGGCCGTGTGTCAACGTCCACACTTTCTTACTCCGTGTCACCTCCTCTCCCCCAGAATTGTAAAACTCGAGGCTGAACATGCCCAAAGACTATCACCAGAGAAGGAGGAGCCCAGGCGGCCCAATGGTGTGGCCGAAGCACGGCCCAGGGACATCCTGGAGTTGCTTAGCAAAGCCAAGGAGGAATACCAGAAGGTGAGTTGGCTCATTAATATTGATGCTTGCCTTTGGAAGTGTGCGAACGATACATTTCCCCCTGGAGCCGAGTAACACAGACAAAATGTCACATTTAACACCAAACATTAACAAACCTTTTACACGGACAAAAATCAAATTCAAATACTCCATATTTTAGGCTATGCAATCACTATACCGATGAGTACACCAAAAACAACACCTCCTCTCTTTCTCTGTTTAAAGGTTTATGGTTTGTTTTTTTTTTTTTGTTGTTGTTTGTTTTTTAAGAAAATTGTAATTGATCTTATGTTTGTTCCTGTCATGTAGGCTCAGTCCGGGGATGCTGAAGTATCACCAGAGCCGAACGCCACGGAAGCTTTCAATCATGTGCACAGTTATCAGCTGCCTGATAAGGTGTGCAATGCATGACATATGAATAAATAAATAAATAGAACGGTGACATTTAATAAGGTCATACATTCAAATCGACAAATTCTGAGGTGATCTGATGAGATTTTACAGTTACTCGATATATTTGCCTGAACATGTTCACTGAGATTTCTCCACATAACGTTTATTTTCTGTAAAATGCAAAATTGCAAACTCTGGGTCAGAATAGGATTACGCTTTGCCGCTTCTGACCCGTGGGCACATTTGATAAAAATAAGTCAAGTCAATTCTTCAACAAAATGTTGTGATTTTTGTTTCATATCTGCTGAACTTATTTTTTCCAATGAGCACTTTGAAGAAAAAAAAGACAGCTGTAGCAAAGTGCCAGATCAAATGCCAAATATGATAAGAACAAATAACAGAGACTTTTTTTTTCCCACAGAGGGTTTACTATACTAAGAAAGAGTGTACAGCCCGTAATAAACTATAGAGGTGATGACATCATGTTCAAGCGTTACACACGGTTGAGGTCTGCACACACAATTTTTTGATTCCTTTCAATGGTTCACCTGATTGTTCACGTTTTCCTCTTTGCCTATCAGAAGACTCACACGATGGTGAAGCAGATCACAGTCGAGGAGCTTTTCGGCTCATCCATCCCCAAGGACCCTTCTCTGCCCGCCATGCCGACCCCAAATCCAGCCGCCGCTTCCAGCGAGCCGTCGACAACCTACCCCCAGAACCAGACCTATCCACCTCCAGTCCACCCAAACCCTCTCTGCCGTCCCCACCTTGCTGCCCAGGATCCCGGGTCAAACCAGGTTCACCAAGGACACAGCCTGCTCCCAACATCTTATGCACTACACCCGAGCCCCGCTTTCCAACCAGTGGGCCCGGGGGCCGAGCCCCGATCTCTTGGCCCGGTCATACCTCTCATGGTGCCACCAGTGGGTTCCCAAACTCAAACTGTTCCCGCTGGCTCTGCGGTGGCATCCGCGGCACCCCGAGCCTATTTGGAGCAGGAGCTCCTAAGCTCACTGAAACCATCAGTCCAGTCGCTGAATGCGGAAATCCACAAACCCATCCTAGCGCCCAATTTCCTGCCGAGCACCCTGGTACCACCCCACAACTTCCAAGAACGTATGAGGGAACCGGTCCTCCAGCTCACGCAAGAAATGGATGTTCTCTCTAAAGCACCAAACTTGATCAAACCTCTAGCGGTGAGTTGTCAACATCTCTTTACAGATGCAGTAGTTCATTTGTGGTCATCAAAACGCACTTCTTTTTTTTATCTCTCTTGCTTGCAGGCCGTCCCTATGAGTCTCGGTCTTGGAGTTTCTGGGTCGGATTCTTCTGTGCTTCTGTCCCCCAGCGCCTTCCAGCAGTCCCTCGATAAGGCGGCTGCAGCGGTCGTCCCTTCACCCTCCTCCGAACTCCCGACCACCTCTGCGGGGTCTATGGAAGCCCCACAACCGTCCTGCAACAAAGCTCAGCTCCAAAAGACTCTCATACACCTTATTAAGGTACAGCATTTTCAGAAGCGAGTTTCAAAAAAAATCTTGAAACCGGCCAGAGCCAAATTGACCTGAAACATAGACTGACAAGACTTTAGTGTATCCTAGCGGGCGGAGGTTGAAAATGTTCCCGGGAATGACAAAAGGATGTGTGGTAGATTAACTTGAAGTTTACAAATGAGTCGCATTACCACGGCTTTTGAATGGCTCACCATAAAATTTGGACTTGACATGCCGTCATCATATCATCGTGCAAATGTCGCCGCGCAGCTCCGTGAATCCACAGCTGTGGCTGGCTGACTAACGTGACCGCGAAAGAGCAGCCAATCCTCTAAATGTCCCTCATCATCCATCGCCTCCATGGCAACAAATAAGAAAAGTATTAAACTACCCGAAAGGAGGATGAATAGCATTTAACAGAAGACTAAACTTCAAAGGCTGAGCCATGCTAAATCGGCGCTAAGATATCATAAATGTAGTCATGAATTGCCGCGATAAAATGCTACAGTACAATGAACAGGGGAAAAAAAAATAGGTGACTCGAGAGAAAAAAAAGACACGCACAGTACAGACTGAAAACAATCAATGAATTTAAACATTATTATATCTATATGCTGTTAGTATGTTGTGGCTCAAAATTCTTCAAATCAAGAAAATATGCTCAAAAACTGAATGAAAATATTGTTCAGACTTACTAGTGGCACATTGTGATGCAAATGTTTCTGACAAAATCAAGTGTTCCTGACAAAATATCCCGAATGTTCCTGAGAGTTGATGGCATCTGCGTATCCCAGTCAAGTAACACGATTCGTGTTTTTGCCATCCAGAACGACCCCGCCTTCCTCGGAGCCATTCATGACGCGTACCTGCGGAACGTGTCCAAGGACTTTGGCAACCTGAAGCTCTAATTATTCAACCCGCGTACACTGAGGAACCGTCTGACACAATGTCAACGCTGATGCCTGACTCCTCGCACGATAGGCCACTCTTCATGAATTTGGTCGTGAGGACTAGAGGATGGAACTTTTTTTTTCCCCACCTCAACCTTGCACTGACCAATTCATGAGACCCTGAACTTTAGTCATTGGACTTCGAAAGCTTATTTCCTGACTAGTTGACCTATTGGGAGAAAATAATTATTTTTCTTATATCACCTGTGGATATCATAGAGGATATCATAATTTTTCTCTTTCAATGAGTAGCGTTCTTATGGCTGTTTTTCCCTTTTTGCTCCACCTCTCTCCAGCAATCATAGTCAGTCCTTTCGTGATTGTGCGGAAAGGCACTGATCGAACTAGAAAAAAAAAATGTCTACTTTGTAAAACTACTTTTCAGTAGGTACTGTATATGGAACACATTTTTCCCTCCTCCACTTTCATTCACTTTGTGTCCAATCTAGCCTTTACGTTAACCGTTCATCCTTTTTAAGGAAAAGGTTACAGCAATGCAAAGTGTCAACACCAAATAGTATCATTGAACATAACATGAAAGCATGTTGCATATACCCAAGTAGTAGCACATGAAGCAGAGCTTTTTCTAAAAAAGAAAAACAAAAAGCTTCATACAAACAAGCCTGAACAGAACTGGGTGGAGAAGAAAAGCAAATGAAGCAATTAATAATCCTTCACCAAACAAAATACATTTATCAAACTCTTAGATTGTCTTAAAAATTGTAAATGTGAATAGACATCACAAAACAGATGTACAGATAATTGACTGATTTACAAATTTACATACGTACAATTTACTGTACATTCCTTTTCTATCATTTGATCAATCGATGTGCAAAAAAAAATACAAAATAGATTGTTTGTGACTGACGGGTCTATTTTAAGTACAGTACTTGTGTATATATGTGGGTGGGAGTCATGACAACTAGCTGTTTAATAGGATGTTTTTAACTCCCAAAGTTGATTTCAATGTACACTTGAGTGAAGTGTAAATTGCTGTGCTTCCGTTTTGCCCGACCAATATTTGCTCACATCAGAAATAAGGATAAAGTTGAATTTATGTTGATCTTCGTGTGGAATATTTTTAAGGTTTTTTTTTAATCATCAGCTGTGTGATTGAGTTCATAATTTGGGGACCATTCCAAAATTGTTTAATTTTATTTTTGGAACTGCCCAATTATCATTTGGTTTATTCTGAATCTTTTGGTTATTAAAGAATTGTGACAATAAACGTGTTTGTTTATTTTTTTACTTTTACAACTTCTCAAAAGATAAACCGAGTACTGGCTATGTTCTTGTATGAAGGGAACATCCATAGCTGTGGGCTTGCTAAACCTGGTTTGTGGAGCAAGTGCAGTTACTTTTTTGTATTTATTAAAAAAGTGAGTATGAACAAAATTAGACCACCTCCTACGAATTGTGGAGAAAAGAACACCCTGTTCTGTATTATAAAGTGCGAAAACACGGATTTCAAATTTCAGTGAAATCACAACGTGATGCCATCTTGAACTGAGAAATTCAAAGTGATGAATAGTTTTGCCGGATATCCCAGATTGCACTTTGATGTCTAGTCAAATCCTCCAGCATGTTTTATATTAGCGGGCTTTCGGACTGGGTGACCCCCACCCCACCGGAAGATTTTACATTATTAACTCGACTTCTTGCGCAGTTGAACTCAAGTAGCTTTGGCGGTGCAGTTTCGGTGTTCAGCCATCAGATGTCGCCAGGCAGATAAAGTCATCTGCTATTGCCGCAATAGTGCAGCGGGTATGCATGAAACACAGTCGTACACTTATTAGTGTGCTCCCAAGAAGTCCCTATCCAACGCGAATAACGGGGTTTCGCTTTATTCCGGGATGGCGAACGTTGGGTTTGGCTAAGCATTTGCAAAACCGACAGGGAACGTTCCCTATACAGCATCTGGTTTAGCAAACCTACCATTCTCCATTCAAAGCGGTCTGTGTTACTAGGCAAACCTTGCTTTCTTTATCCCGAGTGTACTTTTAAGCGTAGCTCATCGGATGCCAACAGTGGTCCCCCCCACAATACAGTACTTGTGGATTTTCTAATAGATAGATAGACATCTTTTTTTTTCATTTACAAAGCACAGATTGAATGTTAGTGTTTTTCTGAAGAATTGTTTTAGTTAAAACAAAATACCCCCCCCCCCAGCAAAAATAAATAAATGCCGTCAATTCTACACGAATTTTTGCTAATCGTGTGCCAGCTTGGTCCCTATCCAACGCGAATAATGGGGTTCCGCGTTATTCCCAGCACTCCATCATAAACATGCAACGCGGTGGACTGTGGCTGTGGGCGTGGCTTTGGCCTCAAACCAAAAATCTTTTTCTATTGGCTGTGCTCGTGCGTGACTTCGGCGTCTGAGTGCAGGCTGCTTTCAGCGCTAGATTAGCTATATTCATAGGATTTGCCTGCTAACACGCCCCACTCCCGCCCCAAATCTCTACCCTCCCTCACCGGTTTCACTTCTGTCACTCTGCTGCAGACCCACAACCGCCTTTTTAACCCCTACAGTCGACCATTGCGCACGCGGGACCATTTTGGGGGCATTAACTCGTCTTAATCTGTCTACACGGGTACAACATGGAAGACTACCACAAACCAGACCAGCAGACGGTGCAGGCGCTCAGGAACCTCGCCAACCGGCTTCGGATCAACTCCATCAAGGCGACCACTGCGGCGGGCAGCGGGTAAGATTTGAATGGATCCCACCTTGGCAGGTCACGGTCCAAAACAAAAGCGTTCTTCATCAAAACGAGGAACAACCGAAAATTCCAAATAAAGATACACACGCGGTTATTTAGTACACTTTGGCCACGCGTGAATAAAAAGATGTGTGGAATAAAAAACAGCCACACTGATCCAGAATTAGCATTGTCTCATGACAGGTGCAGAAATAGTCGACGATGATCTACCGGTTCTTTGCTTGCTGGTTCAATGGGATAAACGCAATTCACTGTACATATATTCTACTCGTAATGGTATGAAAATTCATTGAATTTGTCTGCACTATACTGCATATTCACGCTAAACTGTGGTTTAAAAATTCACTTGTGCTGTCATACAATTCTTTTATTGAACTTTCCATACCTAAAATACTTGATTTCTGGAAGAAATGCTTAAAAAGTTCACAAAATAGTTTCTCATATATTCTACTGTACCTGACTGTATGGGACGTAAATGCATTATACTCTATTGCTGGTAATCTTTTGGTGATACCTTAGTTCCGAAGATTATGTTTAGTAAGTGTATTAATGCGAGTGCTCAATCATTATATTCGGCTTCTATGGAATACTTTATTCATGAGTAGAAGAAGAAATGTCATGTTTCCTTGGGGCAAAAAAAAACGTGGAATACTTAATTTCTCGTCAGAATATATGTTTTTGCTATATAACGGATGGACAATTTTTATTTTGAACACTGATGTTGCAAGGGATTTTTTTTTAATTCCATTGGTTCACTGTCTCATATAATTAATTGTGTTTTACTCCTCCCCCCAACACCTCCTCTAAAAAATATAAAAACAAATTGCGTCTGCATATTTTCCGCTCGCCATTCATTGATACAAACGGGATTTAACATGAAGAAAAACGTGATTAGGTCCAGCCAAGAGTGGCCCGAACCGCTTCCATGTTGGGTTATATAAGGAGGAGGAGGAGAAAAGGAGGAGGAGCGAAGTCCGGTTCGATGCAGTCCGCGGTCCAATGCACTTAGTGGGACGTGTTGCAGAGTAAAGGCCGAATGGAGCTCGTGTCTCACTCGCACGCTTCTCCGCTTCAGTCGCTGCAGCCGTTAAGCGCTCGTTATTCAATCGAACATTTACATCCCGTTAGACTTTCAAAATAAGATACCGGTACATGTTTTTTGTTTGTTATTTTTTTACTCGAGTTTTACTCACGAGTTGTGTGCGTCTTAATAAAATAACAGCTCCTTGTCGTGACAGGTTAAAGAAATGTTAGGTTTCCAGACAGAAGCGACGTTTATTAGTTTTCCTGTCCATACGTTACGTTCTACTTTATTGGGTACAGTACTTGGGTACTCCCCCCTTAATTTTTCCAATTTTGTTATTAATTAATTTATTTATTTTATGGACCGTAAGTATTCTTCATCTTACTGTATTTTACCCAATGTAGTCTATTCTTTTCATCCTTGGACTCACTGAATATTTTTTTAGGCTATGGCTCCCCTCATTTAATCACATTTTCCCTTTCAGGACAGATTAAGCCTTGATGGAAGAAGGCTGCGGTGAGGTATTTCTGGCATGTAGAGTGGAAATGGAAAGAGCAATAACCTGCAAGATGTCTAAAGAGTGTGCATGCACAAAAACAACAATATCCAGTGTGTGCGTGAGAGGGAGGCCTCTCTTAAGTCTGACAACATGTGCTCTGGCATGAATTAACCCAATAAAAGCATAGAAATTGTCAATATGCACCCACTGATAGCAATTGATTTTTTTGTTTTCTTTTTTTACTTTCTCACATTGACATCCTTTGGTTGTGATCTGTTTTAACATTCGACCAAATGATCACATATCTTATGTCTTGTTTATCTCTTTCAGTCACCCCACATCATGTTGCAGTGTTGCAGAGATCATGTCTGTGGTCTTTTTTCATACCATGAAGTACCGACCTGAAGACCCACGCAATCCCAACAATGACCGTTTCATCCTTTCCAAGGTAGTACTGCAACAGAATATGTACTTTACTAGAATATGCACTGTGTAAATAAACAATTTGAAGGACAACTTAAAGGTGTTTGTGTTGATAACAATATTTCATTCAAAATAGTTCAAATAAAATGTATTTCTATTTTACCACATTTTCTTTCTGGGGCATCCATTGAAATACTGTTGAAATTCAAAACTTCAATAGGCCATCCCAAGACTTGAACATTTGTGATGTTCAAAATTCCCCATTAACATCAACATAATGAAATTCTACTATCTCATTCATAAATTAGCATTTATGGGTCCTTCCATAACAAGGGTGAATAGACTATTTGATCTCTTCCACATCTTTCCAGGGTCATGCTGCCCCTGTGCTGTATGCTGTGTGGGCGGAGACGGGCTACCTGAAGGAGAATGAGCTGCTCAACCTGCGCAAGGTCGACTCCATCCTTGAGGGTCACCCTGTCCCGGTGAGGAACCTAAAAGTTCTACTTTTGGCCCAGGTACATCCTGGACTGGTCAGAGCGCAGATGGAGACAAACACTCCAATTCATACCTATGGGCAATTTAGAATATTCAGTTTGAAAAAAAAAAAGATATTCTTGGAATGTGTTCATAGAGAATATGCACATTCGATACAGAAAAGCAGATTTAGTATAGATGACCCAGCTGTTGAGCCTCCGAACCTAGATATAATGTACTGCGTCTTTTTATGTTTTGGTGATGTGAAAACTCAAACAACCGTGCCTGTGTTTTGATCCGATCGTCTTTTGTGCCAACAGAGGCAGCAGTTTGTGGATGTGGCCACAGGTTCTCTGGGCCAAGGTCTCGGGGCTGCCTGCGGAATGGCCTACTCTGGGAAGTACTTTGACGAGGCCAGGTAACCGACATGAAAACCTGATTACCCACTTGGTCGAAAGATAGACACACAAGCTGCGGTTGCAAAATATTGAGAATGCTGGCAATTTTGTTCCGTTCTGTTTTTTTTTTTTTTTTTTTAACTCACAGTTTATTGTCATGTAACATTATATTGGTCAAAAGATTGAGTGTGGCGGGTGTGCTGGAGACGATCCCAGCGGACTTCGGGCAGTACGCGGGTTACACCCTGAACTGGTTCCCAGCCAATCCCACGGCACGGATATATTCATTTACAGGAAATGCATGTTCATGTTTTTGTTTTTTTGTTTTGTTTTGTTTTGGGGCAGAAATAATGTAATTTGTGCTATTTGCATTTTAGCAGAAAAATATCTTTTCAGGAAAAGGTACAACTTTTTGAGCGTTTCAAAAATTCTTCCTTAAGATTAATTAATTAAAATTAATTGCCAACTGGCCACACTCATTATTGAAAAATGAATTCACGAATTGACCTTGCATCCTGATAGTGGAAGAGTTTTTGACTGACAGAAGCCCACTGTGTTGACGTGACATTTTAGCCCGCAGCATTGGAACAAACACACCCTTGATAGGTGCGCTTTGGATTGACATTCGTTAAGCCGACCATGTACATTAACGCTGACACTTTTATATTTAACCCTTTCAGGGACAGCGGTTACTACAGTAGATAGCTTATTATGTTATCAGGTTCCAGGTGGAATTTTTAATCAAATAAAATAAAATTAATACATTACAAGGCATAGAGTCGCATCCTAAAGACGCTATAGTGTGTTTTTTTCAACAGTGTGGGGAATGCCATAGTGTACTCTCTCTTTCTGTCCATGCTGTGAGCACTCACTTGCTTCTGCTCTAATAAGCACACATGCAAGTGCACTCCCTCCACGCCCCATCTCACCATCTGCTTCACTCTCCCCCAACACCTCCTCCAAAATGCATACCTTCCCTTTTGGTGTGTCTCCTGTCTTACTGTTTGCTCGGCTGTGTGTGCAACATGCATACAGTACATGGGTGCAGAAGGCTGCATAGGTTTTCCCCACCCTGATACTCAGCGCAGCTCATCACTCTAATTCAATGCAACATAAAGGCTCAAAAGCCCAAAATAGGCTTCAACCACTGATTTCATGGAAATTCAATTCTTTTGCATAAACACGACAGTTTCACATCACTAGGATACTCTACTGGCTTGTAATAAAGACAATAAAGATCTTTTTTTAAATTTTATTTTATTTTTATTTATTTATTTGTACATGAATGCGAGGGTTTCATGCCCTGTAACCATGTGGAGATGACTGCATGTCGTTACCATGGAGACCCTGCATCACCTACTTGAGTGGTCTGTAGCTTTTTATAGGTCAAGGAATTGCATTTGATAGCTTGCAGTTTGATGCCGCAGGCCTCCCTATTTGACAGTAGAACCATATAATTTCTTACTTGCGTTAGTGATATTGTTCTGGTAAATTATTATTATTGTTATTATTATTACTATCATTATTTTATTCAATAATAATTCAGATTTTTTTTATCTCCTGGTGTTTAAGTGCTTATCCGTATGGTATATCTGTATTGTCTTGTATTGATGAATTGAGGAAAACCCAAGATATTTTGAAATGTTTATGACGGGTGAAGTCAATGATCAACCAAAACGAGGGTGCGGTTGTTCAAGCAGTACGACAAAAAAATAACGTATGCATGAATGAACGTGTCCAATACAGCAGACTTGAGGGTGATGATGCTGCAATAATCGACCGTAATGAATGTCAAAAGACGAGATTATTGAGTGAAGTACTGACAGTCAATGGCTGCGTACTAAGTGGAAATTTGTTCTTTGACGATTTCTATCGTTTTCCGTTGTAAGGCGGGCGTGGGGGTCTTTTTGTGCAAAATAGCATAGACATAGACATTAGAAGAAATTGTGAAAATCTACTTGTTACTGATAGCATTTTCTTTCTCTATTTCACTCCATTTAGAATATCCATTTTGTCAAGAATTTATCCCAAGTATTGACATTATGCGTTTAGAAAAAAATCATGATATCATAGTCATAATAGTAAATATTTTTAAAATTCATACTCTGTTCTTTCCATGCATTCAATTGAAAGACTAACCCCAGTCGGCTGTTGGGAAAGCACCGCAGCTGTTCTTCCTTTTTGTTGCTTTAACTCTGAGTACAGCTAACATCGCTCCATCTCGTTGCATCCACCTTTGTGGAATTCCTTTTGGCTTATATCTTTTTTTTTCTTTTAGCCTCCGTGCGCTTTGTTGTTTCTTTGCGTGTGAGGTTGGAATGCAGAGTGTCTCTGCCTATCTTGCAGCTTTATGAAGAACATGTCTATTTGACCGGAAAGCTGTCAGCAATCATTACGCCGCCAACTAAAGATGAGGATGTAGTGGGTGGGGCGCTGGTGAAGTGTGCCTTTGTGTGCTTAAAAAGCATCCCGTCAGGCCTGATCTGAAATTGTGCTGTGGAGAGAAAGCTGCCGGAAAGACTCCCCAGCTGCTCCAAACGTCTGCTACTCGAGTGATGTCTAGAAAAGAGATTCTCTCTGTATTGATGCGGTCAAATCTAGAATATAGCGTTTCAATGGTACAGCACCATTCATAACCAAAAGACCCCAAGAGTGATTTGGCATCTACCGTTACAAACTATTTAAGATACCCACTTTCATCTTGCTCACAAAGTTTAAAAAAAAAAAAAACATTCATAATCATGCTGTTATGTTTAACTGTGCAATCAAAGCGCATGATAAAATATTTTTAAAAATGTTCTAAATCAACAAATCTTTGCTTTTTTTTTTTTTAAATTGGAGAGGCAGATCACCTTTTCTAGATTACCGGTATTTGTATAATAATAAAAATAATATCATAACTACAAAGTAATATTTCATATGGTAATATATGAGGTAATATTTACAAACTAAGGGTTAGATTCAGTAACAGGTGATATTTTTGGGGGAGAGGGGGGGTAGGAAGAGCCATAAATGACAACGCATTGTAAAATCAGTCTTGCGCTAGCTTTTGCAGGTCAAAATTTAAAACAAAAGTAAAAATATCTCAGAAATCTGATGTGCTATGAAAAAAAGTAGTCTTTATTAAAATTAAAATACCTTTGGGGGCATACAAAGCCATCTCTGGTTTAACATTTTCTGCTGACCAGGGTTATTCAAATTGTACCGTATTTTCCGCACTATAAGGCACACCTAAAAGCATTCGATTTTCTCAAAAGCTTACAGTGCGCCTTCTAATCCGATGCGCCTTATATATGGATATTGTTTCAACTGCTGCAGTTGAAACAAAGCGCTTGACAGAACATTTAAAATACTACGTCCAAGAAATCAGAATATTGTATCTGATATGGATTATAGCCTTATAATGTGATGCACCGTATATATGGATATAAGGCGCCTTATATATGGATCCATATCAATATTCTGATTTCTTGGACGTACAGTAGTATTTTAAATGTTCTGTCAAGCGCTTTGTTTCAACTGCAGCGGTTCTGAAAGCTTGATTGAAATAAAGCTGTATTGTAGTGTATTCCCTTTAGTGTAGCTCCATCTAGTGGATGCATAATGCAACCGCAGCCACTATTGTCGCTTCTATCTCTGCACCTTGTAATGCGGTGCGCTCTATATATGAAATCAGTTTTAAAATTCTTTGAAGGTGCGCCTTATACTCCAAAGCGCCTTATAGTGCGGAAAATACGGTCATTAAACTAAATGAAACTTACAAGTACTCTTATGTGAGAGAATGCTGGAAATTTCAAATGACACCTGCCCCCACCCCCCCTCCCCCCAAATAAAAACAAGTCAGCCAATCTACACATGAACCCGAAGACATAATTGTTAGTTGGAAACTTGCGCATCATTTAAAATCCTTTGGAATTAATGAATGAAAAAAAAAAGATGATCTATTCATGTGGTTTCTGTGTGTATGGTTGTCTGCGCACAGCTACCGGGTTTTCTGCCTGCTGGGTGACGGCGAGCTGTCTGAGGGTTCGGTGTGGGAGGCCATGGCCTTCGCTTCCTACTACCAGTTAGACAATCTGGTGGCCATCTTGGATATCAACCGGCTCGGCCAGAGTGACCCGGCGCCTCTCCAGCACCACGTCGAGAAGTACCAACGACGCTGCGAGGCCTTCGGGTGAGCCTGTTACACTGTGAAATGACGTACCCTGTGAATATTTTATCCAGTGAATTCTTGCATACTAAAATTTCCGTGTTTTTTTGGGGGGGGGTGGTATTTTAGCATGAATAGACTCACTACACTCTGAGTCAAATATAACAAAAGCCAGAAATTTATCATCTCAAGAAATTTGAATATTCCAGAAAAAAATATCCAAATTATTTTTCATATAGAATAATAGGTAAGAATGATCTTTTTGCGTGTGCCTAATTAAATTGTACAGTACCATACCTTAGTTTCACCTAAACATTCCGACAACTTTCAAATTTATTGAGATGAACCTGCAAAGATGTTCATTCCTTTTCATTGCTTCAAGAAATTCACGATTGAAATAGAATAAATCCAAAACAGTGTTGATAGTTTGAGTGTACTTGTTCAGGTGGCATGCCATCATTGTGGACGGACACAGTGTGGAAGAGCTGTGTAAGGTCCTGAATCAGCCCCGCCACCAGCCACTTGCCGTCATCGCCAAGACCATTAAGGGCAAGGGCATACAAGGTAATATTTGACAACTATTTTCATTTAATAATAACCTCTACATTCAATTCGTTGTAAAATCGAATATGAGACCTTGACCCCATCCTAATCCCACCCCCTCTTTTTAATCCCCAAGAATGTGTAGAATACACACCCCAATGGCCTATTGTGCGAACATTTTGTTATTATGAAGGAAGGGAATGTGCATTATTGTGTGGTTGGGGGCTCCAGAACATGGGTAGGAGCAGTTATCATAACATTCTTAGGCTGTGTGGTCCACGTGATTCTAACCTTTGACCTTGAATGCAGCCTGTTGTGTCAACTTGATTTTATGCATGAGCCGGCATACATGGACAAAATCCGTCAAAGCATTCGGTACGTCCGCGCTATCTAATGACACCCGGTACAAGCGCCGTGTAAGAAAATCCTTTATAAACGCAATGAAGCCCAAATTTTGTAATTTGGCATTTTCTCCCTGTCGCCCTTTGACCATAACATTTGGAAAAGTGTCATGGAAAATAAATATGAATTATAAAAATGAAAAATTAATTTGCAGCGGTGTAGCGCTGTACTGCCATATACTAAGTGGCGTTCCCAATATTATGATCACTTTCTAAAATGTCACACATTGGTCAAAAGATGAGAAACAATGGAAATATACGCCACTGCAAAGTACACTACCGTGGTAACGGGTGTACCTTTCAGCGGCCGAGGATAAGATGGGCTGGCACGGGAAGCCTCTCCCCAAAGACATGGCCGAGAGCGTCATCAAGGAGCTGCAGAGCCGCATGGTCAGCTGCAACAAGCGCCTGTATCCTTCGCCGCCCGTCGAGGACGCCGCGCCCGTCAGCCTGCGCAACATCCGCATGCCCAGTGCACCCAGCTACAAACCTGGAGAGAAGGTAAGCAAGATGAGGCGTACAATTTTTGTTGCCATCCACACTGGCTGAAATAGGTGAGATTTTTTTCAACGTACGGTCAAAAACGTATTTTGTCATTCAATGGAAAAGTGAACACAAGTACAATTGAGTTGCAGTTGCTATATGTAGCGGGCTAACCTCAAAAAAGAGAAATGAAAATTGTCATTAGTGTCAAAACTGAGCAAGAGGACACCATTTTGTTGCCATTCCATTTCACTTTTAACACATTCAAGCCCGACCGGGATTGTGCTTTGAACCCGCAACTTCTCGTCTTTTTGTGCGTCTTTGACCAGATTGCCACCCGGAAGGCATACGGCATGGCTCTGGCCAAGCTGGGCCGCTACAACGAGCGTGTTGTGGCGCTTGACGGAGATACCAAGAACTCGACCTTCTCCGAGCTGTTTAAGAACGAACACCCCAACCGTTACGTGGAGTGCTACATCGCTGAGCAAAACATGGTAGGATGGCTTTTCTCTGCTATGCATTGCCTCAAGTTGAACGAGCAGTATAGCCATAAATACTGTTGAACTTGACAGAAAGAAGTTTACAACAAAAGAATCGTCGTTTAAAACACAGTCAACCCCCAGAAAGAAAATTCTAGACAAGCACATTAAAGGTAAAGGCTACAATGCCCTCTCCAAGCAGCTTGAAGTTCCTGTGACCACAGTTGCGCGTATTATTCAGTGGCCACGGGAGTGTTTCCATCCTGTGGCCACAACGGGGAAATTGATGACATATTTAAAGATACAAAGATTTGTATCCACTGTACAATTTAATTTGATTCTGTTTTTCACAATGAGCAATTCCTCACCCAGCGAGGCAAGAAATTAAGAGACTGCTAAACTCTCAACTGCTAGCCACTTTTATTTGAAAGTGAATATATTTATTGCCGGCACAGTTGACAAATGATGTGCACGTCAGTGGAGAGGTGCAGGGTTCGAATCCGGCTCTGGCCTTCCTGTGTGGAGTTCTCTCCGTGCCTCCCACATTACAAAAACATGCACGGGAGGTTATTGGAACACTCTAAATTGTCCCTAGGTGTGATTGTGAGCGCGGATGGTTGTTCGTCTACGATGCCCTGCGATTGGCTGGCAACCCATTCAGGGTGTACCCCGTCTACTGCCCGAAGACGGCTGCGATAGGCTCCACCGCGCCCACGACCCTTGTGAGGATAAACAGATTTGGAAAATGAATGGGTGGATGGATATATTTATTGCATCGTTGCTCAACACCAATCGTACTTTGTAATACATTGCATTGACACTTCCGATATGTAATGGTATGTCGGGAAGAAGAAAATTCATATGCGCCGTAGAGGTTGTGTGGTTACGATGGAGCCTCGAAAGAAAACGGTTGAACGTCAGAAGGGCTGCCGCTTCAAAATGTCCCCCTCACTTCCCCTCTCACAGGTCAGCGTGGCCATCGGGTGCGCCGTGCGGGACCGCAACGTGGTCTTTGCTAGCACCTTTGCTACCTTCTTCTCCCGGGCTTACGACCAGCTGCGCATGGCCGCCATCTCTGAGAGCAACATCAACCTGTGCGGGTCCCACTGCGGCGTCTCCATCGGTCAGCCAATCACTAACTAGACAGCCTTCAGGGGGTTTATAGCCAGTTTTTTTTTTCCCACTAGTAAATGCTTCCCGAGATTCCTTAACTTGAACCTCCCATCTTGTCACCTTCTCCTACTCCTTTTCCTCTTTCTGGAATCAGCAACCTCCCTCCCCGTGTCCCCCCCACGAGTCACGGAAGCGATCTGATTCTTTCCCCACCTCCTTCCCTTTCACCTTCTCCTCCTCCACCCTCTCAGGTATACCGCATGCTCACGACCTGAACATGCTCACGACCTGAACGCACGCTGCGCAATGTCAGCTTCACTCTTCATGATTGTTCACACGTGTGTGTTTGTGTGCGTGTGTAGGAGAGGACGGTCCCTCTCAAATGGGTCTGGAGGATCTGGCCATGTTCAGAGCCATTCCCGGGGCCACCGTCTTCTACCCCAGTGACGGTGTCTCCACTGAGAAGGCTGTGGAGCTTTCGGCTAACACGAAGGTAACAATGATTAAAATGCTAAATGGATTTCTTGCATCCTGTATACAGTACATCTAATTGAACTAGGGCTACACAATATATCCCCCAAAAATATCATCATCATGATAATGACACATGCAATATCCATATCGTAAAGACGTGCGGTAAATTTAGACTTAGGGAATTGTGTATTGTGTAAAGCATTTCATATCTTGAAGACCCAAAATGTCCACATGTGTGAATATGATTGTTGTGGCTATCTGTGCCCTGCGATTGGCTGCTGACTAGTCCAGTGTGCAGGTTATATATGTTCCAGCTCAGCCGAAAACCTTGTGGAGAAGGCACGGTATAAATGGGAGTTGTGATTTCCCCCCCCAGGGTCTGTGTTTCATCCGAACAAGCCGCCCAGAGAACAACATCATCTATAACTGCAATGAGGACTTCCATGTAGGGCAGGCGAAGGTGTGTAGTGTTCTTTTGTTTTTTTTTTTTTTGTGACCTTTAAAAGTAACAAAAGCATATCTATTAGGTTATTTTAATCGTCTTCAAGATTCATGCATGTTGTCACATGTTCACATAATTTACCACTGAATAATTGTGTGAACATGCCGCTTTAATACATTTGTTGTCCAGCTACTTGTCCACCCTCGCCAGTTTATCAAAGCAAATATTTTACATAATTGACCAGAAAGAAATCATTTGTGTCTTTGACTTTTATGGTGAAATGCATGTAAGAGCATGTTTTTTTTTTTTTGGAAGCCGTTGTTCTTTTACTCGAGTACTTTTATACAAGTATCTGAGTGAGTAGTTTTGCCAAATCTGCCCACTAGAATGCTGTCTTTTGATATGGAGTTAATGCTTTAGTCTTCCCTTCCATCTCAGGTTGTGTACAAAACCAATGACGACCATGTGACCGTCATTGGCGCGGGGGTGACCCTCCACGAAGCGCTGGCGGCCGCCGAACATCTGAAAAAAGGTACGTACAGAGAACCTTGTTTTGTATTTTGGATGTGTGA
Source organism: Hippocampus mohnikei (assembly GCA_026261675.1). Taxonomy (NCBI): domain Eukaryota; kingdom Metazoa; phylum Chordata; class Actinopteri; order Syngnathiformes; family Syngnathidae; genus Hippocampus; species Hippocampus mohnikei. The sequence goes on along the minus strand of JAKGUB010000284.1, from coordinate 10,852,428 downwards.
AAACACCCACTCAAGAATCCTCTCCCTTCTCCTCCACAGAGAGAATTCACATTCGCGTAATTGACCCGTTCACCATTAAACCTTTGGACTCCAAGACCATCATTGACAACGCTAGGGCCACCAGGGGGCGCATCATCACCGTGGAAGACCACTACTATGAAGGTGAGCAGTATGCTCTTTTCGCTAATTCGTTAGGCTTTGTGACGTCACCCATGAGATGGCGCCCTGTCTTTTGGACTAGGTGTTGTGAAAAACAAGCAGAAATGCAGAGAAAAATTAACCCTGTCCAAATTGACTCCCATGATAATTTGATGAGTTAAGGTCTTGGGAAGATTTGTGATGACAGTTTTATCCCATTGAGAGACATATTTTTGATGCAAGTTAAGTGAGTCTGACATATTGCCCCCTATTGGACTGGAGTGGAACACCTGCCATGATTGCATTGTCGACCGAGTCCTGTTTGGGACTTGTTTATCTGATAATAACACCGAATCAATGACGTATTGTCCATTTTGCTGTAAATATTCATTGTACTTCTTTTGACCTTGAACCAACTGTTGTGGATACTCATGATGGATCTGCCTATTTCTAAGATTGTGTCTTTGCGAGTCAATCGGTACTTCCACCACACTGTTTTGCATCTCAGTGTGGCCAATTAACATGATTACCACCCCACATCATTTCGGCTCGACTAAGTTCCAGAACTGGGGTGATATGGTAAAATTAGTAACAGATTGGTGCAAAATAAGTAGAGCTATATTGAGTAGTAGTCAAAGATTAGCTTCATAACAGCGTTAGCTTCTGATCAGCGGCACTAAAGAAGAAGTGCGGGTGGGTGTTTGTCGATGTGCCACATTCACATTGTTCACAGTGTTAATTTATTCATTGGAACTGTATTCGGCTAATTCATCTTTATTTACCAGTATTGTCTTTAAGTTAAGGGAGCTCCCTTGTTTTCGGGAACACGTCGGTGAGATTTAACCCATTGGTGGTCATGCTAATGAAAACAGGACTCGTCATTGGCCCCAGCAGAATGTGGGGCGGGATAAATGCTGGCTGACTGCATGACACAAAAGGAGCTAAATATACATACTGTATTATCAACAAATAAGCTTTCAAAGTATTCCTATTTATTGAACCTTGTGTTATTTTGATTAAAGAATGATAGAGATATGCTATTCAGACTCCTGGGAGCTGTTTGTAAATGTATCTGTCTTAAAACATGTCCAAATGCCCTGTATTTCTTCCCTTACTGAAGGCTAGAAGCTATTTTAACAGAAAAAGAGAGAACGAGGTGTTCAAGCAGAAAGCCTGGGGATGATTGCGCATCAACTCGTAAATAAAATGGCTTGAAGCAGAATAAATGAATCAAAAAAGAAAGGATCGAAAGACAAAAGGGAAAGGAGGCTACAGGCAGAATGACAAGATGTGGAGGAATTTGGGTGATTCTTGTGAGCAAGGAAGGAGATGAGAGGGGTGGTGGGGGAGGGGGGCATGGTACATGATGTTGGTGGGGGGATGGGAGTCGGCACAGCCCGTCAGAGCTTTTTAATTTCCGCTTTTGGCCTGTGGGCCTTCGCTGACCTACATACATTACCAGCGCCGTGCATTTAAATGTCCAAAATGTCTTTGTCTGCTTGTTTATTGTACCGCTACATCCTTTAACCTTCTATTATACCGCGTAAGATGGACCAGCCAGGACACCTTTCTTGTTGTCAGTGCTAACCTTGGTGCTGCCATTTTTGTTTAGTTGTGTGCAGTGTTTTTGTACAAAGGTATTACACATGATCAAACAATATGTCCAGTATTCCAAGACATCATGCTACAACACTAATTTCTTAGGGTGCAGCATTCACACTTATTGACTCACTGTAGCTTCTTTATCTTCTGGCCATTCATCCATTTGTACTCCTCAAATAGTGGCCTCCACTCTAACACAGGGTTGGGCAATTTTTAATGCTCAAGGAATTTTTAGAGGTGCTTTTAGATAGGGGTTAAAAAAAATAAAGGTTAAAACGTGCAGATAAATTATGTAAAATTATTTATTTTAAATAATAAAAATTCATTTTCATTCTATATGGTGTTCTGAAAAGATGACTACAAAGTATATAAAGAATAAAGTCACATTAAATGTACATGTAAAATTGTTAGTATTTTATTTTATTTACAATGAATCCGTTCACAAAATATTTCATAAGAATTATTCAAATGAATGATAATACAAAAATGTAATCTTTTTTCATCTGTCCATGCTAATAACAATAAATGAACTAACCAAATAAAAATATACATAGAAATAATAAATACATAAACATAACTACAATGTGAATTTAGAAATGTAATCATAAATGTTCAGATGAATGAATTTAGAACAGATCTAAATTGTGCGAGCAATTTGCGATTAACCGCAAGTTCGTTACGGAAATCATGCGATGAATTACAATTTAAAATTTGAATCGACTAACAACCCTAAATACGTATGCATGTATGTTATGTGTCTGTGTGCAAATGCGCGTGTATTACAGTAGATTTGCTGATACGTGCAGAAATTTCGGACGAGTCAGTCTTTGCTGTGTTCCTTATCAGGTGGTCTCGGCGAGGCAGTGTGCTCGGCGGTGGTGAATGAAAGCGGCTTCAGTGTGCACCGCCTGGCCGTGTCGCAGGTGCCCCGCAGCGGCAAGCCCCACGAGCTGCTCCAGATCTTCGGCATCGACCGCGACGCCATCATTCAGGCCGTCCGCAAGGTGCTCAGCGGCGCCGCCAACGCCAAGTGAGGACGGATGGAGGGGGCGCCCCGGTGAAGGTGAACTCTTGTCTTTTCGTCATGATGACAACCAACGCAGAAGGGGAGTGAAGGCTCCAGTCCTCATAAGAAGCCTCTTTACATTAAAAAAAATAAAAATTAAAAAGTAATTCATGTTGTTTAACACCCTAACCCAATTCTGTTGGCGCACACACGCACAAATTTACAACCCCTCCTTGCTCCCCCTCCCCTGAGAAAGTTCTGATACTGCTGTAGTGTGGACGTGAAAGAAGTCAAGTGATGTGTTTTGTTTTTCAATTGTTTTTGTGGAACCCCTCGTTTCTTGGGTGCGACGCCACACCCACTCTCAATTGTAAGCCCCACCCACTAGTGGCAACTGTGGTTTGTTTCAGAGCACCAATTGTTTTTAAACCCTTTTTTGCCCTCACTTGCGACAGGACAGGCCTCACACCAATAAAAGGTTGCTTTCTTCACAATACATGTCTGAGTTTGTTTGTTTTTTCTTGCAACACGCCAAACTTGAATAAAAGTGTCATTGTGTTGTGTACAGATAATACCACACTGTTTCGGATAATATAACATATTGCTCAAATAAATAAAGTACAATGAACCCCGCATTCAAAAATGTGTCTATTGCAGACTTTGGGGTGATGGGCGCATCTTGTCTCCAGTGTAGTGGCTGAAAACCTAACTTATCACTGGTCTTTGGGACCATCATAAAAGCCCACATCCATGTGTTGTGCATATTTTATATGTGTTAATAATTGAAAGGCCTTCTGAAATATTCACAGAGACTGCAGCATGGGTGTTTGCCATTACTTTGCGAGTGTATGTGGCATTCGTGCTTTCATTGGATCACATTGGACTTGGTAATCTCGTCTCCCCATGCAGTAATTATAATATTAGAATTATTCTATGCCTCAGGTTTATCATTAACATTCCATCAGCTTTAGGTTGTTTTATATATATTTATATATATATATATACATATATATATATATGTGTGTGTGTGTGTATATATCTATATATTCATTATTTAATTATTAGTCATTTTATTTGATGATGGTATTATTATTAGTCCGCATTTTTTTCCCATTTAATTATTATTGCACGCGGGGGTCTTTGGCATCCTTTTTTCTTCTTCAATATTTAACTCTTTCCAAACATTTTGTATTTATGGTTTGTTCATTTGTTTCATGAATGAAGAGCATCTTAAAATCATTTCTCTTCCTCTTCTTGGGGAGTTTACAGTCCTTGCTGCATCGACTTCAGCTCGACGGTATTAAATGTGATGGTTGCGATGACCTTTGACCCCACGCCTATAGCCCTACCGGAATTCTGTCTGGTCTAGGAGGTGTTGTCAGCTGTGGACGTGTGCATGCATAGTGTAGTTCACACACTGTCTCAGTCATCCATGCAGCTGTCAATCTGCTACATGTATGCACCGATGAACAGAAACACACACACACACACATTCAATCTAGTTTTCAATCTCAATTTCAGTCACTTGCAAAATGTGTGCCATCTAAGCAACTTTGCAACCATGCTGTTGGATACAAATGAATATCATATGAATGACATTTGATGTTCAGTCTGACAAGGGAATATAAACAGGTCAGCACATCTAGGACGAAAGTACACGATGTTCCAAATAATGTCAAGCCTTGGCAGACAAATGTGAAACGAGCTTCCTGTTGAAAAATAAAACATATATTCATAAAAATTCCAACAACAAATATTCAAATATTTTCTAAACTCTTGTCCTTCACTACAGAGGACTAACACACAATCACAGACATTTAAAATAGGATTTTTGCTCTTTAAGCAGAAAGGACATGCACATGCTAATTCCTTTTAAGACCTTAACGCAGGGGTAAGTATTGTTCTATATTCTCATTTTTTCAATGTTTTCAACAGTAATTTTCAACTGTGCTACTAATGCTAACCCAACACTATTACTATCAGAAACCACAATAACAAAGATCCTCTTTTTTTATAATAATAATAATACATTTTATTTATAAGCGCCTTTCAAGACACCCAAGGACACTTTACAATAACAAAAAACACAAAACAATATGCAGCTAAGCTTGTTCTTGCCCAGTAAGCATGTCCACGAACACAGCTCGGGCGTACGCTTAACTAAAAAATTAGAGGTGATTTACAATTATGTTACTGTAATTACAATGATTTAAAAAAAATTGACAATTTGTTAAGAACGATTCAAAGTACCTCAATGAAAAGGATCTACTCAGCAATATTTAAAAATGTTTTTCAGGTGCCTTAATAACTGTAACATGGCCGTGTCAAAATAAAGGGAACACTCAAACAGCACAATGTAACTCCAAGTGCTCCCTTTATTTTTATTTATTTATTCATTTATTTTTAGCAGTTTATATACAAAATATCTCCTCAGTTTACCGTTGACGGTACACCAGTGTTTCTTAACATAAAGAATATTAAATAACTTTTCCGAAGGTGTCATCCAGTTCTGGAATGACACAAATCTTACAATAGCGTGTGAAGACCACCCGCGTGAAATATTGTGGGTTCTACTTTATTAAAAATTCTGTCATGTAGCAACGTCTAAACACAAACACCACTTTAGACATCAAGTAAGTGAGGAATGCATTTCAATTCATTGAACGACCTGTGAAGCGGGAAATATGCGTTCAAATACAATTGAATGTACTCGACCATACAAACAAAACAGAAAACCTTCATTGCAAATGAAAATGACAAAAGCACCGGGCACCGCGTGGTAACACAGCATGTAGAGACTACGCCTTGAAAAATCTTCTCTTCAGTCGATAGCGCTCTGAGAAAACACCTCCGTCAGATTGGAGGAAAAAGTATTAAGTGGGGGCAGAGAGTAGGGCGAGGCAAAGTGGGAGGGATGAAAGGACAATGGACGATGTGAATGCGTGATGGCGAAAAAGGAGGGCAGGGTCAACAGCAGGAAGAACAAAGACAATGGAAATATACCTGACACTCACACACACACACACACACACACACACACACACACACACGCCACTAAATTGCAAAAATTTCGTAAATGTGGTTATAGCACCCCCCTCAGATTATGTTGAAATCTGCACTACATATTCATTCCGTTTTTGTTTTTTTTTATTTGCTTGATGTTCTATCACAAACTTGAGCTATTTGTGGAATAAAGTCAGAATTTGTTTTTCTTGCCAATATCTAACTGGTGTCCGTCCATTATGGAAATGTTCAGCAGCTAATAAGGATAAGTGCTATAAAAATATTGATTGAAGAATGGAAATGAGGGACGTTTTAAACAATGAGGAAATATTTGGTTCACATGTAAGCAAGATTGACCGGAGGAGCATTAGAAAAGGCGCTGAAGTTTTAGTAACATGTAAAGTTTTTAATGAATTTGAAAACCTTACATCGTGAAATCTGTTGTGTACAAAATGACAATTCAGTCGTTCAAGTCCATTATTACACCTGTGCTTTTCTTCTTCTTCCTTCTTCTCTTTCTGGTCTTTTTTTCGCCCGGCGCACTGACTTCGGCAGGCGTTGCTTTGTCCTCGCACTCTAAAGCTTCAGGTTCATTGGGATTGGCTTCATGGATCTCCTTACAGGCAGGTGGGCAGGTCATCTCGGGATGCCTTTAATGCACAAACACATTGAGCAAGCGTGGATGCTTTAGGATGTGTGTAGTGTTTGGTTGAGCATGTCAATTAATCAATTGTTAAAATTCTCCAAATAAGAAGCTAAAGTGTTCAAGCTATGTGTCTCCAAAAATGTTCATTCAAAGTACATTGGACATTTCCATTTTCACTAGCCAAATACAAGTCCAATTAGCTTATTGCTAACAGACAATATGAAACTCTATTAATGGGCTAATGGAAATTAGCATCATTATTGCAGTAATTTTAACCCATAAAATAACTGATTTTAAACACGGCAGTAACAAACAATTCGAACATACAGTTCTTTGTTCATGAATTTAAATCGCTCCACTGTTGGAGAACCAAGGTAATACTTTCCACAGAAATTTTTGATTTCTGTATACTTTGGTAAGTGGCGGCCATTTTGGACAGGTTTTATCCATGGTCAATGTAAACAAGTCTGTGTAACGATAATAATCATGTTAGTTGGGGACAAGTAAAAGCACAACTGAGCAATTTAGTAGGTGCAGTTGGAATACCGCTGCGCTCAATAGACAGAATTTTCCAGTACCACCCTCTGCTTGCAGGGTCTCTTGCTGGCACCAATAAATTAGTCCATATCTATACCTAAACAGTTCAGAGAGTAAGTTCAGAAAGATATGTCTAACTTTACAGTTATTTCAAATTCAAAATAATCTACCTTATTTGGACCATTAGCTGTGGCATTAGATTCTCAGCTTCATTGCACCGCTCCAGCAGGGCCACAAAGAATCCATGCGTGCGCGTCCCGTTGACGCTTGCCCGGAGACACTGAGCGAGGGGCGGCAGGCCTCGTTCGGGCCACTGAGGAAGCAGAGGAACCAGCCTGCGGGGGACACATAACACAAGAGATAGAAGGTCACTCGACAGTCCAACCAGGAAGACACAGAGCTTTAAATCACATAATAAGAGAGCATTTGTTTAAGGGACAGAAGGGAGGCTGGCTCCAGTCCTGTTATACGGGACCAAGCCCTGCTGTAGGTACTTTATTTTGGAAGAAAACAACATGCAGATAAAAAAACATGCAGATATTGCCTTCAAACCAGTAAAAGTAGGAATCGCCAAGCAAAAACGAGATCATCATTTGTGAGCTTCAGTTTTTAAAAAGCATACATGGTGGAATAAAAACAAACAAACAGGTGGTGGAGAATGACCGAGCGAAGATCCTGTGGGACTTCCAGATCCAGACTGACAAGATGGTAATGGCGAACCAACCGGATATCGTGATCATAGATAAAGGGCAGAGGAAAGCCGTTGTAGTGGATGTAGCGGTTCCAAGTGATGGAAACATCAGAAAGAAAGAACACGAGAAACTCGAGAAATACCAAGGGCTCAGAGAGGAGCTGGATAGAGCCTGGAAGGTAAAGGTGACAGTCGTGCCTGTGGTGGTCGGAGCACTCGGGGCAGTGACCTCCAAATTAGATGAGTGGTTGCAACAGATCCCGGGAACAACATCAGACATCTCAGTCCAGAAATGTGCAGTGCTGGGAACAGCAAAGATACTCCGCAGAACCCTCAAGCTTCCTGGCCTCTGGTAGAGGACCCGAACTGAATGGGGGACGGACACCACCCGAGGGGTGAGATGAGGATTTTTATATATATATATATGTGTGTATATCTATATATTCATTATTTTAATTATTAGTCATTGTATTTGATGATGGTATTATTATTAGTCCGCATTTTTTTCCATTTAATTATTATTGCACGCGGGGGTCATTGGTGTCCTTTTTTCTTCTTCAATATTTAACTCTTTCCAAACATTTTGTATTTATGGTTTGTTCATTTGTTTCATGAATGAAGAGCATCTTAAAATCATTTCTCTTCCTCTTCTTGGGGAGTTTACAGTCCTTGCTGCATTGACTTCAGCTCGACGGTATTAAATGTGATGGTTGCGATGACCTTTGACCCCACGCCTATAGCCCTACCGGAATTCTGTCTGGTCTTGGAGGTGTTGTCAGCTGTGGACGTGTGCATGCATAGTGTAGTTCACACACTGTCTCAGTCATCCATGCAGCTGTCAATCTGCTACATGTATGCACCGATGAACAGAAACACACACACACACACACATACAATCTAGTTTTCAATCTCAATTTCAGTCACTTGCAAAATGTGTGCCATCTAAGCAACTTTGCAACCATGCTGTTGGATACAAATGAATATCATATGAATGACATTCGATGTTCAGTCTGACAAGGGAATATAAACAGGTCAGCACATCTCGGACGAAAGTACACGATGTTCCAAATAATGTGACGTCGGTTGAAGAGTATCTGTCAAGCCTTGGCAGACAAATGTGAAACGGGCTTCCTGTTGAAAAATAAAACATATATTCATAAAAATTCCAACAACAAATATTCAAATATTTTCTAAACTCTTGTCCTTCACTACAGAGGACTAACACACAATCACAGACATTTAAAATAGGATTTTTGCTCTTTAAGCAGAAAGGACATGCACATGCTAATTCCTTTTAAAACCTTAACGCAGGGGTAAGTATTGTTCTATATTCTCATTTTTTCAATGTTTTCAACTGTAATTTTCAACTGTGCTACTAACGCTAACCCAACACTATTACTATCAGAAACCACAATAACAAAGATCCTCTTTTTTTATACAGCTAAGCTTGTTCTTGCCCAGTAAGCATGTCCACGAACACAGCTCGGGCGTACGCTTAACTAAAAAATTAGAGGTGATTTACAATTATGTTAATGTAATTACAATGATTTAAAAAACATTGACAATTTGTTAAGAACGATTCAAAGTACCTCAATGAAAAGGATCTACTCAGCAATATTTAAAAATGTTTTTCAGGTGCCTTAATAACTGTAACATGGCCGTGTCAAAATAAAGGGAACACTTAAACAGCACAATGTAACTCCAAGTGCTCCCTTTATTTTTATTTATTTATTCATTTATTTATTTTTAGCAGTTTATATACAAAATATCTCCTCAGTTTACCGTTGACGGTACACCAGTGTTTCTTAACATAAAGAATATTAAATAACTTTTCCGAAGGTGTCATCCAGTTCTGGAATGACACAAATCTTACAATAGCGTGTGAAGACCACCCGCGTGAAATATTGTGGGTTCTACTTTATTAAAAATTCTGTCATGTAGCAACGTCTAAACACAAACACCACTTTAGACATCAAGTAAGTGAGGAATGCATTTCAATTCATTGAACGACCTGTGAAGCGGGAAATATGCGTTCAAATACAATTGAATGTACTCGACCATACAAACAAAACAGAAAACCTTCATTGCAAATGAAAAATGACAAAAGCACCGGGGCACCGCGTGGTAACACAGCATGTAGAGACTACGCCTTGAAAAATCTTCACTTCAGTCGATAGCGCTCTGAGAAAACACCTCCGTCAGATTGGAGGAAAAAGTATTAAGTGGGGGCAGAGAGTAGGGCGAGGCAAAGTGGGAGGGATGAGAGGACAATGGACGATGTGAATGCGTGATGGCGAAAAAGGAGGGCAGGGTCGACAGCAGGAAGAACAAAGACAATGGAAATATACCTGACACTCACACACGCCACTAAATTGCAAACATTTCGTAAATGTGGTTATAGCACCCCCTTCAGGTTATGTTGAAATCTGCACTACATATTCATTCCGTTTTTTTTTTTTTTTTTGCTTGATGTTCTATCACAAACTTGAGCTATTCGTGGAATAAAGTCAGAATTTGTTTTTCTTGCCAATATCTAACTGGTGTCCGTCCATTATGGAAATGTTCAGCAGCTAATAAGGATAAGTGCTATAAAAATATTGATTGATGAATGGAAATGAGGGACGTTTTAAACAATGAGGAAATATTTGGTTCACATGTAAGCAAGATTGACCGGAGGAGCATTAGAAAAGGCGCTGAAGTTTTAGTAACATGTAAAGTTTTTAATGAATTTGAAAACCTTACATCGTGAAATCTGTAGAGTACAAAATGACAATTCAGTCGTTCAAGTCCATTATTACACCTGTGCTTTTCTTCTTCTTCCTTCTTCTCTTTCGGGTCTTTTTTTCGCCCGGCGCACTGACTTCGGCAGGCATTGCTTTGTCCTCGCACTCTAAAGCTTCAGGTTCATTGGGATTGGCTTCATGGATCTCCTCACAGGCAGGTGGGCAGGTCATCTCGGGATGCCTTTAATGCACAAACACATTGAGCAAGCGTGGATGCTTTAGGATGTGTGTAGTGTTTGGTTGAGCATGTCAATTAATCAATTGTTAAAATTCTCCAAATAAGAAGCTAAAGTGTTCAAGCTATGTGTCTCCAAAAATGTTCATTCAAAGTACATTGGACATTTCCATTTTCACTAGCCAAATACGAGTCCAATTAGCTTATTGCTAACAGACAATATGAAACTCTATTAATGGGCTAATGGAAATTAGCATCATTATTGCAGTCATTTTAACCCATAAAATAACTGATTTTAAACACAGCAGTAACAAACAATTCGAACATACAGTTCTTTGTTCATGAATTTAAATCGCTCCACTGTTGGAGAACCACGGTAATACTTTCCACAGAAATTTTTGATTTCTGTATACTTTGGGAACCACTTGTATTGTGGTAAGTGGCGGCCATTTTGGACAGGTTTTATCCATGGTCAATGTAAACAAGTCTGTGTAATGATAATAATAATGTTAGTTGGGGACAAGTAAAAGCACAACTGAGCAATTTAGTAGGTGCAGTTGGAATACCGCTGCGCTCAATAGACAGAATTTTCCAGTACCACCCTCTGCTTGCAGGGTCTCTTGCTGGCACCAATAAATTAGTCCATATCTATACCTAAACAGTTCAGAGAGTAAGTTCAGAAAGATATGTCTAACTTTACAGTTATTTCAAATTCAAAATAATCTACCTTATTTGGACCATTAGCTGTGGCATCAGATTCTCAGCTTTATTGCACCGCTCCAGCAGGGCCACAAAGAATCCATGCGTGCGCGTCCCGTTGACGCTTGCCCGGAGACACTGAGCGAGGGGCGGCAGGCCTCGTTCGGGCCACTGAGGAAGCAGAGGAACCAGCCTGCGGGGGACACATAACACAAGAGATAGAAGGTCACTCGACAGTCCAACCAGGAAGACACAGAGCTTTAAATCACATAATAAGAGAGCATTTGTTTAAGGGACAGAAGGGAGGCTGGCTCCAGTCCTGTTATACGGGACCAAGCCCTGCTGTAGGTACTTTATTTTGGAAGAAAACAACATGCAGATAAAAAAAAAAACATGCAGATATTGCCTTCAAACCAGTAAAAGTAGGAATCGCCAAGCAAAAACGAGATCATCATTTGTGAGCTTCAGTTTTTAAAAAAGCATACATGGTGGAATAAAAACAAACAAACAGTAAACTACAACTAAAGGACAGAAGTGAAATGGGCTGAGGAAAAAAGTCAAAGAATTTGACCACGACGATCACAAAAATAGGTCAACGCAAAATCTTAGCCCAAGGCATTGCCGGCACGATTGTACGTCATCCGCAGACATTTCCAGACCCAAAACTTCAATTGAAGGCTATCTAAACCCCTCCTAATCTTTTCACCGTTAATTTCCACCCACTATTGGTGGAAAGGTAACATTTGCAGTCAGTGAGAATTTTCTATGTTAGGGGGCTCCCTCGTCAGGTGTCAGAACAGTGATTAAATGTTTGGCATAGTTGATATGAGTTTGGTACCGAGAGTTGCTGGGGAATGGGGTCGAGCATACCCACTAGGATATTATCATTCCTGACTGCGATTTGAACCCTGGTCCCGTGTCAAAGGCAGAAATCCATCGAATCATTCAGCGACAAGGTAATGTTTTTTGTTTTGTTTGTTTTTTTAATCTGCCATCGCTGGTCAGAACGTAGTTACCTTAGCATTGCTAGCTGGAATGTACTGCATTGTGTTTGAAGACTTGATGTCATGATAAGATGTGTTGGAAATGAAAAACTCATTTCTGTTCAAATGCAAATGCAAGAAAGCGACACTTAAAAGTTTGAGACACATCTGTTGTTAACATATCGCTAATCCGTTGTCAAAGGATTAAATAGTGACAGTTGTAAAATTGAATTTTTGAGGCATGGTGGACTGGATTGAAAGCGTGTACCTGAAGTTGGGGTTCTGCTGCAGACAAGCCGTTACGACCTCCTCGTTTTCCTGCCTGTGGATGGAGCAGGTGGAGTAGATCAGGCGCTTTACACGGGGGAACCGGAGGCCGTGATTCAGGCAACGCAGCTGGAAGGACGCCAACGAAGCCAGACGGGACGCGTCCTTCTCAGGGTCGGCAGGCGAGCGGTCCTGGAGACACACCATGCCTGAAGCATGCACGTGCACAAAAAAGGCAAATCATTTCACAACTTGTTCTACCACTTCCATCTAAAACCTATAAAAATGGAATATATATATATATATATATATATATATACACTGTATATTTATTTTCAATTTTTGGGGGGGGAGAGTTGAGGTAAAAACAACAGGTTGTCATTCATATAACAAAAACATTTGCAGACTAATCAAGTAAATTTTGGCAAGATCTTAATTATTTCAGTGTGCCCTATGTACTTTTTGTCATGTTTGTTTGGTAATGTGTTGGCCCTAACAGATATGGATTTTTTTAGGCCGATTTACATATTTTTCAGAGTAAAATTTCCATAACTGATTACTTTGCTAATAAAAACAGAAAAAATAATTTCTTCTTTGGCCCCTTAAGGCCATCACCAAAAAAGATAAGAATTACAGGCATCACATTTGACTGTTTGAGAATACTTTGCCCTTTAGTATGTGCGTACAGAGAAAAAAAAATCTAATATCAGCCGGTTAATAACTTTAATTAATGAAAGTAAAATATGTGCCTTGGCCAAATACAGGAGGGAAAAGATTGTTGGACCTGATCCGCTGCATGAGGGATCGAGTAGGATGTATTCCACGTTGCTGTACAACTTGCTGTCCGGGTCCACCTTCAGGAAGTCCTGATTAGCCAGCTGATGACAGGTGACGCCGGCTCGTAGCAGGAGGGTGGACATGGTGGCCAGACGCTTGGCATCCAAATCAAAAGCGAATAGCTTGCCTGTGTTCTTCATGAGGGCGGCCAGGTGGCTGGTTTTATTTCCCGGGGCGGCGCAGGCGTCGATGACGTGGGTCCCGGGCGGGGCCTTGAGGAGAAAGGCCGGCAGGCAGCTGGCTTTATCCTGGAGGATAATGTGGCCTGCCTTGTACAGGAAGTGGTCATGGAAGTCCGTTTTAGGTGGAAAGACAAGTACCTCTGGTAGGTGGAGGTCCTTCACAAATTCTCTGGCCTTTAGTGTCAAGTCATCCAACTTGATAGCCTCCCCCTTGTAAGTAAAGCCATCCCTCTTGAGGTAGTCCACAGTGTCCTCCACGGTGGTCTTTAGGACGTTGACGCGCACGTACCTGGGCAGCTGGTCTCCAACAGATTGTCGGACATTACTGGCGAGCAGGTCTTCATTCTTGCTGACCTTCCTCTTGACTTTCATAAGGGCAAGCGCCGCCTGCAATCTGGAGCGATGCTTCATGATCAGCGCCTTCCAAGACCCGCCGCACTTGAGGCCTTGGCCCATGAGCAGGTCGAAGACTAGAACCTGTTGGGGGGAGTATTCATTTTGAGATACAGAATAAACTCAATTGTTACCATTCACTACTGAAGGCCCTGGCTCAAACCAAGGATATTTTAGTTAATGAAAACAAACAAAATAGCTAATAATAAAGCTAAAAAAAAACAATTTCGTTCATGGAAAAAACAATCCATAGTTTCAGAAAAATGTCCTTCTTTTGGACTGTCAAATAATTTATTACATGAGCCTTTAGGGTTCATTTTGAAGATATCTATCTCAGTATGACAGCAAAGGCTGTTAGCCGGAAGTCATGTGACTTTTCGCATCATACAACATATGTCACGACGCAAACATAAAACAAATTCCAAAGATATTATAACACTGCCTGGAAAACCCTTTACGACAACAAATATAAAACTTCCTTTACAGACCTTGGCCAAGGGCATCTTCAGCTTAGTGTGCTTCAGCAGCTTGGTGGACACGATGATCTCCTCCAATATGGACGAGAACTTCTGGGCCTCGCAGACCAGTGCGAAGAGTTGCTTGATGTTGGCAAATTTACTTTCGTACACGAGCGTTTTGAGCGCACCCTGCTGCTTCTCCACCTTTTCCAGGATCTCGGCGGCTTTCGTGTACAGCGCCATAGCGAAGAGAACCGTTCCACTAGATCGACGACCTCGCGATGAAAAGGCGTTCGATGTGTCCACGCGTACCGTTACTGATCTTGTTCAGGCTAATACGGCCACAGAAACGAACATGGCGAGAGGCATTAGTTTCACAAGTTGGACGAACATATTTTCACACACACGTGCAGGAACTCGTAGGGCATAACCCCGGAAGTGAACCACGCATCTGACGTCACAATTTGCGTGATAAGTAGAGTAACCGAATTAATACAGCATGGTTTTAACGCCTGTTAAAATAAATGTGAAAGATTTGTTTTTGATGGTACCTTAGAAGAAATTGCTGCCTGACGAACTATGTTTTGTGTAAGGTATAGTTCATTCAATTTATTGTTCTTCAACATGTTCTTTTTCTAAAATCATACACCAAGATATAAATACTGTACCGGAAAATTTAAATATAACTCAGGTGCATGCATGTGCAATTAAACAGCGAATTTAATCAATTTTAACTTTAAAAGTTAAACGTAGCCTTTAAATCAGGGGTTACAAACTTGGTTGTGCCCAAGGCGACCCTCCTCTGTCCTCTTGTTTTCTTTTCACCTCTAAGATATCAGGTACTGTACTACAGTATACTTAACAGCGAACCGCTAGGCTTCCCGTTCCGTCTCCCCCTGTTGGTCCTTGTTTTGTTTATGTTCCTCTGGGCCGGTTGTAACTGGGAAAGTAAATTCCAGGTTTTTTTTTTTACATAACAGTATTTGGCCAATATATTTGATTTTGATTCACTCCGTGTAGTTGTAGTCCGGTGCGGCGTTCTTCTTAAAACCTTAAAAATAAAAAAATGCTACAAAGCCAATTATTTTATTTTTTAAAACAATTTTAACAGTTGTTTTTATGTACTATTGTATTTTCTGCATTGTTCTTGTTTGATTGCTTCTAAGTTTAGGACAAAGTGCTGATACAGTATAATCAACAGACATTCTGGTGATTTTATCACACATTTGCAGTAGCAAATAAATAAATAAAAATAAATAAATTCTTCAATCCTAGTTCCTATTCTTTGATGGCTCCAGGAGCAACTTCCAACTGTTTTCAATTCAGTGCAGCTGCATAATACTGCCAATGCAGGTAACAATGACACCAACTTTGGTTAGGCCATGTTGGTCTAATAACAGTTTTTATGAAGTGTGGAATTTTAAAGGTAGAGGGGCCCTAAAATTAAGCATGAACAACGATGGACTTAATAATTTAACTCAACAATTATTACAAAAAGATTCGTATTGACAAATTCTTTTATTATGGGGAAGGACACCATGGCTCAAAACTCAATTTACAAAATGTTCTATAGCGCTTGTTCACATTCGGGTTGCTTGTGGGCTATAGCAGATTGTGGTCTGGCTGAGCCAATGGCAGATCACAGGACAGACAAATGGTCATGCCATTGGCAGGCAACCAGTTCAGGGTTTACCCCGCCTACTGCCCGAGGACAGCTGGGATAGGCTCCAGCACGTCCGCGACCCTTGTGAGAATAAGCGGATTAGAAAATGGATGCATGGATGAAAAACAGTCAAGTGGCTGTCTGACGATTGCAATTTTTTAAAACCGACTTGAGAAAAATAAGTAATTTGTATATTAGTTGCTCACAGTTTACAAATCTGACAGAATCACCGGATTACTTGGTCAGTCTCTGTTTCGTGACCCCTCCGGATTTTCTGCCAGTCTTTGTCTTCAAAGAGTTCTTATAAAGAAGGAGTCTCTCTGTGGTGTGAGGTGGCATGCGGTTCCGTTTAGCCCGTACGATGCAGGCTGCCATCGGACAGAGCCTGTCGAACCCCCCTGATGTGGCGGGTACTGCCAGCAGTCTCTTGGCAACGCTCTGCAGTTTTGGAAAGCGAGTGGCAGATTTCCAGTAAATCAAAATGGAGCCGTTTCCCCACAGCGGCTCTGACAGGTACACGTCAAGTTCTGATGTCACAGTCTTTGACGGAAGCTGGGGGATGTTCTCATCCGCCTTGCGTTTGACGCCAGCGAGATTAGTGGCGTCACAGTTGTCGTCCGAGCTGCCCCTGGAGACCTCCGTTAGGGTGGCGCCTGCTGTTTCCTCTCTCTCCTCCACCTCATTTTTCTGATCTTCCGCTGCCACTGCTGCAGGATTAACCGAGTCTGCTCGGCTCCCAAGTGCAGCTTCCACAATTGTGCGAGCCTCCTGTTTTGTTGGAGGCGCGAGGAAGCCTGCCTGGTCTTCAAGGTGGCCATCAGTGAACGTCTGCACAAGACAAGTGAGAATTTGATCGTGCAAATCATAATAGAGCGTTGTTTCCACCACGCACAAAAGTTTGCTTAGGTTATGCATTCCTCTAGTGTTCTACTGCTAGGACCTTTGAAGTGAACTTATTCATTCATGAGTTATTTAAAACAAAAACAACAACAAAAGTACAAATTGCACAGATAGAGGGCAGCAAGAGAAAGTCTGTCAACAACATAGAACAGCAATTTGAGCACGAGGGACTTCAAACTATGAGATCGTGTTTGTATAGAGGCACCTGATTTTCAAAATAAAACTTTTCAGACTCTGATGATATTTGTATTCATTATCGCTGCGGAGCCTGGTACAAAATGGCTTAGAGACAGCTCAGTGGTTAGGGAGTTAGAGTACATACCTTCAGTTTGTTCCTGGGGTCAAGCATGGCAGCTGCAACCAGGTCTTTTTGGTGAATAAGGGACTGGAAGTGAGTATGCAGGCCTGTGCGTAGGGCCTTTTTGAAGTGGATGTAGTTCGTGTTACAGCCCTCCAACGTCTTCTCGAGGCCAACCAGAGAAGTCAGGACATATGAGATCGCCAATGCATTTCCTAACAAGACCTACAAGCGACAGCAGGCCAAAGAAATGATACTCACACATTCTCTTCAACCAGCTAGTTGACTGATGTCAGTGAATTCCATACCTGCAAGGCTTCCTGGAAGGGCTCCAGGAGAGCCAGAATGTCGAGCACTTGCTCCCTCTTGACCATGATCAGAGGCGGGGCGCTGGACGTGTCGCTTGCCTCGCTGCGAGCCTGCGCCAGCACGGTGAGGATGCCGTTCCAAGCGGACTCCTGCACCATTTTGCGCAAGGACACCATCATGGAGTTCCAGCGACAGTGGTTGGAGGGCGGACACAAAGACACGCCACACTCCTTCAACAAAACCTTCATGAGGACACACAGAGTAGACGGCACGATTTGATTTGGATCCGTCAACTATGTAACTTACTGTACTTTTCCCCCCACTCTTTGAACCCTGCAGCTTTTAATGAGACACATTTTATTTGTCATTTTTTGACACGCTGCTAGCCGGCAATAGATTTACCCAGATTTTCGTCACATCTGACCAATGAAATTACCGAACATATCATACTGGACCATTTGCGGTTAGGGTGCGCATCATTTACGTTTCCCAACCCTGTACGAAACTATAAAGTGGCAGTGCTTACTCACATCGTCCTTGACAAACTATAAAATGACATTTTTTTTCCAGGAAAAAAAAACACACCATCTTGTTTCGGACTCTTTTTCAAAGCCACGAGCGATATAATAAATACAACGAGGGATAAATTGTTAGCAAAAAGAGAACAATATAATTTCATAGCATGAGCATGCATTTTTCCTACCTCACTCCAGTATGTACTGCCCCTGAAGAAAGCCACAACATTGTGGACATGTGAGAGGAGGTTTTCGACCACTCTGGAGTTCTTCAATGCCTCGCTGATCACCACCTGGAGCGTTTTTGCCACGCAAGCAATTCTGGTTCCGATCTTGAGCTCAGAAAATGGGGACTCGGAATCGGGCATCCGGTCTGACAGAAAGGCCACTATCTCATCTCCGTCGGGCTCCCCCCTGCTCGACGGGCACATGATCTTGTAGTCACAGAACACGCTGTTAGCAGCCAGCACTTCTTTCGCGTGGTTGATGAGGACATAGCCAATACTCTGCGGGAAGATGCCGTAGCCGAGCAGCACGCCCTCCAGCTCCTTGGCTATGGCGCCGCTCAGGTCTTTATGGCTCACGTGACGGAAGGCCACGGTGGGCCGGCGAATCTGCCACGAATCACTGATGAAGTGGAGCTGCACAATGACGATGGGCTCATCCACCAGATTGGACTGCGTGCCTGCCCAGAGGTCACAGGTCACATGAATGGCGCCCTCTCCATCTTCGGATTTGCATAGGCAGGCCTTTAAATCACGGATGAGCTGAGGTTTGACGGTTCTCTCCACATCGTCATAAAGCTGCAAGCTGACGGCACGCTGGGACAGCTTGTGGTATTCGGGTCCGATGGTGCCCATGAGGGACCGAAAACCGGCTCCTTCAACGAAACTGAGTGGGAAGAGGAGGAAAATGCAATGACTTTTTATATGCTTGGAAAATTCTAACCGGCTCTCTGTTTGATAGCGGGGGGGAGGGCAATGACGACGACAACTCTTGCAAGCTCAGAGCTAAACCTCTGAACATTTAAATACCTCAAACAACTGGAAAAAAAATACAGGGTGTCCCAAAAGTCAATATACACTTTCTTTAATAACTTTAATCTTGGTAGTTTTTCCGTTGCCCATGGCCAAGACTCCTCAATTAACAGTGGAGCAGCATTGCAAAACTAGCACCTGGCAAGAAGTTCTTCGGTCTCCGACTGCAGTTTAGTGCCAATTTAAGGTTTTCACACTGATCCTATGCAATGTCAACGACACAGAGCAACTAAGCCAAGAGTCTCCAACCAACCAGGGACACAATAAGGCTTCTCAAGTGAGCAGCGTCCTGAACCTACCTGAGCGGGAGCATGTCCTCAGCAATCATCCTCAATGCAGCGTCAAGAAACTTTTTCTGATCCACCGCATCTGCTGCTGGTGCCGGGGCAGTGACCCCACTGGAGCTGGGACGGTTGGGCAAGGGGGCATTGCTCGGAGGTAAGGTCCCTTTCGATGTCAGAGTGTGCGTGGGTGGCGTGGATTTCTTTTGGATGATTTTGCACTGCTCTTTTATATCTTTGGCCTACAGGAATGCAAAGAGTGCAAAGTCCAGCAAGGAGGAAAAAGAAGAGAGAATTCAAGTCATGCTTTTCAAAGAACGTTTTCAGGATCTCGTACTGCAGAACCAACAAGGAGCTTACCATTTCAGGAGTTACTGGTGAGGTGTCCAATACAATGTCACACTTGAAGTTCACCTGCAAGATACAATAAAATGTGAATTTGTCATAATCTCCAAGCATGTTGGCCACGGTGGGTTGAGAAAGAATCCTCACCAACAAAAAGAGGCACATAAGATATTTCTCTTTTAAGATGTGTCCATACCTTTCCTTCCACAAACTGCTGAATATCAACGGAGATGGTGTCTGACTCCTTTTTGACCTGGCCCAATTCGGCTTCCATTTTGAGCGTGCCGTGCCAGCGGCTCCTCACTGCATGCTCTGTCCTGCAAATAGTGAACACACACACAAACATCATCCACATCTTTGTGTGTTCCATATGGATGCCATTTATTCAATAAATTCCTTCTTAAAGTGACAACACACTAAAGAAAGCATCCTACCTTCCAGGAAGCAGCTTGGAAATCTCAGCCCAGCGGTTCCCGAAGATGGAACGAGCTTTGTAAATGACGAGATCCTCCTCATGGGTCCAGCTGGACTTCTTCAACAGGGGCTCCAAGTGGGTGTGCCAACGGTCACGACACTGATTCTCCACCCTCCCATTCAGATGCTTGCAAATCAGACTCCAGCGATTGGTGCCAAACTGGCCCACCAACTCTTTCATCTGCTCAAGGAATTAAAAATACACAATTATTCTAATGAAAAGATCATGTAAAATCCCCGCCACTTCCCCCTCAAAAAAACGGTGCTCTACCAGAATCCCTAAAAGTTCTATTGTATGGGTGTCCAAGTTCTTCACCTTTTCATCTTCCTCTTTGGTCCAGCAGTCTGTGGCCACATTGACGCTCAGATTTTTCCAGCGTTGCGTACACTGTGATTCTGTCTTACCCTTTCAAGTCACAGGACACAATAGACAAATTCCAACTTATTTCTCAGTGAATGTGTATCTCACCTCTTTGACTTTAAAGCACAGATTATTTTAGTGTCATATTGATCAAATAGTACTGCACAAAGGAGATGGGGGAGGGTCATGACTCTTAGATGTAGGCCTTGCTGCTCGCGTGGCGCCTAGCATTCCCCCCTTGCGAGCTCGGACGTATATATGAATGGACTATCAATACACCTCTCTCGACTGAAGCCAGAGAGCAGCCATCTTAGGTTTCCACTGTTACTGAAAATTTATGTTATTTTTTTTCCACTGAAAACATTCTCATCAATGCGTGTGTTACACTCAGAGACTTTCAAATCGCATTCTTACTGATGAAATATGCCTGTTGTGCTTTTCCAAGACTTATTGGTCCAACCTTATGCCATACATGGTGGCGCTTTCGACGTAGAGACAGAAAATAACACGAAAACGCCGCTGACAAATCAATGTATTCATAATAAGTGAGTTTAGCAGGTAGCAACGTAAGATGGCTGCCGGTGACTTCACTTTTGCTGACGGCGAGCCAGCAGCATTGCTGGTCCGTTCTTATGAGAGTCTGTGCATGCGAGCCAGCAGCAAAACAAGGAGGATGGGCAACTGTGCAATATCACGTTGATGCGCTACTGCAGTTTTTTTGTTTTGTTTTTTAACCAGGTTGGAGCTGATTGGGTTGCGTGATGTGTCACGAATGGCATGTCGCTTCAGATTGATTTTCTAAGCAGCAGAGGAAGGAGACAGTGTGTATGTGAGAAATAATTGACAACAGATTGTGGGTCAGTCAGGGGCAGCAAAAAAAAAAGAAAAAAGAGGGGAAAAAGCAAAAATGTAGCTTTGGCAATCACAAGATCACAGTGTCCAGAATCAAGATTTCGATCAAAACCAATAAATCCTTCATTACTACATAATTTTACTCATTCCAACCATTTCTTACTGGTAATAGAGTGGCCACAGTATTCCAGTTGCGTTCTCCAAAGTTTTGGACAAGGATTTTTAGGTTTTCATCCTGCACAGAAGAGAAAGTTAGTTACTCAGTTGCAAGACATTATTTTTAATGTGACTGCTTGCCAAAAGAGGGGAAAATAGTTCATAATATTTAGTCACGATTCATGTCATTCGAGCAGCATAATAATAATCATCCGCATGTACCTCGCCCTATATGAGGGTGATGTCACACTGCAAGTAACACAATTCCGCTTTTTTTTGTCTAGAGTGTCCCAGTTTCGATATGTATCATGGCAGTGTGTACAAGGTAAGGACAGAGTAAAGGCACCAATGGGAGAGCTTGATATCATTGAAAAAAAATTGGTGATGCCAGCACCTATCCAAGCAACATAAATAAAACATTTTTTTAAACACCCCTGTACATCGAAACCTCTATTCTGTCAGTGTAAACACAGCCATATCAGATGTGTTGAAATGAACAAGGAAATACAGTTGAACAAAATAAGCATTTCATCAGAATGGAGGATACGGTGTAAATAAGGCCTCAGATTGCTAATTTACTCAGTGACATGTCATTGTGTAATTCAGCGATTAAATAAAGTCTGCTTTTCACTCACCTCTTCCAGAGTCCATCTTACTTTGGGGCTATCCTTGTCCACAGCACTTGAGTCTGTGTCAAAACACAGAGCACAATCAACCTGTTCTGCCATACTGCAAACACACATTGACAGTGAGCTGACACACTGGGAAGAGGCAACACGTTTCAGCTTGCTAACGATGTTACTACAAGCAGTGCGTGTCAGTGGGGGGACACTTTGACTATGGAAGCTGCTAAAAACGTTGTGGTCGATTAAATCATTCTGTCCAAGAACAAACAAGAACCCGTTCACTTCCACCAAACATGAATCCGTGTGCATGATGTAATGTGACTTAAAAGACGGACGAAGTAGAACCCACAACGAGGAGCACATGCAATGTGCAATTCTGCATTTGTGTATCCCGATCACATTTGTGACACGGATTTGATTTGAGAGAGGCAAAGGGTACAATAAATGCTTTTCACACAACACCATTAGTGATGAGAGGTGTGTATTCAATTAAAGAGCCTCAGTTTTCACATTGAGAAAATAGATTTGTGAGGATATTGAAACGATATCTTCATTATTTCAGTAATCAAATTCGTAAACTTTTGGTTTTATTTTTGTTTGGTAGTGTGGCGTGAGAATTCTCCAAATTCGTGCCTTGAATCATCATACAAGTAACATGCTGGAGCGTGTAAAGTTGTTTACAGGTTGGCAGAAAAAGTATACGACTTCTTATTCTGTCCACAGAATAACATTGCCATTCCTCTTTGATTTGTAAGGATCCACATCGTGTTAAAACACGTGGTGAGACATGTTTAACGTAGCTTAACGCATATTCGGGACGCTTGACGAAGGTGAGCTAACGTTAGCTTCCTTTAAACGAGTCGAGATTGACATAAACCAATCGAATTGCCGCGACTCATACGAGGAACATTAAACTAATGGAGACAATACATATACTACGGGAAATTAGTCACCTTATTTGTCCGAATCGGCTTTCCAGCCTGGCGGTAAATAGCAACCTAGCATATTCCCACGAACACGCATGCCTCGACTGCTAAATGCAAATTGTAATGCTCACTGGGGTATAGCGCCACCTGTGGTCAAAGCTACAAGTGCAACACGCGCAACCACAAAAAACGTGTTGCTTTTCTAAAACTTGGAATCATACAAACCGAAAGCTACACGTTTGTTGAGGTAAATGAAGACACAACTTGCGAGGCAATGTATGTGTAACTAGTGTAACTTTCAGCTACGCTTTCGTTCTTTGAGTACCCGTTTCATTACACCGCGGGTGAAAACAATTCCAATGGAAACGCAGTACAGTAGTTTGATATGTACAGTATACATATACTGTACTGTATATATACGGGGAGAGAGCGCTACGATTCAGTACGGGGTATATTTATTTGACAAAAATATTTATTGTTTTCAATCGAATCAGAGATGTATAATACTAAAACCACCAAACAAATATATCGAACAAAGCATATGCACTAAAATGATCTTATCGCAATTTAGTCACAATTAAATACAGACCGTTGTATTTGCAGGGGTCAAGACTTACAACCTGGCAAGAGCCAGAATGGTAGGTTGTGACGATAAGCGGATTAGAAAATGGACTGTATAATAATAATAATAATAATAACAACAATAATAATAATATTAATAACAATACAAGATGTAGCTCTTCCTCCCCGCTAATTGAAGCACCACTAATCATTACAAGTGACATGAATATGAATTTTTGTAATTGGCGCTGCTCCAAAGCAATACATTAATAAACCAAATTCACAAACATTTACAATGTATCGTTTAACATCACATTCACAAGGCACAATACAGAAATCATTAGTGAGAGCGTACACATTACAGTTTGCAGTATACACTGACCAATGAAAGCATTTTCTAAAAACAAATTAATTATGATCATTGTTCATTCCATATGTAATGGAACTTACCACAAATTATTTATTTGTTTGGTTATTGAGGTAAAAACCCACCTACGTGTTTTCTTGCACTCTAAGGCACAATGGATAGATAGAACAGGCTATGACAAAGGAAACTTTTTTTCCTCCTTGAAATTGTGTTTTTTTCTCTCCATTTAATTGTTTTTCGGCCACCATGACAAGTCTCAAAAATGTTTTCTTCTTCCGGTGGGTTGAGGAATACCTTTAGCAGTTCCGAGCTGACGCACCTAAAAGACAACACCTTGAACCTGTTGGCATTGAAACATCTCTGCACAATGCATCCAAAAGCTATTGTGAAAATAGGATGTTACAGAGATGCTACCCAAAAAAGGCACTCACACCATTTACACCATTTGTTGTCCTTGACTGTTACTTCCTCAAATTAGCAAGACAACTGAAAGCCACCAACTGTTTGGGGGGGGTTGCCCTTTTTCTGTTGTCGGTGTACAAAGTGCAGAAAGGCATGCTTGGATGAGTTTGGTTCAGAAGAACAAGGGCATTAAACACTCACTGTCCTCACTATTGGACTGACAGTATTTGCGTAGCATCACAGAAACAATAATAGAATGATCACATATTTACATTCACCAACACTTCCTCCCCATTGTACTTAAGAGGAGATAAAACTAGACTGGATTAACTATGGATCTTTCAAGTCCAGGAACTCTGTTACAAAATGGCTCCATCGAAGGGCCACATTGTTAGCCCTTCAACCAGTGAGTTAATTTTACAGAAAGCTGTCCTCGCTGGCCACGTAGGAGAAGCCGTTGAAGGCGTTGTTGGAACTCGTGCTGGCGTTAAATTCCGGCGTCCGGCTCACAGAATTAGGAACCATTTCCCTGGTGAACTCTGGGTCGATATGCTGAGTGTCAGCAGGGCCCCTCTAAATGTGAGGAAGGATATTTCGAAAGTTGTGTTAGGTTATAAAGATGAGTTAGGAGTTCTTCTACTGAGAAATCATTAGAAATAACATCATGAAATGCAACGTAAAGAATTAAACAGTGAATGCGTCATGATTTAATTCATTGCAACTTCTTCTGATATGGATATGTGTGACTTGGCCACTGGGCAGCAGTATAATCCATAAAAAGCTTCACTTAAATACTGTAAGTGATTTGGTAACTTGCAGTAATTTGATTTTTTTTTTAAGGATAAAGAATATATGCCTTTAAGTATTGTTCTATTGTAAGTCTACATGCGTAGGCACATTGTGTTGAAATATCCATTGCTGAATGGATTATAACCCCATAACACTGATGCTATTTGTGAGCTCATCTATGGGGTTTTGCATCGTGTATTAGCATCACGCTAGCAGAAGGCAAAGTTGTGTAGTTGTTTCAAATGCACAACATGCAATTAATTGTCTTTGTTTTATGTTAAGTTTGAAAGTAAACTCCATTTGGGAGTGGTATGAAAAAACTTGAAGACTTTTTTATTTTTATTTTAAAGAAATGGTGGGGTTGCCAGGGTGACAACAACAATCGAAGCGCACAGTGGCAATGCATTTATGAACACTGATGTCAAATTCTTATAGGATTTTTTAGCCTGGTCCACAGGGCAACTGAATGATAAAGAGATGTTGTTATTGTAGGGCAGACATAAAGTGGCACAAGTTCCCTTTTAAAATACATTAGTGAACTGACACTCACCACATTGGGGTTGTAAGGAGGAGTGATTCTCTTGTGGTAAATGTCGTCCCAGTTGATTGATGAGAAAAAAGTGTGGTTCTTGATTTCTAACTATAGAACACAACACATTAAAAAAAAAATCAACTGATTTTGGAATTGCAAGATGTTTCTAAGTATTAAGATATCTACTAGTTTGTCCCCCTCCTAATTTAAAGGTACGTACAAAGTCGGCAATGGCCCCGAAGCGTCTGTGCTGGTCCTTCTGCAGGAGACCCTCCAGCAGGGAGCACACAGCCTCAGACTTCCCTGGTGGGAGCAGCAGAGGCTTATGGAGAATTCCGTCATACATTTCTCCAACGTCACGGCTGTAGAAAGGAGGCTACCATGAAGGGAATGGGCAGATGTTATTACCCACCCACACACACACACACACACACACACACACACACACACACACACACACACACACACACACACACACACACACACACACACACACACACACACACACACACACACACACACACACACACACACACACACACACACACAAGGCACACACACTTACCAGACTGTAAATCATTTCATAAAGCACAGCTCCAAGACACCACCAGTCAACCGTCCTGTCATAAGGTTCCTTGCGAAGTACTTCTGGCGCTAAGTACTTTTGGTGGCAAACATCCAAATTCAGACCAGAAACCAAACAAAAACAGAAGCAATGAGAAAATATGTTGCAAAATCAACACACAACTTTTCGTGGGTCACATCTATCAAAACTGTCAAATCTTGCAGGCTCTTATTGAGCTTGTTTGTTGCTGAGGTAGCTATGTGTGGGAAACCCGATTTTTAATCTGGATCTGATCCAGATTTCACATTTGGCACCAGTTTGAATCTGAACCCTTTTGTGGAAAATCTAATGTAACATGCTCAAACAGAGATACATCTGTAAAAAAAAAAACATTAAACAAACTCTTGCTGTATTTTTATTTCTAGATCTGTATCTGGGTAACTTTAATGATCCCCGTATGTTTGGGTTTTAAGATTCTTTGACATACAGTATTCAACTCACTTCCGGTGTTCCACAGAAAGTTGAGGTGGTTCCTTCTGGCTCCACACCTTCTTTGCACAAACCAAAATCTGTCAGCACCACATGGCCCTGCAACAGCGCAAACATAAGCACGGGGGATGTATACGCATGTAAATGGACTAAAACATCGGTCAGTCAGAGACAGGAGGTGTCATGGTTTTGCTCTGTCTTGTGTTTTTCTTTTTTGTTGTAAGTGCTTTTCGTTCATATCTGGTTTTCCTGGCTTGTTGTTGCCAGGGAGTTCTTTTTCTACTTTATACTTTTCTATAAATAAATATTTTTTGTAACGCAGTTTATCTGAGTCTGCATTTTTGGGATCCACACGCCACCTAGTTCATGTTTGGACCGTGTCAGGAGGAGAACGTGTGACTGTTATTCACCTGAGAATCTAAGAGGATATTTTCAGGCTTCAGATCCCTGCAACGAACACACACACGCACACACACACACACACACACACACACACACACACACACACACACACACACACACACACACACGCACACACAAAATCACATTTTAGATGGATGTATGGATGGATGGGGAGAGAGAGATATGAAAACAACTCAAAAAATATATTTTGCTTTGTTTGTTTTTTTTTCCACAGAAATTTCCTGTGTGTCTGTGTGACTTCATATTTCGTATGATCTAGGTTGCACTTGCTCGATCATTTTTGTTTTAGATCATAACAATTTACTTCACTCAATATTGTAGGCAAAGAAAACAAATATCCTCGATCCACCGTAAGAATGCAAGTGTGCATTGCTGACATGTCGTGGTTGATGTCCCAACATTAAGAAATCCAAATGTAGTCTGACCTGTAGACAATATTGAGGGAGTGAAGGTAGCCAATAGCACTTGCCACCTCTGCCGTATAGAACCTCGCCCTGGGCTCGGAGAAGCATCTCTCACGCTGCAGGTGAAAGAAGAGCTGCACAAACAAGAGGGTGAGCACATAAAAAGGCGCCCCTCAGCACGTGAATCAATTTGCTTGCTTTGATTGCTTGCGCATACTTCTCCACCATTCACATAGTCGAGAACAAAGTAGAGCTTCTCGGCGGTCTGGAAGGAGTAATGCAGACGAACCAGAAATGGGTGTTTCAGGCTTTTGAGCAGCACGTTTCTCTCCGCCATGATGTTTTTTTGCTGCAAAAGGAGACGCGTGGAGATCAAAGCCGGAAAAGCAGTGCATCAATAAACGCTTTCGGCTGTACTGACCCTCTGCATGAGCACAGCAAATTACAACAGTGACAGTATCACAATTTTTACTTTTTTTTATTTTTCTATAGAGGAGACTTACCATTGTACTGGTATGTGTGCAAATAATCGACCTTAATCAGAACTTCAAGTTTCATCATTTTGCTATTTTGCAATGATGAGTGACTGTGTTGAGTATACAGTGAACCCTCGCTATAACGTGGTTCACCTTTCACACTTTTGCTGTTTCACAGATTCTTTTGGGCAGTTTTAAAATTTTTTTAATCTGATCAGATCGATTTGGCAGTGATACCGTCCGTGTCTGAATATATTTCAAGATTGGGATCAGATCCAAATTGAATGTGACCTTTACAGTAATCCCTCGTTAATCGCGGTTAATGGGGACCAAAACCACCCGTGATAAACGAAAATCCGCGAAGTAGCGACCCCCTGCCCTCCATATAGGTACATGTACATAATATTTATAAGGCCAAATTTAATGGTATACATGCATGTAGAAGTCAATTTTGAAGTAATTAACATGAATTAATGCTCTATACTAATAGATTTAAACATGTATAAGTTAGGTTAGTTTATGAATAACAAAATACAGTAAACATATTCCGCAAAAAGTCCAGAAACGGTCTGCGAGAAGCTGCGAAAGTCAGCAAAACAACAGCGAGTCACATAGAGCAACATATACAGTACTGTACTACATGTATATGGATTTTTTTTTTTATGAATATGTTTGAAAAAATCCGCGATGCACTGAAGGTGCGATAAACGAACTGCGAAATAGCAAGGGATCACTGTACTTTCCAAGTAAATCGAATGTGTGTATATGTGATGAACTCTCACTTTTCTTTGAGTTACATAACATGTCCTTTGCACCAAGCATTGTGGAGATTAGATAAGATTGAGTTTGTGCTGCTGCTTCCAGACTTTGATGAAAACACAAGACATTGCTCTGCTTCATACGGGTTGAGCTACATGCATTTGGTTTTGGTTTGTTTTTTTGCTCTTCTGTTTGTATTACAATTCAGTACCCCATTAGACCCACCAGAAGGCGATGGTTTTTCTTTCTTTTCATGCGGACTTTGTATTTAACCTTCCTATTACGTTCTTTTTTCCAACGATGTTCATGGGTAAATAATAATGGTCATTCATTTTAAAAAACAACTATATATATATATATATATATATATATATATATATATATATATGTCTTTGTCTTCTAGCCTCCATTTTCATTTTCGTTTTAATTATAAAAACTGCATTTATATTTATTATTTATTTATATATATATATATATATATATATATATATATATATAAATGTATATATATATATATATTATATATATATATATTCATTATATATATATATATATCTAATAAATATAAATGCAGTTTTTATAATTAAAAAACGAAAATGAAAAATGGAGGCTAGAAGACAAAGTTTAATTTATTTTGTTTTTTCTATATTTTCCAAACAGGTCAATTTGACTTGAAACATAACAGGAGGGTTAAGACAGAGCACTGCTTCACTTTTTGAAATATGTCTTGTAACATAATCTGAGCAATTGTGTTTACTGCGCTGTTTTTTATTTGTTTTTATTTTGCTGACTTGGAGTTTCACCAAGGCGAGGTCTGATATAAAAGATTTCCATCTAATTTGGTAATACAAAAAAAAACCAGCAGTTAAGTACAGTATGACGAGCAATGCTAAATTATGTGGTGTGGGACTCAGAAGCTGACTTAAAATGTCAAAAATGCCTTGTGAGGTTTTAGTGTGACTTCTGGAAAATGTAATATATTTTCAGGCCCTTTTCATATATAAATTATCCATATGAGGGTATATCTGGCCCAGACGTATGTGTTCTCAAGACGTCATTGTGCCACACGTACAGCTCTGGCGTACTAGGCACTCACCTCTTTTTTCTTCAAGATGACTTTCTTCTGCAGCACTTTGACAGCGTAGAACTGGTTAGTGGCTTTGAGCTTGGCGAGCAGAACCTGCATTGCAAAGTTTGTGCGTTGATTTTTTTTTTTGTTTAGTAAACACTTGACAGCGCCAAATGGTCGCCCTGCGGCTAGGACGTGGCCGCAGAAGCCCTTGGACGTCTGTGTGAACACCTGACACTGACAAAATTGAATCATGTTAATCCAGAAGGACAAGAAGGCAATATCCAGGCAAGACTTTAGCTGACAAATCTCAGTAGCAGTTTACAGAGTTTGGAGTTGTTACATTGTTACAACTTTTTCTGAAACATTTAGTTATTTTGTGCATGCAACACTTTGTCCCCCCCCACACACACACACACACACACACACACTCCCCAATTTTGCTGCTGTAGACTGCAAATTTCCCCAGTCTGGGACAAATAAAGTTACCTTATCTTATTTTATGTGAGCCTCGTTTTTGTATCTCCATCCAGAAAACTATTTTACATAGTGCTTGTTCTTATTCAGGTTGGGGAGGATCTGGAACCTATCGTAGGTGATTTTGGGTGACAGTGCACCCAGAATGGCCAAGTGCAGGCCATATACATGTAGGAAAACAACAATTCAAAGTCAAATTTTCTCCAAAGGGCAATTTAGACTCTTTGATAAAGCTGCTTTCAACTGTCTTTAGACGGTAGGCGGGGTACACCCTGAACTGGTTGCCAGCCAATCGCAGGGCACACATAGACAAACAACCAGCCCCGCTCACACACACACCCAGGGACAATTGAGAGTGTTCCATTAACCTGCCACGCATGTTTTTGGAGTGTGGGAGGAAACCGGAGTCCCTGGAGAAAACCCACACAGGCACGGGGAGAACATGCAAACTTCACGCAGGAAGGCCGGAGCCGGAATCGAACTACAGTATGCATCTCTGCACTGTGAGGCAGACGCGGTAATCAGACGACCGCCAGGCCGCACTTGATAAAACTAACATGTATGGTTTTGGTATAAGTGACGAAGGAAGTGGGAGCACCCAAAGGAATTGTGTGTAAACATTAGAATTAAAAAAACAACTGGAAAATAAAATATGATAGTTACTGACTGCATTTTAGAAAGATGTATTTAAGAATACTTTGTCTTTAAACAATCGCCTGGTAACATTGGATTTTACTTTGCCATTGGTGATAGACGACCTTAAGTGCCAGCACAGTTAATGATTCATGAAAACATTGCGTGCATAATGTCAACCACGACTTTCCTTCTCTCTTTTTGTCACGTTTAGGTACTGTACAACAACATGACCTCTGAAAATTGCATCAGCGCATACGTCTACAGTCCTCAATTTTGGATGAACCATTGCAGGATTCACAGTCATTATTAACAAAGACATGTTACCAAAAGCAACTATATTTGCAAATTTAAACTTGTTGGCACCGATCTCACTGGAACGCAGGTAAAACCGTGTGATTTGTCACACAGTAGCGAGTAAGAAAAGGGGGAATGATAATAATAAAAATACTTGAATATCAAAGGAGAAATAGCCAGCACGGTGACCCACTGGTTACTATGTCGCTGTTCGGCAGTTCTGGGCCCAAATCTCATCTCTGGCATTTCTGCATTAAGTTAGTATGCTGTAGGAACTATATTTGGTAACTTCTCGTTGTAAGGCAAAATAACCAGGTGATTTATTATCACACACATAATCAGTGATCAAAATAATAAAAATATTTAAGAATGGGAAATCTATATCTATATAGATCAAGAAATAATGTTGAATGTCCAAGTAGCTCATTGAGTGGCCTCCCAAGAGCAAAATGGGGTCATTGCAACATGAAGTGAATAAGTAATAGTATCACCTTTCCAAAGGTCCCTTTGCCAATGACAGCCAAGAAGTCAAAGTCAGTGGGCTTGGCACTGCAACAAGACAGAGTTATTTATTAAAGGCTTTCTAATGTTCAGTGCGCAGCATTACACACATATACACACACACGCAAACACACACACACACACACCCCTTTAAATCTGTGCACTAACGCTGAATTACAAATTGAATCAAGATTGTACTGTATGTAGTCAGTTAATAGTGTATTTTATTGGAAATACCAGAGTATTACAAAACTGACTTATAATGAGCTATCACTGTGTGCTATCCTGTTTTATGAGAATTTAGTAGCATTTGGTGCGCAATTAACTGCAAAACAGGAACTGTTTTTTGGGATGACATGTAAAAGCGTATGTTTCGATGAATTCATGTTATGAATGTAACAGTATGTGCTAGTGAGGGGTTCTGTGGTTCTAAGCAATTTCAAAATAAACTCCTTGAGTGGGAGTTCTCAAAAATGTTGGGTCCACGACCTGTTACAGAAAACACATTCTTCTCGGGACCCTTTATAATCGCAAGGCCAATCAAATGGGGCTACTATATGCACCATTCGATGCCATGGAGAATTTTGTTTTTTTATGTTTTAAATGAAAGAAACAGACGCATCCATCTACACTCTGAACCGCTTAATCTCACAAGGGTAATTCGATTGAAATAAATTCAATGCAGTCAATCCCGATATATTTGCAGCTTGGCATGTAGTGTTTTTTTCCATCTGTATTTGAGGTGTTCTGTTTTGCTGGCAGTCACCCGAGGCATCTCATTGGTGTACAGTCAAAAGTGACTGAAAGTACGTTTTTACTTCTCTCCCGATGCAACTACCAAATGTTAATCCTGCAGTCTACCATGACTTTACAATTTGCTTGGATTACCTAACATATATACGGTAAATGCTGAACGGTGAGTTTAATGACTGGATACTGTTTGTGGAAAGTGCAAGTCCACGGTTATTTGCCTATGGATGTCATACAGTTTGAGCTATCATGTTATTTAGGCTAGTATGCCAGCTAATGCTATCCATTTGACTCATGTGCTTTGTTTTTGCTCAATAATTGAACT
Organism: Hippocampus mohnikei; assembly: GCA_026261675.1. Taxonomy (NCBI): domain Eukaryota; kingdom Metazoa; phylum Chordata; class Actinopteri; order Syngnathiformes; family Syngnathidae; genus Hippocampus; species Hippocampus mohnikei. The sequence goes on along the minus strand of JAKGUB010000284.1, from coordinate 10,819,466 downwards.
ACTGAATACAATTTCTATGTAGAGGGCTCATGGCTGCATACATGCTAGAAACATGATGTTGATGTTTTATGATCCACTCTGTTTTAAGTGATTTAACTGTTTTCAACATAATACAACAGTTTATTATAAGTTGTTTTTTGTTTGTTTTTTTGGAGACCACCAATTTACGTGTCGCAGACCCCATTTGAGAAACAGTGCCCTTGAAAAAATGCTGACTACTTGAAGGAGAAGACTCACAAAGGTTTGTAGGGGTGGAGCTACTTACTGAGGGTCAGCTGAAGGACCCAGGTTGACGTCATCGTGGGGGGAAGATGATGGCGGCCGTAGCTGAAAGACAATAGGTGCCCCCCCCCAAAAAAGCCTTATAAAACACAAAAGCTGCTGCATGAAAACAAATGCTGTCATTGTTCAAATGCTTAGCTTCTCTGCGCAATGTAACTCAAGCACTGTATATTTTTCACTATGGTATAATTTTATAATTAGTTCAGGATTTAGAGAGGCATAAATTATCATTATGTTTAAATTTCCGTGCTGTCAGATTTCGCCCTCAAGTTCTATTACAAAAAGTGATAATTGAAAGCACAGCCACCAGAATCTTAGTACCAATATACGTTACAACCATTATTTCATTTAATTTCATTCAACAATTACATTTACTTCAGTATTCTTATTTTCTTAATGAATCACTCAATTTAGTGAATTTACTATCGCTGTCCTGAGAGAACTGACTAGCGTCTCCAGGTCAGGGTTCTATCCATTGTCACAGCAAGTGTTCTCATCTGTGTTTTTTGTCCCAAGTAGAATTCTGGCAAATACCATAGTCTGTGTCCTTGATAGCATCCTAGCCAGAGTCCCGACCATGTTCTAGCAAGCACCTAATCAGTGCTCTAGTAAACAGTCATTACCTTAGTCAATAGTGTACAGTATTAGTCAATGTGTTCTTAGCCAATGCCATAGCAAGTGTGCTAGCCATTGCCTAGCAGAAGTCTTCTAGCCAGGGTTCTAAATATGGTCATTGTCATTATTTTAACCAATGTATTAGCCAATGTCCTTGCAAGCAACCACGTCGGTGTCCTTGTCAGTGTTCTATCCAGTTTCCTACCTTAGCTAGTTGTCTTAAAAGGACCCTAGTCAATGTATTAGCCAACATCCTAGCAAATGCCAAAGCAAGTGTGCTTGTCAGTATCTAACCAGTCACCTTCTCCGTTTCTGAGACAGTGTTCTCAATAGGGTCTTTGTTTTAGCCAATGCCCTAGTTAGTTTCCAAGCCAATGTCCTAGCTAGAGTTTTAAGTAGAAGTTAAATGTTGCATTCATGATCAAAGCAAGTGTCCTTGGCAGTGTCCTTGTCAATGTTTCAGTCAGTGTCCTTGGCAATCTCCTTAAAGGGAGTCTTTGTCATTATCGCAGCCTTTGCTTTAGCCTGTGCATTAATCACAAGTGTCCTAAATAGAGTCCGAGCCAAATGAGAGTATGTTTCCTATGTGATTTTAGACGGCACTCAAGATACCATCAGTCGGGACCTTGAGCTAGCCTGCGTGGTTTCTCATCCGATTGTCCAAGGGTCTATGCATTAGCATAACCGCTGACCTCAATAACCGGCCCAACCTTGCATGGCATTCTACTAAACCTGCTTGACTGCTCATTCTTCGGCCTCCATTTGTAGGTAATTTATTGAAGAGATAACTAATAGTTTGTTTATTTAATTTGAGTGCCATCTTGGAACCTGAACGGCCCAGCAGATGAATGACGTGGAATTCAACCTCATACTATAGGGAGTTCAACAAGAGGCCAGTACCCAAATAAAACATTGATATTTTAATACCTTTTCTCTGCTGCATTGAAATAATTATTTGCTTCCTGTTTTAACCACGTCTCAAAATAAAGTTAAGTAGCTGCACCAGGTAAAAATAAAGTAACTTTTTAACTCACATTACAGTGAGCCATGGCTCTTATCCATTCCAGTCGCAGTGGGAACCCAGCATCCGTTTAATAGATCTGACAAAAGACACAAGAGATGTTTACTTCAGATTATAATTGTAATCCAGTGATTCCCAACCACGGTGTCGTGGCTGTGAAAGATCTTCAAGTGTATTTATCCAGTTTTTCTTAATTGGTTTGAAAATTTACTACAAATATGTATCGTATGTTCGTCATCTGTTTTCGCTGTTGATTTACAGTGCCTATAGCGTAAGGTACAATTAATCTTCGTATCCACATGTTGCCTATTTAACCACAGGAAAAAATGTAAGTAAATTGAGATGAGACCTTCATTATTTTGGTATACATACTTTTTGAGACATTGTTGTTTGGTGGTATGCCATGAGACTGAAACATTGCTCTAATCTTCTGCTGTGTATTGTTTGTTAGCCATGAAATGCTGAGCTCAGTGTGTGCAGAGCGGGTCCGTCTGGTTTGTACGGTAGGAGATGCTGGACCAGCAGAGACAAATTGAAGGGCATATAGAGATACAGAGTTTGTGTTTACATGCTAAATATTGGGTCATTCATTTAGCTGTCACAAAAGAACATATACACGTAAATATTGGGTCATTCATTTAGCTGTCACAAAATACAAGAACACATACGCGTTTGCATGCACACATGCACAGAATTGTCAGTCATCATCATCATTCTCTCTAAAAAGTGCCCTTAAAAAAAGAAGTAAGATGAAAACATAGTAAAGTTGTCTGGTACTTTAGGCATTGGAAGACATTACAACACAATGCAAAACATTATGGTCAATATCAATAGCTAAAGGCAGAGGAATGAAGTCTGAATGTTCAAAATAAGCAACGCGTTCTGCCTGAAGGGAAGGTTACAAACTTTTGATGTATAAAAGACACTCTGTCCAAATTTTGTGTTCTTTATTTTAATCTTTGAATCACCAAGAAGCATGAATATCACTCCGAATTAAAAGTTTAAACTTTAGCCAGCAATATTTGACATTCAATTGTATTTTCAAAACTAACCTGGGAAAAAAAAGGCCTGAATACATATCAGTTCTTTATTTCTAAATCTAACAGCAATAGCTGAAAAGATCAGCAAACAACTTGAATAACAATGCATTGACAACTAGCAGTAAAACATTGTTTGAAAGCATTGTTATATACAGTATATATGTAAATATTTTTTTTATAAGCAGTATGTGTAAGGTGTACAGAGTGCTCACCTGTGAGTGCAGGAAGACGATTACGGTGTGAAGGTGTTCACCAAAATGTGTGCAGCAGCAGCCGCTGCTTGGCTATGACTGACTGATCTCGGGTCAGTTGTACACTTCAAGAGTGAATGATTGATGGATAGTTATTCAACCTCAGGAGACGTGACGTGTGTCCAATTTCACGGGAGGCGTTCCTGTATTTTGGTTGTAGTGAACTTGTTTGTCAAGGCACAGTACAGCGTTGCGTGGCTTTTTCCTGGGTATTGCAGCTTCCTCCCATACTTCAAAAACATGCATGTTAAATTCATTCACAAGTTTAACATTTTTAATATTTACACCGGCAGAGGAACAACTGGCACCGGCAAAGTCAGTCACCACAATAAAAATGACAAGAGTTTGCAAAGGCAATGTTGTAACTAGACAGGGTTAGAGTCATGGATTTTTCACAAGTTTTTAATTTTGATTTAAGTTTTTTTTAAAGTACACTAGTTTTTAGAGCCATGATGTTTGTTTTTAATTTGTTTATATATGTTTTCTGAAAATGCTGCGTTTTCGTATTTTTAAAAAGTTTTAGTATACTTTTTTGTTTTTTTTTAATATATAATATTTATGGAGTGCAAGGTAAAAAAAACAAATCTCACAAGGCATTGTGCAATAAAGTAAACTAAAATTCCCAAACTACTTTTCTTTCTTCTGGATGACTGTTCGGTAATACTGAAATAAATACATTTGTAATAAAATAATTAAGGTCATGACAAAGATGAAAATGAAGGACATTTTCACAACAATTAGTGTTCCTGATAGTTTGGTTAGTTTTGTAAACAAAATGTAGATTCAGTTATTGTTTTTTAAAGCAATTTTTGATTTTCAATTTTAGTTGTTTTGCTAGTTTTCTTTTCACTAATACTGTAATTGTGTATTACCAAATAAGATATATTTTTCTTTTACGACGCTCATTTGGGTTAGGAGACATATGAGTGTTACCATTGTGTTTGTGGCATGCGCAATAAATTGTTCTGCTATATCGCTCACATAAAAAAACAAGTTAAATTGTTAAAAACTGGTGTCGCTCACACTCACAAGAACTGTGGATGTCTTTCCCCCGCTCTCATACTAACAAACGGCATTGAGTGTGACAAATGCTTTGGACTTGTGTGGTTCACTTCTCCTTCACAAAAGGAAGTGAAGAAGAATTATGGAATATCATTATCGGCGACTATTTTTGTTGAAAAAACCCAAACAGATAAAATACAGTCATATTACTTCACATGAGAGCACATGAGCTTCTACTTTCTGCACGCTTACATATGGCAGCTCAAGCTAATGTAGCGAGACGAGAAGCACCAACACATCCGTGTGTTGATGACAATATGGTCAATAGGGGTTATGCTCAAAGCAAAGTACGTTTATAGTCAATAGTGAAGGACACAGCATACATTTCACTCATTATGTGGGCATGCATGCATAATTGCGAGCCCCCCCCCCCGAAAAAAGGTGGGGGGATAGTCAACTTTCAACATTTATTTGAATGATATTTGTGGTTCAACACCATCTTAGCACGCACACACACACACACACACACACACACACACACACACACACACACACACACACACACACACACACACACACACACACACAGAGACACACAAAGCCAAGAGCCCTTAAAACATGCCAGTGAAATAATGCACAAAATCCAATGATGACAATGACACAAGTGTAATGTAATCCTGTCAAAGAACACACTATTAAGGTAAACTTGTTTATAGTTATTTTAACACTCTAATCCCATTTGGGGTTCACAGTTGTGCTCCAATGCTGATGCATCCACAAATACATTTTGTTGCATAAAATTAATGTCATAAAGGTTCTGTCGCTTAGAGTCTGCATCATAACTAAGCTTCTATAATTGTTTTTTTTTCTTTTCAAAAATGATAACTCAGAGTCAGACACATTTCAGGCACAAAACACAAAAAAAGAAGGCAAATACTACAGAAAACCTGAAAAATACATCAGTCACAAACTTTCAGTTAGAGCTCAGAGAATGATTCTTGTTTTTTCCGATTATAATACAGAAATAGCTTTTCACTGTTATCATTATTATTATTGCACAGAAAAGAAGCTTCAAAGAGCTTCAATGGCCGGCCTAGTTTACTGCATTATGTCTTTTACTCACTGCCCACACTCCTCATTTTTACACTGCATTTAAACGTTGTCATGTTGCTTTTCTCAGAACTTCAGTTCAATTTTAGCAAATGGTATTTACTCAAGCTGCCATGTCACTGTTGTTTTGAATGTAGATTTCTTCAATATTACTTTTCCTAGTAAGTCCTTTACACTGATAATCAGCAGAAATGTGATCAGTACATACGGGTAAGTCAGTGTTTCTCAAAATGGGGTACAGGGAACACTGACAAAAATTTAACTCACAAGTCACCATTTTGTTTTTTGTTTTTTTTTACTAGTTGCTACAGCAGTGAAAAAGTTGGTAACTATGTCAACCAAATCGCTAAAAACACTGATTGTGCTTTTGTAAACGAGGGAATCCCCGACTTAAATAATGGTTGTGCGTTTTAGAAATTCAAGTTCTCTGCAGTTTTATGCTGCTGATCAGCGGATGTCACGTTTCAATTAAAAAAAAAACAACGCAGAAAAAGATTTTCTATTCAATAATACTGACAACCTGACTAAAGTTTCGGGCACACAGATTTTTTTTAGTTGGGAATGGGAATCATTGAACTGGAAAAGACAGAAAGATGAGTAGGGTGCATGTTGAATTTACACTTAAAGGAAGAATGTAATAAATAAAATGAATAAATATGTTTGGTTTAAAATTTGATAAAACAGCCTATATGATGTTGTAAATGTATAGTTGATTAAAATAAGGGCTGAGCGATTTTTGGAAAATAATCAAATTCAATTTTTTTTCACGCAATAGTGCTAGAGTGATTTAATATGCATTTAGGTTTAAGGTCCTCTTCTCGTGTATTTAAAATTTTAAACAAATGTACAATTAGAGGAAATTTATAGGCTTCATATTGCAGAACTTTACTATTGAGTTTTGTTTTCTTTTTCTATCCTGTATTTTTCGCTCATGAGAATTTCATGACAATGTTTGGTTAGCCAAATCACTCAATGATATGCAATTGTCCTTAAAATTGGTGTTATTATTTTTTACAATACACTCCACACAAATGTTATTTACTTTGTTTTGTTCCTGCTTGCATTTTGAGTGTGTTGGGCAAGGTTGGTGTGGGTGCATTTCATGAATTCATGAGTGTGGCTGATATGTTAAACAGTTTCTTGTCGGCCATTTTCAACGTATGCAAAGGTAAAGCCCCTGTCACACCTTGACGATTTAGCCAGCGTATGCCGACGTAGGAAAAATTTGGCAAATACGCTGGCGTACGTCGAATAAGTTATGGGTAAGTTTTGTATACGTAACAGCACGCTGAAGCACGTTGGTATACGTCGAAGTACGTCGAGGTCGTCGAGAAATTTTAAGCATGCTTAAAATTTCTCGTCGTATGTCAGCGTATGGCTATACGTCCCGTATACGCAGGCCATAAGTAATAGGTAAGTTATGCGATCGTTGCACACGTTCAAACACGTTAAGTGTAGGTTACTCATAAGTCCAAATACGTCGAGAATACCTACTAGCTGTTCTCCAACATCCGTGCCTTTCGGAACTGCAATACGCTGCTGCATAGCGTGCAGCAGCGTATTGCCGACGATCACGTGACGTAGTCTATAAAAAGGCTGGCGCTCGACGTTTCAAATCATAACTGCACTAGACATTGCAGTACCAACATCTGTTTGGGGACTATCCCCCCCGGTCTAGTTAAAATGGTATAACCCAAGAGGCAAGGTGCGGCTTGCCATCGTTACTGTGAGTTGCTATTCACGCTATTAAAGCAGCAATCAAACGCCATTATGACTTGTGTCATTAATAAACCAAACAACATCAGCGTCATGGCAAAGAAAAGTCTGGGGAGCTCATCAAAGGTCTCGCAGAGGCTCAGCCCATCACAGCCACTGCAGCCTTCGCCAACTACGTGCGTGACAGCCTGGTCAGCATGTCCAAGCGCAAGTTCGAAGGCACGGATGTTGGAGAACAGCTAGTAGGTATTCTCGACGTATTTGGACTTATGAGTAACCTACACTTAACGTGTTTGAACGTGTGCAACGATCGCATAACTTACCTATTACTTATGGCCTGCGATATACGGGACGTATAGCCATACGCTGACATACGACGAAATTTTAAGCATGCTTAAAATTTCTCGACGAACTCGACGACTTCGACGATACCAACGTGCTTCAGCGTGCTGTTACGTATACAAAACTTACCCATAACTTATTCGACGACGCCAGCGTATTTGCCAAATTTTTCCTACGCCGGCATACGCTGGCTAAATCGTCAAGGTGTGACAGGGGCTTGAAACGTCGAGCGCCAGCCTTTTATAGACTACGCCACGTGATCGTCGGCAATACGCTGCTGCACGCTATGCATAAATTAGACTATCGTTGGGCATAAGTTGTGTACGCCGGCAACACGCTAGGCATTCGTTGGAATAAGTTATCTATAAGTTATCGAAACGTTCTATATAATTTACTGATACGTTATGTATACGTCCAGCCCGTTATGAATGCGCTATGTATACGCCCAAAATTGAAAAAAAAAATCGATAATTCAGCGTATGCCAGCGTTTTAGGGAAAATCTGAACGTCGGCATACGCTGGCTGAATCGTCAAGGTGTGACAGGGCCTTTAGCACTGTTGCTATTCCAGTATGAGTTCTGGACTCAACCACCTAATTGAAATATTTCTGATCCTGCTGCTGGAATACAAATGTATGTTTTTCATTTTCAATTACAATTTGTTACAGTATTTTGTCACTGATATGTTACAGATTGCAAAAATAACTAAATTTTGGGGCAAGTACCAGTAGAATGATGCAACTATTCCTTCAACTAAAATTTTATGATGTTCCCTAACTCACCCTGGTATCCATTTTGTGTCTGTCAGATCCTTCCTAAATTGTCCTTTACTTCAATGTGTACACCACCCCACACCATCTGATGGGCACAGGACATGAAACACAAAAAGGGCTCAGACAAGGAGTTTTTGCCTCGCACAATGAATTTGGCACGTGATGACAGATTGCACCGATGATCCCACCCTAACGGAGTCATTTGAGAGCTTCATCTGTGCTCTTGAACATGAGGATGGCGTTGGAAATCTTGAGGGCGGGGCCGAGTTTGATGCTCATGATCTTCACGATGTCGGCCTGAGTCAGTAGTAGAAAGGCCTCGCCGTCAATCATCTGCCGTGGGATGGAGTTGAAGTGGGAATGGCGCACACAAACAAGCAGTCAACACAACTTAGGATATGAAGTCTACCTACCAATAAGCAAGAGAGGTTTTTCAATCATGCCTGGGAGCAGGAATGTCAGTGAACTCCAATTGAAAGGCAAGTCAGTGCAATAAAAGACAGGCCGATTAGCTGCCTCACTCCTGCAGCCTCTCTTTTTTTTCTCCTCCTACCTCAAGGCATGTTGTGTGTGAGAGTTTTGGTTGAGTTGCCAGGGGTAGGGAACTATAATAATAATCAGTTCATCAGCAAGCTGTGTGTAAGCCTGAATGAAACGATCATGACCAATTGAATCATGTGTTTTGGAGTAGAGAGAGATCTAAAATAGGATATGGTGATCGAGGAACCTGAGTTCCCTACCCTTGTGCTAGAATGAGTGCAGATTTGTTTTTGTGCTTATTAGTGGTGTAATGTTCAGTTAATGTCACATTATAACGACTTATTACTTTATTAACACACAAAGGCCCAAATGCCCCAGTATGCCAAATTCATCCTGTTCAAAGTCAAGCAAAGTATAAAAAGAAATAAAACACAGTTAGAATGTGCCTTGCGCTAGACTTCTGCTGGGAATGAAAATAGGGTCCAGGGTCAGACGCTTAAGTAGTAAACTGCAGTGTGACCTATGGAACATTCTGATTTAGAGGTTCCACTGGACTGTTGTTCAGGCAGCCAGATGTGGGCATCATACCTCGTCTTTAAAGAGACGGGCCTGGTCCTCGCAGCCAATTAGATTATGCACAAAGTTGAAGACCTGGAGTAGATGACACAAAAAAAGATCACATTAGTTAGTCGAAATAGTCAAAGTAGTATTCAAGACAAGAAATTAAAAATCATTAACTCACCTCCTCCACACTCCAAGCCGCCACCTGACTAGCGGGAATGCCCAGTACGCCAGGTAGCAATTTACAGTGTTGTTCCCAGCACAGAGACAGAGTACGGTCTGACTGACCGCTCAGAGTCGACACAAACAATGACGGATAGACACACTCAGATGTAATGTCTGGTGATCAAAACACAAACCAGATAATGTACTTTGATTATATGCTCTATGTGTATCATATGCTGTACCCAATTCCTAACATTCCGAAATACCCTGTCATATATTGTAGCATTGTACTGTACTACAAAGGTTTATCTTCCTGTCTATTTAATTTATGACTTGTAACTAGACAGAAACAACTAAAACTAAGGAATACAAGCATTAAAAGTAAAATGCAACAGAGTAGAAAATGTAAGAAACAAAATAATACCAAAAGAAGTACAATTAAATACAATGAGCAAATTTGTTATCCAGACGCAAGACTTTTGTTAAGGCGTAGAAAAAAAAGTAGTGTGTTTCCGGTAACCCGACCGACCGAGAATTTCTACCTCGAAAAAAAACATAACGGTCGACATTTTTTTCAAACCTTCTACATTTTTGTGTAATAATAATAATAATAATAGTACATTTCATTCATAAGCACCTTTCAAAACACTCAAGGACGCTTTACAATCAAAACAAGAACAATAAAACCACAGACATAATAATAAATAATAAAAGGAAAGATGAATTTAGAGCGTTTACATTGGTGCAAACTCTCGCGATATTCACGTTGCGTCGTTTGCCCTGTTGTCTGTCAACAACATTGAATCATGGCGGCGGCCACGATCTCCGACAACAGTTTAAACCGCGTTTTGTGTGTTGCAGTCGCATGCTCGCACCATAATATTAAGAAAATAGCATCCACTGCTGTATCGAAAAGATTCAACGAACTATTTGACGACCACCACGGGCCGTCTAGGACGCGGGACGCAGAGGTAACAAGATGGCTGTAACACCCAGCCGCTGGGTACCTAACTCTCTCGCCGAGCGGGGTTTCAATCAGTGGCGATTGCTCTCGACTGCAAGGGAAGCTCGGCTTCCCCTAAAATGTCAAAGATTAAGTGATCAAATATATGAATGTAAATTTCATTGTGTGTACATGTCATTGACTAAATATGCGGTACAACGTGCTCAACTTTTGTTCCGAATCAGCTTCTTCTTACTGGTTACGACGCGACTCCCTTCTCATTCATCCCGCAGCTTCGCTGTGCTTTAAACGGTAGTGAGTTCAGGGTAGGTTGTCCCAATGCGTTGAACGGAGACGAGTCATTGGATACAAGCTGGTTTTTGTCCCGCCCACGTACGCTTGGTCGTCTCTGGGACTGGATGGCACTGGGAGGGTACCGGACGCCAGGCTTTTCTGCATCTGATTGGATGATCTGTCTGAGCCTGTGTGCCAGTTCGATTGACATTGAAATGAGCCAGTCACCGAGCTTTTAGTGTAGACGTCCGTCGCGAGCAATTTTTCAACTCGCATTCTCTTCCGAGTTGAGCTGGAGACTTCTAATCATTTTAGCAACACTCTTTGTTGTAAACAAACAACTAGCGACAAATTAATCTTTTATTTCTGGTGGGTTTTATTGTAGTTCCTATAGTTGTAGGACACTAAGTACCGGGAAAAGACGCCTTGTTGGTATGACAGGGTCACAGATAATTTTCTTGAAAAGGAACGGAGCTAGAGTAGAATTCACGTATAAATAAACGGACACATTTTATGATGTCGACCAAAATTGAGCTTCCCCTCTTTGACAGACGAGCATCCGGCACTGGTTTCAATGTCTCCTTGTTTTATATTTTATGGTTATTTTGTTTACATTTTTGATGGGGGAGGGAGGGAGAAAAAAATATTTTTAAAAAAATTTTGTCCGACCTACCGACCCTATGCTGAAATTTCATGTTACCGGAAACACACTACTTATTTTTCTACGCCTAATACAAACTTCTATATAAAAATTATAATCTTTAAACTTACTCTGATAGTCTCTCTGCTGGTTCTTCCTATATTTGGGTGGACGTCCAATCCTGAGAAAAAAAAGTCAATAAAATCAAAATAAAAGTAAAGGTTCATGCGAACTCACACACACACGCGCACGCACGCACGCACGCACACACACGCACACACACACACACACACACACACACACACACACACACACACACAAACGCGCACACACACACAGCTTTACCTGCCACGATAATGTGTCTTCTTGGTTCTCTGGCCAAAAAATAGACTCCTCTTGCTCTCAGAGTCTGACAGCTCCACTTTGAGTCTGCCTTGGTTGCGCTCAGCTAATGGGCAGCCCGAAACACAGTGATGCGCCGTGAAGCGACCAGTCACGTGACCTGAACCGTCACAACCCGGGGTTGGACACTTCCTGTTTCAAAGGATAGCGTCCGTTTATACAGTGAAACTCCTCTACAAGGAAATTGTGTTTGCGACAAGACATTTTTCACAACAGGAGGTTTTTCACTGTAGCAAATTTGGTCTCAGATGTAAGCACACACACACCCACACACAAACGTATGTGTACACGCACACACAAACATATGTGCACTCTATTTTTATTCCAATAGTGCATAAGTATGAGCACACACTTATTTGACACTTCATATTGTCAGTGTAGAAAGAAAAAAGGGAAAGAAATTGCGAAATTTACAATCAGCATTCACTTTCACTTACATCAATTTCTTGGATAATGTATTTTATTTTGCTTGCTCCATCTTTCATTTTGATCACTTTTACCCTTTTTTCCAGCATCAGAGCTCGTCTTGTCTTAGCTGCTTGACATCCAAAGGTCAGTTTTGTAGCCATTTTAGCATTATAACGTCCACGCTCGTCTGAATCTAACAATAACAAATACTTCTGGACCCGGTGGCTTTTCTTTCCAGCATCTCACTGTCTCTACCTAACCCTAACCCAAGACAGCGTTGCTCAGCTGATGTCATGCAATGAACATTTAAGCCAGCTACGGGACGCTTCGTAGTCCTAGATGGCCACATTTAGCTCTCGAAGGCAAAAAACCTTACGCTATTAGCGTAAGGTTTTTTGCTTTCGAGAGCTAACTAGCTGTCTTGGGTTAGGGTTAGGTAAGCAGCTAATCGGATGCTACGGATCTAGCTTCAGTATGTACACACATAGACAATCGGAGGCCAGGATGATGCTCGGTAAGCCAATGGCAGAGCAGCTATGAGTATGTTGAGTCCAGGAAACTCGCAGCTGTGATCGAAATAAACATCGTTCACTATGTAAACCAGTGTGGTGGTTGCTGTTGCCGTTTCCGAACGAACCAGTAGAGGTCACTGTTGGATAACTTTGTTGTAGTGAATGTCTGCGAGGCTGGTGCAGAGAAAATGATTTCGTATAACGCAACAAGGGGTTTCGTCGTATGGGGGGCAGGAGAATGGGAATTGTGTTAATGCATGAACATTTTTTCACATAAGGGGGTATTTTCGCCCATGTAGGTTTCGTTCTAGAGGAGTTTCACTGTAGTGAAATGTGCTGCTTTTGACATAAGAACCTGCACATTATGAAAACCAGCATCTTTGAAATGAATCCAGAGAATGAGTTCACCTGTTGTGAAAGTTGTACTTGTTCGTTCTTGTGTGGCTGATGGGCTTGCAGGGAACAGAAGGAGGGTAAGTTGACTGGGGCAGAGTGGGAGGCTCCCTCACACCTAAGTGAATAGATATGATAAACCGACATACACAACTACCCTGGTGATTTTTAAAACATTTTTGGTCTTGTCTTTTAAACATCATGACACAAGTGTATGCTGTTATCATTTTTTTCTGTAACATCAGATTGCTCAAATGTCACTATTCTACTCACAACCACTAGAGGGCATATTTGAATGGCATCCGGGGATTGATTGCCTTGATATGCTGGGATGTGTTAACCAGCACTATGGTGTAGTCACTTAATTCACTTCTTCCAACATTTACATTTTACCATGTGTCTGCTGTGGTTTGGAATCCTGTGGTGGGGGTTTGAGCGGGTGACCGGTGGCCTCACACCAGCCTGCTGGGTGGATGTCAGGGTGATCAGAGTCTATCCACTCGTCATAGATGTGACTCCATCCATCATAGTGGATCTGATGGAAAAACAAAAAAATGTGGCTACTATAACAAAGCTCACACATGCAAACACACACACACACACACAAACAAAATACCTTGATACGGTGAGTCTCGACCTCCTCCACCGTTGCCACTCTGATGAGACCAGGACTCCTTTTGTCGACCGCCTCCAGTTTCATCTGAGGCTGGAAGCGATGAGCTGGGCGCTGCATGTTTACAGGAAGATAACTCTGTTGAGTATCTGCTTTAATCTCACCAGTTGTTTCTGATTACACTAGGACATGAAAAAACTCCAAGGCATCTGACTTTTCTGCTAGCTCAATACAGTAGCTGTATACACATGGACAAAATTGTTAGAATCTCTCTGTTAATGAAAGACAAACCCACAGCAGTCACAGTTCAACAAAAAAAAAATACCATACTTTCTATACTGTAAGACAAGACTTTTTTCCCCACGCTTAGAATCCTCCAGCTTTAAATGTAATGCAGTTTTATTTACCGGTACATATTTTTAGTGACGAAATTGATGCCACCAATAGATTATTGTCATTGTTTGTCACAGTGTAAAAATGAAAATGTCTGAGTCAACCCTCATTACGAATATTCATAACAGTCATTTGCGTAGTTCAGTAGGAGGCTTGGATGACGAAATTGTGGACCGAAACTGACTGCATACCAAGAGTGACGCTCAAGAGAAACACTTAATACAGTATTTGTAAGATTTGCCAGTGCATGCCGAGAGGGTGGGGCAGTATCAAAAATTCCACTCTTAGGCATAGAAAAATAAGTACCATATTTTAACGACCATTCGACGCACCGTGTTGTAGGGCGCAGTCTCAGTAACGGGTGCTATTTCTGTATTTTACACATACACAAAACGCACTGTATTATTGGGCGCAGCCAGGGGTGGTAAAACATACGCCAGTTTAAACATACGGCATGCATGCACGCACGCTAAAAATACGTTAGCTTGAAGCATAGCGTAGCATGCTAAGACATGCTAAAAACACGTTTTTAAAAAGGCAACGGAAGCAAAACTGAGATCGGTTGTACCTTATTTCGACATCTTACAATGTACTCACGTTTTTCGATCAATCATCACCCAGAAATCCATCAAAGTCCTCATCTTCTGTATCCGAATTGAACAATTGTGCAAGTACCGGTAGTCCATAAAAAACGCCGGGTTCCCTCTCGTCACTCTAATTGCCATGTGGCATGCCCACCCTTCACTGATTGGCCGGCTGCTTTCCCGCATGGCTGGCCTCTCTCACATCCTCACTCACAGCCACTTACACACCCACCCTTCACTGATTGGCCGGCTGCTTTCCCGCACGCCTGGTCACACTCGCGGGCCACTTACACGCCTACCCTTCACTGATTGGCTGGCTGCTTTCCCGCATGCCTGTTCACGCCCACTTCCGCCTTTTCTCTCTATATATAAGGTTTGATAAAAAATGCCGACCGTAAAGTTTTTTTTCGAGGTAGAAATTCTCGGTCGGTCGGGTTACCGGAAACACACTACTTTTTTTTCTACGCCTTACCAATCGTTTTTGAAAGGGTGCACTGCTACATGATGAATAAGACGGTTTTGGCTCATAGTCAAATTTGTCTTGTTGTAAGTGACATTGACGGTGACCACGAAGAGAAGTGTATGAAGGAGTTTTCAGGCTGTTGCTTTCTAACACTGACGAAGGGCGTTGGTGGGTTTACTGCGCAGGAGGAGGAAGATAAAGATAGGGATCAATGACTTTTCTGGGAGGCTACTGTACAACTAGCCGTGTTTGACATTCTCTGGAAAAAAGTGAATATTGATTTTTAAGGTAATTAAAAGTTGTTTTCATTTCAAAATTACAAACTACACTGTTATGACAACAAACTAGTACCTGTTCTTCAATCTGTCACATATAATAATAATAATAATAATAATAATAAATCCATCCATCCTTCCATTTTCTTGAGCACTTGTTTTTTTAACGGTTCCAGGTAATTTTAGGCGTAGAAAAAAAAGTAGTGTGTTTCCGGTAACCCGACCGACCGAGAATTTCTACCTCGAAAAAAAACTTAACGGTCGGCATTTTTTTCCGTGCCACCTCCGCGTCCCGCCCGTCCCCCGTCACTACCCCCGGTCAGGCGCCCGTCGGCGTTGCCCCGGCCGCCCACCCCCGCCAACCCGCGCATCCGCGCGCTCGTCGACGTCGACCCCCCGTCCGCCTTAGTCTTACGGCACCCTAGTCCAGGCCGGGCCACGACCACCACGGGCCGTCTAGGACGCGGGACGCAGAGGTAACGAGATGGCTGTAACACCCAGCCGCTGGGTACCCAACTCTCTCGCCGCCGAGCGGGGGTTTCAATCAGTGGCGATTGCTCTCGGACTGCAAGGGAAGCTCGGCTTCCCCTAAAATGTCAAAGATTAAGTGATCAAATATATGAATGTAAATTTCATTGTGTGTACATGTCATTGACTAAATATGCGGTACAACGTGCTCAACTTTTGTTCCGAATCAGCTTCTTCTTACTGGTTACGACGCGACTCCCTTCTCATTCATCCCGCAGCTTCGCTGTGCTTTAAACGGTAGTGAGTTCAGGGTAGGTTGTCCCAATGCGTTGAACGGAGACGAGTCATTGGATACAAGCTGGTTTTTGTCCCGCCCACGTACGCTTGGTCGTCTCTGGGACTGGATGGCACTGGGAGGGTACCGGACGCCAGGCTTTTCTGCATCTGATTGGATGATCTGTCTGAGCCTGTGTGCCAGTTCGATTGACATTGAAATGAGCCAGTCACCGAGCTTTTAGTGTAGACGTCCGTCGCGAGCAATTTTTCAACTCGCATTCTCTTCCGAGTTGAGCTGGAGACTTCTCCTAATCATTTTAGCAACACTCTTTGTTGTAAACAAACAACGAGCGACAAATTAATCTTTTATTTCTGGTGGGTTTTATTGTAGTTCCTATCGTTGTAGGACACTAATTAAGTACCGGGAAAAGACGCCTTGTTGGTATGACAGATCATTTTCTTGAAAAGGAACGGAGCTAGAGTAGAATTCACGTATAAATAAACGGACACATTTTATGATGTCGACCAAAATTGAGCTTCCCCTCTTTGACAGACGAGCATCCGGCACTGGTTTCAATGTCTCCTTGTTTTATGTTTTATGGTTATTTTGTTTACGTTTTTGATGGGGGAGGGAGGGAGAAAAAAAGATTTAAAAAAAAAACTTTGTCCGACCTACCGACCCTATGCTGAAATTTCATGTTACCGGAAACACACTACCGTATTTTCACGACCATAAGGCGCCATTAAAAGTCTAGTGTATGAGCCGAGTTCCAAAGCCTGACTGAGCGTGCTTCTGGCCGACACGCTGTTTATATAGAGAAAAGGCGGGCGTAAGTGACGTCAGGCATGTGGAAGTCTGCCAATGAGTGAAGGGTGGGCGTGCCCAACAACACGGTGCGCCGAATGGTCGTGAAAATACGGCACTTATTTTTCTACGCCTTATGTGACAGGCACGGTATAGTCTGGACTGGTTGCCAGTCATTCATAGGACAATATTAATCGAACAAAACAAAAATAAATAAATAGATAAAACGAGAGGGCCAGGCAAAATAAATTTCCTACATGCAATCTTGTACGAGTTTTGAGGGAGTCACATTCTCACCGTTTTAAATGAGTCAGCTGCAACTGCCTTGGAACAAGTCTCATGCAGGTAGTGGGACCAGGAAAATGCTCCCTGGTCAGGATAATCTGGAGCAAAACAAATACACATTCCCATTTTCAATGATATCACATTAAAAAAACAAAAAAAACAACTCCTCAATGCTGTGTGTGTGTGTCTGTGCCTACTAAGTGCACAGCTAACCAAGACTAGTGTAGTGTTAATGTGCTATTTTAAATAGTAAAGTGTATGTTAATGCCTGCATATGGTATCTTCCATACACCGCATGCCATGTTAAGAGCTCAGAAAACAACAACACAGAAAAGATGCATTGATGGAAGGCGTGACCGATGTAACGGGAATTCAATATTTACAGGTTAAAATGTTTTGGTTTTTTTAACGAAAGAAGTGAAATAATGATGTTCTCACCTTGGGGTGGTGTTAAGGGCAGATTTCTCTCCTGGCACCAACCAATAGGATGGATGTATGGACTGGTGGCATCACACCTGCAGATATCACAACATATTTAACAACCAGTAGGACAAAACTCACACTTAAAGACAAACCTAGGGGAAGCACACAGAATATTGTTAGGTTGGCACACTATCTGGATTTTTGAGGCTCACCAGTAGTCGTACGTGTCGTCCCAATTGTCAAAGTGCACCAGGAAGCGGTCGTCCACCATGTCAGTGATGGTTGCTACGCAGATGAGGGATGGGTTCATGCGATCGACGGCCTCAAGTTTCATCCCTATCTCGAAGTCACACTTGGTGTCAATCTATGAAACGGCAGGCATGAATGAGTATAATCAATAACAGAAGAAACAAAACAACTTCTAAATGTAGTTTCCAATTATTCAACTGCTGTGGACAAACTGCTACTAGGGATATCCCAATCACGTTTCTTTAACACTCCAATCTGGTTGGTTTTAAGTATCTACGATACCGAGTGACGATCCGAAAAAAACAGAGACATGTATGCACATCAGTTTGTTTTATATAAATATATCACTATCACACGATCGGATCGGAACATCCCTAATTGCTACATCATGTTGAGACAGAAACAATACTTAATTTGGAAGATTTGATACCTGTAATATGGAACAGGATCATTTAAACATTTGTATTTTTTTATTAGTATATGATATTTTTCTTTTGAAATACACAAATTATTTTCAAAGTTCAAATAATAACGTAATGGGTTCTTTAATTGCGGCCTCCATTGTCAGTAAGTGGAATATTAATTTTAGCGTGTTCCCTTACTTCTGGAAGATGATGAATAATTACACTTCTGGGAAGCTTTCTCATCTAGCCCATAAATGACTGATTAATTAAATGAAAAAAAGGTGCATCCAGAGAGTTTTGTTCATATAATGTGAATCAATAACCTCATTCATCCATGTGTCCATATTATCATATTATGAATATGAGTATTAATCGTATTATGAATTAGTAGGAATTACCCTTCCAGGACTGGCAAACAGCTCTTTGGGGGCCACTTGTGCTTTAGTCATTCTTAGATAGTTAGTCCATGTAAACTCTTCTTCTTTACAACCTGTGAGAGTGGTGATGACATAGACATCAACGGAATAATATTGTGGGAGTGCTATCCAAATAAAAGCCAAATAAGCAGGCTGTTCCAATAATCGACATTCTATCTGTCTCTTTGATTGTGGTAGGACCATCATCACCCCTGACCTTTAGGAGTGTGCAATTTGTGTCGTGTGCTCTCGCACCAGCCTGCAGGGTGCACATCAGGTGAGTTGGCATTCACCCAGAAGTCGTGGCAGTCAGAGTAACCGTCAAAATGGAGGCGCAGACGGTAGCCACACACCTGAATAATGACATGAGTCAAAAAGCTCCATTGCCACCAAGCGCTACAGAGCAGCAGTTCGCAATGGGTTTCAAAAATGAACTCAAGTGAGCCTGACATGACAATGTTGGCCATAAAGATAGGTGTGGTAAAAATGTCTTACCTCGGCCACAGTGAGGACAAAGTACATGGATGGGTGCTGTGGGTCGATGCCCTCCAGCTTCATCCCCTGTTTGAAGCCGTTCTTGACCGCGGGCGCCCTCTGAGTCTGGACAAAGAGAAAATGTTTCACGGAGATTAAATATAAAGAGATACTTCAATGGTTATGTATGCATTTAACCCATCTCTGAAGAGCAGTGAGCAGCAACAGGGTAGCGCCTAAGGACCCAAATTCAGATATCGTGTCATTAAAATGACGCAAAGCTGACTGGAAATGCACCACAGGAAACTGGAAAACCCACACTGGCATTGGGAGAATAAGCAACTCCACTCGGAAAGACCAGAAAGTCACCCATTAAGAGCCGTTCAAATTATTGCTGCAAGGAAGCAGTGCTAACTAAATACAAGGAATGGGCGATAATAGATCGTCATCAATATTATATAATCACGTATTACCGGTACTTCCATCTTAAAACAAAACACCAATGGGTCCAATGATTGGTTGCAAAGTAGGAGGAAGTGATCAAAGTCCTCATTCGGGGGTTTAAGCGGGGAGGATTCAGTCACGCGACTCGATGGCCCAGTCGAGCACAGGATGGCATTGTTTCAAGTTAAGTAAATGGAGAACTGGAGCAGTCTCCCGTTGGCCTGGGAGAGATTGGTAACAAGAAAAGCTTGCAATAGCTCATATCTCAGTATGGTTAAAAGTGAAGACAACTTGCAAGAAACATGAAGTCAACGTACATGATTTGCCTTCTCGGGCCACATAAAATGACGTTCTGGGCCGGATCTGATCCCCGGGCCTTGAGTTTGACACCTGTGGCTTGGGCTAATAGAATGTAAAACTTTAAATGATGTGCTACCATAACATGTATCAATGAGCAATTACGATGAATCCCTGAATGTGTTTCACGATTGCAATGACGAGCACAGATGTCATCCAACCTTGAGTATTCAACTGAATTAAGGTTTGTTTTTTTGTTTGTTAAAGAAAAAGAGTTTTCAGGACAAATGTGAATATAAACAATGTGAAAAGGTACCTCTTGGAAAAGCTTGTCAGGTGCAGCGATAGTTTTGGTTTCTTGTAGATACTGAGCCCACGTCCAGTGGTCCATCTTCGTGTCTCCACCTTCAAACCCAAGTGGCCAAATTATTTAATGTTCATTGCAGGGTACCATGAGAACTCACGCTAAACTATATTATGTACGGTAGTTAAAGGACTGATTATGTGCAAATTTATGTTAGGTAAGATCTAGATAACATGTTTGATTTTTGGGCTACTTGCCAAATAAATATACTTTAAGGTATCTAGCAGTAAGCTTTGTCACTTCACTGGTAGCGTTGAAGCAGTTTTTCTACTTTTAGCACAGGACGATGTTAGATCTACGCAGATGTCTAAATATGGTCCTTTCCTCTGCTCAGCACTCCGTGTACAGTCAACCTCAGAAGTTGATGACCCCACTCACCTCACTGATCCAACTACAAGTTCCCCGCTATTAAGAATTATTATACTGATGACACTAATACTAATTTGTAACAGTCTGAGCAGGTTAAGTGGGATTGCACATATTCAGTTTTAATAATTTTGTGGACATTTAATTCTATTGAAGCCACATTTGTCAGCTATATATCCACACAGGGCCTGAGCTGAGATTCAAACCCAGTAGTTCTCAACTGTGAGGCAGTTGAGAACTTCCCAGACCACTACATCAATATGCTGCCCGACTGAGGAGCAGTTGAACACAAATTGACATAACCTCTTCGGTGGAAGCAATTGGATTAAGAAGCTGCAGACAAAACGCATAAAATGGTTAGCAATCCCACCTCCTCTGATGAATCTGCCATCTGCTTTCAGATCTTCCATTTTGTCCTCCTAAAAAAAAGATTCAATTAATTTGTAAACACTCCAACACTATTTTCTGCAAATGAAAAATGTCTACACACTTCAAGTTGAAAAACAGCAAGTTAAGGTTAAAAATCCAGACAAAAGTCAGCAAACCGTCCTTTCTTCCTCATGTAAACTTCCTTTTAGTTCTCCTTAAAAGTTTTACCAATTAGAGTGCTCCATGATAACAATGTTGCATTGGTCTAAGTAGTATGGACAATGTAACGAGTGTGGGTATTTCTTCAGCTTCTGATTTATTCAAATGGTTATTTTAATTACATTATATTAAGAAATATATTTTAAACTTAAATGCATTTTTAAAACATGTTTTTTCAAGGTCGAGCGTGAAGCCACTCCGCACTTTATATCGGCAGCATTGTTAGTTGCAAACCATTACAGAGGATTCCATCCATGCACTCATACAGTTTGAATGCTTTCGTACAGGATTCCATCCATGTACACGTCTAGTCGTTTGAATCGAATGTTTTCATAAACATCACACTTACCTTTTTTGCAAGTTCTTTATCATGAGCTAAACAGTTGAGAAAACAGAAGTCTTTGAAGTGCTTGTAACAAGCAAGTATGCTTCAAATAGTTTTAGTTCCAAGTGTTATTCAAAATATGGTTGGCCAAGTATACGTCACGCTTTTACTTTAATCTATTGTAGGTTTTCTCGTTATTATAAGGCGTGACTGAGTGTCTCGGATGTCAATGTATGTTTTTTTAGTAATTTTAATAAGATACTTTTGTTCTCTTTGTTTTACAAATATTTTCAGTTTTTCTGTTGTAAATTCTTTTTGGTGCTGTGCTTTTGGTTGTGTGAAGCACATTGAGTTGCGTAACAAATGTGCCTTGAAAGGCGTCAAAATGAAATGAATTCTTATTGTTGGATTACATTTAGGGATATGGTGCTTCCTGATGCTTTTGCATGGTCTTGGGGGACTGAGTACTGGCTTACTGGTCAGTATTTTCAAGAACAGGCCCATCGAAACAAGCTAATTGCAGCAAGGCTAGAAAAAGAGGGTAAACGCATGCTGTAATTCTTGATCCTTGGAGTATTTGACAAAAGCATTTCACAGGTGGTGCCATATTCATGAAGCCCCAATTCAACAATGTAAAAAGTTCAATATATATTTCCAATATGTTACATACGAGTGACAGTAAAAATATATATTTTATATATACATACATACACACACATACACATATATATATAAAACATTTTAAATAACTCCCACCATGCCTTCCATGTCAGAGTCTTCATCAGAGGGGCCCAGATATTCCTTTCTCTTCCTCTTCCTCATGGGTTTCAGCTGATCAAGATTTAAAGACGAGACCCTCGCACCAGCTGGGACCTTTTCCACACCAACACTCCTCCTGAAGGACCACGGAAGGCGTCTAACTGCGTGTGCCTCTCAAACGTGAGTGAGTGAGTGAGTGAGTGAGTGAGTGAGTGAGTGAGTGAGTGAGTGAGTGAGTGAGTGAGTGAGTGAGTGAGTGAGTGAGTGAGTGAGTGAGTGAGTGAGTGAGTGAGTGAGTGAGTGAGTGAGTGAGCGAGTGAGCGAGTGAGCGAGCGAGTAGGAGGTGCATCAACGTACTTATCTACCATGGGCTCTCTGCGTAGTTCCTCTGTGTAAATCCGCTGAGCTCTGGGATCATGGTTCTGCTGGCCGAGTCCCATCTGGACCTCCGGTTTGACATGAAGTAACCTCTCTGGCTCCACACCTGCACCGCTCACTGGGACCACAGGAGCCGACGCATCTGAATAATAACACAAATGAACAAGACCTGTGATATAGTTATAGTTTGAACTTTTGAGCTGGAAGGACGATGACGAAAGGATCCCAGGTCACGGTCGGAGGTCATAGTACGGAAAAAATAGGGCAAAGTCCCCATCTCTGTTTATATCATCCATCCATCCATCCATTTTCTGATCCGCTTATAATCACAAGGGTCGCGGATAAGTGAAAATTGCAATCCCAGCAATTCTATTGCTCTACCTTGCTACTAATGTCTGGTCAAAAACATATTTAAATCATCGTATTTTAAAACTACGGTAGCTAATGAATGAAGTATGTTATTTTCATGTTATCACAGAAGCACAAAGAGCAAAATTGCAGTGTCTGTAATGGCTTACCTGGCTTATCCAGTGGAGAGCCTTCTGCATTGATCAATCTACCAGAAGTCCCTGCTGCTGGTTCATTGGTGCTGCTGGGGGTGCCTGGTGTGATCAATGTACTTAATGCTCCTACATCTTTGACACAGAACTAACCAACCACAGAAACAGATGCACACACATGCACACAGATTCTATAATTATCCAGTTTGTTTGTTTTTTTCTTTTATCTAATTATATATTTATTGGTTATGTAGTTAATACCCATTTTTACTAATGCGATTCCAGGCTCCTGCCTGCTTTCATACACCCGTTCTAATTATTTATTGGAAATTATTGTTTGCCAGCATTTTAATGATGTTCAACTTACTTAAAGTAAATTACAGTATCAAATTAAATGTCACTCATGAAGAACATGAGTTCTCTCAGTCTACCTTGAGGTTACTGCCGGGCAGGATGGCCATCCCTTCCTTCCACTCGAGGACGTGGACGATGCTACAAGCCCCCGCCACCTGCGCTGTCAACGTGGGCTTGACTGCCTCAGTGGACCTGCCTGCTTTACTTGGATCCGTCACTGCGATAGTTGGCGTCAGCTCCACTTTTTGGTGGCTCGGAGCTGGAGCTGTAAAAGAGTACACAGTGACCATGTTTGCACTTGGGGAAAGTAAGCCCACCAGCTCCAGAAGATGGTGCTGTGGTAAATGAAAAAAAAAATGCTGTGATTCAATTTGAATTAACTATTGAATTATTCATTCATTCATTCATTCATCTTCCGAACCGCTTGATCCTCACTAGGGTCACGGGGGGTGCTGGAGCCTATCCCAGCTGTCTCCGGGCAGTAGGCGGGGGACACCCTGAATCGGTTGCAAGCCAATTGCAGAGCACACAGAGACGAACAACCACCCACGCCCACACTCATACCTAGGGACAATTTTAGAGTGCTCAATCAGCCTGCCATGCATATCTTTGGAATGTGGGAGGAAACCAGAGCACCCGGAGAAAACCCACGCAAGCCCATGGAGAACATGCAAACTCCACACTTGTCTGAAAATGATTATTAAAACTGTTTTGGGAGGAAATTTCTGATCTCTTCTGTCCTGCTCATTCTGACTTTCTTTGTCCATTTCTTTGGAGTGTGGTGCATAGCAACTGGCACATAACATTTTTTGTATTGCATTTTGTCACAAATTCTGCTGAACAACAAGTGTCTACTTCAGGAGACGTTTTCATTGGCTTCAAGTCCTCAAGTGTTTTATTTAACCTGTGAACACATGATTTTACACTGCACAACTTGGCTGTGTTTTTAAATATCAAAATGACACTGATAAGTTTGTAGGTTTGGTTTCACCAACTCCACTAAAAAAAACAGTATGGGCTGGTTATCAGAAGATAATTCTGATGTTACATACAACAACACTGCAGCTCTGCTTGGCATTCGTCTATACGTTTCCAAGTAGTCCAATCCATCACTTACAAGGAAAGAAAATGGCAGATCTTAGCCCAGTCGAACTGCCAAGTCATGATTGGAGAAAATCAGTGTGTGGCCGGTATTATCTACTTTAATCCCGTCAGATCCCCAAAAAAATGTATTTGGTTGTGTAGTTTCAGTTGATGGGTGACACCGAACTATTTGTATAAATGCAATATTGAAGTCAAAATTCTTTAGTAAAGTATGTGTCCTTTGTGTCTGTTTAAAGCTGAATTGCGAGTTGGCCAGACCACTTTTGAATTGGGGGTGATATGAAGTCTGGCTGGTTGTCCTTTGTCATGTTGTGTACGGGGGAAACGACTCGTCGCTCTCAACTGGATGTGTGATGACCTGATTAATTTCCCAGTCTCCAAGATTTTTTTTCCCTCCCTGCACCTGCAAGAGGTGAAGGTTTGTTTGTTAATGTGCAAATATTTTGGAACATGCGCTATTGACACATTAAGCACTAGAAAAGGTCAGATATTAATATATACAGTGTGAGCAAGCAGTAAAGTCGTGTGTTTTAGTCAGTCAGTACGTCAATCGTTAAGTTTGACTTTCTGCACGTGTGAGTTGGAATTGTGCAAAGTTTACTGTATGTCCAACTTAGGATGTACAATTACAGTATTGCAGGCTTCACCTGGTAGAAGTAGAGCTGTGGTGGTGTGCGTCTGAGGTCGAGGCTTCTTGTCCCCACTCTCCACCCCGCAGAGGAGTATGGCTTCACCTGGCGAAGGGGTAGGCATGGCAGGTGGGGCCACCGAGGCACAGTCGGGCTCTTTGGGAGGACATTCCATGTTGACTTTGGCACTCATAATGATGGCCCTCTCTACTTTACTTTGGAGTGCTGCAACACAATGACAATGAGTACTTGTTTTCATTACCTTCCAAAGCGTGAGGCGGTTTGTCCACGGAATGTCCACTCTGTCTAAAGTTTAGGCTACCAAACATGCTTCCTTGCATTATGAAGGTCTCTTACTAGTCTGCAAGTTTGCACATGGAACCTTACAGAATGCTCACATTTAACGGACAGCAGCTTTAACCTTCGCCATTCACTCAGTCAAATTCAGTGGAAACTTAACAGTCCCACAACTTAGAATTTTTCCTTAAACAAAAACAAAAACCTATATCACAGCAAAGCTTGACGAATCTCATGAGAAATAAGAGCGCTTTCCTGTGTGTGTGGGGGTGGGGGGGTCTAAACATGAACAAATTACAGGTCGATCAGCATCCTTTGAGGTTCCATTGTTCTAAATATGATCAAAGACTAATAATATTGATTATATAGTTGGAGGAGATCTCTTAGACCTAATGTGAAATTCAATATCTACAAAGCCCCCAAAATACATAGGATTTTAAAGTTGTTTTGGAAAGCCTTCAGATTAACAAGATGATTTATGATCAATTCATATTAGTACTATAATCGCATCTGATTTACAACAGTTTTAAGGGATTTTTTAAGTATAAAAATAAGAGCTGCTGTGCTGTAGTTGTAATGGTCCACATTTAAGCAATGTATCAGTAAAAAAAAAAAAACTAAATTGAGGAGACACCCTCGCCCCCTGCTCCCGTAAACCCAGTCACTACAGCATTTACGAGGGTTATTTTGTACATTGAGCACACACTGTCTGACTTTAAAACAGCCATTACCTCCAATAAAATAGACTAACAATAATAATGACACATCATTACATTAATTTACCAAGTCTACACATTTCAGTTAAAATGGCGGAGGTTGTAGAAAGCTGAAGGCTAAAAAACAGTACCGACAATTTTCAGCGACTTAAAAAAAAACGAAGGATGAGACGTATTCCGGTGACAGTTATCAAAAAATATATATTTTTTGTATACCTCGGAGTAACGTTTTTGTGTACAGCAGAAACAACGCGGTCTGTACTATTTTCAACTAATTAAATCAATTACCACAATTAAACCGGTGCCATTTTCTTAAATTTATGCTAAAAGCTTGGTGGGTGATGGTGCCCTTAATAAAGCTAAATCGTCTCGCCGCTTAAGAAAAACACAAACGGGAAATACGTGTGTATTAGATCAATCGTTACCACGACGGCACCTCACATACGCACAGGACATCACTAAATGTTAAGCTAATTCGCGGCTGTGGGTCAATTTTGGAAGTGAAAATTTGGGTTTACCAGCTCTGCTCTCCTGCGGCCCCCGGCCTATCACTGCGCATGCGCGGACGCATGAAGCAGTCGACACTCCGACGGACACCCCCGCTTTGTGACGGTCGAAATTGGATTAGTGTTTATGAAGTTTTCATTTCCTTTTCATCTCTTATCGAGCTTTATTAGTGATGGAGTGCTTGTTATATAATTAGCAGGATGTGGGTCATACCGACAGAAAACAAACATCTTCACAGACCAATGTGTGAGTTTAAGACCTTTAATAAACATACACTTATAGAAAAAAATACCAATAGAATTGAGTTGCCAGTATAAAGGAAAAAATGCACACAATTCTTTCCTAAATTGAGAGTCTAAGTCCAAGTCGACCTTGCAAACTGCTGTATTTAACTTCAAAGGTAATGGCATTGTTACACGTTCCTCTTCGGTTCTAAGCATAAAGGGGGGCAATCACAATCTTCTGAAATATCTGAAGTACTGGACTGTCATTCTGACGAGAGCATTGTGTACTGTACTTGAGGTGTTCCAATCAGGGTTTTATGCTGCCAATTCTGATAACTATTATGCTTGACCGAGATTAGATGATACCAATTCCGATCACATGCATTGGCTGCACGTTAAAAGGAGGGGAAGCAATACTACACACAGGCTGGTCTCGAGCTGGTTGCAAGATGGAAAGTACAAGCTGGGGGGGTGACTTTTTTTTTTGTTGATGGTGAATGAAAGGCACCCATTGACATATGCCAATCACAGTTTTTTTATGGAAATCGGTCAATCGGGATTGATTGGAGCACCACTAAGTACATTAACTTTGTCAACAGTTCATTCAACAACAGTTCTAATGAAATCTGCCCATTCTCCATGAAAAGAGTACATTTTGGGGGAGAAGACCAATGCATACAACAAGCACAACCCATAAAATGAAAAGTCATTTTGCACATCTATTTGGAAGCCATCTGGATGTGTCGGGCCCAGCAAATGATGCAGTGAATCTTTACCGCGGCTAACAACAAAAACAGTGATTTAAAGGCAATGTGGACAATCTGGGAAACAGACACCAGAATGTCAACACTGCTTGTTATGTACAGCAAAGGACTGGCACTCGATGGGAATTTTGTACTAATTCTGAGAGGCTGATCTAGACCGTGAACGAGATCTTGAGCGGGAGGCTGAGCGCCTCTCTCTGGATGGGGAACGGCGATCGTCCTCCCGCAGGGAAGGAGAGCGGGATGCGGATTTGGCCTCGCGCTCATCGTTTCCATTCTCTACAGGGGAGGCCGAGCGACTGCGGGACTTCGCATCAGCCTTCTCCTTGGATGGGGAACGGGAATCCCGCTCAGACTTCACCTTGGAACGACTCTTGGAACGGGACTTAGATTTGTGCTCGGGAGATCGCGATGGGGATTTGGACTTGGATCGCGAACGGGACTTGCGGTTGCGAGAGCGCGACTTGCTCTCGCCAGACTTGGAGCGAGACTTCCTTGCAGATCTCTTGTTGCTGCGCGAACCAGACCTGCAAGGAACAAAAACGCAAAAGGGTATTTGAGGTGACACATACAATACAATAGAACATATTGTAATTGTTTTGTTTTTTACTTTATTTCCCCTTTAAAATAAAGTTATTTGCAGTACTTGACCGGCGGCTGTATTTTCATAGTGGTTTATTTAAGTTAATGTTAGAGTTAAAGATTATATTTTGTAATTTTACATGTCCATTATTTGCTTTGGCTCTTGTTTTTCTGGAAATTCCAACATCACAAGATCCATGGCACAGCCAAATATGACTTTTCTCACCTAGATTTGGATCTGGAGCGACTTCTGGAGCTTCTGCTCCTACGGCTCCTGCTGCGGGAGCGACGGCGGCTTCGAGATCTGCCAAGGGTAGTACATACATTCGAATATATTAATTCATTTTTGCATCAAAAACAAAAGAGAAGCTGAGAAGCAGTCCCCACCTGGAACGGCTGCCAGAGTAGGACCTTCGCTTGCGAGGCCGGTCCGGCACCAGACGAATCTTTCTGCCATTGATGTCCGTCCCGTCCAACTTGTCAATAGCGCGCTTCATATCTGAATGGCTCCGGAACTCAATCACCCCCTCATTGGCACGCTCCTTATGGGCATCAGCGTAAGTGACTTCACCTGCCTGACGCATAAAATCCTGGAAAAGACTGGAGAGTGAGGCCAACGGCACTGACAAAAACAGCTGAAAAGCGATGGTTCTAGTTGCACCTTGAGGTCCTGCCAACTGCAACGGCTTGACAGGTTTTCCACAATCAGACGATATTCTGTACGAACTGGGGGGCCGTACTTGTCCCTGCCTGTGCGACTCCGGCTGCCGTAACTGCTGCCTTTAAAAACAACATTATGTGGACATAGTCAGAAACACCACGTGGCTTCAAAAAATTAATTGGTCAAGGTAGTGATAGAGCCTTGCCTGATATGAGGATAATTTAAGTGTGCATGTAATGAAAACAGGGTCACCCTGGCACCATAACTTAATCACAAGGGTTCGGAGCCACTGCGTGAGCTTTACAAAGTTTGGATCTTTGTGTATTTGGTGGTTGAGCTCTGCTGCAAAGAACACCACTGCAGCCTTCCCCGACAATGCAAAGCCTCTTTCTTACTCTGGTGTACGGGATTTTGGCTTAGTGGCATAAAACAAAAACAAAAAGACAGTGATGTTCTTTCAATACCTCCTAACCCTGTAAGAAAGACACACAGGAGGCATCCATATGGGAGGTTCTGGTCGTTACCAAATTTAAAGGTAAGATTGAGGCTAGGTAACAAATGTTTCGTTTTACACTTTACTCACAACATTTGTACAATTGCAAGTTGAGTACTAGAGCCACTCCGCATGTGTTTGCTGTCAACATAGAAACCAACGGCAATCCTCACCATCACCCCTGGTTTATTGGCAAAAGGCTGATGTCATCATGGCTTCCGGTTAGGTCAGCCAAGGATCAAGGGGGGGGCAAAGGTCACACACACATTGTAAAGGTGAAAGCCAAGGCCAAACAGGACAGCCAGTCATCTTAGCCTCAATGGACTCTCAGCCTCAGCCCGCAACTGGACTCTTTCAAATTGAAACATCAAGGACTTTGTTAATGTTGAATATAAAAATAGATGTTTAAAAAAAAAACACATCACATGAGAATATTAGTCTACTACAGATGATTCAAGGAAAAATTATCCTGGTGTGGCTTCAGTGACTAATTGTGAGGCACACAAATCTGAAAAGCAAATCCACACAGAAAACGTTTTAATAAGCTTCTCTCGTGGGCCGTAATAACTGCTATGATAAAAAGTCTTGGTTCACCATTTCTTGGGTGTGTCTCGCAAATTGTTGTCCCTCCCAAACAAATAATGACACAAAACAGGTATAACAAAGTGTGACAAAGAGTGGCTTCAACTTGACAGGGAGGTACAACAACTCACAAGTTCTATCATTTAAGATCCAAAGGAAGACAAAGGTATAAATAAAATCAACTGCTCGTTTGGCTGACCACCACATACGACAACAAAAGAGATGAACACCCAAAAATTAAACAAAAACAATAGTTCTGTATGGACAGGCAAATACAGTGGAACCTCAAAAATCCCAAATGTCCCATGTGATTTCTCTGTGATTGTGGGTGGGGGTCAATTTGTGTTGGTGATGTACTCACGTGCCACTGACACACGTTAAAATGCTTTTAGTTGGCGCTCTGGACCTTGGTTCCACCAACGAATCAAAAAGACGACCGCAGTGGAGACTGGCTGCCAATTGATGAAGAAGAGGAGACAGCCAAGCGCCAAAAGGAATGTGTCTGAGATTCAGCCCACTGGCTGCTGATTTAAACAAAATCGTATTCGCCATTGGCCAAGCAATATTTGCAGCGCAATAAACACTGGTGCACTCAATCATGGCAAGAAATAGACTGCAGAAATATTTTGGTAAATATTTCCTTGAGCTGTTTGGGTGAAAAAAATATAAAGCCTGAATATGAACATGTTATTAAAACACCTGGAAAATGTTTCATATTGTGAAAAATGCCTGTCTCTTTCTAAGATATATTATATGTATACTTACATGCAAATTCCTAGAATTTTATAACACTGGGCAACAAATTTTCATCAGAGATGGCTCCGTGTGTCACAAAACGTATTTTCAACGATGAATTAAAAAAAAATCCAGCACATCAGCAAATCAGTGAAACACAGAAGCCATGAAAGGTGAACTGTGTTATAACGTGGGTTCACTGAGTAGTGGCATCCCTGCTTTGGGGTTCCACTGTACCAATCAAACAAAAATTTGAAACCATTGGTTGGACCGTGAAACCAAAGCGCCATCCGAACTGTGAAAGTTATCATTCTCATTTGATTAGATTAGCAAACTTCAACACATTAATCTGAAGGAGTTTATAGAGTATAACATTATAAACGAGGCCTTCAGTGAAGTCTATGTTCGCGAGCACCAGAGAACAACCGAGAAATACAATGTGTGCAGTCTACATCCACACCTCCCACCGAGGCGAAGGAGTCAAGATGGTATTGTTGTAACAGACTGCACTTACTGCGCCCATCACCCCAGTGACCCCCACCGTAGCTATCCCGGTCCCGCCGAGGCCCGCGGGCATGTTCGACGATGACTCTCTCGCCGCACAGATCCTTGCCGTTCAGCTCGTACACGGCATCGTCGGCATCCCGGTTGTCCTCGAATTCCACGAAACCGTATCTGTTGACAAAAATACGTGACGACATCGTATCTAAAAAAATAACCAAATCCAAAGTACGTTCGCTGCTAGGACCTTCCACGCGTTAGGCTAACGTTAGCATTGTAGCGAACTCCACGCGCCATATTGGCCATGCGGCGTTGAACTATAACGTCCCGTTTATAATTACCAGAATTGACTGACCGTGTTGTAGACTATACGGGCAGTGCAAACCACGCATTTAAACTTAACCATGTATGCAAATTATGCTAGTATAGTTTGCCAAACGCGAGCATGAGTAGAAGACGCTCGGTGGCTGACAAGAAGGAAACGCTTCGGACATTTTGGTTGACGTTGAAGCAAGCTAGGCCATAGCAAGACTCTCACCCGTTTTTCAAATCCACTTCCAATAGTTTGCCAAAGCTGCCGAAAAACCGCTGTATGTCCTTTTCGCGAACATGGTAGCCAAGTCGTCCTATATAAACGCGAGGCATGTTGAATCGGTCGAAACCCTTTTCGCGAACGCTTTTTACTGCTGCTCGTTAGCAGTGCTGAGGAAGGGGAAAAAACAACGAGCGATCAAAAAAAGAAAAAAATGTGGTCGATGACGTCAGATTCTTGTTCTCAAGACCAATACTGTACAATCCAATCCGAGAACAGCAAATCACTTCCGGGATCCAAACTTCACATTAAAACGCATTTTCGATTGAACTCTGTATATCCAGAATTAGCGTTGTATATATAAAGAATGTCCTTATGAGTACTCCTGTCACAATCGAATTTAGAATAGTTGCAATTTTTCTTCAAGATACAAGATTGTCGAACAGGGGCGTGTAGAGGGCGGGGCCAACGGGGTGGCAGCCCTGAGCATCCACAGCACCCCCGCCACACACCACCGCCCTCAGGTCGAAAAAAAGGTGCCAGTATGTCGCCGATCAATAATAGATTAATGCAAATTTTGAAGGAGCATCCTGCTGGGATGCAGAGGGCATATAGTTGGCTCGAAAACCTTTGAGGCTCATCTTTGTACTTCCAGTATTTGCCAAATCCAATCTGGCCTTTCAAATCTTTTTGCTGATGAGTAATTGTATGGCCTGTATATTTCTTCTAATTCTTCTTTGAGCAGCGGATTGTGATATCTTCACCACTTTGCTGCATAACAATGAAAATATGTTATCAAAATAAACTACCCGTAGTTTACATTGGCATTTGAGTTTACATTTTTTCCCACCTCATCTATAAAATCAAATGCAGCCCCTAAGGATAAATATTCATCCACCCCATGAGATAAAGTCTCTTGTGGAAACCTAAAATAATTGATTTGGACTATTTTCAGATCACAATAACCTAAAATTCAGCTAGGTCATTAAATAAATATTAATCATACATTCTGATTCAGTGTACAGGCACTGCACATAGGTCTGGCAGTATGGTTGATATACAAACCACTAAAGTAGGTGATCTTTGGATTTTAGGCAACACAAAAGTAATCCATAGTGCACCAGTCCACTAATTTTTTGAAGCTCTTAACAACATATTATGCCTTTGCTTACTTTCACAAATATGGCGGTTATGCTTTCACCTCATCACTTTTGAATACACACATGACACAACATCTTACAAGTGAGACCATGGATTTGGATCAACTGCTGCGTTAAACTGTGAGAGGAAAGAACAGGGAACATGCAACTTTTGATAAATCAGACTTTATTGCAGGAATCAACAATTACAGCAAAAATGTAGAGGGTCAAAATAATCCAAACGCATTAGGCAACGTAGATGTTAGACATCCGGCCTCCCGCCCACTTGGGGCAGCACACCATGATCAAGCCCAATCCACCTGCACTTCAATGCATTAAGTCCTTTTCAGAATAGTGGAAGCTTCCTGACGCAGCCTTGACCCTTCTGACGAGGAGTGAGGGGAAGCCAGGAGAAGAGAGGAGGAGGCAAACCCATTCGCGATGGCCCTTCAGTTTGCTTTGGCGCGGAGCTGCGCCCTCTTGCCAGTCACGGCCTGGAAACCGGTCTTGATGCTCGCGACGGAGCAGCGCGAGTGGCACGTCTCGCACTGCAGGAAATAGAGGCGGGTGTCTTTCTGCAGGATGGTCTCGGGGGAGCGACATGTGTGGCACGTCACATACTCCTCTGTGAGTTGGGGTGTGGGGGAAAGAACATAAATGGAGTTGAGCTATGGCCTACTTCACCCGACAATCATAACATTGTATACTTGGTTCATGACAATTGTTCACTAGAATAACAGGCTTCGTAATTATTTATTTACCAACACCCAACATTCTCGGGTGATACAAATTGTTAATAAACGAACTAAACTGCTGCTGAAATGATCTTAAATATATAGCATACGTAGAGATTTATAGTAGCTTTCATTGTGGTTCACAAATTAATCTGCAGTGTTCCTACCTGTTATCTATAGTGTTCATGCCCCCTCTATGTTGCAATTTTTCAATGAATTTTTACAAGGGCTCAATCGATATGATTTTTTTAGGGTGATTTTTGGAGGAAAAAAAAAAAACACAGATTACCAGTCTGATTAATTTTAAAATATACACTGCAGAATACATCCATGATGTGCCCTGTGTGCAATCACAGGGCACATCATGGATTTGGTGGAATTAATCTGAACCAAATTTTAGCTAACGCTTCTTTTTGTCTGTTCGCACTTCCGAATGTTCAGGCGTAGGGTATTGTATGTTTTCATTTACGCAGTTTAGGTCCATTCTTAAACATGTAACAAGTTGGAGAATTTGCTTTTGTAATCCCAGCAGTCCTCTACCTCAAAGGCAATAAATTCCTTCAGATTAAAGAAGCCAATTTCATTTTTTGGCCCATGTCATGACCCCAAGTACAGATAAAAGTAAACATGCTTAAAAAAAACAGACACACATTCTGCACACAAAAAACATCCTAAGTCCTGCAGCGGGATACCACGGTGTGCTAATTTTACTTACTGATATATCTCCTCAAGACGTTTTCGATCTGTTTCTGTTGGAATCTTCCTTTGATCACAAGCTGGTTATTACCATCAATGGAACCGCTGAAAGGAAACAAAAACAAGTCACACCTTTGTCCTTTAGCGTACATTTACTACATTGAACTGAAAATACATGTTAAATAATCAGTGCGAATGTCGACACCGACCTCGTTCCGAGCTCGGCCAATAGGAAGGCGAGAAGATGTTTCGGCTGACGATGCAACCTGCGGTTAAATGCCCATAAACATACATTGGAGATATTTGTACAA
This sequence comes from Hippocampus mohnikei, assembly GCA_026261675.1. Classification (NCBI taxonomy): domain Eukaryota; kingdom Metazoa; phylum Chordata; class Actinopteri; order Syngnathiformes; family Syngnathidae; genus Hippocampus; species Hippocampus mohnikei. Next base: position 10,784,807 of record JAKGUB010000284.1, on the reverse strand, counting down.
GATGACGCACGGGCAGTTCACTGTAAGATTTAGGCTGGATGGAGGCTCACAGTTTGCAGATATCTGTGAAGTTAACAAAGGAGGTCTTTTTGGTCCCCACTCGCACCACCTGCGGGGGCTTCATCACAAACTTCCTCTTCTCTCCCGCCACCATGTCGGGGTTCTTTTCCCTCATGATGTTGAAAACTCTGTTCAGGAGCTGAGAGACAATTGACACACAATACATTCTTTTTTCTTGTTTACAGTTGTGACAATTAATGGGTGTTAATTCATATTCTTAGACCGAGCAGCTAGTGGATGATGTTTATGTTGTTTCTAATTGTTCAATACTGAAAGTGGACCAGCATCTGGGGTCGATTCTTGACCTCTTGTAGGGGCATTACAATACCCTTAAGTAGTGGTTGTAAGCTAGCTAACAATGATACCTTGTGAAAAATGTTTTGAAATAAAAACAATTGGAAGTTCCACTTCATGACAAGTGTCGAAATACCAAATCGCTGTACCAGATATTTGTGTGTGTGTTGTTACCTCATCGTACGTATAGTCTCTTTCAGAGCCAGCCCAGGCTGGTCCTGTGGTGGAGCTGAATGAAATGCCATCATTGTTTTTCCCCTCATCATCTTCCAATGCTGGATAACATCACACAAAAACAATTGACTCATTACATCCTAATAAATAATGCAGACGAGAAATATGGTCAATTCTACAAAGTACTACACAGTTCATTCAAAGGGCACCATTTAGGGTACTCGGGACGCTTTACAAGTCAAAAGTAGGGATAGAGATAAGTGAAGAAGAAGAAAATAATTGTAATACAATAGTAAAAAGTAACAATCTTTAAACACAACAATAAAAAAATCTTTCTGAAGAAAAATATAATTCGGATTTACTTAATTTGAATCAATACATCAGTTGCACTTGATTATACTGCATTAAACTCCCATGTTATTTGAGTATTTAAATAACTCACATTATTTGATTATTTAAATAACAGGCTGTATAAATAGGTAAAATACAATGGTGTAAAAACTTTTTTGCATTTTACTGAGTGTTGCAGTGAGCATGACAAGTCTAGTACCGCAACGTACGAGCTCGTAAACGCGCCACTTGTCCACAAAGTGACGTCACAACAACAGCAGTGATTTCGCCGTCAAAAACAGCATATTTGACATTTGAGTAAGCTTGGTTTGCTAAACAGTGATCAGTAGCAATGGCAACCGCGTCAGGCGGTCAGCATCAAAGTGTGCCGTCATTTACGTCTAATAAACTGCCTTTGAAAAGTAATCGCTAGCTCTCACTAGCACTGCTAGCACATATATGATGTGGTTGAGTAAGGCTTATTTTGAAGTTGGCCGGGAGACTCATTGCGCTGGTCTCGCTGTCAATTGTGGCACTCGAAACGGATATCTGGTGCCAGTCGGCAGGCTTTTTTGGTTCCTGGTGGGTGTAATGCATGTCTGCAGAATGGTGCCTAAACAAGCAATGAAATGCCACAAAAAGAGCAACATAGACGCGGAGAGGTCTGTGAGCCCATTCGTGTACATGGTTCAGCTGGCTAGCATTTGTGCTACACGGCTATTATTAGCACTACTGTTGCGGCTCACTAATAAATGAGACAAAGAGTTGTGTGCGCCTATGAACCGATGGGGCACATGCAAGTCAAACTGTTTAATAAGAGTTTCAAAAGCCATCCCACCCCAGTGTTTATGTGTGTGTTGGAGTGAGAGCCAACTCGCGCACAACGGTGAGCAGGCAACGAAGCAGTGTGAGTGAATGTTGAAGACGTACGTTAACAACCACACATGGAAGTGACTATTTGTCAAGTTAAAAAAAAACAAGCAAAAAACCCCAAAAACAATCGTGTGCAATTTTTTTCTGATCAGGCGACAAGTGAATATAGTAGTAATTGTGACAGGCCCAAACAAAAAGACAAATCTGTAGAGATTGCTGTTGGGTCGGATGTCGTTATTTTGTGCGAATGGTCATAATCTATTGGCTTGTTGGTGCGAACTTTAAAGACAGACATACATACAGACAGACAGAAAGAAAGACAGACTTACATACATGTAATGTACTTTTGTTTGTCGCCCTTTTATGGATGCTTATTGGTAATAAATTCAAATCTTTTGAGATTTTGGTGGCCCTGTGTCCTTGCTGATGTGTATGATCAACATGAAGTGAATTGTTTTGAACTCATAAACAAATTACCATCATCCTTTTCAAGAGGCTCTCCTTCATCAAAGTCGACTTTTTTAGCCTTCTTCTTTTTGGCAGGGAGCATCAGGTCCAGGTTGTCCTCCTCGATAACATCACTCTGGTCTCCTTCAATTTTAAGTTCCTGGTTTGAACAAAAAGAAAAACTTGTTTTAACTTGAAAAAAATATATTAAATTGAAACACTGATGCAAAAAAAAAGGCAAAAAGAGACATTGCTTACTTTCATCCCCTCCTCAATTTCGTTATCAAACACCTTTTTGGGTTTCTTTTTCTTTTTCTTCTGGTTGAAGAAGTTCAGGTCATTCAAATCATCAGATGTTTCTGGAAATACGCAAAAACGCAATCTTAAATATTCTGAATTCAACTCATATTGAAACTTCAGGGGTAGGTGCCGTAGTACATCTCATAGTTAAAACACAGATACAACATTCTAACCTTTTTTTCTGCTGTCATCTTCATCCATGTCCAGGTCCTTGTCCTCACCAGCCTCTGGTTCTGCCTCCTTCACTTCCATCTCTTTCACCTCTTCTCCTCCAACCCCGTCTCCTTCCTCATCCAGCATGAAGGGCTTCTTCTTCTTCTTCTTTTTCTTGGTCATGTTGGGGTCGAATATCATCTGAAGGAGACAAGTGGGAATTTGAGCTAATGCTAATATTTGCTTCAATATTTGTTACAATTTTATTATTGTGTAATGACATAATTGTGGCCATGGTGATTTAATTGGCCTATATTATTGCTTTTAAAATCAGACGATATTTTTATTGATTGTTGATTTTTTAAAACACATTACAACATGAGGCGAATACTAAATACTAAAGAACAACGTATTGTAAAACAATCAAATGTTATACCTGTAATTCATATATTTATCGGTGTAATAGTGAAGGAAACAAAATATTGGTTATTTTATTCCGTACATAAATGTTTTTAAATTACGTGGTCGATTAACAGGTTTTCAGAATTGTAATCTTGTTCCTCCATGTTACAAATGTGTTCTTCAAAAAACAAAAAAAACTTCATAAACATTATCACAACTTGTTTGTCATGCAATGATCACAAAATAACTCATAGTTCAAATGATGAAAATGAGACTTTATTTTGGGAACTGTATGGATTAAGTGCAAATTACTATTTTGTTTCTATTAACATGACAACAACAGTCTTAACACTTTCTTCTCACTGCCGTCGTGCGATTTCAACTTTATTATCGGAATTACGTGTTTCTCTAAATTTAATCTCACAGTATTTTTCTTTGTCTGCTAGGATCAGATATCGACACTTCCGTTACTTTCAAATAGTCACAGTATTTATTTGGTAATAACAAAGTCAGCAATTCGATACGAGAAAAGATAGATTTTGTTGTTCAAGATGTGCAATCTTGAGGCTAATGCTATTGCTAGCTAACCTAGCTGACTGAACATTTCCATTCGGTTTCAGTTTTCCAGCAGCGGTGACAAGCCATATTGACCAACTATTATGAAAGATAGCTTTCAGCACAATGTGTTATTTGTGATCTTGCAAAAACGCGAAGATCGCCGAGTTGGTTTTGCGTTCTCGCCCCGTTGTTAGCTCTGCACCGGCCATGTGAGACCTAGAGCGTACGGGGAGGGGTGCCGAGGCCCAAAGTCATCCTCATCTCCTCTATCTGATCCCTCAACTCACATAGTGCACCGTAGAATGTCAATAACTTTAGGTGTGTTAAAGACAAGGAAGCCAGGAATTACATACCTCGTCTCCGGACATGTTTGCGAATGGGCCGATCACTTAAAACTGACTACTTTTTGTTTCTCGATCGGTTCTCCAAGGCAGATATCTTGCGTCAGCGCGATAGACAGAAAGCGCATGCGTCAACGTTTGATGACGGCACTCTCGCGCGACGTTGCTTATCGGCGGAAGTACAGTACCCAAAAATACGAGAATAATTTCCCTTTTTCTCCCCAATAACTAACTGCCACCAAACAAACACTTTTGTGTTTATGTTTTATTTCCATGGATCTATAGGTAAATTAGTAACTGCCGGACAGTACCTTTGCCTTCATAATTCAGTTCCCAAATAAAATGATTAAGATCCTCAAATTAGGCCCACCATCGCAGGCCAACTCTGTTGAAATTCTGAAAACTATAATAAAGCGGTTGTGACTTGGCCACAGCACATAGCTACAACCAAACTACAATTTAGTTTAAAAAAAAAGAGGTCACACAAATACAAGAATTGTCTTTTAATGAATTTGCAAATAATACTCTTATCTGGATAAATAAATGATTGAAATGCATACATGCTTGCCCATCTGTACTTTCATTGTGTTTTTCCTGACAATGTAAAGAAATCTACACCATGAATTTGAAACTCTAAAACACTCTGGAACTCAAAACAAAATGTAACCGGTGTTAACGATGTAAAAGAGTGACAATCTTTTTATCCCCTTGTGGATGAAGTTGAAATGAGACAATAGTTGGTATTCATATTATTCTAACATCGTAACCTTTTGAAACATAGACCTTAACATTGAGAAAACCAGAATCAGGGTGAAAGTGTTGAAATGCTCTCAACTTGTTCCTCTTCTTGTCATGCTTGTGTTTGCTGACATCTCAGTTTATGTTGCATTCTTCCCTTAACTGAAACAGAGGCTCACGTGGCGGCAGAAAGTGTCATAGTAGAAAAAGAGACACGTGTTGGATATTTACAGAAAATAACTAACCACTCACTGGTGAGCAGGTGGGTATTATTATTATCATTTTAGGATGGGAGGCAGGGGTGGTTTTAGGACAAAGCACATAGATTGGGGTGAAACACCAGGGTTTGAATTCAACAGAGAAGAGATCATAACTTCACCCTGCGACATCTCTTTTACTATACGCAAGCTGGGAAAATGAAAATGAAAAGTATGCAGACAGTTTATATGAGTCATTTCACAATGTCACACTGAAATGAACTCTCAGTGACAGGTTCTCATAAAATATGAGTGACTTTGCTATATGACAGAGCCACCATTGGCAAGCCTGTAGGTGAACAACCGGAGGAAATTCTCAGACTCGGGTAAGGAAAGACGACAACATTTCAGCTTTTTTGTGAGGGCAGAGGGAGGGGAGGAGTGTTAAATTGAGTTCAAGTGATTTCTTCCAACACAAACAAAATAACATCCTTGCAGTCCATCCGTGCCTTCCTTCCTCTTTTCAGCTCCGTCTGTGATACAGGTAAGCGAGATGCATTGCGTGATGTGTTTATATGGCTTCCATCCCCCAGCGCTTCAGGTCACCCATGTCATCCTCGTCGTCCTCTTTCTTTGCCGCTTGGTTAAGAGAGAAATAGAAGATTATCAGAAGAACACCACAAGTACATATAACAGAGCATAATGAGCTTTTCTTTTGTTTTTTTTAGGGGACTTGTAAGTGTCTCTAATATTATTGTCTGCTTAGAAACCTCAGTTCACAAGCCGCTTCTTTGAAGTTAATGACGATAGGCTAACCACTTTTTCCCCCACCTCCGATGACTAGAAAGGGGAGGGTCGAGCAGTAAGGCGGCGTCACTCCCTGACCAGAGCGTTCCCGCTCTCTTTTCTGTCCGAAATATTAGACGCAGGGCTCCCCCACTAACTCGGTCTAAGACACGGAACAAATTTATGAAACCATGTCTGGCAATCGGCACAGTGGAAGACTGGTTAGCACGTCCGCCTCATAGTACAGAGGTGCAGGGTTCGATTCCAGCTCCTGGCTTCCTGTGTGGAGTTTGCATGTTGTTCCCGTGCCTGCGTGGGTTTTTTCCGCATACTCGAGTTGCCTCCCAAATTCCAAAAACATGCATGGCAGGTTAATGGAACACTCTAAATTGTCCGAGGTGTGTGTGAGCGCGGAAGGTCCCCTGCGATTGGCTGGCAACCAGTTCAGGATTATTATTTTCATCATCATGTCGCCATTTTGTGTGCATACATTTGTTAAATTGGCCAAATTAATTCTGTGCCAACTTAGCATACTTTGCTAAATTCCATGTAATGTTAGCTTCGTGAGCATGATGATTTATGTCCGTATGTAGGCCTTATATTGTGTTATCGTGTCCGCCATTAAGAACAGTCGTTAACATGTATCCATAAATGTACCTTTGTAGCAGCAGAATGTAACTTGTAATTCAACAGTTATTTTTAAAATCAAGTAGTCAGTAAAGTATTTGAATTACATTTAAAAGAGTAATCAGATTACTTATTGAAGGTACTTTGGCCACACAGGTCATTAATAGCACAATACATTTAATTAAGAATTAAAACTAGATGAGAAAGATCTGGTAGCAGACAATGAAATTGTATCTTTAAAATATGTTACTTTATTGTCTGTTTTCTGAATGTGACTGATCAAGTCTGAGACGATGCTCGCAGTGAGGGGCTGTCATATTTCTGCCTTTGCAGTGTTTTTAAAATGTTGAAAAGATCACTCGTCTCAAAGGGCATCTTTCTCAGAGTTCAATAAAAAGGAGCTCATTTGAATAGGTCTTACCAGGTCTGGAAGGTAATGAAGTAGAAGGCACGTTGGGAAGGGGGACGTCCTCTGCGCCGACATCCAGCAGAGTATTATCCAGCTCTTCTTGTTCCAGCTCCTCCAGCTCAGCAAGAAGTTCATCCTGACCAAGACAACGAGCGACACCAGCAATCAGTACGTTTTATGCTGCATGTACACTGCAGGGTTTGAGCAACACAATTACGATTTCTTTTCTTCAACGGGCAGTTTAGGTCCACTTTCAGAATTGCCTTGTTGAGATTGTCAATTTAAAATATATTTTGTATGTCTGGACACAGTGGATAGCTAAAATCGACTGACTGTGAGTGTCTTGTAGAGAAAGAATGGATTCACAGTTTCACTGAATGCATCCCATTCAAAGTGTAATTAAATCACAAATTCTATGCCCTCGGAGACAGGGTGCTTCCCACCTCATCCAGATCTTCTCCGAAGCCAACAGGTTTTGAGATGGCATCAGAGATTTCTTGGGCCAATTCCTGCTGCTCAGTTATGTCCTGCATCAGGTCATCCACTTTGTCAATGTCCCTGAAACAACAATGAGCCCAAATGCATGTGAACGCGCAACAGACTTGTGAACATTTTTTTTACATTTTATTTTTGACAATCAGGTTGGGCCACTCATTTTCATCTGAGTACATAATAGTAGATTTTGCCATGTTACTCAGTAACGCTAAGCAAATGGAAAGGTTGTGTCTTGTTGATTAAGTAACTTTTAAAATAAAATTACAAAATAAATACAGTGGAACGTCAAGTTATGGATTTCATTGGGTTCCCTGCAGGTGACTGTTCTTCCTTTTTCTCAGAAATAAACAAACAATCTTGCTTTACAATGATCTGAAATTGGCTCAACATAAATTTTATCCATCAAAAGTACTAGTGGTATTGGTTACTTGGTATCGGTGAGGATGGTATCGGTCCCCCCCCAAAAAAGTGGTATCAAACATCCCTAGCTTAAGTACTGTCTATACTGAAGTTTAAAGTACCGGTAGTCAAAAACAAGACAGAATTCTTATGAAAAAATATACCGATTACAAGCCGACTCTCAAGCGTTTTGGGGATACAAACATTGTTCTCTTCCTCCTGTACTCCATCAATCAACTATTCAATCAATCAATGAAAATATGCGACCAGCAGCTCTTACTTACATGTTTTCGTGGGCAGACTTCATGGCCTTGGCAGCAAAGCCCATGTTCTTCAGCACTTCAGTGTTGGTGTTAGCGTTCTCCAGAGCTTCTCTCTGGAACTCGATGGTGGACAACGTGCCATCGATCTGGCCCAGCTGCTTCTCGTAGCGCTTCTTTCTTTTCAAAGCCTGCAGAGCCGCTGCAGAAAGGAGAGAGGACGAGAAAAACGCATCAGTGCTAAAATGTGATGACAGAATAGAATTGTATGACAGATGCACAAATGTGTTTTTGCCTGAGCAAAAAATTGTATCAAGTGTGGAATGATCAGTATAATAGATCACTAAATAGTAGATGCTCTTGTTGAAGCAGTTAGATATGGGCAAGATGGTAAAATGCCTCAAATATTCATATAAGTACAGGGGAAATTAAAGGACCCAAATACACTTTGGAGTTCAAAAAACAGTTGTTAAAAAACTTGGTCTCAAACCTGGAGGCTATACCCACAATTGTTTCAACAATGTTGCCCAATGAGCATTGTGGCTAATCAACATGCATTTCGACAAATTCCAGACTCATCAGTTTCAAGTTATTTCAGTGATGACTGTCACATGTGTTGGTTTTCATCTTTTTAAAAAACTGACGACCAGACAACCAGCTACATCCACATTCACACCCGAGACAATTTTGAATCTTCAATGAACTCAACATGCATGTTTTTGTAATGTGGAAGGAGGCTGACATACGAGAAAAAAATGAACACAATAAAGGAGAACAGGCAAACTCCACATATGAAGGCCTAAGGAGGGATTTGAAAGCAGAAATCTAGAATGCTGCGGCAAAGATGCTGACCGGCAGAAAAACATGTCACATCCAAACACAAAGTGCAGCTCACTAGAAAAGCTTGAAAATCGGTTCCTGAAACTACAAAAAAATAAGGAGGACTAATCTATAGTCGGGCGGCCCGGTAGTTCAGTGGTTAGCACGTCGGCTTCACAGTGCAGAGGTACCGGGTTCGATTCCAGCTCCGGCGACCCTGTGTGGAGTTTGCATGTTCTCCCCGGGCTTGCGTGGGTTTTCTCCGGGTGCTCCGGTTTCCTCCCACATTCCAAAGACATGCATGGCGGGCTGATTGAGCACTCTAAATTGTCCCTAGGTGTGAGTGTGAGCGTGGATGGTTGTTCGTCTCTGTGTGCCCTGCGATTGGCTGGCAACCGATTCAGGGTGTCCCCTGCCTACTGCCCGGAGACAGCTGGGATAGGCTCCAGCACCCCCCGCGACCCTAGTGAGGATCAAGCGGTTCGGAAGATGAATGAATGAATGAATAATCTATAGTCCGCAATTTAGTGTTGTCGCGATACCAACATTTAGACTTCAATAGTTGCACCTGCACATAGATCCTTGAAACTGGACCTGAAACCATACCATATGGGATGTGGGAAATGGGATTGCGATCGGGCAAATTGAGGTATTTCTATTCACCTCATGCCTGCCACTAAGAGTATGTCATAACTGCGAGCAGGTAAACGCGTTTGGGGTGTGAACCACTTATTTGAGTAGGCTAATCAGTGTTGAACTTTGATTACTTTATGAGTCATTGCATTTACTTTAGACACGGTTACCTAACACTCGTTAACCCTTGTTCGAACAAAATTCGTCTTTTTTATCTTGTGTTTTGTCGTTTGCCTGTTGTCTCTAATATCTCAGTCGACTAGTTTAAACTTAAAGGGCTACCATACGTATGTAGCCTCGTTTAATAGAAACATGCCCAGTGATCGTGGATACAATCACTTCGATAATCCTGATTAAAGTAAAACTAGGGTAAATAGACTACGATGGGCTAGAATGTTCATTCCTCCAGGGCCGACAATAGGTCGCCAAGTGAAGCTGCCAACAATTACGATGGCCGCTATGTAATATTAGCCAACTCGGCTAATATGCTAACTCCCAGCAGCGATTAAAGGAAGGTTTGTTAAAACAGTACATGGGGGAGATGCTGGTGTAAGAAAAGCGAGCGGATAACTTGCCTCTTTTGTTTTTCGTGCCGTTTTTCTTGGCAGTTTGCAGCTCTTGTTCAATCTTTTTTTCCAAAAATTCCTGCTTCTTGGTTAGCATTTCCTCGGTTTCACGGAGTTTCTGGATCGCCTCCTGTGGGCTCGGTCCCTTCCCTCCTTTGCCTCCCCCGCCAAATATCTTACCGAACAAGGACATGGCTGTGATTCTACACGCTAATACAGTATTAAAATATATATTTTTATAACTATTACGTTGACTGGGCTTTGCTACTTCGCCGCTTGGCTACTCTTGACACTTCGCCCAGCCTGATTGTTGATGTTTCTCTATTTCCGGGACAAGGCCGGATGACGTCATGATCCCGATGACGACACCCAATGATTGCTGGCGATCTTTCTTCACCTGCCAGGACGTTTGTAAAATGAAAAAACTATCAACGTAATGTTTTTTCAGACTTGTCTACTACGGAAATGCTGAAGAGTGAATTCCGCCGTTTTCATTCCGTCTCCTATTGATTCTCCCATTATAAAATACCCAGTTTTACCAATCTCTTCCAAAATACAAACTGTTTGGGTCATTCAAAACATTTTATGAACCGTTTTCCTACTTTTCATAATAAAATCCATAAATAGAATTAGAATTTGACAAGAGAAGCGGGGTACACCCTTTACTAGTTGCCTGCGAATCGCAGGGCACACATAAATAACAACCATCCCCACTCACACTCACACCGAGGGATGAGTGTTCATTAACCTGCCATGCATGATTTTGGTTTGTGGGAGAAAACCCACGCAGGCAGGGGAGAACATGCAAACTCCTCACAGGAAGGCCAGAATCAGAATCGAACCCTGCATCTCTGCATTGTGAGGCCGACACGCTAACCAGTCGACTAAAAGGCCAGCTTTTGGAATAAGCTACGCTACAGCATGCCCGGCAACCCTTGTGAGGATAAGCGGGCAGGAAAATTGATGGATGGCTTTTTAGCTCTTACTGATGACCAAGAGAACAAATTTAAAAGAATCGTCTGATCATATGCATAACCGGGTTGCTAGGTAGAGTGTAACATTCAATTAACTACAGTATTTCATAAAAATGTGAAAATTAGAAGAGAGGGCATACCTTTTCTCTATCCATTATTTTAGAAAACATATGTCACTTCCAGTGTATCGTGATTTTCTGCTTTCCTCTTCTACCATGCTAAAAAGCTTATGGTCACAGGGTTGAATGCATGTTGTGGGACACACGGTCCAATGAATAATTATTGAAAATGTTTATTTTAAATAAATAAATGAAATTTGAGTTTCAATAAAATGTTTTATTTGAGAATCAATCATATGGGTGGGGGCAGGGGTACAAGAGAAAATGGCATTTTAGGGGGTACACCAGACTAATTTGGACATTTTAAACCTATTAAGCACTTCTCTTATTTTTCTTTTATATATCTTGTATATATATTTGGTCTCAGGACAAGTAAATGTACGCAGAAACAACATGGTTCCGTACGTTGTATGTGGATTATTTCAAATTTGATGAGATGTAAATCATCCTCCAATTCTGGACTGACCCACAAATGCTCTGTACAAGGGCCAGAGTTGCCTCCACTTGTTGGGAGGACTGAAGTGCTTTGACTTAAGCAGAACCTTGCATAGCACCTTTTATGACACGGTGATAGCTTTGTATGTTGTCATTCCTGGGGAGGAGTCACTACGGATAGAAATTAAAACAAATACATTAAAAAAGGAGATACTCGGCTGTGTGGTTAAGAATGCTAGCTTTAGCTCTGTCCAAGGCTGCCAAATATGGACTCCATAGACTGATTTAGCCTCGGGGTTTATATTTTTTCCCCTCACCTTATAAGCTGTGAATGTTTACATGGTTACCAATAAAAATAAGAAAAGTGTTTGTGTGGTATTTGTTTAGTTAAGATGACTGCATTTTGTTTGTCGTGACCAATAAATGCAGAAATCTAAGTAGGTAATTCCAAAGGGTTCACATGCATACTTTTTCTTGCAATTGTGTGTACACACATACAGTATTCACAAGCATGCTAATTTTTAATTTGTAATTGAATTAGCAGAAACCACTCTATACAAATACAGATGCATACAGTCAAATATGAAGCAGTGACAGACTGAACTATTGTTGCATACAAGTGTTTATTGAAAATGTCCACATTGGTTTTGCATGAAGTTTACGGCTCTTAATGAGTTAGCGGCTAGGTTCTTTCCGTACACAAGTAAGTGCCATTGTTGGCAAAGTGCAGCCTGGGAAAACCAAATACACCTTTGAATCACATGACTAGAGGAGATTCTCTTTATGGTTCTGATAGCTGAGACTGGACAAAAGCCCCAATAACTTATCACAAGATATCTGACATGTGCTCTTTTATGCAAGCATCCACCCTCTCACCCTCAACATACAAACACACATTTACATACATAAAATTGAAGTCCAGAATATAAAGGTTCACTTCACTAGTGTTCCATCTCTGTGTAGATTATCAGTAATAAGAGCATGTGTTTGTTTGAAGTGACATCAGTTGGGAAGCCTTGAGCCACATCACCACTAATTGTTACCTGTGCAAGCTCTTAGGGATCGAGAGCGATGGACGGAGCCGCTGGATTGAAGGTGGTGATTATTTCACACACACAGACAAAAGAGAGAAAAGTCCAGGTTTAATTTCTTTGTTTTCTTAGAACACATTCCAATGTTTCTTTTTTTTTTCTTTCTTTTTTTTTTTTTAGCCCTGCCATGACAAGGCAGAACTATATTGCCTCAAAGGTTAAAAATAAGAACGAGAGAGAAAATGTAAAGCCGAGAAGACCTCCTCAAGTTGCCGTCAATGACACGTGTCCTTCCAGGCCACCAGCCATCCGTCTGTCCGTCCGTCGCTGTGTTGTCCGTCTGTGCGTCTACAGGGCCAGCTTGCCGATGATGACCCCGATGACAAAGAAGAGAACGCACAGTGCCACCGCACGGGTGCTCAGGCCTTCGTCCCTTGTGGCCAAGGAGGCCATGACAGAGGAGGGGGAGGAATCGGCTGCAGCCGCCGCCAATTTTCTCTTCCGCAGCCCATCATTCTCCTGCCATGCAGAGGGAGTGGATGCACACAAACCAACGTGAGCATATAACAAAAAACCCCAAAAGAGTGGGTGTGGAATAGTTGGGCACCAGAGAGCACTGATGAGAAAATACATAGGCAAACAAGCGAATAGCAAACTAAGCTTTTGACTTGCAAACCAGAGGGTGCAGTGGAACCTACTGGTAAATACTAAAATGCCTTCACGCTTGTAAAACTTCGAGTTTTGACCAAAATGTTGTACTAATCATCCATCATAATGCGTGATGTCTTCAAGTCACAAGTGCGCCGCATGAGACTGTTTCAGTCAGCAATGGAGTAATTCTGCTCATTTTTCCTTTGCCTTTGGAAAATGATGCCTGTCGTTTTCAAAAACATCCATTTTGAAACACGCTTTTAGCCTCCAAACAACAGCAAGTAAACGTCACAAAATGGAGTGAAGTCGATTAAAGGTTCTGTCTTCTGAAGGAGGATCAATGACGAGCTGGAGGCGACAACGCATTACATGCTCCCTCTTTTTGTATGATGCAAATACCCAACAAATTTGAATCAATTTTCCCAACCTGTTTTTTTGAAAACCATTGTTACAAAGCAATGCCACTGAGATAATCAAGTATCTATTTATCCAAAAGTAGGATTCCGCTTTACTGTGTGAAAGCACAGATAAGGAAATACCTCACTTTGCTTTGCTGGGTCTGCGTAGTTGGTAACGGTGGCTCAAAGATGGGTCATCTGTTAGTGATGCTGTTACTTTTGTGGGAGTTCTTCATTAAAAATAAATAAAGGTGAGCATATCTCACCCTGATCTGTTTGTTCTCTTCCCGTAGTCTCTGCACATCTGCCTGCAGTCGCTTGTACTCCTCCCTGATCTTCTTCACCTCTCCGTCATCCAGCGAGGCGCTGGACGCCATTGGCAGTGAGGCGTACTCCGTCTTAACAGAAGAGGTAGAGGAATGCACAGTGTGGTAGATTTCGGGCTCATGCTGCAGAGAGAGAGGGATGAAAGGCGGGAGAGACGTGCGGACGGGAATGAAAGGCCAAAGAAAATAAATAAATAACGCTGGTAATGGGTGAAGAGTCGGTAATGGTGAGGATGTGTGAAAGTGCTTGTGGTAAATCAAAATGGTGATAAGCAGGTGAAAATGTGAGGCCAGATGGCACTTACCGCTTTGTCATTTTCAAGAGGCATCTCAAAGGCACATCTCAGCTTTGAATCCATCAACTCCTCAGGCTTGGCCTCCTTCCACTGTTTATTTCATCATAACAAACCCATGACAGATTAGTGAACAACTAACATGATACTGCTCTACTGGACACAGAGAAAAGCAAACTCACTGCACATCTTTCTTACATACAATCAATTAAAGAGGGTGCCAACTCAAAAACAGTACCGGTAAGTTAAAAATATTCTTTGCGGCCCCATTCCTCTAAACACGTTATTCTGATTCATACTGTGTTTGTGGAATATGAATTAAGCGGCAAAAATCTACCCGTTTTTTTCCGCCGCAGGGGGCGGCCATTTTGCCAACTGCTGTTGAGTGAAAGCGGCAAGAGTACCCAAGGGCTCCGCTTGCGAACACCACATGCCGAACCCAGAAAACATAACTGCGATTGGTCATTACCTCAGTCCTTAGACACTCATGTCATTTTTGGTCGACAGCAACTGGTAAAATGGCTACCCCCCTGAGATATATATAAAAACAGGTGGATTTTGCGGCTTAATTCATATTCAAAAAATGCAGTATTGCTGTAACCATTGTAAATAGCACAGCCACCTTATGTATGCATAAGATGCATATATGCAACTTATATTTATACTGTGTACAGTTTCTGAAACATTTATTTTGTGCATGCAACACTTTTTTTTCTCTTCTCTACCACATTTATTTTGTGCATGCAATACTTTTTTTTCCTTCTCTACCAGCTCCCCAATTTTGCTGCTGTAGCCTGAAAATTTCCCCAATGTGGGACAAATACAGGTTATCTTATCTTAAAGAAAATTAGTGACTTCCTGTTTACCCCCAACCCCCACCCTATTGTATTTAATTGACCCGTTCAGGGACAGAAATTACTACAGTGGACACATCTTATCATGTTATCATTATTGGTGCATGAAAGGGTAAAGTGTTTATATTAACAGTGGGGGCGGCACGGCGGAAGAATGGTTGGCACATCCGCCTCATAGTGCAGAGATCCAGAGATTGAATCCAGACTCTGGCTTTCCTGAGTGGAGTTTGAATGTTCTCCCCGTGCCTGTGTAGGTTTCCTCCCACGTTGCAAAAACATGTATTGTATGTTAATTTAACATTCAAAATTTTTGATAGTGAATGTGAATGGTGTTTTGTCTGTGTAAGCAATAAGACTGGCTAGCAACCGGTTCAGGGTGTATCCAACCTACTGATTAAAGACAGGTAGGATAGGCTTCAGCATGCCGTTGTGAAGAGAAACTGTCCGGATAACAAATGGATGGATTAAAATTGGTTGACTTATTTTTACACTTGTCCAGCGATTATTAACATTAAAAAGATGCATGAGGCGCAGCCGCGAGATATTTCTATTACACCTTCATGACTCAACATTAATCCTAAAAAATTTGTGTTTTGTTTCTCATTTAATAGTGACGGTAGTATTTTGATGTAAACATGCTACTTCACAATGTTTGCAAGATTTTATGAGGTCAACAGGATGATTCCAGAACACATAACTTCCATACATCCATCATTTCCTAAAGGTTTCCAAATTTGTAGAACCAGAAATAAGCCACCGTCCCAGAGTGAATTGTGCTCAACATTCGAGGTTCCACTGTATGAGTTATATCACTTTCTGAGACATCTATCGAAACCGGTCATCCAGTTCAGTGGAATACATCTGAATTATTTAGCTTTCTGGTGCAGATACTCACAACGCCCTCCATGTCAGTCATGTCATAGGGAGCCAGCATGGACAGCACCATGAATTTGTGTTTACTCTTCTCATTGGGGTCGTAGTCGAAAGGCTGCAGCATAACTGTATCGAGAAAGGAATGTCAATTTTATTTACTCATATACCGGTAATTAAATACTCATACTTTAAATAACCTACAGGGGATCCCCTGTTTACGATGGGAGTTCTGCTCTTACAGGGACAATGTAACACAAATTTGGACAGAATCAGTTAAAATCTATCACTAATCTATGATAATCTAGCAATAGTTATAATTTACAGTAGAAATTCGTATGAAAAACATCGAGGCCCATTTCTGTTGACTTGAACGGAACCTTTAACCAATTAATGACGGCTTTCATGATGGTGACAGTTTAGTTGAATGCATTTGTTTCGGTTACTGTTAACTGAAATCAATCACTCACACAGTTTGTTGTGCTTTGAAGTCAAACATTACACTAACAAGACTAATTCGTCAAAATAAAGCCATCTGACAGGTGTCAGTATATCCGACACGACTGTGAATGCTGACCAGAAACATTGATGGAGGTTCCAGCGTCGATGATGCCGCTGTTTGGGCGAACACAGTAACGGCGAGGTGCGGTTGTCTTGACTTTGAAACACACATTTCTATCTGTAGGGTTGGTGAGCTTCAGATTGGCAGTGACAACATCGGTGAATGGTCCTGGAGATGAAAACAAACACACACACACACATTTGTAGACATACAGATATGCGCATATACACTGCGTGAGAAAGAGCAATTGTCAAGTCTCCTAAAAGCATGAAGGGCAAATATGCTATTCTTCAATGAGATTAGGACAAAAAAAATAGGACAGTATTTGTAGATCAATACTTTAAAACCGAAAATAATCCTCCTTTTTTATTCAACAGCCTCCAACCACGATTAGTGTGCTTATTTAAAATGTGAATAAATCGCACATTAGCGTATAATAACGAGGATGTAAGTACTGTAAATGATTACAAGCTCAGGACTGTAGAAAGAGCATGTTAAAGACTCATGCCTGACAGTTAGGTGTTAGCAAAGCAGAAGAAAAGCGGACGTCAAAAAGAGTGAAATCGCAGCGCTTAAAGCCTGATAAAGGCGCAGTAAACGAATGTTATGGACGGCAGGCCTTTTCTGACGCTGCAATGACAGCTAGCTCGCAGTTAAGCTAGCCAACACGGATATTAAGATACTAGCCTGTAAACCTGAGCACACAGTTGGCATTTCAACCTAAAAGTACACTATGCATGCTCTTAATGTGCAACTTGCTTGACAAATAACAACAATGAACACAACTGGCGGACACGAAAAGGCAAAGCAGGGGCAGTGTTGTACGACTTGAGCTTGTAGCCACCGAGGCGTCATCGGCCCTGCCCTGGTGGCGTTACCTCGGAATTTCAGCTCGTGTTGCGGCTCCAGCACCAGGACTTGTTCTGGTCTGGCCATGTCCCAGAGTTTCTTCCTTGTCGGGGCGGCGACGGCAACAATTTGGATCACAGGTAGCCGGGAGAGGCGAGCCTGCAGCTGGTTGCTCCGGAAGAAACAAAACTGACGTTCGCGTCTTCCTGCGAGACGAGAAGGGGGCGGACTGCGACTACGACTACGGATATAATGTGAATTGGGCACCCGGTCTAACTGCCTCCCGCACTCACTGACTGCCACCGACAGCTGGTGGAAGCTAATTTGCTAACTATGCTAGCAGCGAAACGAGGGTGGTGAGGACAAGGTGGACTTGGTGAAGGGGCGGGAACGCGAATATTATTACTGAATATATTCATTACATTATTATATGCGGTACAGTTTATCATCCCTGATAATTTCCGTTCACATCACTTCCCTTTTCCACTTTCGAATTATTTTAGCAGTTTTAATGTAAATGCGATCAAACTTCTTGAGGTTGGGGATTTTTGTGTGGTTTTGTATTTGGCAATTTACGCTCTTCAGTAGACTCTTCACATCAATTTGTAACGTTTCCTCCTGGCCGCTTTTGGCTAACTGAAAGCCATGAAAACGGGACAGTCAAAAACGCTTAATGTAAAAAGCTTGGAGGTGAGGAGTTCCGGGATGATGGTGTTAAGCACCGAGCTCAAGTCCACACGGAGGATGGTGTCCTGTATTTGGAAGCTGCTTTCAGGCCATTCGACACTGGTTAGCAGAAAACTTTTTTCAGCCTCTCTGCATAGCTTCTCTTTGCCATGTTTTCCTTTGTCAATTGGTTTCGGGCATGTTAGTACAATGCCCTATCTCCACTTCTAAAGGGGCCCACTTTTGCTTTTAAGCTGCCTTCGCTGCCTTAGTTTGCCAGTGAACTATGGCTTGTTATTGTTGAGGGAGCGGAAGGACTTTGTTGGTACACACGTGTATGATGTTACAGTGTATGTATATTTGTCGAAGCTGCCAGTTGAAGTTTGAAAGACGCCATAATAGTCGGTGCAGTCCAAGCATTCTTGTAGTGCAAGCTTTGCTTCATCGGTGCATCTCTTAACAATCTTGACAATAGGTTTTACACATTTGAGTCTGTACCTGTATGTAGGGATGTGGGTGAATTAAACAGTGATCAGAAAAGGCCAGTGTTGCGTGGGCAACAGTTCGGTGTGCGTCTTTACGTGTCGCGTAGCAATAGTGCAGATGTTCCTTTCTCTGGTGAAACAAAGTGCAATTTATATCTGGGAAGTTCACGGTTAAGTTGTGCTCTATTAAACTCACCCAAAATTATAAATGGTGACTCTGGATGCTTTAGCTCGAGTTTGTTTACTTGGTCAGCCAGCGTTTGAAGTGCTGTGTTCACGTTACCTGGCGATGGGATGCAAACACCTGCGAGTAGGAAGGAGAACCCACGTGATGAGTAGTGTGGCTTAGTTTAGAAAGAGCGGCTCCAAGTCCCGGCTACAGCGTGCGTTGTGCTTCGTGGCGCCAGCGCACCATTCTTCGTTATAGAAGTATATTCCATCACCTTTTGCTTTCACCGATAGCTCCGTGTCGCGATCGGCTCGGATAAGGCGGAAGCTGGGCAGGTGCAGCGCGGCGTCCGGGTGGCGGTCGTTGAGCCAGAACACGTCAAAACATGCGACGGTTTTGTGGGTCATTGTGAGAAAAAGTTCATCTATCTTGTTTGGCAGTGAACGAAGATTAGCAAAATCGATCAATGGGAGCGGGTTAAAAATCCGCGTTGATGTAGATTCACTAACGCGCCGGCTCGCTTCGCCCGGCTCCCGCGGCGTTTACATGCTCCGTACAGTGCAGCCGCCCCGCACAACTTTTAACTCCGGAAAACCTTAATTAATTGATTGATTAATCCGATTGTAGACTCCACAATGCTTAGTGAGTCTCCTCTCGAGTAAGTAAGCGACACCCGGTCGTCAAAAACGAACGAAAATGACAACATATAAGACACTAGGGAGCGCGTGCCGGCGCCATGGTCGATGTACCGCTGGCCTTGGCCGATGTACCGCTGGCCTTGGCTCTATAAAGGTTAGGAAACGTTTTTGTTTTTTTTGCATGTCCTTATGGTCGTAAGTAAGGTGAATTATGAACGGTCAAGTAGTGTTCTAAAACGTGACTTTTGAGGTTCACTGTATCCTTATAAAAGCAGACTGAAATTATCTTCGGTGTCTAAACAGGGCACCCGTCAAAAAGTCATTTGAGGAACTTCATGCTCAACTCTTTGAATAACGAATTCATATCAGATGTAGAAAGGCTGTCAAAATAAGTGAAGCTTGCATGTAACGTGTTGTGTCATTGCATGTGCAAGGACGGACCTGGCGCTGTCTTCACACCCCCCCGCAAAAATCTTTATTTCTCAAGAGCTCCAATTCAGAAGACTCATAAATGACGCATACATAAAATGAGAGATGACTCTGATGTGCAGGCTAGGAAGAAGCACCCACCCACCCACTGCCCCCTCCACAAATAAAGTGAAAAATATTTTTGGTTGTTTTCTGGGAGATATTTTGGTAGCAAAAGAATATGACCTGTGTACAAACAAGGCAATGTTTTGCATCGGTTCATTTTCCCTTTTAAAACCATCCAAAATGTATGCGAGAAAACAAAACAAAACAAAACAAAAAACTTCAGTTCAAACGATTTAACTTATAAAGCGCACACTGTTGAGTGTACAATTTGCAATATGATTCTAATAAAATACTTTTGTTTTCATATACATTTCATATATTCATCCTTTTGGGGGGTATGTATCCAAAAATAGAAATTTAAATCATAACAAGGGGGAATATAAGGAAGAGAATTGAACCAACAAAAAGAGCTACAAACATACTGTATGTCCCTCAGAGAGAGAGGGAGAGTTCGAGAGGGGGGGAGGGCAGCCTGGGGATGAAGATAAAGAAAAGGAAGTGGAGAAGTGAGGGGGGGATTAATTGGCCAAGCTATACAGCGCAGAATGACACCAACTTTAGCTCATTACACACGTACAGTCGTGATCAAGGCACAGGGATCTTCTAAAAGTTTTTTTCTCAGTAAAGTTGTACAAAATAATACATTTTACAGTCTGTACAAGAATAATAGTTCAGCAGTAAAGTAAAATAAACAAGACAGATGGGGAGGGATGGCAGAGGAAGGAGATAGTGTCCTGTTTGTTTTCTGCCATTTTCTTCCTCCCCGTCTTTTTTTTCCCCCCCTCTTCAGTGCAGATGCAAGTCAGAGGAGGAAACGGTGGTTGGAGGGAGGGAGAGGGGGGGGGAGAAAGCGAGCAAGCACGCAGGGCACAATGGCACACAAGTCTACACAGACCCCCAAAAGTAAGGAAAAAAACCAGCTGTGTTGGCAAAAGACTTTTCTCTTTAACTTAGATACTGTACTGGATGCTTTTTGCCCTGTTTGCTAAGTCCCTTAGAAGTCTTCAACTCAAATGCATGAATAATGATCTCTGTAGTCAACTGGAGGGCTTCTTTTCTCCGTTCCTTTGTCTCTTGTGTTCATTTCAAATTTCAGCAGGGGGCGGAGGCCCACCTGTTCCATTTGCGGAGAAGCCATCAGAGAACGCACCGCCTTCTTTGCTCGTGAAACTTTTGTCACCGCTGTAACTGGGCTCCAATGGGTTGAATCTCAAAGCATATAAAAAAAAAAAGTGGCTCTTTGATGAACAGGTTCTACTCCGCAGAACAGTTTGTGGATTTCTGTTGCGACTCGCTAAATGCAGATCGGATCCATCCAAGAGCGTGTGACCAAATGTCACGTTTGAATATCACAATGTGCATATGTGACAGGAAAGACTGCTGTCTGTGTGTGTGTGTGTGTGTGTGTGTGTGTGTGTGTGTGTGTGTGTGTGTGTGTGTGTGTGTGCGTGTTGTGTGCATGCTCTCATGTGCAGTTCGATTCAATATCTGAGCATGACACTTGTATTTCGGTCAAGCATATAGATCTGTTCCCATCTGTGCGCAACAGTTCTCTCGCTCCATCAAAGTGGCAACACTCCAAGCGGCTGCAAAACTAAAGTGAATTCCAGTCCAGACTTGTCTGACAGAGGAGAAAAGTGGCCAAAGTGAGGGTTGGTTGTAGACCACGCCCCGTCAGACTCGTCCATCAGAATGGAGTTAGCAGCGAGGGGAAGTTGGCATCATGTACTGCTTTAAGTGTCTTTTTGGCATGTCTGTGGAAGAGTTCAAAGACTCAGGGTGTTTCCCAAGTTTGTTCTTTTTGTTTTGCTTTTTCCTTTTTATTTTGCCGTCCCATCACAAGAGCTCGTACTGCCGCAGGTGCATCCTCTGGATGATGTCTCTGCAGTCGTTGAAGACACGGCGGATGTTTTCCGTGTCGACGGCGCAGGTGAAGTGGGGGTAGCAGTAGTGCCTCCCGTCCCCGCTGGCAGTGCTGATCCTCTGGAGAAGGAACAGAATGACACCATCTCAGTAATAGAAGGAGATTGCCGCTGTGTCTGAGTTTGTATACTGAAGGGAAAAAAAAACTTTGAATTTACTGAATTCCTACATGTTGCACACATCGGTTTCTCATGATTACAATGTGTTCAATTGATGTGTATTTGACAATTTATGTATCAGAAGAAGATGAGGAAAATTGCATCAGGTTACCACAACTTAATCATGTGCAGCCAATGCACATGATCAAATTGAAGGGGAAGTCAACTCCAAAATGTTCTTGACAATATGATATATATTTTTCTGAGTTTGGTCATGTAATGTTCACAAGATGGGCTGGTGGACTGGTCATTGCCTGAACAACTATGATGTAATTTTCAGTCGCAAGTGGCAACATTTATTTTTGAGTGTGCTTTTCCGACTGCAATGAAAAAGGTAAGTGATTTTCAATTGATTAATTAAAATCAAAGGAAAATATGTTTCAGAAGGACAACTAGTACCTAATTCCTGTCTTGGAAATTATTTCAATTTATTTGTGGAGTTATTTTTTGTTAGCTATGAATCGCCTCTATAATAAATGCAGGACATAAAAAAAAAACGTTTGAATGTATTTGTCAAAGTGATTATTTTTAAACTTTTTTTTTCCAGCAGCTTCCATAGTTCAAAGCAGAGAGCCACGTAAGTGATTGCCAGATGTAAAATGGTGGAGAGGAAGATTAAAAAAAAAAAAAAAAACAATGTGTGGCAGTGCTGACTTCCCACTTGACCTCACAGTCTTTGTAGAGATAATATTCAATCTCTGTTTACTACTTTTCAAAGAACTAAGTTATTTCAGCGCATAACCCCATCAAAAATCAGCAACGTTGGGCTTCAAATTCTGCATGCAGTATGCATTTATTTCAGGCAAAATAATTTTGTTCGGTTCCAAAAGCTTAATTTGTGTTGCGTTTGTCTAACTGCATTTAGGAGAACAGTTCAGGGTTCACAGAGGATGATATACTAGGGTTTAGCGGTAAACTGACTACAGCTATTAATATAATGAGAAGCTGTTCAGATAACGGATGGGTTTGAGTTAATTTTCAAAATTTTTTCTCTCTTTCTTTTTAAATCATTTTCTTTTTACAGCTTCCATAGTTCAACGTCTGTCCTAACTAATGTACACTGCTTGGAAAACCGTGGATTCAGTTTTTGTGTTGTTTATTATTGATGCACAATTGAGAACTTTTCTATGAGCCGCCATGGGCATAATTGTGTCTGGAGGGATGCTACAGCTCACTGACAGAGACTAAATCAACAGCGCCCTCTTTTGGTAGCTGCCAAGGTTATGATGTATGGATCGGAATGGGGGGATAAAAACAATACAATACATGCTGATTTATATAGCGCTTTCACAACAGCGGCAGCTGTAACAAAGCACTTAACAAAACAGTTAACAAAGTAAAATAATAAACACAACACAACATAAAACATGGACAGTCGTGTAGTCCTAACCACTTTTCCCCTCATACGCTTTGTTTAAAGCAGTTTGAGATGAAAGAGGAGAGAATCAAAGTGTCCTTTCACCAGTGGATCGGAGACGTCATGCTCAAAATGTGCACACGTCGGCTGCAAGCTAAGTTTCAAAGTCAACAAGAAGCTGTAGCATCCATTGACGAAAAAAGAGATTGGTTCACTTCTCCTGTCCCATGCAAATCCATTCCAATTCCAAGCGGTGAGTCTCAGTTCCAAATACGGCTCATCCTCAACTTCAGCAGCCATCCATCCAGCCGCACCAACGCAGACTGTCCAACAGCGCCGACATCTCCACTGAACAAAACAGGGCTGTGAAAAATGCTGCCCATTACAGGCGCAAAAAACACAAGCGCTCCAGGGCTGTCCAGCACCGACAGTCAATGGCGCCGACATTCCTCCCAATCAAAATCTGTGCTGGTACAGGCGTGCTGCCGAGAAGGCGCCACCACCAAGCACAGATTCTTCTCCTTTGACGAATGTCGTGGCCAAAAAACGCTGAAAACAGTCCACACCAGGTCCACATGACGAAACAACAAAAGTGACAAAACAAAAAGACAAAAACAACAAAAAAGAACAAAAAAAGCAAAGCTCTTGAAGAGCACTTGCTGAAGGCTGCCTACTCGGGCGCCATTGTCTGTGTCTCATGTGTTGTTTTGTATTATTTTGTCTTTTTTTTTTGGTTAACTTTTCTTTTGATGGCGGCGCGGACACCCGCAGCGGCTCCTCTTGTTTCATGTTGAGAGGGAAGAAATTTCATCTGTGCTGTATGTTACACATACAGTACATTTGACAATAAAGTTTATCCAATCCAATCCAATCTTGCTGTGACAGCCCATTTTTTTAGACTTCCATTATTTTTTGTAGTTTTAATTTTTTATTTTAAATTAGAAAAAGGTAGACCAGTGTGACAAAATGGATTGTGTAGCGTTTTCACTGTATTTTAAAAAGAGGTGTAAAGTATGTTGGATGGATGGCTAAGGATGAGGAGAGATGAGCGTCGGCATGGAGCGCATATGGACCGGAGATTCGGTGCTTGGAATTGAAGTGGATTTTCATGGGACAGGAAAAGTGAACCAATCTCTTTTTCGTCAATGGACGCTACAGCTTCTTGTTTACATTTTGAGCATGATGTCTGATCCAGTGGTGAAAGGACACTTTGAATCTCTCCTCTTTCATCTGTAATTCCTTACGACAAGGCATATGCAGGAATAGTGGTTGTCCATGTCTTATGTTATGTGTGGAGTTATATTAGCATATTTTGTTAATTTATGTTAACTGCTCTGTAAAGCGTTTTGTTACAACTGCAGCTGTTGTGAAACGCTACATTAATAAAGATGTATAGTATTGTGTAATGTGTCCATGAGTGCCTGAGTTGTTTTTTCTTTTGTGTTGATCTGTCAGTTGAGGAATCAATGTGTCATTAAATACGGAACAAACAAGAAACACTCACCAAGAATTCATCTCTTATGAAGTACTTAGCCCTTGTGACACGGGGATCTTCTGCAGGCTCTGGTGTCGCTGCAAGAACAATAAACAACAGAAGTGGATAACCAAGACAAAACATTCACACATTCAAACAGTTGAGACTGTTCATGGGGCGCATGGGCCGCGTAGACTCTTTTAGCAATCTGACTTTTCCAAAATCTTTCACTTCACTTCAGTGACCAAAATATTAACATATTTCCCAAGCATTTTATTTGCAAAGTAAAAATTTTAGAATCCCCATTGAGCAACAAGTAGGTATGAGCTTGGTTGGAATTTGAACGATTCCTGTTCCAATTCCTCATGTCTATTGCGTTTGCAAACAATTGTCTGATTCATCTTGAATCTGTGCAGGCTACAATAAAATCTCAGGACAACTGAGTTATCCTAGAGAGTCACAGTTCATGGATTTTGTAACACACTAATGACCCAAAACACACGGCTCAAAAGACAACTGGAGCAGTTTGTGCTTGAACAATGAGTCAAAATACCTGCTGGGAGGTAGACAAGTCACATTATTATTTTTTGATTCAAACACTAGCTGATATGGTTTATATTCTGTATGCTAACATTTTTTGTGAAAGTGTCTAGTGAGTTTGGAGAAGATTTGTACAAGGACTCCTCACCATCGTCAGGTGTAGTGTAGCGAGCAAATTCCGGAAAGTATTCCTCAATTTTGGACTTCCCTGCCAGCACTTTCTCTGCAAGGAGGTCCTGTTTATTTAGGAACAAGATGACAGAAATGGTTCGCAGCCACCTGAAGAGAACACAACACTTTGGATTACACTTTGAGCCAAATCCCAACTTCCTGAGAAAAACACTGGATTATTTTGCCAAATAACAGAAAACTTACAAAAACGCAAACATTTTGGTAATTCCCCCAACTGTTGTGTAACTTTAATGGCCGCCGGATGTTGTAAATAAATGACGTGATGGACATTTGATGCTGTTGTGCAGCATTTGTTGCTAGGGAACCCTCACATATAATTATGTAATAGTTGAAGAGAAAAAGCAGGACACTTCACAAACCAGATGGGAAAGTGACTTCTGAAATTAACTATATTACATTCAAAAAGCATTCACGATACTTTTTCTATACAGATACGGCCAAAACTATTAGCCGCTTCATGAAATCTAGTAAGACTATTCATTTCTCTAATGACCATAACTCAAAGTGTTTACAGTTTGTTTGCATTTACAACAAATAAACCAGCTGCGTGAGGGCAAATGAACATTGTTACTGATTTGCAAAAAGAAAAAAATGCCACGGCAAAAATGGTTATGCCAATGAAAGTTAATAGTTTAGTGTTTGTGTTCAAAAACTGACAACCACCTCTTACTGTAGGTTTGGTTGTGTTTTCTGAGGGACGGAAGCAGAAAATTGTCCAAGGTTGGTTATCTTTCAAAAGGTTTTGGACCAGCTTTGATGATTGATGAGGTTTCAGTGGAACGATGTGGAAGGTTACATGTTTCCAGTCTTGGCTTGTTTCAAGATACCTGGATTCTTTAAACGCGTGTTTGTGTAATTGGTATATTCAATCGTTCAGAGCAGGTGCTTTTCAAGGTGGAAATGTCATCCAAAGTTGTCACATTTTAAAGACAAAGGAATAGCTCCTGCAGCCAACTCTGTGGCGTGCCGTCTATTATGTGCAGCGATTCAACCCAACATGTTTGCCAGTGAGCCGGTACTACATAAGAGATTTGAAGTTAATGCATTCGGCGAGACAATTTCCCAATGGCAACATTGAATGAGCGACAGTCTGTTTGTCTGTTGCAATTATCTACGTAGTACTTTTGCTCGCTTCAACCCGTTGGAGCAATGTGACCCATTACTTTTTTTGGGTCTAATATTTTGATTGATGTTTTTGACTTATCTTTCTTTTTTTTTACATATCCAGAACAAGCAGTGTTACGAGAGGATTGCGCTAGTGTTCAGTGATTTCCATAACAAAATACTGTACAGATAACCTGTAACGTAATTGGCAGCTCTGCTAATGGTGGTCATTTTTCTCATTTGTACGACATTTCATTTTAAAAAGTGATGTTCAATTATCTACGCAAGCAAGTAGTTTTTTTTGGTTTTCTTTGTTTTTAACCTTAGACCTTAGTGCCTGTCTTGAAAAATCAGCTTTATATTTTCTTTTTTTGTTTTTTACTTTGGGCAATTTCTCCCTGTAGTAGCCTTCACCTGTTGTTCCAGATGTTCTTGAAGAGGTTGAGAGCCTCCTGCAAACGGTTGGTCTCATTGTCCTCTCTGATCACCATGTTGTAACTGCTACTGGCCACCACAAAGATAATGGCCGTCACGTCTGCCAGGAGGAAGACACGAAAAACAGAGAAGTCACAAACTCGACGATAACGTTGTGGCGAGCGAATCAAGGGGCAAAAATAAATAATTTTAAAAATGACGCCACACGCTACCATTAAAGCACTGGATCCATTTTCGGCGCTCATCTCGTTGACCACCAACGTCAAACATGCTGTCAATCAAGAGATACAGTAGGGTTCAGAGGTGAAATGCTGATACCACGTGGCTCTCTTGGATAGTCATATATTGGTGAAATTGACTGAATTGAGTAAGCTGTGCTAAATAAATCACCATTAAAAAAGTTCAATAAACTGAAATTCCCTATCGCTGTTCAAAATCAAACTTCTGGATCTCCCTAAAATGGAACATTTTCTTTCAAGCACTTCAAATGCTGGATGGTGTCAGGGAAAAGTACATTTTAAATACATTTGGACTAAACAGGCGAGAAAAGTTCATTATTTCAATACATAATTCATACTTTTTTATATTTTGGTTGACTGGTTACCGTCAAGATTTTTGTTAATTAATGAAAATTGGGTATCTTGGTTCTATAACCCCTCCCATACCCACCCACACCCACACCCACACACACCCCCAACGCAGCTTATCATTACTCACTTAAATAAAAGCCCAAATAGCTAAATCTGACTTACGACATATAGACTGAGGTGTTCGAATAAATGTACAGCGATTTCAACGTGCCGAGTGTTCCCTTGATGTACCAGTATTGGAGAGAACAAGATTCAGTTACTGCAGCACTCGAAACGGATATTAGGTGCCGGTCGGCAATCTCTTTAAGCTCCTGGTAGGCATAGCAAATGTTCACAGAGCCCATAGTGTATAAACAAACAATGAAATTGAACAAAAAGAGCGCTGAAGACGATAGCTGTTAACCCAACGCGTCTACTAGCATTACCGCTGACCGCCACGCCTCATTAATGAATCCACGCGAAACGAACGTATAACGAACACAACTGTTCCCTAATGAGAACACATCCATGCGAGTGCCCACACTTGCACCGCGGCCAGCAAGATGACTGACAGGAGAGCTGGTGAGACAGTGCGACTGAAAACTAACGACGTATATGCCCCAGTAATCAAACATGAATGGAAACGACCGCTTATCGAGTCCCACGCAATTCCCAAATAGTCAGCCTCTAATGTCTATACATGGAAACCTTGATAAATTAACAACTCTGTTAGTAAAGTGGGTGTTCAAATGTATGTCTTCTTCCATTTCACATTTTACGAGCTACAGGTAACTCAAACGATAGGGACTGTGGTCTGTGGCGTAAACAAAATTAGCTCTCTGGTCATGTTCGCAATATCGCTAAGTTTCCTCGCACTGCGAGAGTGTGAGCCAGTGTGAGCATCCATCTTAATGCACAAATAATCCTGCGTTTTCATTGTGCGACTCACTGTACATGTAGCAACCCAACATTGTAATGTGAAAATATAATTTTTGAGCATGGGTTGCCCTCATTGGTGACAGTGCGTCTTGAACCCTGTGCCCCCCGCTTCCCAAGTTTTTCTGTTGCCTCTGGGTAGGATACAACACATTTGTCCCCCCACTCCTCTGACATTTAAAATAGATTACTACTTGTTGATTTAATTTTTATAATTCATTTCTAACAGTTCCAAATGTACTTGTTCATGTTCCATCAGAATGAGACACAATGTGAGCATTTCACAAACATTTACTTTCAACTGCAATTTGTTGGGTAAATCGCTTTGAACCCTGTCAAACATCAACAGATGAAGTTGTAATTTCTTGCAACTGTGCAGGATTTTAAAGGAAATGATGATTGTTGTTTATGATCTCATTTCAGAGGTGACAAGTTGTTTAAAACCCATGGTAGGATTTGTGATTTTGACTTACTGGAAATTAACTTTATCCACTTGGAATCTCGTCTCAAAGATCCCTGATGTCAGTACTCTGCACCGGAGCAAATCCTGGTACGGAAAAAATAAATAAATAAATAAAACAATTGAATAGTTGTTCAAATCAATGATGAACTTGCAGTGAAAAATGTTTTTTTTGGTAAAAGACAGCTAAAAAAGCAACGTGTGAGCAAAGACTCACCTGGTCTGTTGGAGTGTAGTCGCTCTGCTTCACTATGTCAATCTTGTCTAAAAAGCTGAGCAGAGAGATAATACAAGGAGTACTATTAGACAGCGGTAATTATTTATTGCGATACATCGCAAATTCAGTCAATGAAAAATTTCTAACGAAAATGGCCCAAACGTGTATTTTCGGTTCCCGGTCAAAAGACTGGGGGCCAGTCCACCCCGACGTGCCAGTATACCAATGTGCAAGAACCCTGACGAGGCCACAGTTGCGAGGGCCCTTTATAGCTGCTCGCAGCTCTAGTATTCGTTGTATTTTTCACGCCAGCAAAGAACTCCTTTGTACACTCTTATGAGAGTCAATGTTAATATGTTACTGAAAATATTTTCAATCCCTTTCCCCCCCACTTTATCTGAAAGAGTCAAAGAATAAAAATAACTTTAAAATTCAAACATTTGAATGAGAGTTTTGGTAATGGCAAGCGAAAGATTGAGCTGGCAGTGAACTCAAATTTATTGCTTAGCGGGACTGAGTTTGAAGGACCTTATTTGGATTTTGTGTGTGTAGATGCAATCGTAGTGGATGAAGTTGTTAAAAGACAATGTGGGGTGATGACATGGTACAAAAGAGAGAGAGACAAGAGGCATAGTGGCGTCTGTCTGACATTACTGAGCACATTTCAAAAATAGCTCCCCGGCGCCGCAGCCTCCGGCATCGTTACCACGGAGACCCAACCACAGGTGCTATTAATAGTCTATCAGCTCCCAATCTGGTGAGGCTGGAGTGGCTCCAGGAAAGACAGACAGACAGACAGACAGACAGACAGACAGGAGGTGGAAGAGGAGGAGAAGCTCTGGCTTTTGTGCTGGACCTGACAGCAAAGAGGGAGGGAAGGAACAAGGGACTGGACTGTACCACCGCAAGACCCACAGGGAGGAACAGTGGAGTTGGCACGGAGAGACTCGTCAACATTTATCAAACAAAACCAACTGTTGAAGCTCAAATTTCCATGCAGCTAACATTTTTAACATTGTGGCTAACTGCTGAAAAGCATTCAAGACTGCAAGGTTTGAAGTCTTCATATATCAGCCGTCCATCTCCTCCTCCACCTACTCCTCTTTTTCAGCATCCTTTGGCCTACAGATGACTCAGCCTCGGCCATGTTTGCTCCCGGAGTTCGATGTTACATAAAGCCAGATTGCTCCAGAATATTCTAGTCTTTATTAGTGACCCGATCAGATCACAATGCCTTAATCTCCTCACAAAGACAAGTACTGATGATCATGTTGTGAAGACCATCATAATGATAATGTTGAGAGAAGTGAACACACCCAGGCAGAACGCATGTGTCGAACATAAATAAATTATGATGAAGTTTTGTCAAACTTTGTATATCGTGACTCAAACTGGTCAAGACTTCATCATGATCAATACCAGGTGCGTTTTTTCAAACAATGATAGGGTATAACTAAGTGTTTGTTAGTTGTACGTGCTGACTCATAATAGCAATGAAGGACAGACCACCAATATTCAGTTCAGTCACTAGGTGTCAGCAAAGAGTCAAATCCTATTTTATGACAATGAGCCACACACAAAAGGAAAAAATAGCTGTTGAGGATCCACTTAGCTGCTACGTTTTTAATGTCATCCCTTGGATTTCAACCAAATCCTGCTTGCATCTTATTTTTAGATACAACAGCCAACACTGAATAACTGTTCTGAGTTGCGTGTGTTTGTACAAACTCACTAAAATTGTTCATTACATCATAATAGTGACGCATTCAGTTAGCTTTTATCAGAAACGTTCATTGAGTTGATTCTTTTTACTAACCCAATAGTCCCAAAATACTTCAACATAATTCAAGCTCATTTTATAAAATTACCCTTAAAATTGCCTTACAGATACTGTGTTCTGTGTACTCTATAAATACAGTTGAGTTGAGTTAAAAAACATGTACGGAGGTGTTAAGGCATGTTGCCCCTCGACAACCTACAGTATTTGGAACTAAAAATATCATGTAAAAATTACACTGAGCTACTTTCTGAGACAAAAAAAAGTGTTAATACTGCAACTCTATTTTGTTGCCATGTCAACATTCTATTAGCGGTCATTAGAAAGGTCTCCATCAGGTCCCTATCCAGCCTCATCAGCAAGCTATGCAGAAGCCTGATAACGATCCTGATCATTTGAATCTGATGTGTGGAGGGGGGAGACCTCTAAATCAGACTCGATACGGGGTCTCAAGGACCGGACATCGGCAACCCTGGTCTACATAACTGCATGCATGTCATTTAAATGTTGGATTACTCACTATTGTGCACAGTCGATGAGCTGGTACTCGTTGGATCTTTCAAAGCACACCTTGACGCCCTCGTCCTGCCACAGTGTTTTTGCATGGTCGTAAAACTCCTGCAGAGGTAGTGCAACACAAAGCATACATTAATTGAATAGGAGGAACTTTCATTGTTTGCTCAATGGAAAATCTCTGGCTGGTTTAAAAGGGCAAAAAAGACAGGGACGAAAAGTCAGCTAACTCAATTAGGTCAACCACAAATGGTGGATAAATAGTAAATGTCACTTGCATAGCACTTTTCTATTTTTGGTATCAAAGCACTTTAGACAGTTTCCTCACTTACCCACTGATGATGCAGCTTCAGGAGCAACTAGGGTTTAAGTATCTTGCTCAAGGACACTTCGACAAAGTCGCAATGGGTGGGAATTAAACACCCAACCTCTGGGTTGGTTGATGACCACTCTCCCACTGAGCTGTGCCCCCCCCCCCGATTTAAAAATGTGTCCCTGGAAACTATTCAACATTTCAAAACATTATTTGCAATGCGTTAAACCATTTAGCCAGTTCTGTGTGTACCACACAGACATTAGTTAAGGACGGACTGCATTCCTCAGTGAGTGGTGACTTCCTTGAATATCAACAATAGCCAGGGTTTGGGGCCGCTTTAAACCGAAAGTAAAGGAATAAATAAATAATGCTAATAATAAAGTTTTATGTCATGACTGCAACATAAAGCCGGCGTCGCTTGTAAATTGGAATAGAGGAATCCGGCTTTGGCCAATCAGATATAACCTGAAATGCACATCTCCATCCAATCAGAATATATATAAATAATAGTTATGAAAAATACATATTATTATTACATTCAATCTTTTTAATACCAATAATTGTTTGGGTGTCAATACATCCTTTTCTGCCCAATGTCAAAACGTGACGGCAGCGTTGGCTACATAGAACCAATGTTCGATCGTACAGAACAAACTGCATGAGACACATTCAAATTGTAATGCAATTTAATGAATCTCTTTCAATTACCAAATTTAGTGAGGTTTACTTGATTCAAATTGGCCCATTTACTGCTCAACGACTTGAGGCATCCACTGTTAAACATGTTCACTGGAACGAAAAACGAAAGGTGGGCCCCTTGACTAACTTGTTGACACCACCAGCGAGTATTTTGTGCCTGGGTGACGCTTGTGTGCACGTCTGTCAAATGTAAATAGAGGCAGAGGTAGGGCTATGCGGTAATGAGGGTATATTGAATATAAGGTATGAAATTGCCTGCGGGTAGAGATTTGGACTCAATCGCAGTAATGCATGTTGATAATGTCTTTGTATCCCCTTCTGTGCGCATTGCTCAGTGTCACAAAATATGCCCAAATCATATCCTCGCATCACCTTGATGTCTTACGCTGTTGAATGCTTGTTGCACACAATTCCGCAAAGCATCCGCTAGTTACGAGATGTGGCTGTTTAGTTACTGTGGCTAAATATGATGCAAATGCAAAAGTTCACTTTGCATCCAGGTTCTACATAGCAAAAGTCATGAATTATCGCCTTTGTGGCAGCAAACAAGCTTCACTTCTGTAAGAAGAGTTTTGATAAAGACAAAGGTAAGCCTAGGAGAAAGACAGGAAGCCACGCCAATTGGTAAGCTATCGAAATGCAGTCGCAAAATACCGAAATAAGTGCTTGTATGAGACAGTGCTATTGTCGCATAGCTGTAAGTCTGGTGGAACTGCGTTACAACAGTACAGTCAATAACTAAACAGAAAAATAACTGACAATTAAATAATTGTGGAGAAAATAATACAGAATAACGTAGACAGCCACTGTAGACCGGGAATGACGGAAAACGTCACCGCACATGGCTGGGAGAAGGCACGGCTAAATAAGGTTAAAAGTATATGCGTTACATTACATATATTTAAAATATAAGAACCTTTATTACTTCCACATTGGAGAAATTTGAATTGTTTCAGCAGCAACCCAAGAAGACGTGTATAAGTATAGTATATTGCACAAAACAGAAACCTGACCGAATCCATCAGCTACGTTATTTGTTATTTTGAGACTTGTTTTTCTCTATTATAGCTGAAAACAGAATCGGTAAAGGCTCATTCATCCATGGACACAGTAATTTGAATGAATTCTAAAAAGAAACTACAAGCCAGTTGTACTGTTTTCATTTTACATTTCAGGAGTATAATCATTTTGTTTGCACTAGGGAGTGCTAACATTTAAGTCTGACTTGAAATTAGCACAATCAATATTTGTTTTAGCGCTATTTAACTAATTCTTCTTCTCTAATGGAGTACACAAATAACCTATTATAAAACGGATTAATTTGTGGAATTATTAACATTTTTGATATTGTGATATGTAGCATTATCGAGAAAGGGTATCAATTGATAGTGATTTGAATTTTGGGCCATATCGCCCAGCCCTAGTCAAAGAAAGGAAAAAGAAAAGGGCTAAACAACACTGAATATAGACATAACACTGACTTCTTACTTGCCCTTACACATGTTTTGTAGAGAGCACAGCATACTCTCTCTTCACTACTTTTGAAGGATGCCAAGGAAGTTTCTCCAGCACAAAAAAACCCCAAACAAACATCAAATATCTTGACAATAGGCTCCATATTTTGTGTGCAGCGTGCAGTAATCTCAACCAAAAAGAATGTTGTGTTTTTGAAGATTTTTCGTTCAAATACCTTCATTTATGTTGTGTTTGTCGGATACTCGCCCTGGCTCACAGAAGATGACACAAACTCCGGTGAGTGATTCATTGATTTAGCCGTGTTTAATGCTCAGTTCAAAGCAACGTGCACCGCTGGCACTAATAACATGGCGCAGAACAGAAAGGAGCTCATTTATAAAAGAGAGGAACTGTTCTGACCCGAGGGAACTATTTTTCTAAACAGCAACTAGTAACTAACTCCCCACTAAGACAAAGACGATAAGACATAAATGGTGGCCTGATGGCCCTGGGCCAGTATGACACTGTAAATTATTAACACGATCAGTATCTTCACATAAAGGACTAACACATTCATAATAACACAATTATGGCAAAATTAAAGGTAACATTTCTCCAAATTAGTCATTTTAGAAGTGTGTGACAAACTAGAGGCTCTTCGCATTAATCAATACCCAGGAAGTAGCTACCAGCTTCAAAAAAGTTTGGAGACCACTTGTCTACAGTATGTACATAGTGATATTTATTGTATTGGAGTGTTTATTTATGGGTTTTTAACTGTTGATTCAGGCAATTGTAATCAATTTTAGGGAAGCATTAATTATTCGCTAAAATTTGCAAAGGTTAGGCTCAGTCCTGAACACAAATGGTAGGGTTCCACTGTACTCTGATATAATGACTTTGTTCGTTCAGTTATTTTTTTTCCCCTCTTTGGAACGATGAGAGACTGTCACACGAATGGGCCACAACCTTTTAAGAGCAGCTAACCATGACGGCAGTCTCATCATGTGTTTAACAACATAGAATTCTTTCATAATCATGTCATGTGCTTGCAGCAACAATTAAAAAAAAAAGCTCATTTCATTCCCCTATCCATGTGTGGAATCCTCTTTCCTCTTTATTCAATTACAACTACTGCAACTAACCTGACCAATTTACATGAAACATACAATATAGTGCGGGTAAGTCAGGTACATATATTCATATAATAATCACCAGGAAATTGGAAAAACTTTTTTTTTCACATTATGAGGACACTATTGATGAGCATGTTTTCCCAAAGTCATTGGGTGATACAAGAGATGAAGCTCAAAAGGGAAAGAAACTCTGTTGCTGTCATAGGATCATACAAGCAAATGGAAATTTTATAACAGGGGAAGTGGAACAGTGCCCCACCACATGACACCGAAGTGGGAAAAAAAAGCGAGCTAACTTTTGTTCCAATTGGTGCCACAAATTCTACCAAGCAACAAGAGGGAATGGACGCAACTTTAGCCATCAAATGAATATGAGGAATTGTGTTATACTAATGATTGCCAGTTTTCTTGGTATTCAATAAGTGCTTGGTGTCAATTGAAATGTGTTCAAAGATTTTAAAAAAAATGACAGTGTTATGTATTTGCTCACGTAATTAAAAAACAGTTTAAAAACTTGCAAAGCTTTTCCAGTAGATAGATCGACAGACAAATAAAACAAATAACAAGGGCAAGGAGGTCCCAGAAGTGGCACCTGATTAACAGTCTCTTGGCTTGGACAATTAGATAATGAGAAAATCCTACTGAGGAATATGAGGCCCACACAGGTATCATCGAGTGATCATTAGTACACCTTAGAGTTTACTACAATTTGTCAAGGGATTATCACCTGGGATTTGGTGACACGTACCTGAAGGGAGCTGCTCACAATCAAGCATACACTTACATGCGTGTTTCCGCTTGTCACTGAGCAATCACAATTATGACAAAAATAGATTTTGAATCAAATTTTACAATAGCAATATTGCAATTTCACAATAAAACAAGTGCCTAGAGGGGATAGCACCAGTGTCCGCGTCATGATTTTTGTTTCATTTTGACATCTCAAATACATGTACTGTTTTTCAATGCAAAACTTGAGCGTGATCCGAATAAAACTCGCCTGCCAGTGACTATGAATCCAACAGCTTCATGTTGACATGACAGAGGTTTGTAAAGATGATACTTCTCAAACTACAAAATTCAGTGGTCTAATCGCAGTGGTTCTCCAGTGGTGGATCGCAACCAAGAAGTGGGTGGCCGACCCAATCTTAGTGGGTACAATATGCATTGTAGGTAGGACTTTTTTAAAAATCATTTTATTTTGAAATATTTCTTAAAGAAGCCTAAATATGATCCAAAGCTTTTAAATACATAATTTTGTACACTTAGGATAAGAAGTGACAGAGACCCCAGTCCTTGGTATGTTGTGAGGCGTGGCCCTTTTTATATTTTATAGTCTTTATATTTTTATACTTTTATAGATGCACCTTAGTCACATTCCTCCTGTGTTTGTGCTCTAAATCAAGAGGCCAAAGGGAAATGCTTTTTGGCCTCATTTATTTTTGGTCAGTCTTAGTGTTCAAACATTTACGCCTTGAAGTAAAATTCAATTTTATATCGATTTATGATGTTATGAATCTATGTTGTGCTATGAAAATGAAAATCTATTCAAAACGATTCAATTTTTGAACCCTGCCCTTTCTGTGGCGCAGTCTGGAGACTTGGGTTAGAATCTGTGTGGAGTTTTGATGCTCTCGCTGTGCATTTGTGTGTGTTTTTAGAGCCACTTTGATTACCATGTCAATGGTTGATTGGTAGTTAGTCCATGATGTACTCTGGAGAAGCGGTACACAAATTGGATGAAGTGACTTCTGGAAGTTAAGGAGGGCGAGGTTGAAACCATGGTAAAATACAATATTGGTCCCAAGGTGAGACCTGCTCATAATCACTGGATGAAAATAGGTCTGGAACAGAAAGGACACCCCTCCTGTTGTGTTAGCACTAGCATCTGTGCCTAAATTACTGCACTTTGTACAAACACACTAAAATGATCAAGCCTGTGCAAGAAGCAAATACGAACGATAGGTTCTGCAACAAAAAAATCTGTGAAAATTGCCAAACAAACGTTAAACATAACCAAATATTTCTTAGGTCACAAAATCCATCCATCCATTATGTGTACCGCTTATTCTCAGTAGTCATGAGTCAAAATGTAGTCATACTCCTGTGATCGGTGTGATTGTGAATATAGCGTAGCGCAATACTCACAACTGGAAACTCAAAATCCTTCTGGTTGACCAGGTTGAGGATATATTTAATCCGGTACTGGTTGTCTGGACAGGCCAACTGCACTGGTGGCATCAGAGTGCTCATTGCTGTCACTATTGTCTGTAGTAAAAACACAAGAAACAGACCAATGTTACATTTCAACGTGTACAAGCAGTAGATGTCATCGCAGCCGAATGAATACAATGCAATACAATACATCCTGATTTATATAGCGCTTTCACAGCAGCTGCAGCTGTAACAAAGCGCTTTACAAAACAGTTAACAGAACACACA
Organism: Hippocampus mohnikei; assembly: GCA_026261675.1. Classification (NCBI taxonomy): domain Eukaryota; kingdom Metazoa; phylum Chordata; class Actinopteri; order Syngnathiformes; family Syngnathidae; genus Hippocampus; species Hippocampus mohnikei. Next base: position 10,747,389 of record JAKGUB010000284.1, on the reverse strand, counting down.
ACAGAAAAACACGGACAGTCGTGCAATCTTTTAACCACTTTTCCCTCATACACTTTGTTGTTTGAAGTTCTTCATGATGAAAAGGAGAGAATCAAAGTGTCCTTTCACCAGTGGATCAGAGATGTCATGCTCAAAATGTGCACGTCGGCTCCAAGCTAAGTTTCAAAGTAAACAAGAAGCTGTAGTGTCCATTGATGAAAAAAATAGATTGGTTCACTTCTCCTGTCCCATGTAAATCCGTTTAAATTCCAAGCGGTGACTCTCAGTTCCAAATACGCATTGGCGCTTTGTGCCGACGCTCCTCTCTCCTCATCCTCAACTTCAGCAGTCATCCATCCAGAATGTATGAATCACTTTTAAGCTGCTTTTCCATTACAGGTTCCAGAACGCTCCGAACCGAGCGAGGCCGTTCAGGTGTGAAACCGGTATAACGGAAAATCGTTTTTTGTTAGTGATAGGAAAATGAAGCTTTGAATTTTCTTCACGAACAACTTGTGTGTGTGTGTTTTTTATTGGACTCTTCCGGATGGCATTCTCTGTTCAACATTGGGCTGAAAGTACACCGACTTGCCATATCATTAAATTTGAAGCTACATTTCCCCATCACTGGCTTTAGTGTTTTTTATACTGCTTTTAGTGGCTGATGAGCACTCACCTCAATGGCCTCTTTGATATTATTCTTGATATCCTGAATTTTTTGCTTCTTCTCTCTGAAACAGACACATGTGATAGTTAATGCATTATGGTGTGTAACATAGGCAATGACAACAAAGAGAACCCCATCCAACATTTTCATGATTCATTCTTATTCACACACAAATTCATTTATTAAGTCTCACCAATAAGCTGTAATGAAAGAGGACTAATTGAAAAAAATATTGTGCTTAAAATTCTCCAGTAAAATGCGAAAAGAAAAAAAAAGGAATACAGGATTTCAAATTTGACACTTACGGCTGAAAACTGACTTTTTAATTGAGTTGATAAATATAGAAAGGTATGGAAATATCCATTATGAATACAAGAGAAAATTGACAAGAGTGCCAGGGTGTGTATGTATAAAATCCCGATACAAACCAAACGTTGCAAAAATATCATGGTTAAGGGTAAAGCATGAGCCTTAATGGAGACTACTTTTTCTTACTTACCGTAAATTCCGGACTATAAGCCGCTACATTTTTCCCGAACTTTCAACCATGCGGCTTATACAGTGATGCGGCCAATTTATGTAATTTTTCTAACGGCCGCCAGGGGCGCTCGAGTAGAAAAGGTAAGATTAAGACCGGTCTTTATGACACTGTTTAATTCCGACACTGAGGACGGTGACTTCGATGGCTTCAGTTCACAGGAGGAAGATGAAGACGGCTCACCGTGATTTTTACAAGTACCGGTATGTTCTTTTACCAGACCTGTTATACTGTGTTGCTATTCTGTTGCTAGCGTGTTGTTACCATGTTGCTACAGTTTTACTGCCGCGTCACAGGCACCGTTTGGGAAGAAGGTTATATTATTATTATTGTTAAGTTATATTTTTAAAACTTTGAAAACTCTCTCTGTGTACCGTCTTTCTTTGTAAATATGTTTACATGTTTTAATGTGGGCACATGCGGCTTATATACGGGTGCGGCTTGTGTATGTACAAAATTGGTTTTCCTCTAAAAATGTAGTGGGTGCGGCTTATAATCAGGTGCGCTCTATAGTGCGGAAATTATGGTACTTCTTTTCTGATTGATATAAAAATGATTTATTAGATATAAAACATATCACGGGGTAGGACTAGATAAGTTCTTTACTTCTTCCTACTCCCTTGAACATAACTGTGTTGAATGATGACTGATTTCTCTTTCCTTTTTACTATTTTACCTACCTTATTGTCAAATTATTACTGTATATGTTTTATGTTCAATAAATAAACAAACAAACAAACAAACAAAGCTTCTGGAGTGCCTGCCCAACCATCAACTACAAAATTAAACAATGAAGTTTTTTGTGATTTGTGTAAGTCAAAAATGTGTCTGTAAGGGTGTGGAGCTAATTTTATGTTGAATGCTTTGCCCGCTGCATACGTCACATGCATATGACCACAAACTGAGAAATGTCGAGTCTCACCCACTTTTTTTCTTTTGTGTTTTGGTACAAGACATTTGGACCCTCTCTCTCACTCTTTCGCTCTCTGTGAGAGATATTTCTAAGAAAGGCGACCGGAGAGATTCAGTCACTATCTTTCACCATGAATGTTACAGAACAACACACCATGTGTTTACTGTGTCATTTTAATACAAATGACACAGGACCAGACCACAGTTTTCAGTTTCTTTCCACAGAGTGAAAGCTACACACTCTGGTTGAGTCCTTTGGCTATCAAAACAAAGGCCACACAATTTGGCAACCACGTGCCCCTGACACGTCAAACGCTGCTACGTTGTTGCTCCTCTCTCTCCATCCTGCCGCAAGCTCAGCGATACCTTAACAGTATATTGATTCTGTGTTATCAACATAGGAATATAAGTATCAATTGGGTATTGACAACGCCCATTAAGTAGCGATACTAAAGATGGACTCCAAGCGCGCTCTGCTACACTGCGACTGATCGGAATCTGACAGGACAAGATTGAAGCTATACAAGCAAGCTTTATTCAAGGGGGGTTTGAATTGAATGGACAACAAAACGTGTAGAAATTTAAAGTAAGAGAGCCCACTCAGCCTCTTGGATCACACACTGTCAGAGTATAGTGACAGTGAATTTACAAATGCACCTTAATTTATAAAGTAAAAAGTGCATGTGTCATTTCCACAACATTGGGATAAGTTACCGTATTTTCCGCACTAAAAGGCGCACTGTATTATTAGGCGCACCTTCAATGAATGGGCTATTTTTTTCATATGTTGCACGCACTGGACTATAAGGTGCGATCTACAATGCATCCGCTACATGGAGCTACAGCTCTTTATTTGACTCAAGAGGCGTTCGTGACCGCCTCCAAAAAACGTAAATTAACAATTACTTCAATGAAACTACAAAAATTGAAAATACATCAAAACAAAAATCAAAAAATAAATTCTATAGCCCCCCAACAGAATTTATTTAGGCATTTCCTTGAACGTAGCTGCAACAGAACGATCAGATGTCAGTAAATTGTAGGAGACTGGACTGTGTCAGATTTCTGTGTGGTGCATTTGACAAAGAAAAATCTCATGTTCAATTTGAATGAAGTTTGTGAATGATTTTTTTCATTAATTATTGACACTTCTCTCATGTTGTTTTGAATGAAATTGTTGCTAGTCTTAAGTAAAGTTGAAGCATACCTAAAAAGTAATCGGTATCATATTGAATCAAAATTGTCTGGCATTGCTAGACATCATTTTACAGGTATAGGACTGACAGTACCCACTACAAAGTATTCCAAAAACTCTGCCCTGTCTTAGGTGGAGCACAATGCATGCTGGGTGAAACATTGTGTGTGTGAGACAGTGTGAGAGCAATAGCAGAGAGACAGAGACAAAGCGAAAGAGGCTAAGACAGAGAGGTTGGGAGACAGACAGAGCCAAGATTAAACATGCTGCAGTAGCAAACAAGAGCAAATGTTAAAGTATACAACTTGGGTATGCGACAATGAGTGCGGTTCCGCATTACTCATGACCCTATTTTTGTGTGATCGCATCACGCCAGGTCTGTTTGAGCTCCTCTCAGAAAAATGTGCTCTGGCTGGTTTAAAAATAGGGATTCTGCATCTACATTTAAATGTGACGTAAAGTGGAATCTCCTGGATTGTTTCATTTTAGATTTGATGATTTGCATTAAGTATTTTGATGTTTCTTGCAGGCACAGCGGGATATCTCAATTTTGAAGCCCCCAAAAGGTGTTGAAAAGGAGTTTGATTTTTATTTTATTTTTAGATGCAAACAAAGTTACATCCAATTTGTTTTGTACAGTACCGTAGAGCATAACACGGGCCAAATTTGTGATTATTTGAAATTTTCTAAGGCGGCAACTTCACTGTGCACATTTCAGTTCCTTTTCATGGTCACCTGATCATATTTTTTTTCTTAAAAACTGTTGAGTTGAAACAAAGGGGCATTTAAGCCTGCTTTCTGAAGTCTTTAAAATGTTAGTACTCCCTTAATTCTTTACATACTGATAAAGACCATTTGCTTCGGTGATTGTGTTGGTGGCGTGGGGGTTTTCAAGCTCTTTAATGACATTGGTCTTACTGATCTAAAAAGATTAGAATTTTCTTTTGTCACAAACCCATATGACTGCAAAGAGAATCTGGTGTGTCTGTGAACGATTAAACTAAGAAACAAACGAGGCAATTTAAAACTTAGAACCAAATGAGGACCGGTAGCTTGAGTAAGAAAGACACATTTGATGCTCGTTGAACTCATTCATGTGACAATAATTTGTAAATGGTAATATTTTGTGACAAAAATATTTACTGCTGCGCAGGTGCATTGCAGGATGTCAGGGTTGATCATCCTTTGTTAGTGAACAGGATTCCACAAGAACTGACTGCTATTTAACTTGATGGGATAGGGCAAGAAAGAAACCATCATATGTTAGCGTGAATCCAGAGTTACAACCAGTCCACACTGGAATCTCTATCTCGTCGATTAATATATAATGTGACCTTCTTACATTGTGTTAAAAAAAAAAGTTACGGACATTATTGTGGACGTGACATCTATGTCAGCTTTAGTGTGCATCACATGTCTGTCTGGTGGGCACTGCAGTTCGAATTCTATGTATCAAAGTATTTTTTGTGATGTATCTCAGAGTTCGCCCCAACCCTAGTTGTTAGTAACCCACTTACTTAGGTTAGGGCCACTACTATAACGCCAACATGATCACCCCATCTTCCAAATGTCACGGTCGATTGTAGGTAAACAGAATTTAACATCTAAAATCAAGCAATTTTAAAAAAAAGAACGCTGGCGACAGTTTGGCTCATAACTCAATCAGATTCTAGCACTTGAAAGATCAGTTTTGAAGAAAAAAATAATTTCACCAAGCTACTTATTTACTGTGAAAAACGATTACCACCCTAATCCATAACAGAAAACAACATTAACAATTTCTGAAACTTTCCTTAACTGGGACTAAGAATCAGATGTGTGAAACCATGAACCCTACCAGCTAATCCGAGCACCATCACATATCTGCCCGGAAGTGATGATTCCCGATGCGTTTGTGAGTGCGGTAAATAAAGACAGTCACACAGTCTCACGTATTCATGCTCAGTGTGCACACACAGCTCGCAGTGTTGAGGAGTCATGCGCTGGGTCATACGCTCATCTGCCTCAGGTGCAGATTGAAAACTACAAATTTGCAAATGACTAGGTCTCAGTTGAAACCACCAGAGTTAATTCAGAAGCTCCTCATGTGCAAAGTACTCAACGCTGCTGTAAAAAGGAGACCAAAGGCAGCACTGCAAGTTATCACCACGGCACGATGCTGGACAACAGGACATTATTTCTAATTGACAGTGCAGAAAATGCACATAACATGATTATGATTCTGTTCCTGGTTTGGTCCATGATAGGTCAAGAAATGGGTCAAAATGTTGTTTGGTGATTTCCAAATAAATGTGGAGGACTACAGAAACCTGAGAATATGTACTACGTGAGAGGCTGAAATTTTGAACACTTGGACAATATAAAATTAAAGATGAGCTTAAAATGATTAATCAATTATGAAATTACCCTTGAATGTCATCATCGATTAGCTATTGATTCATAATTGCACCTACTTCAAACTTGCTTTAACGCTAACTCTATTCTCGCAAATACTTCAATGTTTCATACCAGAGTTACCGTAAGTACAAACCCTCTTTCAAATATATAATCACCACCGATAATTTTACACCTCTTACCTTTTTAATACTATCCGACCAAACAAATTTGTAATACCTTAATGTCGATAATCACATTAATACCATATAATATAAACATTTTGCCTAATATAATCACCACTGATACTTTTACACCTCTTACCTTTTTAATACTATCTGACCAAACAAATTTGCAATACCTTAATGTCGATAATCACCTTAATGCCATATAATATAAACATTTTGCCTAATATGAATAAGTGTGTGACAAGCTTTTTTTTTAATTGCATGCTAATATTTTTTAATCTCAATTCTGCAAATTTTTAAATGCCTGATTTTCGTGAATTGCGTAAAAGTGATGACACGCTTCCACCAGCAGCGCATGCAATTGGTCAAAAATCAGCAAACACGCAATTTAGCAGACCACACTTTAGGTTCTGAGTTAAAGAACGCGGTCTAAGTAAATCATGCGCAACACGCCCACCAGCAGTGTGCGCAATCTGTAACACACAACTTACTGTCCACTATTTTGGGATCTGAGTAAATCAGGCCTCTGTGAGCTGACTTTCAAAATAAAACACCCGATGCTAACATCAGACAATGCGCCTACTTTTCCACCACCAACTTGGGGTGGCATGTGACGCCTTGCTGTTTGTTCTCAGCAATATTCAACCATATCGGTAGGTAATGTTATTCTTGTATTAGTTTATAATCTCATCCACCTTTGGTCGAACACAGTTGGTGTTGTACAAACTGGGAATAGGATCTTGTGGATGGTATTAAAAATAAGAGTAGAAAAGCCATGGCAAGCAAGCATGACTGTAGTTATGGCAGCGAGATGCAATATATCGAGACTACACGATTTAACAAATAGGATGATTGGCAGCTTCTGCCCCTCTACACCAGTATTATACTCACTCTGCATTGAAGCCGTTGACATGGAGGATCCTCATCTGTTTCACAATTGTGCTCTTTCCTGACTCACCAGCTCCTGGAAGACAGAGAATTAAATGTTGAGGTTATAACGAGAAAGACTGCACACCACAAAAAATGCATTTCACTGTGGTATAATAACACTGATCAAGAGATAATTTCGATCAGAGATGGCTTTGTGTGTCCCTGAACATATTTTTACTGCAGATTTGAAAAATGTCTATTCTTTTCCTAGCACATAAGGTTTTTCATATACTTTCCATGCATCCATTTTCTAATTAGGCTTTTTCCTCACGAGGGTCGCGGGCGTGTTGGAGCCTATCCCAGCTCTGTTCGGGCAGTCGGCAGGGGATGCGCTGAATTGGTTGCCAGCCAATCCCAAAGCACACATAGACGAACAACCATTTGCACTCAGAGTCACACCCAGGGACAATTTAGAGTGTTCGGTTAACCTGCCATGCACGTTTTTGGAATGTGGGCGGGAACTGGAGTACCCGGAGAAAACCCACGCAGGCACGGGGGAAACATGCAAACTCCACACAAGACGGCTGAGACCGGATTTGAACCCACAACCTCTGCACTGTGAGGCGTATGTGCTAACCAGCCGCCCACTGTTCCAACCCTGAGATATTTTCATTTTTTGTGTTTAAATTTGACTGAGAAAATCTTGTGCAATATGGATTTTACCACACATTACAATTTTAAGCTATGACGTTACAGAAAAAAATGACACCTGTTGCTGACCGTAACCCGTATTTGATAAATATTCCAAAATAAATTAGCAAATGGCATCTTATTATTATAAAAACTCGATGTGCTCGAGAAAAAAACGTGCAGATGCGGAATCAGGGGAAATAATTCATATACTGTATCCACATGGGTCACTGCACCAGCGTCTTATTATTTTTATCATAGCATCTCAGTGAAATTGCCCTGATGCAATAATGTGGCATAAGTGATGACCCATTACACCATTTATGTGCTTGCCAACAATGAATAGGTGCATAATCTGATCACAAAGCAAGGTGGTCTTGTGAATTTATATTGTATTGAGATATCGATACAGTATATCTATATTATCTATATCCATTTATCTATCTATCGATAGGTTAACTAGATTTTCGTTGTGGACAACACATTTGCGGTTTATCAGTGTTTTCTGAAGAATTACGTTTATGATTTTCCCAATGCATTTGAAAGTATTTTGTCCATATTTAAAATTTTTGTCATGCAGCTGCATCGGAAACGTGTGATCCTCTGTGCTGCCATTCACTTCTACTATAGGGTGCTGATTAAAATTTGCATACCACTCCATCATTTGAATTCACAACACACTTGATCAGCTCTTTCTCCGCTCATTCTTTATTTTATCATTAATTGGGCTAACTTTCGTTTCGAAAAAAAAATTCAAGACTGAGTAAATGTTGACAAATTATTTCTAGGTAACGGAACAACTATCTGGACACAACCATGGGAAAGTCTGATTTATCATTACTTAAATTCCCCCACAAGCCGCGTTGTCTTTGAATTCTCACTTTGAGGGTTTCTAACGGCAGCGTGACAAGCTGAATTCAGCTGTTTCTGTGATTTAAACATCCAGCCAAACTAAGTGACATCGACTAGTTATCAAAAGTTGGTGGCCAACTGGCTATGTCGTCATTGCTTCTGGCATGCGGCAGACTCCCCCCCGATCCTATAGTACTTCTTTGTCCAGTAAACAGGACGTGGGACAAATTTTTTGAATTTTAAAATTGTATTTTGCCAAGCGGATTTTGTATTTGAGTTGCCTCAAACAAAATGTTCCCATCTTTCCTATCTGCACGACCTGTTCTATTTGAATAATATCTTTAAGAACAATCATCTGAAGCCAATCACATTACTTAGCAGCAGCGGTTTTGCACTCTGCCTTTTTCCGCTCATGAGATGAATTTGTGGTGGCCAGGCACATGATGAGAACATGGACCTGTTTGTCGCTTGGGCATTTTAGTGGCTCAGCAAGCTGCCGCTCATTCCAACTTAACTCATAACATCATGCGCTGAAATATGACCGATGACCTCATGTCATTATATCAGCAACCCCCGAACCCCCGCCACCCGCCCCATGTCTCTCCCATCTTAGCGTCCCTTTCCTGTGCTGTACAAAAGAAGAAAAAACCAGGAGGACAATTGTGAAATCTACTATGTCCAACATGAAAATACAAATGGAAGCTTGCCAAATACCATGCAAGTATATAAAACGATTCTCCCTATAGAAGTCATAGTGGCTATGTATGGATGTAGCTAGCTCAACTAGTCATAGCTGCTTCTGTAGCTCTTTAGACAACAAAAATAATAAGACAAATCAGTAGATCATCTACTGGTTGCATCCAAGTACTGTACTCCATCTTTGCAGCAGCTTTAAAACACTTCTTGAATAGTAAGTGTACTCAAGCTGTTGATTTTTTACCCATGAATTTCATGCATGCTGGGCCAGGACTTGGTAATGTCACTTGGTGAAGAAACAGTATGCACATTCTTGACCTCCATTACAAAAAGGTGAAATGGAGATGATTGCCGTGGGAAATAATTCAAGAAAACGTCAAGTTTTCCCATTGTGCAATCAACCCCCGCAGCTTTAAGTTTGATACGGGTAATATATGGATTTTTGCTAACAAACTTCATGCTGTCAATCGATTTAGACAGTCTCGTCACATCTGACCAATGAAACTGTCCCGAGTCCGTGCTCATATTGAAACTTCCTGTCAGTCATTTGCACAATTTAATGGGAGGCTTAGATGACGAAATCTTTTCACAGAACTGGCCGCATGAGAAGTGTCAAGTATTAATGAAGTCACAAGTCGCACAGTGATGATGGCGGGAGTGTTCACTGAGAATTCTGTTGAACAAACGGGGCCAGTAGGTTCGCTTCAAAAGAGTATGAGTTCTTAAGTCGTTTTGTTCATACAAGACTGTTTACAGTGGTGAGATTTGTGCCCTGGCATTTGTAACTATTTTTCTCTTTAGACAAAAACACAGAGGAACCTGTACTCAGTTGGAGCGAACCTGCTGACCCCCCCGTTTATGCAACACAACTCTCGATCCCTGTAACACACATTGCGACTCCATCATGGCATCACTGTGCGATCATTCATTTTTAACACTTACAAGAGCAACTGTTATATTGTTGAAGTTTGCCAGGGGATCCAGACAGCATGGAGCTGTGTTAAAATACCCACTGATACCAAAAGGCTTCAAAGTGCCTCACAATGAAGAGGTCTGCACAACAGAGGGTGAGGCGTAGAAAAAAAAGTAGTGTGTTTCCGGTAACCCGACCGACCGAGAATTTCTACCTCAAAGAAAAACTTTACGGTCGGCATTTTTTCAAACCTTCTACATTTTTTTGTAATAATAGCCTTTCAAAACACTTAAGGACGCTTTACAATCAAGACAAGAACAATAAAACCACAGACAAAATTATAAATAACAAAAGGAAAGATGAATTTAGAGCGTTTACATTGGTGCAAACTCTCGCGATATTCACGTTGCGCCGTTTGCCCATTCGTCTGTCAACAACATTGAATCATGGCGGCGGCCACGATCTCCGATAACAGTTTAAACCGCGTTTTGTGTGTTGCAGTCGCATGCTCGCACCATAATATTAAGAAAATAGCATCCACTGCTGCATCGAAAAGATTCAACGAGGCAACGGCGGCGGCGACGTTCGAAGTCGGCCGCGGGGAGAGGCGGGGGGCGGGCGTGACGGTGGGACGGGCGGGGGTGGTGGTACGGGGCGCCGGTCGTTGGCCGGTCGTCTACTCTAGCCCCCGCCACGAACACCCAGCGCCCGCCCCCGCGGCCCGACCCCGCGAGGCCGGCGGCGGCGGCGCACCCCGGCCTCCCGAGCCCGGAGCGAGAGCGAAACCCAAATAGGCTCGCGGCGGCGCAGGCCGCAGAGCGGCGGGACGACGGCGGCGGGAGGCGTCGCGGGAGACGGTGTCGGGCGCGGGGTCGGTCGGTGCGCTTCGCGCCACCTCCGCGTCCCGCCCGTCCCTACCCCCGGTCAGGCGCCCGTCGGCGTTCCCCCGGCCGCCCACCCCCGCCGACCCGCGCGTCCGCGCGCTCATTGACGTCGACCCCCCGTCCGCCTTAGTGTTACGGCACCCTAGTCCAGGCCGGGCCACGACCACCACGGGCCGTCTAGGTCGCGGGACGCAGAGGTAACGAGATGGCTCTAACACCCAGCCGCTGGGTACCCAACTCGCTCGCCGCTGAGCGGGGGTTTCAATCAGTGGCGATTGCTCTCGGGAAGCTTGGCTTCCCCTAAAATGTCAAAGAATAAGTGATGAAATATATGAATGTAAATGTCATTGTGTGTACATGTCATTGACTAAATATGCGCTACAACGTGCTCAACTTTTGCTCCGAATCAGCTTCTTCTTCTTACTGGTTACGACGCGAGTCCCTTCTCCTTCACGCCGCAGCTTCGCTGTCCTTTAAACGGTAGTGAGTTCAGAGTAGGTTGTCCCAATGCGTTGAACGGAGACGAGTCATTGGATACAAACTGGTTTTTGTCCCGCCCACGGAGTTCGGCGTCTATGGGACTGGATGGCAGTGGGAGGGTACTGGACGCCAGGCTTTTCTGCATCAGATTGGATGCCTGTGTGCCAGTTCAATTGACATTGAAATGAGCCAATCACCGAGCTTTTAGTGATTGACATTGAAATGAGCCAATCACCGAGCTTTTAGTGTAGGCGTGCGAGCATTTTTTTCAACTCTCATTCTCTTCCGAGTTGAGCTGGAGACTTCTCCTAATCATTTTAGCGACACTCTTTGTTGTAAACAAACAACTAGCGACAAATTAATCTTTTATTTCTGGTGGGTTTTATTGTAGTTCCTATAGTTGTAGGACACTAATTAAGTACGCGGAAAAGACGCCTTGTTGGTATGACAGGGTCACAGATCATTTTCTTGAAAAGGAACGGAGCTAGAGTAGAATTCGCGTATAAATAAACGGACACATTTTATGATGTCGACCAAAATTGAGCTTCCCCTCTTTGACAGACGAGCATCCGGCACTGGTTTCAATGTCTCCGTGTTTTATGTTTTATGGTTATTTTGTTTACGTTTTTGGTGGAGGAGGGAGGGAGAAAAAAAGATTTAAAAAAAAAAAACTTTGTCCGACCTACCGACCCTATGCTGAAATTTCATGTTACCGGAAACACACTACTTTTTTTTCTACGCCTGACATTTTTTGGGGAATCCCGCAGGATTACTACGGGATAGGAGTGAACTTTACCTTAAATCACGGGACTGGGAAGGTACAAGATAAAATGTTCACAGGAGCAGCTGGGGTTTATCCAGTAGGGAGAAAACAAACAAACAAACAAACAAACATAACTTGAGACAGATGCACAGCCATTTTGAATGTAGCTGACTTCCAAAACGGGAGCAGTATGGGAGTGATTCTGAAGGGGAGCAGGACGAGATGGTCACTGGTTTCGACTACAGTATTGTGATAACATAACTGTCCTGCTTGCTAAATTATGTGCCAGCCAACTTCCTCTCTCGTTTACTTAATTCTCATGATACACTCACTTGGGCATTGCTGAAAATTACAATTATCACGCTGTGTGGGGGCAAATAAACAATAAATCAATGTGAGAGTTCCTGAGAATTAGGGTGCTCACTGTTGCTCAACTTCAGCAACATTAGCACGGTAATTAAACAACATTTTAGCCCACCAAAAACAACACAATGTGTCATTGTTAGATGGTTGCATCCTCTGACTTCACTAACATTTAAAAATGCAATTTCCGAGTCAGAAACTGGAATTTGTTGTCAACACCATGTCCTTAATCACTATTATAATTGGACAAATATTGTAGATCTACAGCTGTGAAATATACCTACAACCACATTGGTGATAGGTTGTACAAACGTAACTTCTCGACTCTAAAAACAATATTTACTATAAATATTAAACCTGGGGGGGGGGGGGATTTCGAGAACGCCCGCACTGCTGGCTGGGTTCCTTTCACTTAAATGAGAGCCACAGCTGGAGCTTTGGCGGTCACCTATCCCAACGGTTATGGCCCCCACCTCTTGGGTGACGGCTTCAAGCGGCCTCAGTAGAGTAATGACGAGCCGTGTGTTTTCCTTTTTAACTGTTAGATCTTCTTCACCGCTGGATATAATAATTGTGTGGGTTTAATCGACATTGGATTACAGTAGAAACTGACAAATTCGCGTGACTTTTCACAGCACTTGCAACATCCTGGACAAGAGAGAGAGAGCGCAATGAGCGGAATCTCCGCGGATTGTTGTCAGGTCTGGCAGGCAACGTAGGAAACGTAAACAAAAGCAGAGCTGCTGAGCTAAAGGCTAACGTGGCTCGCCACCCAGATCGCTCCCTCCAACGCCAGATCCAAAGAAAAAAATGGGTGAACTGGAACTACAATTAGCAGGAAATCGCCATGTTTAGGACTGTTTATTAATCACGGAAACCTGGCTACATGCTCAGATTTCCGACACGTCAATCCAATTGTACATAAGAACAACCGCAGCACAAAATGACGTTTCACTGCCCTATTATGATGTTCAATAATGCACAGACTAATGAGGTATTCATAAAAGAGATGGATGAATACCTACTGTTGTGACTGTTATAATAATAGTAATACTTGTTGGAACACCAATGAGCACGGTTCGTTCAAGTCCAGCTTTGCAGAGAAATATTTGTAATCATTTGTTTTGATTTTGGCCCTTCTTCGCGTGAAAATGCCTATGAGCACTGATACGTTAGCTAATGTGTGTGCGTTTGTGTGCAATGTGCGTTGTAGAAATGATGACTTCTCAGGAAATAATTGAGTGATTTGTTCTTTGAAGCATTAACATTAAATATACATACAATAAAACACTTGCAGTCCTGCTGTCACATTCTTGACAGAATTTTTTTTTAAAGAAAAAATTAAGAACATCTTAAAAGGAATTGTTCAGGGAGTCAATTTCTAGCAGCTCTGTAAATGTGATGTGGTCAAAAATGTTGAGGCAACTAACTTTCACACTGGTGTAACCAAGAAAAAAAAAAGTTGGGCGCACCAGTGCAACCAGTACAAATGCTAGAATCAAGGAGTGCTAGAGCCCTATCAGAAATTTGTGCAGCACTATTAAAGCGCCACCAGCACTTTATTCAATGTTTGAAAATAGATTTATAAATTATTTTCTCAGCACCCTCCTATGTAGCGGTTTAAATTGAATAATTCATAAAATTGCAGACAGCATTTAAATAGAACTTTGAAGTTTACAATCAATCGCTCATTTCTCTATGCTAGTGGACCATTTCAGTCTGTCAAGTGTGAAGAGATTGTTACCGTTTATAACGACTACTTGGTCATCTTATCATATATTTGCCACTGCATCCAAAGTTTCTCGATTCTGTCAACTTCTTAGCACATCTAACTAGATTGTAAAATTTAATAGCTGAGCTAATATTAACTGAGTAGGGCTAAACAGAGAAAACAAACATGAACACGTCTCCTAATCTTTTCGGCTCCAACCCTTGCCTATTCATCCAGATCTCAACCTCCAAAATGGCAACCAGGCAAAATACCGATCATGTGATCAAGGGTCGATAGAGATGAGATAAAAACTACCAAATTGGACACTAGTAAATGCTTTACGGTGATGTCATGGCATCACTGTCTCATCATTGTCTTTCTTTTTGTAATCTGGCCTTTCATCATGCAGTAAATGTCCAGCACCTCAGAACAGAAACTTTTGAAACAACTCAGCAGTTCAGGACGAGATGTTAATTTTCTTCTTTGTACGAGTTGAAAGCTTTTTTTTTATATATCAAAACGGCTCTGCTATTAGGTGCAATCAAAACAAATGTAAGGGGAAATGTCATTTATTTTTGACAGCCAAGCGCATTTTTTTCATTTGGATCCTGCCCTTCTGCTTTGTTCACGTCGCCACAACTTCCTCTGCAACATGAATATGGGTGTGTCTTTCGTGCTGAATGCAACCTCCATGGTATGTTTGTCATTAAATATGCTGAGGTATTTAATAGAAGTCAACCAAAACTTTGAGGTGACAGGCCTCCAAATTAACATGGCAAGAGGAGGAGTTAATGGAGGGGAGCCCTTCAAGAAACTCTTTTGTAATGTGGAGACCCAGCCCACTTCGCAACACACACAAACCACATGTTGAGTCTGTTCACTTCTACAAAGAATTGTGTTAACGACAGTCAAATTACAGAAGTGGCTACTATATAACCAAAACAGTAACATCTCATGAGACAAGTGTTAGTAAACACCACAGACACAACGAAAATTATTGTAACGGATTGCCTTATTGTCGACAGTCACCCTCTGGATAATAGTTTGGTAGGCTCATTTTTGCAAGATCACTGCTTTCCAAGTGTTTGCTCTACTACTAAGAAATAAAACCACTTACCTAAAAGCAGTAGCCTGTGTGTTGCTCGGTAGATTTGTTTGTCTTTTTGGAGCTGCTTCTCTATCTTTTTGTTTGCTTCTCTCTGGGCCTTCTCCTCATTTCTCTGGTCTTCCGTCTTAGTGTTGCCCAAACAACCCATCTTCCCGCTGGGAAAGGCAAAACAAAAAAGGGGAGTCCAAGGAGAGGAAGAAAGGGGAAAGTGGTTTGGGAACACACGAGTGAGGGTAAATGGAGAAATAGCTCTAACGTGGACCAGTCTGGAGCCCACGTTTTACCCAAGTGTTAGACAGGAGAGCCACAAATACGGAGAAATGTCCTTCAACGGCCGGGCAAAAAAAAAAAGAAAAACAACAACAAAACGATAGTGGGTTGGAACCCCTCCGCACAGGTTGTGAATATTTGTAATTATGTCCGTGGAAGGAGTTTTGTTGTCCGAAAAATTGGAGCAATTGGTGTTGCTAACGTCACCGACAAGGCCGGATTCCTTTTCTCTTCTTTCGTGGCTTTTTCTTCCCTTCAGTTGCACGTTACTTTTGACTTGTCAACGGACAGCGACAACTTGGGGGAACCGACATCAACGACGAGGCGGTTGATCTCGGAGAAAAACAGCAAGGGGCAGAAGAGGAGCCCTGTGTGCATCAGTCCAAGCCCGGGTCTTGCGTCTCACAGCTGCCAGCGAAGGGGAGCGCAAATCGGCCTCAGTGTGGCGCTCACCCGCATGGTGGCGCGGCTCGGTCCCAAGCCTCCTTTCAAAACACGCATTTTTTACAGGTCCAATTGGTTCTGTTCGGCGGGGCTCTTGTTGTTAAAGGGTCCACCAGTCAAAAATAAACGAACGCCACCAAACCACAGCTTCATGTGTTATATTTTCATTGCTTCCGGACCACTTTTCTTCAGCTAGCCAAGCCAGAGAGCGACAGCCTTCTGGTCCGGTTCCGAACAGATGCCCGATTTCTACCCCTTCTGGTTGCTGGGTTTTTGCCTCCAAAAGAGGGGGCCCTCCTACGTGGGTCTCAAGCGTCTGTCCCAGGCGTGGTATTATCAGATCCTCGTATCACAAATGATACCGCACTGTGACACTTTTCTTCTGGCCGGTTCGGATCCAAATCCAGCATGTGAAGAATCCCGAGTCGCAGTTAAAGCAGAAAATGGAGGCGTTAAGTGTGTATGTGTGTGGAGGTGGAGGGGGCAGCCTCAAAATGTCTCCAGGTTTGTTGTTAGGGTGAAAAGCAGCTGGCTGTCAGGTTGGGCTTAGGGGAGCCTACATGAGGCCTGTAGGTGCACGCACACGGACGCTCGTACACGTACATGCATATTACTCGCCCATAGTTATGGTTTCGGTCGAAAAAAAGCTACAGGTCAGCACACCGCATGTGCGTTAACATTCACCGGGGGAAAAAAAGGACACAAGCTAGCTAGTCGTAGCAGCACATTCGCGCCGCCTAGGCCGCCCTCCTCCTCCTCTTTCGCCGCCGTTGCCGCTCCGCTGCCGGCCGAGGCTCGTGGAAGTCGAAAAGCAAGGGAAGCAGTGAATCTTCTTGGAGCGTATTCTTTTTTTCTTCTATTCCTCCCACTTTTCTCTCGCTCTCTCTTTCACAAGAACAGGAGTCTACATTGAGGCAGGGCAAGGCAAGATTCTGGGAGAGACGGGGTGGGGCCACGCCGCGCTCATTGAACCCTGGGAAGGAGAGAGAGAGGCGGTGACGCTTAGTGAGGGACCAGAGGCCGCTGGATTCATGGTCATGTGACCTGGCGTCAGCGGGCAGGCCGTGACATCACACCTACTTCCGGGTGGCAAAAACTGGACATCTTAAAACAAAGGTCAGAAAATATGGTCTATCACACTAGCTTGACTGTGTGCTGTCAGTCGAAAAGATGTGAATTGCTTCAAAGCGAGACAGAATGGCGACGGCTGTAGTTTACATGTCAACAGCTTGGTTGATTCAAAATAGACATGGTGGAAATTTATACATAAGCTGTGTTCCAATTGGTAGGTAAGGTCCTCCGAAGGACAATTGGCTGTGGAGGAATGTAGCCTACAAAAGTGCTCCGAAGCAGCCTTCGCTGGGGACCAATCTCCGTGGAAATGAGGGCCAGATTTGAAGTCTGGATTCAAAGGCAGCATGAATTTGGACACCCGCATGTAGTCGAGTCGTGCCAGAAGTCACATCATGTAGCCAACAAATTCGGCCTTTTGGAGGACGCAGCCTATGAATTTGGACAGATATAGTGAATATCATCATTGATTGACGGGCAGGCTAATTAGTTACATTTTCTGTTTCTTGCATTAATGGCACAGACTTGCTCTTTTGACAATGAAATGGATGGTTGTCTAAAGGTCTTGCAGTGCCTTGTTCAAATACAATTTAACTTTCTGGGTCAAACCCAATCTGACTATGAATTGAATTGAATAGATTCCTTTCAGAATCAGAATCTGAATCATCTTTATTGGCCCAGTATGTAGAACACACAAGGAATTTGTCTCCGGTATAACACGCTGCATTAGTATCATCATAAACAAGGACATGACAAATAGGTATGGAAGGACATTTCGTAATGTAAGTGAACCGTAGTGCGGTGGTACCACCCGGTGACAATGTGCAAAGTATCAAAGCAGAGCTAAAGTGATCAGTGGTAGAATACAATACTATGACAGTTTGTACAGTTGGTGCAGAAAATCATTTAACCATTTTAGAGTGACATTTTAGTATTTGTTATGCTTCCTATTTGACATGTCATTTCATTTCACATCACAATCACAGAGGTTATGGCTTGGTCAAATTTAGTGTTGACTACACACATTGGGATTTGCCATCATAAATATTGATCAGGTCTACCATCTATAATTGCTTGCCTCCACCAAGCAAATCAAATTGCAAAATCACAAGATAATTGCTCCAGAAAATCCTTTCGATCCATTCAAAAATCTACTCTTTGCTGATTTTGATTGCGAGGGAAACTGCTCATATTTGGCCTTATGACAGTATGTGTGTGTACCCTTTCTTAAGACCCAGTCTGCTTTTTGTGACTGTGCTCCTCAGCATGATAGCTGAAGAGTAATGGAATCGCTGACTCGTCGTATTTGGCATTCCAGATAGACCAAGGTCCAAGTCTGTATTGGTGCTCCTGATCTTGCTTTCATGAACATGGGACCTGGACATTACTGTGTAAACCTTCAGCAGGGTACTGCACACACATCAATAAATGGGCCTGATTTGAACATTTTTCTCCCTTCTTTTCAAGGTCAGCAAAAGCCTGATTATTGGGTTTCTCAAAAAGATTATCCTAAGTGCAGGCTCAATTAGGTATTATTTTCCTTTAAAATGAGACTAAACATGTATACGATAACAAAAACAAGTTATGGGCAGTAAATGGCCTTGGACACCCCTGCCGTTGACAAAGACTGGAGCGATGTGGTACCAAGTTGCAGAGGAAAATCTTTGTGTCGTGAGGCGAATGTTACTTGTATAATTTGTGAACACCATTTGATGCAAGTATAACAATAAATTATCGATTATTAATCGTAAGGTTGGGCGACACGGTGAAGGACAGGTTAGCACATCTGCCTCACTGTGCAGAGGCTGTGATTCCAAGCTCTGGTCATCTGGTGCGAAGTTTGCATCTTCTTCCCATTCCTGTGTGGCTTTTTTGCGTGTACTCCGGTTTCCTCCAGAATTCCAAAAACATGCATGGTAGGCTGATTGAACGCTCTAAATGGTCTCAAAGTGTGATTGTGATCACGAATGGTTGTTTGTCTTTGTGTGTCCTGCGATTGGCTGGCAACCAGTTCAGGGTGTATTGCACTTACTGCCCGAAGACAGCTGGATTAGGTTCCTTGACAGAAGTAATAATGTCCCCTTTTGATTGACACTTTAACAGTTTTGCTGAATTTAATAATGGCGGCGAGTTTGTTATTGTGGTTGATGGTTGCTGTGGTTTAGAACGGTACTGCATCTTAGCCTTTTCACATTCTTATGTAGCTAAACAAGGCAACTGAAAAAAACTAAGGTGTAGAGTACAATTGTATATGACATCACATGCATCCACCCATCCATCAATTTTCTATATAGTGCTGCTGTGCTTGTGCTCATTTGGATTGTGGGTCTTCGGCCAGAGGCAGGGTAGACTTTGGACTGGTTGCCAGTCAATTGTAGGGCACATTTTGACAATAAACCATGCACACTCAAAGTCACACCTACTCACACTCATCAATGAATTTATCATGCGTGTTTTTGTAATTTGAGAGGAAGCCGCCAGGAGGAAGAACCAGAAATAAGTGAATACCGTATAACAGAATAATAATACCTGTCTGACAGAGCCAATCAAAACTGTTAAAAAGCAGCATTTTTGATACAGATATCGAAATGGATCTCATTAAATTGTGCAAGCGTACCTAATGTTTTGATGAACAGTGGTTTGCATTCTGACGCTATCTCAGTCTACACAATATGTACATTATTGGGACACATCTGTTAATTAATAATCACTCATATAGTTTGGCTATAGCCAGAGCCTTTTTGGACTATTCAACTACGGAATATTCCCTTTGAAACCTACCAATTAAGCCAAATACAGTACCGGTAGTTTGAAATTTGAGTTACTGCACATTTAAAAACATCAAACAAACTGAAAAGTGTGATCTGGAATTCAACAGATGGGGGCAGCACTCTTCCAACTCTTTGCAGAACGCCGCCTTCGACTCTCAACTGAACAGGAGCCCTCAAGTATTCGAGCAGTGGTTCTTAACCTTGTTGGAGGTACCGAACCCAACCAGTTCATTGTTGGAGGTACCGAACCCAACCAGTTCATATGCACATTCACCAAACCCTTCATTAGGGAAAAATAATGAATCCATGTTGTACATATTCTTCTGACCACTTTCTTTATTTTTGCTCGACATGTATTAAATATAAATATATATATATATTAAAAACAAAAAACAATATATATATATATATATATATATATATATATTTTTTTTTTTTTTTAAATCAAATGACGTACTAACACGACAGTCACTCGTTGATGACTGAACACACTTTTTCCCCAGCACAGGTTGGACAAGCAATGTAATGTGATCATCTGCA
Organism: Hippocampus mohnikei; assembly: GCA_026261675.1. Taxonomy (NCBI): domain Eukaryota; kingdom Metazoa; phylum Chordata; class Actinopteri; order Syngnathiformes; family Syngnathidae; genus Hippocampus; species Hippocampus mohnikei. The sequence continues at coordinate 10,727,111 of JAKGUB010000284.1, read as the reverse complement.
GCCAGTGGTGGCCAACCGGGCGTGTCATAACTAATTGAATTCGACTCCTCAGGGTTGTTTTGAGCACAATAACTATTTTGGATTTAGATTCGAACACTGTTGGACACAAACAGCAGAGGTGACTATGGTTGTTTAAGAATGACTTTAATATCTACAGTATATACAAAAATGATATTTGTAAAGATAAATACATCTGGCACATGTGACCTTGACTCACAGGAAGTGAAAAATGAAGAACATAAGGATGTTGTCTCCCCTTCACGGCAGCTTCTTTTCACTTCTTTCCCATTCATCCAGAAGAGGCAGAGTAAGTAAATAATAATAAATAAATGTATTTATCGCACACATTTCATACACAAAGCAAATCAATGTGCTTCACACAACAAAAAGCAAAAACAATAGCTGAAGACATTCAAAGGCAAAGCAAAGAGAACAAAAGAAGCTTATTAAAATTCCTAAAACAATGTAGATTGATAACATTTAAACATATTTATAAACATATTATTTAAAGACATTGAAAAGTATAGGAAAGAAATCAAAGGTAGCCATTTGAAATTCCTAAAAGACTTTATTTTGAAATTCCTTTTAAAAATGTTTGAAAGATCTTAATCAAAGGATGTGAAAGTAGCATTGTTTTTAACCTGGATTTAAAAGCATCTATACTTGGGGCTGACCTCACTGCATTTGCGTGCACCATAACAGCTAAATGCTGCTTCACCATGTTTGCTTTGAAACCTGGGCGTAATGTCAGCCCTGAGAGAAGCTCAGGTGGCTAGGGTCCAATCTCTGCTCCTAACGGGCTTGTTCATCCTCTCCAAACTCATCCAAGCTTTCCTTTACACACTTTTCTTTTTACACCAAGAAAAAAATGTGTCTTTTCAAAACTGTTTCCAGAACGGTGAAAGGGCCATTGGCCAAGTGTTGATAGATTTGTCTATCAAGAACTGTGTATCAGTACTTTTGTCCCTAGAGTGTGCATGCCCTTAAAATGACAGAACTACTTAACACTGGCACACACTTAACAACGGCAGCAGCATGAAATTTCAAGCCAGGACTGGACTGGCACAAAAAAAAAATCGTGCTGGCATGCCCTCGTGTGTTTGCAATCCCATTTGTAACTTAACAAAAACATTGTCAACACTCACCTCAGGGTTTTGTGAAATAAAATGCACTCATATCCAGAACTTTGCTCAACACCTCATAACACAAGCAGGAGCAAGCCTAAATAACAAGTGACGTTTTGACGATCTTAATTTACTAAATAATGCAATTTGCGACAAAACCCCCCACAAAAACTGTTGATGAACATGTGGCAAAAGTTTGGTGAACATTTACGTCCTTGACTGAAACCTGATGAGAATGCAACATTTGCTACTTTCGAAAACACTCGCAATGATGCGAAGCTCAGTGTGATAGGGGCTTTCAACAAAGCAACGGCAAATAAAATGGCACTCTCGAATAAATTAAGATCAGCTAAATGTTTCTTTCGATTAGACTTGGACTTGGACTCTAGACTTGAGGGGGTCATTTAAAAGGAAAATAATAATGAAATAGCACCACATCAGCCCCAAAAGATGCCGCCCACCAGACATCTGCCCTGTATGCCAGATGGCCAGTCACAACTGTTTTCACCCAATTCACATTCATTGTTCAAATGGGTGACATTTATTTTCAAATATTGAGTTAAAATAAGAAGTTTTGCTCATCCAAACATTGATCATTCCTCTGTCATCAAACCGGTGCTTAATGGCCGGCAGCCATGAATATTAGATACACTTCCCCTCGCCCTGCAGCTCAAATGTGATGAGCCAGCCTTATGCCACTGTAAGCAAACAAAAGTGCAGGGTGATTATGAGCCTGGTGTCAGAAATGTAGGATGCTAATTAACTCATTCTGCTCAAAAGATAGACAAAAGTGAACGCTCACAGTAATGAGAGAAATGGCGTGACCGATCATAATAACAATTCACCAAGTTACTCTATTTTACGAACATTACAGTATATTTATGATTGTCGGTGACATAATGACAGCAGACATTCCCTGGAGGGAGATTAGCCCCAATTTCAGCATAGTAAAGGGGATGTTTGGTCACAAGCCATTAGTATGTTTGAGAGAGAAAGAGAGACAGAGAGAGGTGAGGGAGGGGAAAAGAAGAACTGAAAAAGAGCAGAGGCGCTCTTCATCCTCATACACGAGAGGAGATCTCTTCTCGTGCCCATTGGGCTCGAGAATCTCAAAGTTTATTCTGGCCCAGTCTCTCCTTCTTGTGAGACCATGAATATTTTCAACACATTTACATGCTTGTGACGACAATTAACATCATTGATATAAGTGAGGAAGATAAGCATCGTGAAAGGAGGAAGGAGTCATGGCCGGGGACTTGGTGGTCGGGATGCTGTACAACTTATTGCTGCCACTCACCCTGCTAGCTGGTGAGTCTTATCATGCTTGAGCCAGAAACAAATCATTAATAAAAGAGAGGGAATACCGAAACAATTCACTGTATTTTTTTCCAAATTTACAAGAGTCTATATGCATGGTTAAAGACAAGTGTGATGCATCCCACCGTGCATGGATGATCTTTCTCATGTATTCCAAAATATAAGAGGATACAAATCCAGCCAGTGGTCATTGTTCAATTTGTTTTAACTTCATTCAATTGTTTCCTTTAGGAAACAATGGAAATAATCCTTTATAGCATAGGTGTCAAACTCAGGTCCTGGAGGGCCAATGTCCTCTATGTTTTCCAAGTCTCCCTGTTGCAACACACCTGATTCAAATGAACAGGTTCAATGTCAGGCTTCCTCAGAGCTTGCTGATGATCTGATCATTTGAATCAGGTGTGTTGCAACAGGGAGACTTGGAAAACATGCAAGGCATTGGCCCTCCAGGACCTGAGTTTGACACCTATGCTTTATAGTGTCTTTCAAGGGATGCTGGGACGCCTAATATGCAGGGGCGCCGAACAATATTTAATGTCTTAATCAGCATGTATCCAGTCCTTCACAAACTTATTAGCTCATCTGTCATCAAAATGAGAAGAGATCGTCCAGCATCATGTAATACGTTAATGCTGACTATTTCAAATTCAGTAAACACTCATTGACAGAAATTATGAATTTCAAACTGAATTCACCTTTAATGCACACATTTGATCTTTCATGACGAGTCAGAAATAATCATAATATTCTTGCCTCACAAGAAGAGTGTTCGTAAATTCAAACAAGTAAATATAAGATGAATTGAACATTTTATTGAACTCATGATGTATTGTTAAGCTCCCTTGTGTGAAATAAATCAGACCTATATTATGATTCCTGCTCTTACTATTCATAATCAATAATAACTAATAATAATAATTATTATTATAATTATAATCCTAATAATAGTTATTATTATGATGACAATTATTATCTTGATTATAATTGTCCATACATCTTTGCAACTTATCTTCACTGGGGTTGTGATGTAGTGTATTATTATTATTATTATTATTGTTGTTATTATTATTATTATTATTATATGCAGGGTGCTTTGTTATTTTTTCAATTGAAAAATGTATAATTATAAATGTATATAAATAATTCAGATTTTTTTTTTGCTTTAAAAATATAGTAATAAACGCCAAAGAAGAAACACGTGCACAAAATCCGTCCTCTTTAAATCATAGATCATGGAGAACTAGCGCATAAAAAGACTAATATGCCAGTAAAATAAATATTGTAGGATGTAATCGAATCTTTGAGAAACACCTGCTCTCTCTCTCTCTCTCTCTCTCTCTCTCTCTCTCTCTCTCTCTCTCTCTCTCTCTCTCTCTCTCTCTCTCTCACACACACACACACACACTCATCACCATGATTTTTTAAAATTAATAATAAATTAATTAATACATAAGTATACAATTTCCTTTTCCTCAGGCATTGCTTAACTTTGATGGCCTGTTTTTAGTTATATTTTTACGGTACATGTTTTTAATGACTTATCATAATCAAAGCTTGCATAAGAAACAATTGAAAGTATTTGGTCTCATTAAAAATAAAGTGTTACATGAATAAACAATTCATGGCACAATGGCAAATAGTGTGGAACCCCAACGGCTGATCTTGATTAAATAAAAATAAATTGTTTTCTCAACGCAGCTGCCGCTTTCCGATACAATGGACTGTCTGTTGTCTACTTCCTGTTTCTACTCACCTTGCCACTGATGCCAAACCCAAGTTTGCTCACAATGAAAGGTGAGAGTCCTCCCAGTTTTTAAGTTATTCCCATTGAAAACCCAATTTACATTTGGAATTTAGAATGATCCATCTTCTGTATCTACCCATCATTTTTCTACCGTTGTTATCTTAATCAAGGTCACAGGTAAGCTGGACCCTCTCCCATCTGATTTTAGATGAGGGGCATTGAACTGTTTGCCAGCCAATTGCATTGAAACCCATGGACAATTATAAGTCTTCAATTAACTTAATTTTCATGTTTAATGGAAATATTTTTAAAAGTCTTCCACTGTCAAACTGTAGCGATAACAAAACCATCAACTTTTTTAACAGTCATACAACTGTGAAAAAAATATGGCGTAATTCTCGTGCCTCCCATATGAGCCTCATGCATTTTAATTATTCCACATTTTTTACCGTCATACAAGTATGTTTAAAAAAAAGGGTCAACCACTGTTAATAATGAAACAAAACACGTAACTCAAACTTGGACACCTTGAATCGGTATACATGAATATTTGTTTTAGTGCTCACACAGCAGAGTGTAGTATCCAAAAATAAGGTGTAGTTATTAGGATGAAACTTTTAAATTATGATTTCATTTTCAAGCCAATTTAAAACAGAATGTTATTGTGACTTTTAAACTCTGACCTCAACATGTATAAAGTGTTTTCATTTTGCTCATTGTTACAACTTGAAAAAGTGAACTATGATAAAAGAAAGCTGTGCTAAAAATCCTGAATTTATATGTGTTTTTGCTTACTATATTAAAATAAAATAACCTCCCCACCACCACCACTGACACACGAACACGCACACACACACACACACACACACACACACACACACACACACACACACACACACGCACACGCACTTTGTAAAGGGGATGTGGTTGGAATCGTCAAATCAATTATACATAGCTTGGTAATTACAGCGAGGAATTAAAAGATGTAATGTCAGCATTCTACCATTCTTTTACTGTCCATCTAAAAACTGTTTGCCTTTCAGTATTTGAGTCTCTTAAAGCTCCATCCAGCCCACAATGATGCTCACCCTCCTACTATGAGCTAGCTCACCTCACCCTAAGTGGCCAAATGTGTTTGCAGTGTCCAGCATGTATGTGCATTGTAAGTGTGCTTGTCAAATTGTGAGACCAGTGTGTGTGTGTGTGTGTGTGTGTGTGTGTAATTACGTATGATGCATACATACGATTTATAGGAGAGCGTTTCAAGTGATATGAAGCTTTTAGGGGAAAAAAACTGAACATCAATAACAAACTTGCTGGCTCAGCCAGAATCATTAATACTATGTAGAATGGATTCAACTTTCTCTTTACAAACGCACTACCAAGCTACAGTGAGACCTCTCAAAGTCCAATACAGGTATAACTCATTCCAAGACATGGGGCGGAACAATATTTAAATATCAAAAGATTCTGTTAAAGGGTCAAACTGACTCCATTATTAAGTAAGCCAAACTGTTATGAAAAGACTAAAACACTCACTCTTAAATTTTAACAACAAACTACATTGTGAATAACATTAGCCATTCTATAGCTATGTCACACATGCATTAAAAAAAACCTGAACATGATTGAACTACACTAGAACACTACCTTAACACTAATAACAACATATACACTAGTATGTCTTCATGCTTAGAACATACACTGCTACTTGTATGTTCTTTATTTTGACCCTTAGAATTTTTTTACACCCCTTATTGAAACGGCTCCTTCGGTACTTTTGTGCCTAGAGAGTAAATGTCAAATGCCATTTTCCCCATTTCTTAATAAGATGCCCGTAATAGACTTTCATCAAAATATCACAAGGATAAAATTATACTGGGCGGCCCGGTAGTCCAGTGGTTAGCACGTCGACTTCACAGTGCAGAGGTAGCGGGTTCGATTCCAGCTCCGGCCTCCCTGTCTGGAGTTTGCATGTTCTCCACGGGCTCGCGTGGGTTTTATCCGGGTGCTCCGGTTTCCTCCCACATTCCAAAGACATGCATGGCAGGCTGATTGAGCTCTCTAAATTGCCCCTAGGTGTGAGTGTGAGCGCGGATGGTTGTTCGTCTCTGTGTGCCCTGCGATTGGCTGGCAACCGATTCAGGGTGTCCCCCGCCTACTGCCCGGAGACAGCTGGGATGGGCTCCAGCACCCCCCGCGACCCTAGTGAGGATCAAGCGGTTCGGAAGATGAATGAATGAATGAATAAAATTATACTGACCACAACATTAGCAAAGCTATGAGAACATGTTTTGATTGCATTCAAGTTAAAGCCACCGCTATATGCTGTAGCTCTTAACAAAATGTGACACGTTCCATGATGTTTTATTTTTTCTTATTCTCAATGTGAACACTGAAGTACAGTGTAGTATAGCATAGTATAGAGGGTAACTATTTTGTGGGGGGTTTTCATTGTGCCAAGTTGTCAGAATGGGTAATGTATGTAATTGACAGTATATATATTTTATAAGTACATATAGTATGCATGTACTTTAGGTCATTCAATATGTTTAAAGTAGTTCTTTTACTTTTCCCAGAGTGTTTTTTTTTCAAACTGTTTTTTGTACTTCAATTGAGGTGTAGGTTAACTGTCAACTTATTAGCGTGTGTACACTTGACGCTTATTTTACACTTACAATTATTGTGTGTGAATTAATTTAAATGTGTTAAACCCTGAAGTCACTGGTGGTGTAGTGGTTCACTCACTTGCGTGCAGGGAGTGTGGGTTCACTTCCCACTCAGTGTAAATCTGAGTGCAGTTGTTTATCCCGATGTGCACCCTGCGACTAACTGGCATCCAGTTCAGGATGGAGTCCGCCTTTCACCTGAAGTCGGCTGGGATAGGCTCCAGCACCCCACAACCCTGAACAGGATAAGTGGTGTTTGAAAATGGATCGAAGAATATTGTACCCCACTTTACATACCACTTCTTTATTTTTCTCATTAGGGAACACGGGACAGTTCCTGCGGAGAATCATCTATACTAGTTTGATGTTCGTCACACTACAATGCTTCATGCAGATCCCATTTGCCTACATCACCCCACAGGGTAGAGTAAAACACGAGCGATTGTTTCACTATTCCAAAATCACTGACTGCCAGCTCAATGTGTCTGGATCAGCTTTTGTGCTTCACCTGATGATCTTTTCAACAGTTAGTGGCTACTGGGAGAACTTCCTCTACCATGTGGGCATTGTGAGGTATGAGATCACTTTCAAGGCCTTCTGGCTTTCAACATTTACACAAGCTTAAAAATAAGTTAAGCACTGTGAATATTACAAAGAAATAAACAATAAAACACTAACTTGAAGTGTACTTGTGGTGGTCAGAAAGAAAAATACATAGCGTTTACTAAGAAAAACTGCATCCAAGCACGTTTTTGGTTACGCTGGTTGAATCAAAGCAAGCTTATATTTAGTTCATGGAACCTTTTTGTCGAGACGTCATGACAGCTAATACATGCAGCCATACTTGCCTACAAGAAATGGTCTGTTTCCCCATCATTACCTTGAAACGGGCCGCCCGAGGTACATTTTAACTTAACCTATTTTGATAACAAGTGCAGTGGTGTATGATGATTGCCACACTTTCTTTCGGTAACTTGTGTTGTATATTGAAGTCATGTTGTCCTTCTCTTAACAAACCTTGGAGAGGATGTTCCTTCTTTTGGAATTACTATTGCAACAACAGCTTGAAAAGCAAAAGACAAATAAAAACACTTAGCGGTACAGAGTTTATCTTTAAATGCTGGCATAAATGAGGTCTTGTAAGGTGCATGAGGTCCAGAGTTTTGATTATTTTGCCACTAATGTTTTGGTTGAATTCCAAATGTTACAAATTGAGATGTTCTCCTACAAAAAAAAAAAAACAACCAAAAATAAAACTTGTAACATTGTAATTGTGTAAATCAATCTTTGCTCCTAGATTCAGTTCGGTCGATCCAGGGAACATTGTCCGCCTCCTGGCACCAGATGTGGGGCTTCTAGTCTCCACTCTCTCAATACAAAGACTCTGCAAAAAGCTACTACGAGCTGCACCTCAGGTCAACCTCCATGAAAATGGGATCCCTCCCTCTGACTCTGAGGTAAGGAGTCAGGAAGGTAAAGTGAGTCAGGAATCAGCAGGGAAATGACCTTGGTTCTTTGTGGTCTGGCAGGACTTGGAGACTTCTGACACAGAGTCCGAAGGAGGGAGTGAATCCTCTGACAGCTCAGATGAGAGCACGGTGCCGGTTGAGTCCGTTCCACCTCAGTTTGTTCAGAAGCTGCTGATGTTTGCGGCCGGCTTTAGACTACTGTTATCAGCCATCATGAACACAGCAGGGAAAGTGGTTGTCACTTTGCTATTGGGACTAGCAGGTAAAGTGCAGCAGGTGCACTGTAAAGACAACAGAATTGGGACATGGCTACCGTAATTATAATTTTAGAAAGTGAAAATCTGGAATTGGTCCCCCTTTAAAGCCATAACAGCTTCTATTGTGCGTGATGGTAGAAGACCCAGAAATCTTGGATTCAGGGAAGCCACGGAGTACTGAACAAAATGTCTTAACAACAAATACTTGTATGGGTACACTGGAAAAACCAAATCCAAAACACAAATCAAGTCCTGAAAACTGCAGTAAACCAAAATAAGATATAAACAAAAACCCATGACAACATGACAGCAATATATTTGACCATAAAGTTAGCATTCTGGTGAACGCTTGAATGTTACACATATTACATTGTTTTCATACTGTATGTGTTTATGCCCAGGTATCATTCTTCCGTCCCTCACCTCTGGTGTATATTTTGGGACATTCCTCGGACTGGTGTGGTGGTGGGTGATTGGCAGATCAATGAGTCTGCTTCTATTCAGCGCCCTATGTGTGATGATGACCATCTTCAGTGGAGGGCACCTTCTAGCCCTCTACGTCTACCAGCTGCCCCTGTCCCAGCAGATGGTGCCACCTGATGATATATATGCAAGGTACCCCGCTATCCAAAAAGTGTATTGATATTTAATTGCAGATTTCATTGTTGTGTTTTACTTATCCTCTTGGATGTCTGTCCATGTCTCAGGTTGTTCGGAATGACAGGAGTGATTCGAACCAACAGTTCTGACCCGCACATGCTCGGTTTGCAGCCCAACGTTAGCTGGCCTGACTTCATCAACCCTTTTGTCCTGCTGCTGCTGTATTACACTCTGGTTACGCTGCTGCACAAATGGGTCCATATCACAGAGGAGGTTGGTCGACATTGTGTTTATCTTTGTGCTGCTTGGCTAAGGTAAATAAACATGTTTTCGATAATTCTAACAAATCATCTCAAAAACCACACAGCAGAGCAAAGGCAGGGAGAGACAACAGGAAAAAAAGGTAGTGTAACGCTCGATCATGAAATTAAAATGTTCCCAATAGGACAATAATCTATAGTAGCCAAACGGAAAAGAAGAAGACAAGGGTGCTTATACTGTAAACGAAGCTTCTCATTTGAATTACGTACGCTATAAAATAGAAGTTACTGTACCATTGTTTTTTTTCTTTTTTACAACAGCACCATCTGCTGGATACAGTGGGACATTGCACTTCTCTATCTTTATACAGTATTTGATCATGGTCATGAGTGAGCCGACGCATATCTCTGATTTTGGGCCATCCAATTCATTCTGAGATTAACACAACTACGCCTTCAACGAATTAAACATGCATATTTTTGGAACTAGGAAGACAATACCTGAAAGCACAGATTTTTTTTTTTGACTAATAGATATTCCAACTCCATACGACACTGGCTCACTGTAATTAAAACACTAAAAACATTTTTAACAGCAGCACTGCCTGTTGAGTAGTAATTTATTTTAAGGTTATCAATTGTTGTGTTTACTTGTTTTATTTTTAGGATAATGATGACTGTGATGAGAGTGCACTCTACAGTCCAGATACTCCGCCAAGTTTGTCCAGAGTGGTGTACATCTCAGGAGATAAGCACGATGTAAACACCAAGCACTGTCTGTATACGATGGGTTTATCCTGAATTAGTTACTTCAAATCGCGTTCTTTGGTTTTGATATGACTTGTGTGCATACATGCTCACACTACTGAACTATCCGATTCTGTTGAATAGTTTTCAGTTTGTGTTTACAGCAGTATTCATTGCTGATTCCCAAGAGGTTTTCGTCTTGTTTTATTATACATACACTTAAATGGGAATTATCAATAATTTCAGACAGAATTTATACTTTAATAATCACTTTTTGCCAGATGTAATGAATGTTTGCGTTCAATAATGTATGTATTAATAGTTGTTTTTTTAAACATTATATACTACTTAAAATGAACTAAGTAGTAAAATATGTTACTATATCGCACTTGTTTGATTTCATTATTCAGTCCATTATAATTTTGGTTAAAGTAGACTAGGATTTGCATGATTTTTGTTGGGGGGTTTTTAAATAGAAGTTTACCCAAAGTGATTTGCTATCAATTAGTAATTTTGGCACTATTTCTATCCAAACATTTACTGGGATGTCGAAACAGTTCAAAAAAATGATCCTGAATGTGTTTTTCCCTAATTTCAGCTTTTGAGCAGCACAGAGGAGGAAACCTATCTACCAAATGAGGTGCAAATGTTAGAATTTAGAGTTCCTTTGTCCACACAAACAATACTTGTATGGTCCTAATTTTCACCACTATGCATATTCTCTTTCCAAAGCCAATGATCTTAATGAGGAATCATTCATGGCAAGGTGTCTATGGAGAGGATCAAGGAAGCTTGCTGGGGGGTGCCGGATATACCAACTGTTATCCTCTCCCACAGTATGAAGGGATAAATTTGCCAACACCCGGTACGCACAATCAAATACATCAAAGGATGTTTTCATTCCTTTTTTAGTTTATTGCTGCCCTGGATGTTAAAAATACCTGATAATATTGCTGCCTGTTTTGTTCATCTCTTCTACTTGAGACAGAGAGCCAAAGTGAAATGGAAAGGACGGACCAGTCCTTGGCAAGTCTTACCGAAATGTCTCCTCCCGACTCAGGGCCAAGTGGTTTGGTCATCTTTGGTAGACTGATCCAAAAACACAGCTATGTCAGCGGCCTCATCATCATGATGGTAGGAAGTCAGCGATCAACTATGAATTATAAATAGATTTGTAATTGAGTGGATGTATCTAGAACAACCCCAAAGTACTCCCAAATGTCCAAGGGAGTAAATCTAACATGGATTTTAGTGTTCTAATTATGTCATTAGTCCGCTGTACAATAAGCCTGAGCAGGAAATTTCATGGACCCGTTGCTATGGAATGCACAGTTACTCTGAAACAGTCAAAATAGCCTGAATCAAATAATCTTGAGCATTTAGTCAACCCATCAGCCTAATGTTTACTTTACCATGCCTGTGGAACATACTTGTGTTTAATTTGGCTATACCTAATGAGACATAATGTTTACATAAACAACAAGCAAAAACAATCCCATTAACTTTCAACTTTTTACTTTTTATTTTTATTTTTTTCGTGTAACCAGCAAACTCTAATGGTAGCTTAATTGCCACATGTTGGCGGAAACAAATTATGATAAACTCTTTCCATGATGAAATTCTCAAAGGGTAAAATAGTTGATGTTTTAATTTGCATTTTGGCGCAATTACTTCTCGGTTAAGCGCAAAAAAAAAAAAGAGTATGAAGGTCCTGGGTTTGAGAAAAAGCAAATGAAAATGACTTTATTCGTTGTTCTCTCTTCTGGACTTTATCTCTCTGGATACCAAATAAGCTTTGAGCTACTTCCTCAGAAATAATACAAATCAATATTGTTTAGCTGTGTGAAACAACGAAATAATGATTCTGCTCATGTAATTTGTTTCTTCATGGGATTAAAAGTGACAAATGTTGTTGTTGTTTTTTTTTTATAAAGTCACAGGAGGTTTCTGAAACATTGCTCAATATAGCTACCTAGTCGCTAAATTGGCACTGATCTGTGCGGAGCCAATGTATTTGTGAAAGCATTGCACATCAACGGGGCGGCGCTTTGAAATATGGAAGCTGTCAAAAAAAAATAGTAAAAACAAAAAAAACAACCCGATAAGTTAACTTCAGCAATACTTTTGTGCTATTCATCCTGTCTGCTCTGAAGGTGTGGAGTATCACTTACAACAACTGGCTGACCTTTGCCCTGTTGGTATGGTCCTGCATCATCTGGATGATGCGAGACCGACGGCGATATGCCATGATGTCGGCCCCCTTCCTGGCTGTATACGGCACCGTCCTTGTGGTTTTGGGCTTTGTCAGCGGATTGCGCCTAAGCCGGGCTGAGCTGTACCCGGTCTGCCCCCGGCTGTCATCGCGGATTTTGACCTGAATAGTTATCATCCTGCACCCTGTATCCACTTGGGACCTAAGGTAATGTAAAGATACCCGAAAAGAAGGGCTATCTATAACTGGGTGTTGTTTAGAGTGAAGAAGAAGTGGAGAAGAACGTCAATCTTTGCCAAGACTGAAGTGTTGCTATGTATGCAGGTTTTCTACAGCTTCAGCTTCTGGTTGATGTTTCGTCAGCAGCTGAAGGAAAGACAAGAGGAGCAGAGGCTGAAGGGCAGCTCACTTGATGAAGTCAAAGTTATTCAACGTAATTTCATTCTCTTTGTTTGTCACCGAGAGTTCATATCACTTAATGTGTGTTAAAAGTTTGATTCTCGTTTGTTTTGACCTTTTTCAGCAGAAGAAAACCAGCCGCCACCGATTGTGGCCATGCTCATCTCAGGAGTGAAAGGGGTCCTGGTTAAATACTGGATCCTTTTCTGTTGCTCCATGTTCTTTGTGGTCAGCTTCTCTGGAACGGTACACATGCACTAATAAACAGTCCAAAGATGTCACGTTAAAGAAATTAGTTCATAGCACATAACTTTAACGATTATGAGATGTTTAACACAATTGACGCCGTTTGCTAGGTCTGGTTGAATAATGCCGTATTGGTATCTAATAGCTTGAAAGAGTGACGACCTCTCAGTGCTTGGTCAACTTGAACAAACGAAGGCCTCACTTCAAATATTTTTTTCCTATCAGGAAAAAGATGGTGGCCACTAGTTGGCTGTAATTATTCTACTCTACTGTAATTAAGAATAGAAGCAAAAGTATCTGACAGGGCTAACGGGTGTACAGTGGGCTAACAATGCACATGGAAGGGTTTATTTTAATAGGCAGCGTATCCGCTGGTGGCGCAAATGCCGGCGGATCCTGATATTTGTATCGACGCAAGTCTCGCTGCACGTGTTCGCTAATTTGGCAGAACAGCCTCAACCAAGCTGGGTGGGATGGTGCAGCAGAATTATTATCTTGGAGATGCACTTGGCAGAGTGGCAGTTTGGTGGCAGAGAGTCGATCTAAACCTTAAGCCTGTTCAGACTTAATCGAAGTGGCTGGCACACCGGAGACATTCTGGTCAAATGCAACGTTTTGCATTCAAAATATGTGAGCAGTGGGCCTCAAATCCTCTGAATCATTTTATGATACTTTTAAAATAATTCCACTGGGCGGCACAGCTGTAGGGGGGGCACACGGACAGAATGACCGGTGGTGAGGGGCGGTCTCGAAGTGTCCATCTCACAGCGCAGATGTGCTTCCACCATTATCGAGACTCGAGTGCTTGATGCATTAATTAGCCGCATTTGATTGGCCTTGATTGAAGATGACAGTGAGCCCTCCCACGGCGGCCAGCCGAGATATGCCGGTCATAAGGATAAAGCCCACCATGTTTCAATTTGTGGTCATAGATGCACAGAAAACATGATCGGAATGGAAATGTACCGTATCTAATCTTGACTTTGTATCACTTACTCAGGTGGTTGTCTACAAGATTCTTTACATTGTTCTCTTCCTCTCCTTCGTCGTCCTGTACCAGGTCTGTGATCCAACCCCCAATGTATGATTTGAGTTGCTCTGGTTACCTGAATACGTTTCCAAATATTAGAAATGTCTCTTAATCAGAATGATGCAGTACAGTTGTACAACACTGAAAGCCACAACCATGATCATCTCTGACAGCATCAGTCAAAAGAGTCTTACCTATTTTTCTAAAGGCCGAAATTGTGACGCAGCCCTTTTTTCCCCTCATGAGACTGACATCTAAGTAATTTTTACAAAGTTTCAGCTCTTCAGGAGGTCTTCAATGGTATCTAAACCCATGCAAGGCATAAACATACCCAAAGTGGCCCTCTCTATTGATTTCAACTGATAAATGCACACACATCCATTTTTGCTCTCATTTTCCTGGTTTTCCTCGCCCTTCTTATGTTTCTGCTGACCTTTTAGTTACACGCTGCACACTTAGCACACAAAGACCTAATGGCTGCAAAGGTGGTGGGTACAAGACACCATTAATTCTCCATTTGGATACTGTCAGCAACCCTGTGGTCTATTTGTTTTCAGGAATAGGGACGGTACTTCCTTGAAAGATAAACAGGAACGTTAATGAGCCATCATTGATTCGTTGACAGTTTTTCTAAATTATTTCACCCTGTTTCTTCTTAAAGAAATTCACAAACGTGCTATGTAAAAAGTAAATAGTGAGAATTGTCTACCTTTGCTTCCTGAAAAAATTGTCAACATGGAAATGAAAAAAAGAAAACGTTTAGGGAATTCAGATAAAAGAAACATCCTGGGTCAGGGGACCGTCACACCATTTACTGTAGTGTAGCTACCGGTATTTACAGCATTGCAATATTTACAACAAACTTTATATGGGAAAGTATTATTTCATCAACATGGTCCCACATGAAAGCTCTCCTTTCCGCTTGTATTTCAAACGGATCCCAGTGTTATTCATGATGTAAATTGAGGGGTTCGTTGTTTTTGAATGGATGGCTCTACTTTACGAAACGGCAAAAGAAGAGATGGATTCAGTTTGAACGCAGCTTTATTGAAAGGACGTCCGCACCGCAGTACAATCGAAAACACGCTTTTCCTGCTAACTAAATAAATCACTTCCTGCTTTTCCTTACTTCGACAGCCAATCAGAAGCTATAAACATAAAAACACGTCTAAGCAATTATTAAACAACAGAATGTAATTTAAGTAATCTTAACATGAAAGAACATGATGCTCAAACATAAAATTAGAATAATTAATAATATAATATTAACGCAGCTGCCATGTTATGATCTCATGCTATTTTTCTGTAACTTAGGTTCGTTTTGACTTGTGGCGTCGCTACCTGAAGATGTTCTGGGCGGTGGTGGTCGGCTACTCTATGCTGGTGTTAATCATCGTCTACATGTACCAATTCCAAAGCGTGTCCGCACTTTTCCGACAGATCATGGGCATGTCCGAGGATGGGTGAGTAGAAGTGTATGACATACAGATTTTGAATTTGAGTTTGACCTTGTATCCTCAATTAGTCTTCGAGATTTGGGTTTGGAACGCTTTGACACGGTGGAGCTTTTTGCCCGGATCCTACTTCCCGCGGCCTTTCTATTGGCTTGTATTCTCCAGCTGCACTACTTCAACTCCGACTTCCTGACCCTCAGTGACATCGAAAATGTCCCCGTCAGACAAGTGCCCAGGTGTGTGAGGGTAGTTTTTTCTTCATTATTTTAGGGGCACCGTAGTAAAGTCAGTTTTTTTAAAAAAGCATCTATTAAATGCCCTTGTTTTTTTTTCTTCATCCATTCTTTACTTAGAGAAGAAGAACTCAGAAATTCAGTCTTCATGATTTCTGACCTGTAAGTCATCTTGCATGTTTTCAGCTGAAGTGACATGATATTGATTTTGCACCAGGGACATTACCATGTAAAAGCTGCAGAGAGCAGAAAAGTAAAAGCAAAACAAAAAAGTATTTGAAAATTCAAGTGTGCACAAAAATAACATGAAAAATGCCCATATTCTACATTCTATTTTTAATAAGTGTGTACAGGATAGAGCTATTCAAATTAATTATCTCTACACTATAGCAAGTATTAAAACATGCAAATTTTGAATTATTTTTTGACTGATGAATGAGCTTGAAATGCAATCTCTCTCTTCCTCGTCTCTTTCCAGTATTAAACAAGACATTGAAAAGCTCCGGGAAAGGTAAGCATTAGAAAACTGAAACTGAGTAACGTCAAAAAGAAAACAAAAGAAAAGACGTCAGAATGTCTTGCGAAAGCTTTTGTGCAACTTTGAAGGCATTTTTCTTCAAAAGTGTTCCAAATTTTCCAACCTTCAGGATGTTCGATTTTGGAAGTTATTTTTTTTTCTTTCAGACTTCAGAAGGAGAACATAAGCAGTGGGAAAAGCCAAGAGACTTTGGATATCATTGAACTCCAGATGAGCTCAGACGCAAGTGGTGAGGAGGGACAGAAAGAGATGAAGGAAGAAGGTAAAACCATTTGCTTGGCTCTGTGTGATTCTTTTCCAAAATCAATATAAAGTCCGGAGGCTGGGTGGGTGGGGGGATTTTATTATTGTGAAGCATTTTGAGTTAGATTTTCATATATGAAAAGCGCTCTTACAGATAAAGCTGCATTAAGTGATTGATGGAAGTGGTATGGATAATTGACAGAAGATTCAACATAAAAATAAATGCTTTGCTTTGCTTGTCCTATCACATTGTTGTTTTTGTTTTTGTCAGTACGATAAATGGCTGGTGTTCTTTCAATAATTGTGGCTCTTTCATCAGCTTCACTGACAGATGTTTCTCTTCCTCTCAGACACACTTGCCAGCAGTTGTGAGGACAAGTGGGTTGTGATTGTGAACCGGGCGAGCCTGCTGCTCATTCAGGCTGTCTTAGGCCTGCAGAAACTTCAGGAGCTGAGTTGGAGACTAATGGAGCTCCATGGCTTCAAAGTAGTGTCTTCTGGCATCATCTGGGTGTCCTTGAAAGAGGTGGAGTACAGACTAAAGGACAGGCATAAACAACTGTTAAAAGTTTTATGGTTGTGATCTTTTTTCCATTATTCATCTTGACAGGTTTCTCTCATGAACTTTCTCTTCCTGGTTCTGTGGGTCTTTGCGATCCCGTTTCAACGGTTACGGCCCACGGCATCCAGCGTGTCCGCCGTGTGGGCCTGCGTCATGGTGGTGTGCAAGATGTTTTACCAGCTGAAGGTCATCAAACCCCTCGATTACTCCTCCAACTGCACAGTAGTGAGTGCCTCTGTTGCTTGTGGGTGATTCGTAGTATTTCGCACCACCGGGTTGCCACTTTGAATAAAGGAGACGTCAACCTGATAAAATCGAATCAAGCTTTATTTTTTTCTAGAACGCCAGTCACACATGAAGTCAATTCAACACAGGGTGAAAAAGCTTTACTGAAAAGATCAATTAAAAAGAAATCATTCGGCTGATGGAATTTCCTTGCTTGACCAAAATACTGTCTTTCTTGTCAAAGAGCTCGAAGATAAAAAAAAATTAAAAAAAATAAAAGAGAGAACGTTCTTTGAAATAAATTCATACAGGGGTGGCTCGGTGGGCCAGTGGTTAGCGCGTCGACCCCACAGGTCGTGAGCTCGATCCTGGCTCCGGCCTTCCTGTGTGGAGTTTGCATGTTCTCCCCGGGCCTGTGTGGGTTTTCTCCAGGTATTCAGCTTCCTCCCACATTCCAAAAACATGCATGGCAGGCTGATTAAACACTCTAAATTGTCCCTGTGTGAGCGCGGATGGTTGTTCGTCTCTGTGTGCCCTGTGATTGGCTGGCAACCGGTTCATGGTGGCCCCCACCTTCTGCCCGAAGACAGCTTAGAAAATGGATGGATGGATAAAATCATACATTGCTAGCATATTTATTACAAAAATGGAAAGGATAGATGAGTTAAATGCTTTACTAAAAAGGAGATATATTCAGTAACGTCAAGGTAAGTGAATACATAAATACATTAACTCGAAGCTTTTCTGAAGAGATCAGACACCTATAGATTGGATTGTGACCATTTTTTCAATTTGCCAATTTTTCTGTCTCAGAACCTGGTCTCATCCAACTCCTCGACCCTGGAGGTTGGCATGGATATGAGGGGGAACATGATGGAACTGCTGAAGAGATCCGTCCTCTACATGGAGCCCGTGGATCCCATCTACTGGTGCGGTGCCCTGCTCAAGTGTGAAGGAAGAATCCTGCCCTGCCTCAGGGTAGGATTACATGTGCTACATGTGCTACAATAACATTAACGAAAATTCCCGTTGTTTCTCAATGTCACCTTATGTGTTCCAATACTTTTGTCCACATGGTGTAGTCATATATATACCGTTCATCCATGACATCATCATATCGTCATCTCGTGCGTGTTAGAATCATCTGATGGTGTTGGGTCTGCTGGCGTTTGAAGCGACTGTCCATCGGCACCAGGTCTATTTCCGTCTCCATAACAACCTGAAGCCGCCACCTTTCAGCATCCTCTTCCACGGGATCACCAGGCAGCACCTGGACCACGGCATCCGGCCCTGCATTAAATACTTTGTCAATTTCTTCTTTTACAAATTTGGACTAGAGGTGAGCTTTCAGTCCGGTGACAAGTATTGTCCTTATCGGTCCATTTCAAGTGGCCCCTTAACATCTTAATCTTTCATTTACTGTACTATTTCAGATGAGTTTGATTGTGGCGGTGAATGTGATTGGTCAGAGGATGGATTTCTACGCCTTGCTTCACTCTGGCGCTTTGATGGCTGTTGTGTCGCGGCGACGCAGGAAGGCGATCGGGGAGGTGTGGCCTAAATACTGCTGCTTCACAGCGGGCCTCATAGTACTGCAGTACTTAATCTGCATCGGAATCCCTCCTGCTCTGTGTGTTGGTACGGCTGAATTTCTAAAGAAAAGCGAATGCGCAGAATCGCACAGATTCAGACACAGTAAAATATCGACAGAATTGAGGCACATTAGTCTATGATGATTTGCGTCACATATTACAGACATCTGTTGATTGGCAAATTTCATGTACCATGACAATGATGGTTAACATTATTGTCATTGCACTCACTGCTGTTTCCTTGTCAACTTGAGTCCAATGGCTCTCAGACACAAGGAGGTGGCAAGTTGGACAAACTAGAGTCTAAAAATCAGCACTGTAATATAAGACAAGATGAATTATACTATGATTCATGTTTAAAATTACTGAATTACAATGCTATTACATTTTAAAAAGTAGCATGCTATTTTGCCACATATTGGGACACTGCCACATTTGATCCTATTACTGTACTGGTCACCAGTCAATTGAGCGGGCGTTGAACCTCCACTGCCTGCAGTGAAGTCAGGCTAGTGTACCATTACATCGTCGGTGACTCTCTCTTATTATCATCTTATATTTTATGTTATGTTTGATTTGATGTACAGTATTATAAAGGAATAGCAGTTGGCTATTCCAATATTCAATAACAGTTTCCCTCAGATACGGGTTCAAATCTTTCTGTAGTGTCAGGCTTCCAAACCCAAGACACACATTTCGTTAATTAACCCTTTCAGGGACAGCGGTTACGACAGTGGACGGCTTATCATGTTATCAGGTGGATGAAAGGGTTAAAGACTTAAAATTGTCTGTAGATGTGAATGTGACTGAATTGTAGTTTGTCGATGTGGGTCGCTCACCAGAAGTCAGACGGGATAGGTTCCATTTCACACGTGACGCTGATGTGCACAAGCTCTGTAGAACATGGAAAAATGGATGAATGATCATTTGTGTTGTTTTTGCTTGGATTGCCTTTTAGATTACCCCTGGAGGACCGCCGTTCAACCTTTGACCTCAAATGTCATCAAATGGTTTTATATGCCAGATTTTGCCATGAGTCCCAATCCCTTATTCATATTCTGTGAGTATATCGAACCCCTCTACAAAGTTTTGTTTGAAAAAAGTTTTTGTGTCATCCAGCACACGCAAAGAGAGGGTCAAAGAAACATACACGTTAGATAATTAAACCCATGTTTATGTAGATGTTTCCTCTTCTTTGTGCTAAGCCAGGGGTGGGCAAACTTTTTGGCTCGGGGGCCACATTGATTTCTAAATTTGACAGGTGGGCCGTGTCAGGACAAGATACGGTACATATAAAAAAATTATATGTTGGCAGTCCATACCAAACATCAACAGAACAAAAGCATAAAAGTATTACCATACTTTTTTTAATGTGAACGGTGAAACAACTAGTATATGTCCTGTATGAAGGTTCAAGTATGTGAGCAACATACATGTGTGACAACACAAGCAACAAAGTGCAACAATATGTTGTCCAAAAACTGCAGCAAGCAGTACAGGTATATGACAAAATATAACAAAGTTAGGACTATTTGCTCCAAAATGAGACGTGTAAGAGACCTGGTTGCTTTTCTTTCGACTCACTCTTTGTCTCTGACTTGACCTCCCCTCGATCACCACACATGACAGCGTTGCTCAGCTGATGTCGCGTAGCGAACTTTTGAAGCCAGACACGGGACGCTTCGAAGTCTTCATGCTCATAGTTAGCGCTCTGGGACTCGCTTCCTCTCTTTCAAGTTTTTAGCACGATAGCAGTCAAACCATTCATCCATCCATCCATCCATTTTCTGCCGCTTATCCGGGGTCGGGTCGCGGGGGCAGCAGCTTTAGGAGGGAAGCCCAGACTTCCCTCTCCCCAGCCACTTCTTCTAGCTCTTCCTGGCGGATCCCGAGGCGTTCCCAGGCCAGCTGGGTAACATAGTCTCTCCAGCGTGTCCTGGGTCGTCCCCGGGGTCTCCTGCCAGTGGGACATGCCCGGAACACCTCACCAGGGAGGCGTCCAGGAGGCATCCTAATTAGATGCCCGAGCCACCTCATCTGGCTCCTCTCGATGTGGAGGAGAAGTGGCTCTACTCTGAGCCCCTCCCGGATGACCGAGCTTCTCACCTTATCTCTAAGGGAGAGCCCGGACACCCTGCGGAGAAAACTCATTTCGGCCGCTTGTATCCGGGATCTCGTTCTTTCGGTCACGACCCATAGCTCGTGACCATAGATGAGGGTTGGGACGTAGATCGACCGGTAAATTGAGAGCTTCGCCCTTTGGCTCAGCTCCTTCTTCACCACGACAGACCGATACAGCGTCCGCATCACAGCAGACGCTGCACCGATCCGCCTGTCGATCTCTCGCCTCCCTTCTACCCTCACTCGTGAACAAGACCCCAAGATACTTAAACTCCTCCACTTGGGGCAAGATCTCCTCCCGGCCCGGAGAGGGCACTCCACCCTTTTCCGACTGAGGACCATGGTTTCAGATTTGGAGGTGCTGATCCTCATCCCAACCGCTTCACACTCGGCTGCGAAACGCTCCAGTGAGAGTTGGAGAGCCCTGCTTGAAGGAGCCAACAGTACCACATCATCTGTAAAAAGCAGAGATGCAATACTGAGGCCACCAAAACGGACCCCCTCAACGCTTCGGCTGCGCCTAGAAATTCTGTCCATAAAGGTGATGAACAGAATCGCGACAAAGGGCAGCCTTGGCGGAGTCCAACCTCACTGGAAACGATTCCGACTTATTGCCGGCAATGCGAACCAAACTCTGACATCGGCAGTATAGAGACCGGACAGCCCGTATCAGGGGGCTCGGTACCCCATACTCCCGAAGCACCCCCCACAGAACTCCCCGAGGGACACGGTCAAACGCCTTCTCCAAGTACACAAAACACATGTAGACTGGTTGGGCGAATTCCCACGCACTCGAGGACCCTGCTAAGGGTGTGGAGCTGGTCCACTGTTCCACGGCCGGGACGAAAACCACACTGCTCCTCCTCAATCTGAGGCTCGACTTCCCGACGGACCCTCCTCTCTAGCACCCTGAATAGACCTTACCAGGAGGCTGAGGAGTGTGATTCCTCTGTAGTTGGAACACACCCTCCGGTCCCCCTTTAAAAAGAGGGACCACCACCCCGATCTGCCAATCCAGAGGCACTCTCCCGATGACCACGCGATGCTGCAGAGGCGTGTCAACCAGGACATCCCACAGCATCCAGAGCCTTGAGGAACTCCGGGTGGATCTCATCCACCCCTGGGGCCTTGCCACCGAGGAGCTTTTTAACCACATCGGTGACTTCGACCACAGAGATAGGAGAGCCCACCTCAGAGTCCCCAGACTCTGCTTCCTCCAAGGAAGGCATGTTGGTGGAGTTGAGGAGGTCTTCGAAGTACTCTGCCCACCGGTTCACAACATCCCGAGTCGAAGTCAGCAGCGCCCCATTCCCACTGTACACAGTGTTAGTGGTGCACTGCTTCCCCCTCCTGAGACGCCGAATGGTGGACCAGAATTTCCTCGAAGCCGTCCGGAAGTCGGCTTCCATGGCCTCACCGAACTCTTCCCACGCCCGGGTTTTTGCCTCAGCGACCACCGAAGCTGCGTTCCGCTTAGCCAGTCGATACCCGTCAGCTGCCTCTGGGGACCCACAGGCCATAAAGGCCCGATAGGACTCCTTCTTCAGCTTGACGGCATCCCTTACCGCTGGTGTCCACCAGCGGGTACGGGGGTTGCCGCCACGACAGGCACCAACCACCTTACGGCCACAACTCAGATTGGCCGCCTCAACAATAGAGGCGCGGAACATGGTCCATTCGGACTCAATGTCCCCCGCGTCCCCCGGGACATGGGAAAAGCTCTGCCGGAGGTGGGAGTTGAAACTCTTTCTGACAGGGGATTCCGCCAGACGCTCCCAGCAAACCCTCACAACACGTTTGGGTCTGCCAGGACGGACCGGCGTCTTCCCCCACCATCGGCGCCTACTCACCACCAGGTGGTGATCAGTTGACAGCTCCGCCCCTCTCTTCACCCGAGTGTCCAAAACATGCGGCCGCAAATCCGATGATACAACCACAAACTCAATCATCGAACTGCGGCCTAAGGTGTCCTGGTGCCAAGTGCACATATGGACACCCTTATGTTTGAACAAGGTGTTCGTTATGGACAATCCGTGACGAGCACAGAAGTCCAATAACAAAACACCACTCGAGTTCTGATCGGGGGGGCCGTTCCTCCCAATCACGCCCTTCCAGGTCTCACTGTCATTGCCCACGTGAGCATTGAAGTCCCCCAGCAGAACGAGGGAGTCCCCAGCAGGAGTACTCTCCAGCACACCCTCCAAGGACTCCAAAAAGGGTGGGTATGCTGAGCTGCTGTTTGGTGCATATGCACAAACAACGGTCAGGACCCGTCCCCCCACCCGAAGGCGGAGGGAAGCAACCCTCTCGTCTACCGGTGTGAACCCCAATGTACAGGCACTGAGCCGGGGCAATGAGTATGCCCACACCTGCTCTGCGCCTCACCATGAGCAACTCCAGAGTGGAAGAGAGTCCAACCCCTCTCGAGAGAACTGGTACCAGAACCCAGGCTGTGTGTCGAGGCAAGTCCGACTATGTCCAGTCGAACTTCTCGACCTCGCACACAAGCTCGGGTTCCTTCCTGCAAGAGAGGTGACATTCCACGTCCCTAGAGCTAGCTTCTGCAGCCGAGGATCAGACCGCCAGGGTCCCCGCCTTTGGCCGCTGCCCAGCTCACATTGCACCCGACCCCTTTGGCCCCTCCCATGGGTGGTGAGCGCATGAGAAGGGGGACCCACGTTGCCTCTTCGGGCTGAGCCCGGCCGGGCCCCATGGGTGTAGGCCCGGCCACCAGGCGCTCGCCAACGAGCCCCACCTCCAGGCCTGGCTCCAGAGGGGGGCCCCGGTGACCCGCGTCCGGGCAAGGGAAACCTAGATCCATTAATTTTAATCATCATGAGGGGTCTTTGAGCCGTGCTTTGTCTGGTCCCTCACCTAGAACCTGTTTGCCATGGGTGACCCTGACAGGGGCATAAAGCCCCAGACAACTTAGCTCCTAGGATCATTGGGACACACAAACCCCTCCACCACGGTAAGGTGACGGCTCACGGAGGAGTAAACCATTCAAGGAAACGTTTATTTACTCGACTGTCCGTCGAGCCGCAAGCAATTTGTTTCTGTATGGTTTGTGCATAAGAAAGACACTGGACATCAGTGTTGTTTATGTGGCGCTGTATTCAATACTGCCCCGTACAAACAAGCGCACGCCCTTCCCCGTGCTGCTGGGGCAAACCATTCCAAAAGAGGGGTGTTCACTCCCCGTAACACAATTCACTCTGGGCATGGAAATAGCCAGAATCGGACTGAGCACAAATCGCTTCCTCGTTTTTCAAAGTCGTGTAGATTTCAGTCTTTCAGACTCCAAGCATCTCCTGAATGTTTCGTATTTTGTAACCCGCTTCGTTTAATCAGATACACTTCACTTTCTCTACCGTGGCCATTACTCTTCCTCTTCGTTTAGATGCCATGATCGACAGGACGTGAAAATGTTCGCAATTGCAGTAAAACTCACTGCAACAAAGAGTCACTTGCATGTCGCTGTTTTGGATCCAATGATAGAAAATAGCGCGCGGACACACTTATTCCGTGTATCGAGCGGGAGTTGCTTGAGTTGGCGCTACTGCTGGCTTCCGTCTCGTCTCCCCCTCCCTCCCTGTGCTCTGCAACTTCAAGTAACTGCGCCATCTGGCGTTGAAATGCCTGTCATTACAAGTCCAAATGAAATGAATGCAATCATTTATATCGAACCTTAATTGTGTTGTGCACCAACCTTCGGCGGGCCGGATTAAAAAGCCCAACGGGCCGGATCCGGCCCGCGGGCCGTAGTTTGCCCATGTCTGTGCTAAGCAGACTTCTCAAAAAAAAGAATGAAAATCTGTTTGTGTTTCAACGATGGTATTCTGTACAGTACTGTCTTCTCATTTTGTTCCTAACTCTTAAAAAAAATCACAACAAAACTTAACATCTAAAAATAGAACCAGTGGAAGTTGTTACTTTGTTTCAGATAAATTCCTATCTCTTTTTGGTTCCTCTATGCAGACGACCATCTGTTGCTGCTGTGCTCCTCCTTGCAGTGGCAGGTGTTTGAGGAGGAGAACCGGGCAGCGGTGCGACTGCTGGCTGGAGACAACGTGGAGATCAGCCGCAGTCTTGACCCCAGCTGCTGCAACCAGTTCATACCTGTGGACAACTTCCTTCACTGCAGGTCCGGAATAACTAGAAAGTGCAATTGAGTCTTAGGGTCATACTGGCAATAAAAAGAATGAACATCATGAGAAAAAAAAATTGTAGTTCAATACAATAAACCCCCATCAATTCGCATTATTTGCTAGTCACAAATTCACCTTCTCACATTTTTTTGTCCTCTGTCTACAATCCAAGAGGGGTGCCACAATACTTTGTATGTCAGAGCCAAGTTTAAACTGGGTTGTTAGTGGAAGTTATGGAGCGCTTATGTTGCATGTACATGCACACTTCTGCAGCATTTTTTTTCAAAATACAATCAACGATGAGCTATTTATTTTTTAGGAGTAATGAGTGGGGTTTTCCTGCACTCTAACAATAAGTCATAGTTTTATAAGAATCAAAAATTGTACAGTCGTGTCAACGTTCATCATTTATCCTGCAAAACACTTGTTAGAATTTGTTTTGAAAATATCTTAAACTTGATGCTGACTTGAAGTTTTGTTTTGACGACGACATGTAGCTTGATCTTATCACAGTACTAGCATCAACTGTCTTGTTTTTGTCGGGGTGCACACTGCTGATTGCTCAAACTGGCTAGACCCCCAAAAAAAAATATATATATATTTTTGTGCCCAGGTCTTACCTTGACATGGTGAAGGTGTTCGTATTCAGCTACTTCTTTTGGCTGGTGCTGTGCCTCATCTTCATCACGGGCACCACTCGCATCAACATCTTTTGTATGGGCTACCTGGTGGCCTGCTTCTACTTCATGTTGTTTGGAAGCAGTGTGCTGATGCAGCCCGTCAAATACATCCTGCGCCTGTGGGACTGGCTCATTGGCTACACCTGCTTTGTGATCGCCATGAAGAACCTCCTTTCTGTGAGTCCACTGACCTTGTCAGACACTACGTTACCCAACAAATAGCACTGTACACGCCTGCTGTTAATGTCGTAAGATTCATGTATTATTATTTCTCTCTCTTCAGCTCGGCTCCTGTGCCTACTTGGGCAGCCTGTTGAAAAATGGCTGCTGGTTAATTCAAGCCTTCAGCATGTTCTGCACCATAAAAGGCTACGATGTCCGTGAGTGTCTACGTTGCCTCTGATTGACCTTGATGTCTCTATATTTAACTGTGACTCATTTAAAAAATATTCTCAAGTCTAAAACTATTTCCTCATGTGAACAATAAAACCAACCAAACAGTGTTCTTTAACTTTGATAAAAAGCAACTTTTAGGTCAAATGTAGGACTTCCATTTCGAGGTTCCATGGTATTACCGTACATCTATGGGTGGCCTGAAGGATTGTGATGGTGCGGAAATGACACTATTTCTGTTAAGATGTCATTGACTGTGGTTAAGGATTAAAACAAAGATTCAATTGTATATCCATTGAGAGCAGCACTGTGAAGTAGTGATTAGCAGATCTGCTTCAATGGTGATTCGTTTGGCCAGCGTCAATGTAAGTTCATTGAGAAAAGCTCCAGCTCCCACACAACCACAATAGGAGGTATAGAAAATGAATGGATGGATGTCTAATAACTGTATAATGTAATAAGATAAGATAACCTTTATTTGGCCCACACTGGGGAAATTTGCAATCATACTATTGTTCTTTTTGTGTTTTTCAGCCGAGCCGGATGACGAGTGTGAGTTGCCCGAAGGCGAGGCCGGCATCGTGTGGGATGCAATCTGTTTCACCGTCCTTTTAGCACAGAGGAGGGTCTTCCTCAGCTACTACTTCCTCTATGTGGTGGCTGACCTCAAATCTGCCAAGATATTGGCCTCCAGGTTTGCCAAATAAGAATCAGATTTATCAGAATAAACCAATAATATTTGGAACAGCAACAAGTTTTTCGAATTGTTATGGTCTTCCGCAAAGCAACATTAACAAACTTTCTGGTAAATGGTTGCCACTGATTGTCTAGTGGTTCATTAGCTTAACTACAGGGTGTCGTCAGCCTTTTGTCAGCTCGATAGGCCTACCAGACCATGATATAGACCCTTGTATAAAAATTGGATACATGTCAGAAAACAATGTCAAATTTTAATGGCAATGGCTTGCTTTCCTGGTTTACCGATGTGGTTTATTTGTTGATGAAAAGATTGTGGTGGTTTGAATATCAGCATAGATTTTTGTTTGAACTAACATTAACATTTACTGTATCTTCTTTTTCCCAAATGGCTCTCTTGACCTCTTAGGGGTGCTGAGTTGTTTGAGGCCAAGGTGAAAAAGCAAGTTGCAGCCCGGTTGGAGATGGAGAAGAAATCTGTGGAGACACTGAAGAAACAGTAAGACACACAGTCGAAAGCAAATAGCCAAATATGCCAGCGAAGCTGTTTCCTTCATGCTCCCATTTGTCCTAATAGAGTACATGGACTGAATTAATTGGTACACACCTCTAGTGAATTAATGAATTTGATGCAGGAAGGGATGAAAACCTTGAATTACTAAATCTTAATTTTTCCTCTACTGAAATGTGTAATTACAGTGTAATTACACTGTGTAATTACATTACAAATGTTTTAGACAGTTGTATGTGTCTGCTTCCGAGGTTTGGGAAACTTACAAATCCTTCCTGTAGCTGGAATGGCCAGGTTGTCCAATACTTTTGTATTTGTAATAAATGTTATAAACAAAACACTTGTAAACTTTCCGCATCTGCCTGTAGGATGGAGAAGATCAAATCCAAACAGAAGAGTCGCCCAACGCCAGCAGACAAAGAGGGGCTTCCGCTTGATCAGAAGCCTGAGACACTGGGTATCACATGATGATGAATGCAATTGTTTTCTGACACATATTTGGGCCACATGCTTCCTGTTGAATGCTTGTCATTCAGCGTTCACACAACAACTGAAATTGCATTCTACACCGGCATGTGCAAATATAAATATAGATGCAAAGACAGATCAATGTCTTCCAGATGAAGAGGAAAAGGTGAAGAGGGATGCAGGAAAATGGTGGAAGCCTTGGGTCTCACGCCCTGGAGGTACATGATAAAGTGATGGCACATAAACAGATAACAGAACAATGAATAGTCGATTACACACCCCCTTTAATGCTGTACTAATGCAACATTAATATTACAACAGATGTGCACATTTATTTTAAAGGTGTTTGGAGTAACTTTACGCTTAGAATCAAACCTCCACCTATGAGTTGCATGTTGTTGGGTTAACGAATGACTTTAAATTGTTCATAGGTGAAAATATGTGTGAATGGTGGCTTGTCTGTATTTACCCTGTGAGTGAGTGGGAAATAATGACGGTAGAGAAAATGGTAGATCTAAGTTACTGGAGGGATGCTGCTCTAGGTGTAGTCCGTGTGACACTGTTCTTTATCACACAGTGGAAAACAACTGTGGCTACCATCTGTTTGAGAGTGACAGTGAAGAGGAGGAAGAGGAGGATCCAGAGAAGAAAGAGGAGGAACCCCCAAAGAAGAAATCTGCTTTTCAGGTTTGTTGAAGCCAGAAGACAACAGAAAAGAAAAAAACCTCCATGTCAAAAGTTCCTCAACAGTTAATGTATTTTATGCACGTCTTATTTTTAGCTGGCTTACAATGCCTGGGTCACCAGCTCTAAAACAGCTTTGAAGGACCTGAGCAGAGAGAAGAGGCGAATGAAGAAAGAGCAGAAGAAGAGAGAAAAGAGAGAGCTTCAGGCACAGCAGAGTAAGGGGTTTGAGCACAAAAATGGGAGGACTTATTATTTACACTAAACATGACAGTTTAAAGAAATGTGAGATCATTTATAATCTTCAAAAGTCATAACTTTTAAAAAGTGGTGAGTGAAATATTTGTTTCACTCAAGGATTTTAAAGGCAAAAGTCAATTTGGGATTTTTGGAACAGATAGAAACATTTCCTTGGTACTTAGACTTATGACACAGAAATTACAACACCGTGCCTAAGACCTTGCTTACGTCAGATGACCAAACCTAGAAAACAGAAAATATTCCAATATAAATATGGTAAAATGCGGAGAATCCTTTCTTCTAGGTGTTGATCGAGCCGACTCAAGTGAGGATGAACTTGAGGAAAGCACAGCAAAAGAGGATGGCGAAGAAGATAAAGGTAATAAGACATGAGTGAGCTGACTGTTTTGTTTCCATTTAACTAGATGTGAACAAACAATGTGTCAAATGTGCACTTTTCTTTCCAGAAAACATTTTCCAGCGCCTCATAAGCACTTTGAAATTCGGCTTTGCGTTCCTGCAGTCGCTTTTCGATGACCTCACTCAGGGTCTCAACTCCTTCTGCAAAGATAACCTGGACATTTCCAAAGTGTTGCTCTTTGAGAGAGCATTACTTAGCCAGCAGCAGAAGAAGGTGAGCGGACAGAAGCCGCCACGTGGACAATAAAATAACGACACGCTGTTTCTCTTTTTCTCGCTCACTCTGCAGGGCAAAGAGGTGAGCCAGCAGAGCGTGAAGCAGTATTACGAGAGCTGGTTATCCCGTCAGAATACATCATCCTCCCATGGAAACCCAGAAGACACTCCGCCTCCTCCCTCACCGCCAGCTGCTCCGCCCACCTCCCGCCACGCCTACGTCAAACTCAAGAGCCAGGCCTCCAAGATGTCCTGGGCTAGCAGCATCTCAAGGTACAGTGCCTCCACACACTCCTAACCTGAGATTCTTAAATTGCCATATGTACCACTATTGGCATGCAAAATACATACTAAATGAATCCCATAATGTAATAAAATACATTTACGCCAGTACTGTTGATAGCAATTGGGTCAGCAGAGAAGGCCATGCTGTGCAATAACCGCAAATGTATTCCCTATTAAATATTATGTCGATATTGTATACTACTATGTATGTATGTACACTACTGCACAGTACATGTACTGTACTGCATATAGAGGTGTGTTGGTCATTAAATAAACATGAATTGCTGGCAGCGGGGTCATGCCAAGGTTACTTTGCCAGGGTTAAATTGGGTGGAAGAATCAGCATAGGGACACCAATCAGTATTCAGTATTGAATATTTGTGTCATTTATTTATTTTTCGTTACCTAAACTGTCATCTGCAAAAACATCGTAATCAGATTCATTGCTGATGCAATTTTTTTTTCCAAAACATGTTAAGTTCATGAAATACACCGGAAAAAAATGGTGTGATGAATTTACCCAATTTTATTTCGTCAAGTGTTTCCACCAAATAAAAACATCTGTACCCAGGAATATTTTTTAAAGATGTATAGTCTATTTAGAAATGTATCTGCAGTCTGATGATTATATTTCATGCAACTAGTTGACGAAATACAATTGAGCAAATTCAACAACAAAAAAACAGTGTATGGGGAAAATTACTTTATTAACTAAAAACCTTTTAAATTAAATATTACATGTTGTTATTTTCTCATGTATATGTATACCTTTCCTTCAATACATTATAAAATATATGTATCAAAACACATACTGTAAGTTAAGTTCATTAAAGATCCAAATCAAATCAAAAACATTTGTTCCAACCTAGATCACTCTCGTTGTATGATGCTGTTGATTGACTTAAATTGCCCTTTCCCATTGTTGCCTGTCAGCTGTATGACAGAGGAAACCATGCTTGGCTCCCGGCAGCCAACCCAGGAGGAGCTCGATGAACCTCCAGTGGCGGCGGCTGCCACCCATCTCAGAAAGAGACTCCTGAAATCTGCCAATGTTGACTGGAGCTCTTATGATGCTGATGAGGTCTCACCGAGGTGAGGATGGAAGGCCTGCATGTGTGTGGCGCAAAACAAAAATATACATCTAGAAAGTACCCTTGATTTATTTTCACTTGAGAGACTAAAATTAGCACAGTGATTGTGTTTTTTTCTGACATTCAAAGAACGCTTTTTGTTACCCGTTTCAGACTGCCAGTAAAACACCACTACCACCTTTGATTTTATAACATATTTTATTATAATGTGTACATATTCTTCCAAGCAGGTCCCATTTCACTTTTTGAATGATTAGTGTGTAGTTGCCCTACCTCGTGATGGAGTTTCATCAATCCTTAAGCCCGTTTTAAAAAATGCATTTAGATGCAGTCGATACCATTTCACTCCCAAAATGTCATCACAACTGCTACAATAATGCTTTTTTCCTCTCTCAGCAGCCGTGAGGCAAACCCCATTGAAAAAGAATTGGATGTAGAGGAGGATGAAAATGAAATATGGCGTGAACAAGAGGAGTCTGATGAAATGAAGCAACAACAAGATGAGGTTGTGGAGTGGGTGGAGTTAGATGATAAATCCCAGCAAATTCAGGAAGATGATTACCCAGAGTACCCAGAATGCACTTCCCTTTCCTTCAGGAAGGAAATCACAGAAATAAGTATGGATGGCTCTGATTTCCCAAGACCATTAAGTCAGGAAAGTAGGAACCTCACTGCCAGCGAGTTGCTGCTCAACAAGTCAGTCAACACAAGAATAGCGAATCAGAAGCAAACGCTGCTATTTAGAGTTGTTCATGTTTTCACCTCCGTTCACCCCTTCCCACAGAATTTTTGAAAATGATGAGATCTCAGAGTCGGACAAGTTTTTCCTGACACTTCCAAGGCCACTGAAGCTGATCTTTGCCCTCTACAACACCATGGTGTCGAAGTCGGAGATGTTGTGCTACTTTGTCATCATCCTCAATCACATTGTGTCGGCGTCGCTGCTCTCCCTCATCCTGCCCATCCTCATCTTCATGTGGGCCATGCTGTCTGTGCCCCGGCCAACCAAACGCTTCTGGATGACTGCAATCATCTACACTGAGGTACCCTCTAAACAACAGCACTCCTGGCAATTGACCCTCACACACATGCTACCTCGCAAACAATGAAAAAACTGCTATATTTGTGTTTTTATTAGGAAATCCTATCAAGCCATGGAAAGGTTTTCCTTTTTAGTTTAAAATAACTTACATTAGTCTCTAGAATACCACGCCATACTCTGGCCAGTGACAGATTAGATGTTTTTTCTCTTTGGTTCCATTTTAAATCCATATATGGTGAATAGTCCTTACTTGCGCTTACTTGCTGTAGAAAGAAGTGAAGCCACCGGCAGCCATCTTGCAATGCCACTCGCTAAGCGCGCCTAATTAGAATACCTTGATTCCTCTGCTGGGTTTTCATGTTCCTTTCTGTCTCAATGGCAAAAATGCCACAGCTTTGAAACTGATATTTTGTTGTGAAAGCTCGTGTGACGACGGAACATGTGTTAATAGTTGTTTGGCTGTCTTTGCTCCGTGATATGGAATGTACTCCACTTCTTCCCCCAAATCAGATGGTATAGACTCCAGCTCATCCGCTATCCTAAAGAGGACAAGTAATACAGAAATTGAATTTATGGATGTTATTATCTAATATTTATCTTTTGTAATCTTTAAAATATCCCGTGCCCTGCGATTGGCTGGAAACCGATTCAGGGTGTCCCCCGCCTACTGCCCGGAGACAGCTGGGATAGGCTCCAGCACCCCCCGCGACCCTAGTGAGGATCAAGCGGTTCGGAAGATGAATGAATGAATGAATAAAATATCCCACTGAAGTTAATAATCAATGACACTTTATTTTGTCTGATGGATCCCACCCAAAGTTATAATCGACCCATGTTTCTTTCAGCTCAATGTGGTGGTGAAGTACTTCTTCCAGTTCGGTTTCTTTCCCTGGACCACCTCTGCTTACCGAGGCATCAATGCTGAACGTCCCTTTGCCCTGCCCAACATCATCGGGGTGGAGAAGAAGGATGGCTACGTCCTCTTTGACCTCATTCAACTGCTTGCTCTGTTCTTCCACCGCTCCATTCTCAAGGTGAACATAAATAAACTTTCTTGTTTATACCTTGTGTACTTTTTGTACTGTCTTTGCTTGCAGCTGTATACTGTTGCAACTACTCAAAGACAAGAACACCATGCGGGTGATACTTTTATTTTCATATTCTTATTATTTGTGATGGGAAGCACAATTACAGTTCTGCGCTTTCTTGGTTTGGGGGGCCTCGGCTCTAAATTGACTAAAGAATGTGACATTAAATGGCATTGTTTATAGTATGTGAGCCGTGTGATTGGCGAACATGTGTCCCATGACTTTTGTACATACTGTGGTTTGTGGTGTGTTTGACAACCATTGACCCCATTACTTCAATAATGGCTGTATTTTTGAGAAACTAGAAATGTAACGTGTTACTATAGTAACTTTTAGGTTAAATGGGATTGTCGACGTCTGCTGAAAGAAACTAATAAAGTAACTTGTCATCTCACTTACTTTTAAAAATCAAGTCATCAGGAAAGTAACGAAATTACGCATAAAATCAAGTGCTCAGTAAAATAAAAAAAGATACTGTCCTTGTGTCCTGCGCAGTGTCACGGGCTGTGGGACAACAAGGAAGTGGAGATGCCCGATTTCTTCAAGAAGCTAAAGAAGAAGGTGGACAAGAAGAAAATTACAGGAGGAGAAAAGGAGAAACAAACACGCCGACTCAAGTTCCTCCCTCTCCAGTCATCCACCACCTCCATCTTACAGAAGCTGAAGAGAGCAAACTCTGCAGATGGTGAACACTGAAGACACACTGCTGAAAAACGTTTGGCCTTTTGACAGTCAGTAATTTACACTTGCAGTCGAATCGTTACTGCGTAATGAGAAACGACTCATTTTTTCCACGCTCTTAATGGTCACACAAGTGTAAAAAGGAGTTCACCCCTATTAACTGGCGTGCACTTTTTGTTTCACATTTGTTTTTATTTTAAATTAATGTCCATGAATTTTCGTGACAAAATTTACAAGACTGTATGCTGAGGTTGTTGATGCACTTTAGGATTGTTTGGACGTTGTGTAGGTCTGCTCTGCTACTGAATGACATCTGATTTTTCCTCCCATGATGCTTTCTTTATTTTTCTTCGGAATCAGTCAAGCCCAAGAGGGAGAACAGCAAGAAGAGACGAGGTCGGCAAAAACCACCTCTGACCAAGAGACAAAGGACCAGGCAGCTGATCAGAGAGAAGATGCTGCAGGTTAAAACCACCATCATTGAAGTGTGAGTTTCAAAGATAATGCTTTTAGCTTTTGGAAATTGGATCTCAAACGTTTCTCAATGTTTTTGCAATTAGATACAGTATTTCATCATATAGTGACCTCCACTTTAATCGTTGTAAATGCATGTCAGTTTGTCGCCAAGTGTGTGGTACTTTGTGGAAAAAAAAGGGAAAAAAAGCTCTCTAAAAATGAACCTCTTCTTCAAAGGAACATGTGTGCCACTCAGTACCTAGATGGACAGACAGCTGGATAGAAGAATAGATAGATAGATGTCATATATTATTTGTTTTCATTTGTTTCAGGGCCCTTCACATCTACTTACCCATAAGGCAGTTTTTCTATGACATCATCCACCCAGATTATAGTCCCGTGTGTGACGTCTACGCCCTCATGTTTCTCATTGATGTCGTTAACTTCATTGTGACCATATATGGATACTGGGCCTTTGGGGTAAGTCACCGCCTTACACACTACTAGGAATATATTCACCTGTGATATTTATATGTTGTCACTTTAGAACAGGCCTCTTTATTAGTTACACCGGTCAATGTTGATTGTATTTAACATTCGGCCTTTAAAACGATTAGACTGAATATGTTTTGCCTGTTTATTATTGTGGTCGTCGCTTGCAGTGCTATAGAACGTATTGGGTATCACTAACGCGAGTCTGTATGTGTAGAAATACTCTGCGGCGGCTGACATCACAGAGTCCCTGTCTGAGGACCAAGTTCCCGAAGCCTTCCTGGTCATGCTGCTCATCCAGTTCGGTACAATGATAGTGGACCGGGCCCTCTACCTGAAGAAGTCTCTGCTGGGAAAGTGCGTTTTCCAAGTGGTGTTGGTGTTTGGCATACACTTTTGGATGTTCTTTATCCTACCCGGGGTCACTGAGAGGTAAGGTTTAATGTATTCATTTGGAATAATGAACCACTGATCTCCCCTTCAATATCTTGTGTTCTGCACACAGGAGATTCAACCGTAACCCCGTGGCCCAGCTGTGGTACTTTGTCAAGTGTATTTACTTTGGCCTATCGGCGTATCAGATCAAGTGCGGCTACCCAAATCGCATCCTGGGAAACTTCCTCACCAAGAACTTCAACTACCTCAATCTCTTCCTCTTTCAAGGGTACACATGTGGTTGCCTTGCTTTACAGACATGATATAATGATATTTTTCTCTTGCTTGCTTCAGGTTTCGCTTGGTCCCCTTCCTGACGGAGTTAAGGGCCGTGATGGACTGGGTCTGGACCGATACCACTCTGTCC
Organism: Hippocampus mohnikei; assembly: GCA_026261675.1. NCBI lineage: Eukaryota > Metazoa > Chordata > Actinopteri > Syngnathiformes > Syngnathidae > Hippocampus > Hippocampus mohnikei. The sequence goes on along the minus strand of JAKGUB010000284.1, from coordinate 10,691,676 downwards.
TTGTCCAGCTGGATCTGTGTGGAAGACATCTATGCCAATATATTTATCCTCAAGTGCTGGAGGGAGTCTGACAAAGTAACTTGAAAGAATTTGCAGGAGTTTGCACTTGTTTAGGGACACATGACCATTCTCGGATTCAAATTTGCTGTTGACCAGTGTACGGTAATAGCAATTGCATCAGAGAACGACTGATGTGAACAAAGTTTTCTCCACCAAAATTCAAAATGTTTCCCCACCCCAAACTCCTCTGTACTATTTTAGTTCCTCATTAAGCGATTGATCATTGTTTCAGAAATTCCCCCACCCACCAGGACAGAAGAAGAAGAAAGTGGTGAAATATGGCATGGGAGGATTCCTCATCTTTGCTCTCATCAGCATCATCTGGTTCCCACTGCTCTTCATGTCTCTCATCCAATCAGCAGCTGGTGTCACAAATCAGCCTGTTGATGTCTCCATACAGCTCAGTATTGCCGGATATGAGGTCAGGAGGAATTAAGATCCTTGCTGTTTGGCTTTCACTTTGTCATATTTCCTCAAGTAGTGGCCGGGGACATTTGCAGAGAGTACTCGCCACCGAGGAGGTGTTAATTAGTGGTAAAACGAGATGCCTATTTGAGGTGCGACACTCATTTGTCCAAATGGATGGCGCTTTAATTACAGAAAAACGCCACGATTTGAGGAGAGGCATTTTTTTTGTTCAAAGTATTTTTTGAACAGCATTACACCAACAGTATTTATTGTTACTCTCAACTGATGTCAAATGACAAGCATAATTGGATTAGTGGTTACAAGTGTATTATCATGGGTCACTCCCTCTGTTTGTGTGTTTGTAGCCTCTGTTCACTATGAGCGCCCAGGAGCAGAACTTGGTTTCATACTCAGAAGCAGGATTCAACCGACTCACCAAAATCTATGCAACCTACCCAGTGAGATGATCTTCTCTTCTTCTTCAAAAAAAGCAAGCATTTCATTAAAGGAGTCTTCTTGTGATTCGCACTAACTTATATTCACTAACCAGCAATCTAATCATTTTTTTTCTAAGCATGACTTATGTGGTATCAACCCCTTAGGTACCCTGATAACTGCTATACTCTTTCTTGCCCTATGATGCGATTTACAAATAAATGAACTTCCTATCCGATCCACTTGACTTCCATGCAACGTTTGAAAAAACAAAACCAAACTTTATCCTCCGAGTATCTTAATACATCAACAAAATCTGCCCTTGATTAATTAAATTGTGTGAATTAAACAGGCTGAGTGGTAAGTAAAATGGATGTATTTGCATTTGGAACAATCTAATGAGGTCTGCTGTGTCAAGCGTTACATACCTTTACAGTACAAAGATAATGCCCAGTTTTAATTGACAGTGTCAAAGTATTCATTTAACACTGTCCATTATTGTGGTTGTCAGTTGCATCGGTACTGCAGTGTATCACATCGAGCGCAATTTCTAAACGACTGAGCGGTCATTTTTATTCTCTCTCCTCAAGTCTGCTATGCAGTTCATAATGAACTATGAGGCGGAAGACATTATTGTTGCAAAGATCAAGAGTGATGCCAGCCTGCTTTGGAGCATCAGCCCTGCCAGTCGGGAGGCTATGATTGAGGAACTCAGCAACTCCCCTCATTTACACATGACACTGCGCTGGACACTGCTCAGGTCAGGCTGACCGTTTGAATTTGTATATGTGATTCCCAACCACTGCGCTACGGCACATTAGTGTGTTGCAAGAGACCACCACTTGTGCCAGGGAAAATGATACAATTCTATTATTGGTCCGGAAGTAATTTGTTATTTACTACATTTGTTTACTTCATTCGTTGAGCTATGCCAATGACATACATGGGAGCATGTTTTATCAAGCATGACAATAAGTCAGAGGTGAAAAAGAAGTACAGCATATGAGCCCTCTCGGGTGATCTGGGTCTGGGGCCACCTTTTGATCTGCACGAGCCAACTGCTTGTGCACGTCACAAACCAATCCAGTAACAGCACTCCAATAACTTTTTGGACAAAATAAATATTGATGTGAGATACTGTTTCTATCGAATTCCCATAAATTGCTCACACATGTTCGCAATTCACTGATAATCTCTGGTATACATCCCGGTCTCGTCCATACCCACCCAAAATTATTTTCTCAATGGATCCCCATGATTTGCATAGGTCACCTGTTTTAGTTTCAAAACGGCAAACTTCGCCAAAAGTTCATTAATTTTCATGCCTGTTTTATTATGATTACAATTCCTCAAGGGCAAATTCAACTAAGATTGTGCTGGAATTTATTTAGCTATATCGGGCATCTTACATACTATATCCCTATACTGTTTTAGAAATGCCTCCATATCAATGAATGCTGAGACGGTGGGGGAACACACGGTGAAGTTTGAGGACAAGGCCTTGAAGGAAGGAATAGTCCACATGCTCAAAGGCAACAGCAGCAATCATGTGTGAGTCACAGTCAAACGCAAGTGGATATTTTGTAAATGAAATGTAATATAACTCTTGTGCTTTTTCTTTGTCCTGATAGGATCATTAACTCTCTGCTGCCAAAGTTCCTCAGAGGTCCCAAAGGACCAGAGTCCAAAATGGCGAGCAGGATGAATGTAGGTAAGTTGATGTCTTGAAAACAGTCTTAACACTTTTGTTTGAGAGTTAATCGGTTGGTCATGTGTACATGTACGTTTCTAAAATTACTTAAGTTGTCATTCATCATCCTAAAAAGTTGAGATAATCAAGTTTTGTCTCAAAAGACTACGATTTTAAAGGAACAGTGTGTGCATTGATTTTTCACTTACACAATAGAATCCGTACAGTATACAGTAATTGATGTTGCAAACATTCTGCCTTTACAATGACTGCTCAGTTTTAAGCAGGGCAAAACCACAAGATTTTCTGTGGGGTAGCCAGGATGACACAACCACTAAGATGTACTAACCACTCCACCACAGTACTTCCCTACTGCTAACGACAATCAAAACAATAAACATATTGTTCCACAAGTACTTCTGACGGTTTGGCAACGGCAAATCCATTTATGTTCCCCCATAGGCCACACTGACCGCCCAGAACTCCTGGCTTTCTTCAAACCCCTGGCTATCAAACTGCAAAAGGTCAACCGGACTTCGCAGCGGGAAGCAGACCAGTGGTGGATAGTACAGGAGTGTACTCAGACACTTGTCTCATCTGACCACAAGTGTGACAGCATTGAAATCGTGGTGTTTAGTGACAAAGTCAGTCCATCCAGTCTGGGCTTTTTGGCTGGACACGGGTAGGTCACCTGTTTGGAGAGGCCCCAATCCTAATCATATGTCAAGACAAATATATACACCTAGCAATGCTTACTTTACCTCTCACTACATAGCATCGTGGGCCTCTACATGTCAGTGGTGTTGGTGATCGGCAAGTTCGTGAGGGAATTCTTCAACGGCATCTCGCGCTCCATCATGTTCGAGGAGCTACCATGCGTGGACCGTGTCCTCAAACTGTGCACGGACATCTTTGTGGTGCGCGAGACCGGAGAGATGGAGTTGGAAGAGACTCTCTTTGAGAAGCTCATCTTCCTTTACAGATCCCCTGAGACCATGATCAAGATGACCAGAGAGAGGGACAACTAGAGTGGGGAACTTTCTGCTCTTCAATGGACACACTTTTACCCGTTTCGGAAAATTGACAACTGTTCTGCACTCAATTAGAAAAATAGTGGATAACAATGTTGGGACTTGCACAAAGCAAGATGAAGCACACCTGATAAAGCGTAGAAAAACGTTGAACACGAACACTTCAGGTGTTTTCATCATTAACCCAAAATACGAATGACCGGGTGGTCTACTGGATGCCCACTTGATTGCATGCATTTGTGATAGGGATTGAAACTGATAATCAATGACTAACTACTTTTGTTTTGTAGATTGTGTGCCACTAATTACACAATTGAACCAACTGAGGCAAAATGGAGTGTCTTTGCATTTTTCTCCATTTAAAATATGCACACAAAACAATGTAAAAATTTTCCCATGTTCTGTTAAGGAAATGTAAGTCAAATGCCCAACCTTAATTTCCGTTAGTAATTGATTGTTTGTTTTTTTTTTAAACAAAAAACGCAGGGCCTTGATTCCTGGTTTTGGATTTCCTTTGTACAAACATTTGAACTGCAAGTCTTACACATTTAAATACATTTCTTCAAAGTTTAAAAACTTACCAAAATAATGTGTTCCAAGTTTTCATCAGTTGTAAAAGCATTTCAAAACAAATTAAAGAAAATAATACACGTTGAATGAATCTGCTTTCATATAACTTTAATTACAAATAATAGGGAAGAAATTGCCATTATGTTGTTATCCCGTCCCTTCAAGACATCACATTGTCCTCCGTTTTTTCAGACCGTTGCAAGAAGTGGTCTACATCACAAGAACACATCCTGCAGAGGCAGAAAGGGAAATGAAATGCATGCCTGGAACAGAACATGAAATACAAATCTACAATTGTGACTGCAGGATGAGGCTACCTTGACTAGTAGTTTGTATGAAATACAGAAAAAAACAAGACCTCACTCTTTACTAATGCTCAATCAAATCATTTGCTCTATAAATGTTTAAACTGTCAAACCAGAAAAATGTGATTAGGCAGACTGTCCATCACAATACGGTATGGTATTTACAACAGACGCTTCATTAGGAACACATGCACATGTTGTACCAGATCTGTGGTTAAAATAAACATCTTACAAAGGATTGCACTCCATTCTGATTAACATGAGTATGTCAACAAAGATATCCACACTCCTCATATAAACCAATTGCTAGATGGCTCTCTCGGGAGAGCTTTCTAACATGACGGTTAGCCTCTTTTATGTTCCCCCACATTTACTGAGTAAAGAAAGAAAATCAGTCTGTGCTATAGTATATGTAATAATGAGCCAACAACCATATGATAACATGACAAATTATGAATTAACATTCTAGAGAAGTTATTCTGCTGTGCCGTGAGATTTTTCTTCAATTTAGGGTGGGAAACTACTGCGCCCTTAAGATGACATGGAAGAAAAAAAAGATTGCGTTCCCTCATGGGAAAACGCATTTTTAAAGATAAGCGTTCATGTACTTCCGGGTTAGTTAGATGACTGTTTGCTCCGATTCACATCTGTCTGAGAAACGGCAGTACTCGTAGACAAGAGTTATGGAGGAGACTTCTTTAATTTAAATTCACTCAAATTAAAATAAAATCGGTTTACCCGGTAGATTACTCGGAAGTTCATAAAACCTCATTCTAAAAAAAACCGTTTATTTTGCGTTATCTCGCGATGATTGTGAGGGTACGCAAAGGTTGTTTCCATCCATGTCCCCTTCGGAGCTTCGTAGGAATAATTGATACATAAAAATACATTACATTACTGGTAGTTACGAAGAGCGAATGCTACACGTATTCAAATGTTAACTTACATGCTGTTTTGGGCTTGACTACTTTGACGCTGGCTTCGGCCGCCTTCATCGCTTCGCTTTTCACTTGCGGCTTGAGGGCGGCCCGCACCGCATTGGCGCAGATTGTCGAGAAGCGAATGTAGCTGCACAGAGGACAAACAGGCACAGCCGGCCAGCGGCACGCTAAAGGTCAAGCTATGCACAAAAACAAGCCATGCCAATGTGTGGTAGTGTCTCTTAACTCATGAGCACGGCATTGTTTGAATAGCCGACATAAGAAACAAAAAAAGCCAGAACACGTAATGTGTGGGCACACTAACTTCAACAGCATTAGCATGGCGGCTAACTAGCAAAGCTCCATCAAAAGATGAAGACTAAGACATTACGGTACAACTATTCATGCATACGTTAATCGTTGAAGACAAATAAATAGGTGAGTCATCAATGCCAATTTTGTTTTTGTTATTTTTTTGTACCTGAGTCCCGCTTGTCTCCAGTATGCAACCATCTTGGCAATCTTGTGTAGCCTCGGCGTCAAGGGCAGGTCCGTCGCGTGCGTGATGACGTCATTAAAATTGAGCTGCGAGCGATTGAAATCTTTTCGCCCCGCCCTCTTGAGTGTGAGCACGAATTCATATATAAATTCATCCATGCATCCATTACCGAATCCATACACACACATATCAACGAGGAAGTGTGTGACACTGAGGACAGCCCCGCCTAATGGCAATTAGGATGAAATAGATCTCTTTATCTTCTCCACAATCTACACCGTTTACCCTGAACAGAGTTGCGGGAGGCGGGGGACGAGGGGTGCTGGAGCCATCCCAGCTGATTTAAGGCAGAAGCCAGTCAGTCCCAGGGCACATAACGAGACAATCAAAGTAACGTAATCAGAATAATCCGCACAAAAATCCGTTGGGAAAGTTTGGATTACCACAGCTAAAATGGTTAAAAAAGTGGATGAAGTGGATAAAAATGGCTCGGCATAGAGCCCAGCTGGTCAATAAAATTTTAGAATTAGAATAACTTGCAACTTCCCATTCCAATAATATGGTCGGCCAATACTGTAATTATTAATTACTAATAAAAACCAAATACAGGAGTACACTGTAAAATACTTTACAGTAAACTGAAGTTGTCCCAGTGTCAACCGCAAGAGAGAGTCAATGAGTTGAGGCCACAATGTTAAGTTACTGCGGTCAAGCCAGCCTCCACTCGCAAAATCGATGTCAAGTGAGCCGCCACAGCGATCTTCAATACTGTGCATTACGGTAATCTGCCGCCAGCGAGCGGCGTTGGCCACCTTCAAAATAAAAGTGTATCCACGAATGCATAAACGTCAGTTGTTTGGGTGAAAAGAAATTAATAAAAATATAAAATAAGTAATTTCTTGGCTGACTCTCAGAACAGCACCAATATACACAAATACGCGTTCAAGTGGAGATCATTCGGATCTGATGTCGGCCTCTGAAGTGACAAGATGGCCTGCATTCTGACATGTTGATCTTTTTGCCCATTTTTAGAACATCCGAAAAGAAGGAATCCAGCACCCCGGCTCTCCACACAGACCACCCTCGTCCAGATCCAATTTTGAATGTTGAAATAAAAGATATCTGAAAACTGACATGTTGACCTGGGTCCCGACAAGTTGGTCTGAGCCCCTAACATGTTGACATTTTCAAGCGTTTTGAAAAAATTCCTAAAATTAGAAATTTCGTTATCCCGTGAGGGCCATAGGTCTGGAGGTGACTACGGCACCCCGGCTATCCAGCCAGACCACTTTGGTTTAGCTGGGGTGCCGTAGTCACCTCCAGACCTATGGCCCTCACGGGATAACGAAATCTCTAATTTTAGGATTTTTTTCAAAACGATCGAAAATGTCAACATGTTGGGCATTCAGATCATCTTTTATTTCAACATTCAAAATTGGATCCGGACGAGGGTGGTCTGTGTGGAGAGCCGGGGTGCTGGATTCCTTCTTTCAGATGTTCTAAAATGGGCTTAAAAGATCAACATGTCAGAATGCAGGTCATCTTGTCACTTCAGAGGCCGACATCAGATCCGAATGATCTCCACTTGAACGCGTATTTGTGTATATTGGTGCTGTTCTAAGAGTCAGCCAAGAAATTACTTATTTTATATCTTTATTAATTTCTTTTTACCCAAACAACTGACGTTTATGCATTCGTGGATACACTTTTATTTTGAAGGTGGCCCATGCCACAACGCTGTCGGCAGATTACCGTAATGCACAGTATTGAAGATCGCTGTGGCGGCTCACTTGACATCGATTTTGCGAGTGGAGGCTGGCTTGACCGCAGTGTTAAGTTTGTCCCTTCTGACCTTCCGTCCTTTCCCTTCATTTCTACGGTCACGCTGTCTTTTTGTCGACCCGGTTACCGAGGTCTAACAGACAAACCTGCCGACAAAAATGAAGATCTGGGCGTCAGAACACATTTTCAAGTGAGTGCTTTTTGTCTCGCTACATTTACCGCGCGCTCAGCCACATTTCACACCCCTATCGAAAATCGTTTATTTCGCCGCTTCCTTATAACCGGAAGGCTAGCCACTTTAGCTAAGTCGGGCAACTTGAGTTGAAGAAAGCATTGGTAAAAGTTTCCCAAGTCGTTGTTGGTGTTGTTATGACAGAGGCTGTAGCTCATCTTGCCGTCACAACCAGTCGGTGTGTAGCTTATAATACGAAGGCTCGAACAGGGAAGCCTCCGGAGTGAAACTCTAAGTAAGTGCGTCAGCTCTTTGTTAGCTTTGCGCTTCAATCATTTTAGCTATCCAGAATTCCGCTTTCCACACATCGGATATTAGTCTGGAAAAATGCAGCCGTTAATGTTTTTTAAATGATCAAATATGATAATTTACTAAACTAGAATCTGACATAACCACTATTACACAACAGTCTGCTTGGCGAGACGTAATAGCAGGGGGCGTTTCCCTTCTAAACAGCTGACAGAAACACATTGTACTCTACTGTAATAGTGACCGATAACGATAAATACTCATCCCTCCCATCCACACATTGAATGTATGCTTTGCTCTTTAGCTAGACTATAATTATTTGATTGCCAATACAAACACTTTAGCATTTTCAGTTTCTTCTGGGCATTACACGAACAGTTAAAAAACATGAAATGTTCAGATGTTACTTGATGGTCAAAATACGACCATAATAACGACAATATCAGGAAGTTGTTCTTTTTTTTAAGAACTAGTCTGTTCAAAGGTTTGGGGACATTGGAGGATGTTTTTTTTTCGCTATGTTTTAAAAGCATGAGTATATTGCTGAAAATATGAAAAGTAGATTTTCCATCATTTCAAAGTTGACATAATGTGCCACGTGGTTTACCAGCCACCCATGGGAGACGGTGACCAAAGCAGCAATGCAGAAGTACCCCAACCCCATGAACCCTAGTGTGTTTGGTGTGGATGTTCTGGACAGACATGTGGACACGGAGGGGCGCTTACACAGTAAAAGACTGCTCAGCACAGAGTGGGGTCTTCCCGCCATCGCCAAATCTGTAAGTGCACATTTTCTTTAAAAAAAAAAAAAGGACTTGAATCATAATAGGAATATTTTCTGACATGTCTGTTTCCCTGTAGATCATTGGCTTAACAAGAACGCACACTTATGTCCAAGAACATTCAGTAGTGGACCCCAAACAGAAGATCTTTGAGCTAAAATCTACAAATGTGAGTGGCCACTTACATACTTGTGCATCTTAATACTTTCGAATACGGTACAAGGGTTCATTGAGTAGTTCAATCCAAAAGGGAAACTCATATAGATGCATTATACAATACAATACCCATGAGAAAATACTCATAAGGCCTATTTGAGTTGAATAGAATGACTCAAATGTAATGATATTCTAATTTATTGAGACACACCTGCCCGTTGACATAAAAAAATGAATTTAGGATATCAGTGACCTACAAGCCACTGATAATTTTGACTTGAGACAGATACTTCAACAGTTGTTTTTTTAATGTCTTCAGATCTCCTTCACGAACCTGGTGTCTGTAGATGAGAAGTTGACGTATAAGCCTCATCCACAGCATCCTGACAAGTACGTTTTGTTCCTCTGTCCTGACCGTGAATACTTGCCAATGCACATTTAGACTCATTTTTTGATACTAACAAAATGAATGAAGGTTCAGCCCTATGCAAACACCTCTGCATGATGATAATGATGATCATTAATCCTCGGGTTATCATACCACTATTTTCCAAAAAAGAAGTGATGTTGCAGCAAAACATGATTGGGAAGTGTACAATGGTCATGTTGTGAAGCTAAGCTGCAAATAGATTACAGTCAGGTTCCCCAAAGGTTGGCATGTCAACTTTCACTACAGTGATCACAAGCCCAGTGCTGGGCGACATGGTCTTGAAACTCCCCCCCATTAAAAATCTGATTTCCAATTAAACCGATTGCAACCTCTGTAGGAGCCTGAAAACGATCGTGATCATTTGAATCAGGTGTGTTGGAGGAGACTAACGTCTTCAAAAATAAATAGTGGCCCTTGAAGGCCGAAGTTTGACACCTGTGCTCAAACTACCAAGCAGTGGCCTGGATCCTCTCCTCTAAACTCTACACTTTAGCCCACTCCACAGGTTTTCAGTAGGGTTAAGGTCTGGGGACCGAGATGGCTATAGGAGGGGCTTGATTTGGTGTCTGGTAAACCATGTCTCCAATTTTCAGTCTGAGAATGTGTGTGCAGTAAAAATGTAATTCATTTTAAGGCTTTTCACACATCTTAACCAGCCGTGCCAATAATTCTGGAGGGCCAAAATATTCCAACACATCGATTTCTTTGTTTTATGTTATGTTGAGAGGGAAGACATTTCATACAGCACATTTGACAATAAAGTTGTATCCAATCCAATCTTGTGAGATGGTGGTTTAAACTCACAAAATTGCCTGTGGTTACAGTTGAATTAATTTTTATCCCTAATAACATGTAACATGTCCAATGATATGGGGTGGTTTAATAAGCACTGAACGTATTCTCTCCGTTGTTGAGCAGGACGGTGCTGACACAGGAGGCTCTGATCAGTGTGAAAGGTGTCAGTTTAAGTAGCTACCTCGAGGGCCTAATGGCCAAAACCATGTCTGTCAACGCTGGCAAGGTGAGGATGACCCGTAACTTTCCTTATCGCCTCTCTCTCACCTTATCTCGTTTTCCTAACCCTTTGTCCCGTTTGGCGGTTTCAGGGCCGCGAGGCAATGGAATGGGTCATCCGGCGGTTAAACACGGAACTCGAGGAGCTGGCAGCGACGGCTCGCGGCAGCATACGTGTGCCCATGGCGGCGGCTGTCGCGAACAAATGATCGCCCGCCGGCCTCCGCCCATCATGAAGTGACCCGCCTCTCTGATTGGCGGCGCACCTCATCAGCCAGTACAGCCTTTCCGAGCCACTTTTGTGCGCTTGTGAGTGAGTTTGAGAATGAGTGTGTGTGCTGTGTTTGTATGCGAGCGTGTGGAAAATTGTGAGGAATTGTGTGTGCCCGAGAATGCAAGCCGACGAGGCCGACGCGCAAGTAACGGTGGTTCTTGTGATTTATTTTAGTCACATTGTGCCACAAGCTCACTCCTTCAGTACCTCTCATCCCCTTTTTAACAAACATGTCATGAAAGCACTGTCAACAGCTCTTATCTTTAAATGCCTCTCTGTATGGTTGGAGCGTCTGTTTCAGAACATTTGGGACTTTAGTAGAAGTATTCCTTCCGTCTGGATAACCGGATTCCTCGTCTTCTTTTATTCCGCGGTGCCATTCACTTGTGTAAGAGCTGATTTTTCAGTTTGAGTTCACGTGGCATATGAAGGATTGAAAGGTGGCTGAGCGAACCTCGAGTCTTTACGTTCATGTTCACATGCCGCCATCCAGGTTGTGCTTTTGTTTCTAGCTTCACCACGCAGAGCTTCAAGTGACAGTGGTTCGCTACAACATGAGGTACCGGTACATTTGGTTGTGCAGGTACTGTATTCCTATTGTTGGGGCCAGTTGGGGGAGCTAACATGCTTTGGTCTATGTTGCAAGTATTCCGAGATGGTCTCAATCTACAGAACAGCAGGGGGGGGTTTCTCTCCCTTTCAAAAAGAGCCTCAAGTTTTTATTTTTTATTTTTCATATGAAGATCTGTGTAATGCTCAGCCATCCATTCATGCAGTGAAGCTCCTTTAACGAACTCTGATGCTTTTCATACAGGGAATGTTTTTAGAACTACGGCTGTAAATAAGGTTATATTTATATTACGGTGATGTTACATTCCAAGAATGTGAACATGTAGCTTGAAAAAAAAAAGAAAATAAGCACACTGACTTTGTTTCAAAATAAAAGAATGCCATTGTTTCATGATGATGGCGGAGGAATTGACTGGCTTGTACTTTCTTTAATGTGTAATGACGTTGTTTACCAGCCCTTAACTAGATATTACCATAAATGAGTACATCCCCTTAAAAAGGTAAATTTGTAAGCCTCTACCTGTGACTTTAATGTTTTATAGTTATTTTGTCAAAAAGCTTGATGAAACTTAACTTGCCCACAAGAGACAACAGTGTTACAGTATTCTTAGTTGTGCTTTTATTAGAATGAATGAATTTAGGTATCATGTGGGATACATTGCAAAGGGAAAAAAAAGCATTTTATTTAAAAGGCACCTTTCAACGCAACCAGGAACACTCAAATCAACATAATACATTGGAAACAAACAAAAAAGCATTGTAGTTATCTATAGCCATGTCGTTTGTAATTGTTAAATTGACTGGTATTTGTGATGCAAATGCGAAAGCAATTTTCAGCAGGCTCAACATATTGTGGATTTATGAAACAGAAAAAAAACATTTGAAAGAAGCACAAATGTGAGAATATGATCCATGTGAATACTGCGTTGTGATTTTTCACATGGTCACAACGGGCCAGGATTGTACTCAGTTGAAAATAGTGTCCTTCTCCAGCAGCATGGCGTCTGAATTGAAAGCTACAAATCCCTGTTTGAAGGAGCAAAAAGGCAAAAATCAGTCCAAAGACAATTATCTCCGTTCACTTTTGGTACCTACCTCTTCTACTGTAAGAACTGGGTTGACCAGCTGTGCGTGTTTTGTGTGAGGTAACGCAAAGCCTGTGGCAAGTTTCTCTGGAACACAAATGCAAAAATGGTTCCAAGAACAAAAGCGCACGGTTCATTCCGGTCTTTAATCTGGCTCACTGAACCTTGACATAAACAAGAGTCCTGCAATATTTGTTGGTGTAAACTTGATGCTCCTTTGTGAACTTGGGAAAATATCAAAACTCACCATTCAGTTGTGGCAGGATGATCCTCTCTATTAGCATCTGTGTCATGTTTTTCAAAGCATCAGTCTGCAAAGGGACGCAAGAGTCATGAGGTAGCTATTACGCCGGATGATTTGCCAGGTGGAGCAGTACCTTAAACGGTCCAATCTCAGTTGCTTCCAGACTCAGAGTGAAACTGTGTGGAAAAGAGATGGCTTCATTACGTTATTGAGCATTACTTTGACTTTTGAAATCTGAAGGGCATTGCTGCACTCACTTGTCCATTGTCACTGAGCCCTTCAGCCGTCCATCAGCCACCCACACTTTGCCATTGAAGCCTGAGTCCTAAAAGAAATAATCTTCAATGTCCCACAAGATATTTTTTTTCGAACATCTGCTAATTGCATTTTACGTGTACCACATTGAAATGAAATGATTATGGAGAGATGAACTTGTTTCATCATCCATTTTGACCCTCCCAACCCCCAAAAAAATCATGATAACACCTCATTTCCTGTAGGTTTACTGGATAGTTGCTTTTATCAATTAAAACACAGGTTGTGTTGAGGCTGCTTTTCTCTGTGGGAATGCATTTTAGAAAAATATTTTGTATGGAATCATTTTTGAATCCACTGACATCCTTTTGAAATATGAATATCGAAACAACCACATTTCACGGGGAAATAAAATTAAACAGGCTCTATGTTGAGAAAAAGAAGGACTTATTTATAGACATTCCAACAACATATACAAAAGGATTTTATTACCAATTTCACAAGAAATAGGGTGCAAAAAAAATTAATTGGCAAGAAACAATCATTTTCGGGGGGGCACCCTGTAAAGTAGAATGTACTGTGTGCTTCAAGTGGTAGCTAGCTATTATGGAGAAATGCAGAGAAAGGTCAAAAACGGAGGCAGGCCCGACTATTAGGGATGGCTGCTTTGTAACTGGAACCCTGAGTCATAATAGATGACCTTTTTGTGTTCCAGAGATGGGAAGTTTCACAGGCTGATTTTAGTAAAACACCACGAGGAGGACTTTTATACCGAAAAATGCAACAAAGAAACGAGTGCTTACCACATGGAGTTTAAACAGCGGGGTCAAAGTGGCATTGCGTTGGATGGCGAAGGCCTTGACCGCACCCGATGAGCTTAGCACGACAGCACCGGAGCGGAAGGAAAACACGGGAAAGTATGTGGCGTAAATCTGCAATGCCATCAGCAAATCGGGAAACATCTTGGGAAGCTGCAGAAGAATCATTTAAAGGTTAAAATGCATACCTGCAGCAGGAGCGTCCAGAGACCTTTGGAGAGGCACATGCTCAAAAGAGCTATTTTCATAATTTTCTTATTATTATTAATATTATTATGATGATATAACATGTGCTTAAACTTTTAATATGTGGCCATTCAATACAAATGTATACTTCTTGAGACTGGGAATAAGCTTTAAAGACATTCTCAAAACCTTACTCTATATTGTAGGCCAGGGGTGTCAAACTCATTTTTGTCGCGGGCCACTTTGAAGTTACATCTTCCCTTGGAGGGCCGTTATGAAACCACCAAAAATGTTTAACCATTTCATCGCGTTACTGTACACAACAAATTAATGTTTTACTAGTCTTGAAATCAGTCAAGCCAATTATGGTAGTTTGCGCAATTACTGTTCAAGTGTAAACAGTAAAAAAAAATTGCTAAATCTCAATGTTATTTATAAAACATGACAATTTGATGTTTTGGTACAGATTTAAGCAAGGATCGTGCAAGTTGACACGATTTGCTTTCGATGGCCACATAAAATGACGTGGCGGGCCCGATCTGGCCCCCAGGCCTTGAGTTTGACATGCTGTTGTAGGCTGTTGATAAGAACAGCCATTTGCCATTTTCTTACCCAGATGTCAATGTTGTTAGTGAGAATTTAACCAACAAGTTAGTATTTTGTCCGCCCATTACATCTATTTAATGGCTATTAACGATCATTTTGTTTTTTCAGCATTTGTTGTGGATGTTTCTATCCGCTGGAGTCCCCCTCTCCCCCTCCAATTTTTTTTGTTTTAACGGCAATAAAAGTAAGTGTAGGAGGTACATTATAAGGGGAATATTTTCGAGGTTGCAACTGCCTGATTTGCCTGTTCTTTTATGGATTCTCTGATCCAATGCACAACTCATGCTTCCCTCTCCTCCCTACCCCCTCTGCACGTCCCTTCTGCTCAGTGCAAGTCAAGTGTGTAATTTTAAAGAGACTGAATTACCTGTGGAATAAAGGGACCCAGTGAGGTTGTGTTTAGGCGTACAGGGGAGCATGGGGGTATCTGAGGAGAACACACAAAGTTTTTATTTTTTAATATGAAATATTCTACAGAAAGAAAAAAACAATTATTGTTGCTCCTGAAGCTGTGCGTCGGTGGATGATGGTTTGAAAACAAACTCGAATGATCGCTTTGCATTTCAGGTGAACTCACCATGCTGTCATTGATGAAAGCCTGCAGTAAATCAGCTGAGAAGTAGCTGAAGGAGGCTGAGTTGACGGTGAAGTCAGACAAGCCTACTGACAGCATGTAAGCTGGCTGTTGAGGTGTGACGAAAGGCATGGCCACAAATGGGGGTTCCTTCGGACATTTGATACTGTAGAATTGTCCCTTTAAATACATGCAGGTAAAAATAGCCATCATTTGATTATTAGTATAATAATACATTATTGTTTTAATATTCGCCGAGGCACAGTCATTAATTGTTTAAATCAGGCTATCAAACATACGGCATGCGGGCGAGAACCGTCCCCCAAGGAGGTTCGATCAGGCCCGCAGGATAATTTAAAAGTGAAAAAATGCATAAAAGACACGGAATGAATATTTTTAATAAAGTGCAATTCGTGGAATATCCGTTAGGGGTCACACTGTTTTGATCAGTAGAAGACAACATTGTTTTCATTAGAGAAGAAGACAACAGCAGTCTCAGTGTGTCCCTGAGATAGACCCAACACAGCAGACGGTATCAAGGACGTGTGAATACTTTATTCTGGCACATTTACTAGCACTATCCTTGATTTGAAAGGTGTAGGCAGGAATTAAATTTAGATTTTATATGCACATGTGTAAATGGTTTAAAAATTCCTTTATAAATCTCATTGAATCTTAGTGCATTACTATATTTTTCAATACCAATTTCTGCCTTCGTACAATCAATGGGATCAGTTGCAATGCATACATGTGAATGATAAAAGTAAATTGCACATTTGTCGAAGGAAATCTGTGTTTCATGAGATGTTTTGTAGAAGATATGTTCATTAAATTTCAACATTTTCCTAATGTTCTTGTGCTTCTTTAGACCAAAGCAAAGGAAAGACATAATATTTTGGTTATTTATAGCATAGTATGGTATAATTTTAATGGTCCGTCCACTTGAGATCTACCGAGGCCGTATGTAGCCCACAATGTGAAATGAGTTTGACACTCCTGGTTTAAATCATTTATAGTATTTTTTAATGCAATTGACCAGCTATAACACGAAAAATATGAAATAACTTTTTACGTATGTTTCCTGACCTTGAGCCCGAGTTGAAGGCTCGAAGCGCTGACAATAGGCGGGCCAATGAGAGGCAGATCCAAAGTGAGGTCTTGATTCACCTGAAAGTTAACTTCAACGAGAGTTTTAATCATTCAAATTGTTCGTTTTTACTTTAAAAACCTGGAGTTTATATAAGAAGTAAAATCTCTTTTTCAGTAAATATCACCGAACATGCTGCAATACCTCTCATGTCCTTTAAGTGGCTCTCCAGGTTCGCAATGAGTTGATCCACCGCAGGGCAAATCTGGGAAGATTAGACGAGTGATTCCCAATCCGTGTAACGCAGGGAATGATTCAGTTTCACTTAATTGGTCCGAAAACAATTTATTTACGACAAATAATAATAACATTTGTTCATCCGTCTTTATGACAGCGACATGTAAAGACAGGTACAACAATGAAATGTTTTTCCACTGGAAAGCTATTAAATCCTGTTTCCACTTTTTGTGACATTTTTATCAGGTGGTTTCCGTGATAATTTTTCAAATGTAAAATATGTACATGCCTCGTTTTAATAAATGTTGGTTAAGGCGACACTCAGCAGAGAGATGCTCACCATGTTCTCGATTTGACCTCTGAGATTTTTCTTGACGTGGCCCTCAACAAGGCAGCGCAGCCAGCTGTAGACATGCGAGACTGCAGCTTCTTTACATTTCACTCCAAACGTGAAATAAGATTCATGAGATCTGAGTGTAGTACCTTCTGTTGCCATAGAAATGTGTATCCAAGTCGCCCAACTGAGCGTTGCAATTCACGCTGGTTAAAGACAGACGTCCACCGGCATCCCTCCCGAGTTGCACTATGGAGACCACGTTCACTCCAAACAAGGCCATGTCAAAAGATCCACCTCCGTGTCTGAAAGTGGACAAGTAATGCTAATACTGGCCTACTATCAAACATGGAGGACATGTGGGACAGCGGGACTTGAATCTGTGCAACATCACTAAGTATTGAGGCACTCTGGAGCCAAATGTGCTGCCTGTTGTCTTCTATATCTATCTATCTATCTTGAGAAAGAGAGAGAGAGAAGGAGCTGAAACTTGCAGCCTGCAGAAAGGGCTCTTCAAACTTGAGACAAGGAGAGGGT
Organism: Hippocampus mohnikei; assembly: GCA_026261675.1. Taxonomy (NCBI): domain Eukaryota; kingdom Metazoa; phylum Chordata; class Actinopteri; order Syngnathiformes; family Syngnathidae; genus Hippocampus; species Hippocampus mohnikei. The sequence goes on along the minus strand of JAKGUB010000284.1, from coordinate 10,674,306 downwards.
TAAAATACCACAGGTGCACAAGTCTCATTGAGATTTACAGAAAGTGTGAAGATATGGTGGTGAGATATGAGTTGCCGGGGGCAGCTGATGTGTATTGCTGATAAGGATGTTTATGACAAAAAAAAAAACATCAATCTATCTGTGCAACCTGATAATAAATTGACTGCGGACCAGTGGTTACTAATGGAATAAATGAATCCTCCCACTCACACGAACCCACAGTGGGCCTCCCAGCTTCCCGTGAGGGCAACATTGAGGCCTTCAATGGACGTCTTCAAGCCGGAGAAGCCTTGGTAGAACTCTACGGATGGTTCCGGAAAGTCAGTCTTTATTATGGTGATGCTAGAAGAGGCAGAGAGACACACGGCTAGTATCTATCCACAAATACAGTACACGCATTAAATATTTTACTGTGTTGTGTATATTTTTATGGTAAATAATTGACTTTTGTAAATGTAAAATGTAGTTTCAGTTTGTTTTCTTTTTTTTTTGAAGCACTCTCTTTTTTTGTCATTCATGAAAATGTTTGTTTCGTTATTGTGATAGTTTTTGTTCACTCTAGTGAATTAACCCTGGTCAACACTGACAATCCAATACTGGAAATGTATTATTTTATTATTTATTCATGTATTAAAAATCAGTACGTATTATTAATTTATAATACAGTACAATCAATGATATTTAACGATACATGTATGGTAAGGATGTTTTAATAAAACGAAAATAAGTTCTGCACCAAGAGTAGCACAATACTTTTTTGATCCAAACTCCTCGTAATATGTCATCTTACCCAGTAAGCTTGTAACCTATGTGGAGCAGGAAGCCGACACGTATTTCACCACTAATGTCAGGCAGGGTGACGTGTTCCAACTTCTCCTGAATCCACCCTGCAGCCACATGCCTACCTGGGAGAAACAGCACATGCACAACAGTTTCACAAAATCTTGGAATGCAACCGAGAAATCTGTCTAAACATCTACCTTATGTGTTCAATCGGTTACTAAAACGGTTATAACACCACAGCATTGATGTTGCGTAGCAATAAACTGTAAGGCTATCCATTAGGTGGTTGTTTTACAAGGTAAATACACAAAGTTTAATTATTTTTATTTGATGTTTAGTTTGACAATCAACTTCACCTGGGAATGGCAATAAAGAACTTTGATGAATTGTTAACTAGTTTCCAAGCGGAAGCTTATTTGTCACGTGATTTGAATTGAGTTCACGGCAACCATACAGTGCTCGTATCTCAAGCCTATGCTTGCAAGTCAAAGCAAAAGATCGTCAGAGGGCCTGCTCATATCTCAGAGAAATTGAAAAGTCGAGTCACTTGTATTTCAGACATTGGAGGCAAGTAGACAGACGTTAGCCATCATTTGAAAATATCTCTGTTAATTTGCCATAATATGTCACCCTTAACATTTGAGATTGAATTACATTACCAACAGCATCTTACCAGACTGAAGTCCTTTGTTGGTCAGAATGACTTGTATTGCAGGATTTTCTCCGCAGTCGCAAGAGATAAATGCGAGCGCTATTAGCACACATAGAAGCATTTTGTATCAGGAATGTGAGAGTGACAACAAACAGACAGGGGATTTGGGTGCACTCGTTTTTAAGGCGTGGACTGGGTAGTAACGGTTGTTCGTTTGAAGATCAGCTGACAGAAGACGTTGTGGCGGCTTCCTGTATGAGTTAGAACTGAGAAGTGAAACTTAATATAACATATGACTGCACATTTATGTGGGTGGCCATGACAAAACACGCGCAAAATAGAAGAGGAACATTGGGTCCGACTGCTAACTTTTTAATTCTTCATCAAATTAACAATTTTGTTATGTTTCGGTCTGGTTACGTTTGGGTTTGATTCCTCATGTGGACTTTTTTTGCCAGCTGTTCTCGTTATCAGTGTCCCTTGTGTGTAACCAATTAGCTCCCTCAAGCCTTTGTGTCTTGTCCAGGTGTTTCTCGTTGTCTCGTCACTTAGCTTGTATTTAGTTCCCTGAGTTTCTGTCAGTCTCTGTCAGTCTCTGTTGTGTCATTGTGAGCTGTGAGTGTATGAGCATGTGTGCTTCTGTCATGTTTTGTTTCCTGTCTAGTTTTGTTTGTTCCTTGTGATTTCCAGGCATTTTTTGAGTACTTCGACTTAGTGTTTTTTCCATTGTACTCCTGTGTGTATTTTTTGTTAAATAAATTTTTTGGTCAATCCACCCTTCTCCTCCCTGCCTCCCTGCTTTTTGGGGTCCTACTACAACTACCATCAAGCAAAACGTGATGAGTTTCTTGCATTACATGTATATAGGCCTCCAATATGGACAGTATTTTATTTTAATTTCAATAAAAACATCCAATTAGACTTGTACCAAGACCCTGGATCATTTCGTATTCGGTCCCCAAGTCAAATTATGTAGTGGGGGGAAAAAGATAGGAACCCATTTTTTTTATGGCTTGTCAATTCAGCCCTGGGCGCCCCGGTGGTCCAGTGGTTAGCACATAGACCTCACAGTGTGGATTTACCGGGTTTAATTCCAGCTCTGTCCTCCCGGTGTGGAGTTTGCATGTTCTCCCCTGGCCTGCGTGGATTTTCTCTGGGTACTCAGATTTCCTCATTGCAAAAAAATGCATGGCAGGCTGATTGAACACTCTAAATTGTCCCTAGGTGTGAGTGTGAGCGTGGATGATTTGTTTGTCTCGATGTGCCCTGCGATTGGCTGGGAACCAGTTCAGGGTGTCCCCCACCTACTGCCCGAAGAGGGCTGGGATAGGCGGCGACCCTTGTGAGGATAAGCTGTTCGGAAAATGGAATTCAGCCCCAGCAACCAAAACAAACAAACAAAAAAAAAACAGGATGCCATAGCAGTCCAAAGATGACTTCCGGCCCACTTTTTGAAAGCAAACAGAATCACCAGCCATAAAATATTCCATTTATTTATCTCTTGATTCAACAAATACTCTTTGTCTCACACACCATGATTAGTTGCATTAAATCACAAACGACAGGTTCAACAGGGAGAGAATATCGTCCAACAAACACTTTGCATACGACACGAGAAGGACCCACTTGCTTGCACGTTAAAATTCACTCCATCCAGAAAAACGTTGGAAACACCGAGAAAACAAACAAACCGACGAGCTCTACTGAATAAAATAAAAGCACAAAACAAACTGACAAAATAGAATTATTATTCAAACTACACAGAAGATATTCAGTTTTTTTTTATGTGCACCACCCTGACTGAAGGGTGCTTGCCCATTTCTACCACACAGTTCAGTTAAGTTCAGTCTTTTGAGTGCTCCTCTTGTCAGAAGATGTTAAAGGGTACCAAAATATTTGGCACAATACCACTTCTACCACCTTGGAATGGTACTATCAGGTGGCGCTAGAAATCTTGTCATGTGTGATCCGTTAAATTTGAAGATGACATTCACCATCACCACATGGAATTCTGCTTGGCTGTCTTGCGATGATGTCACACTGTTTAGGTAGCTGATACTATCACCAGCTACCACCGTTAGGCCCCCGAAGTGGAAACAAAATCCAGATCAGAATTTATCTTTCAGCATGAGGTGAACCGTACTGGACTAGATTTTTAGTGGAAAGATTTGGACATTGTCCACACGAATACAGCTGTCAAAACATACACACACACACACACACACACACACACACACACACACACACACACACACACACACACACACACACACACACACACACACACACACTCACTCACACATAAAAGGCTTTTTTCGTGCCCTCATGCAAATTCTGGCCATGGTGGAGATATTTCAGAATACAGTTTGTATCACTTGCATAGAGATAAATAATACCTCATGATTGTGCAATGTTATTTAAAAAACATTAAAAAAACTATCACTATATGTTCATTTAAAGGGAAAGTTAAAAAAAAAAATCTTTACAATACTATATTCTACGAGTCCCAACTAGTCTAAACACAGTATTCTGATTTATATTGTGTTTGTCAAATATGAATTAAGCAGCAAATCCACCTGGTTTTAGTCATTCAGGGGGCGGCCATTTTGCCACTGGCTGTCAACATGATAATGACATCACAGTCCCTCAAGACTTGGGTCACGATCGATAACGGCTCAGCTTGCGAATGTCACATGACCAGATTCAGAAAACAAGTGAGTCATGATTGGTCGACAAGCCCTTCGGCCCTGTGATGTCATTTTCAGTCACACAGCAAGTGGCAAAATGGCTGGCCTCCGAGACAGAAAAAAACGGGTGGGTTTTGCTGCACAATTACACACACACACACACACACACACACACACACACACACACACACACACACACACACACACACACACACACACTTAATTTGGGCCATGCTTCACTGCTTCACAACTTTGGACGCCCCTGTTGTGTCCTTCCGTCCATTTTACCATAGGAGCCAATTTTACACCATGATTGTACAGTTTGTTATTGCACGTTTTCACAAAGGCAAAATTAAAAAAAAAAATCACACACAGGATCCTCCTAGTGGGCTTCTTTGTCATCATGACCCACAAAGTGGGGAGCAGAGCGGGACTAGGAGGCGGGTAGGGAAGGGGGTGGGGCATAAAAGGTCGGCGCCGCAAAGCTCTCAGTCATGGATATTGTACTTGAACGCCTCTATGAGCCCTTCGATGGAGTGGATGAAGCCTGATATGGCGCAAATGCCTCCGATGACGAAAATGGCGACATCGAAGAAGACGTGGTGCCACAGGAGGTTCCTCCACTGGAGCTTCAGATGGAAGAGGCTGGGCAGTAGGAAGCAGAGGCCGGCGCCCGTCAGACTGCCGGTCAGACCCATGAGGAGGGCGAAATGGGGGACGAAGACGGCCATGAGCAAAGTGAAGACCACCAGGGCCACCCTTAGGCCTAGACCCCACGATTTTAACTGGCCGCTTGGCCCGTAGCAGTCCGGGAACAAGGCCCGTCCGCCGTCTTGGAACAGCGACTTCTCCAGGACCTCGACAGCGGCGAAGAAAGGCAGCGGGTAGGAGAGCAGCGCCTTGGCCACAAGGAAGAGGTTGACCACCGCGCGGATGGCGCTGGGCAGGTTATCCGTGATGACCTCCTTGGTGGCGTCGGCCCACGTCAGGTAAGCCACCAGGGCAAAGAGGCCCTTGAGGATGCAGGCAGCGATGTGGGTCCAGTCCATCATGCAGTGGAACTCGCTGGGCTTCTGCATGTTGCCCTCCAGGGAGGGGAGGAAGATCTGCGAGGTGTAGCTGAACACGATGATGCCGATGGAGATGGGGAACTTCTTGACATCGATGTAGAACTTAACCTTCTCCCACGCCCACTCCCGAGCCCGCGAAAGGCAGTAGGCGATCACCAGGACGTTGATGACAAAGTGGGCCAGCGTGCACAGCAGGCTGAACTTGGACACGGCCTTCAGGTTCTTGAGGAAGGCGCAGGGGAGCAAGGCGGCGGTGGCCACCACCGACCACGCCTTCTGTGAGACGGGCAGCCCCGGGAAGCTGTTGTACATCAAGTTGCCACTCACCACCACGTACAGGATGCACGTCATCACCAGCTCGATGATCTGAGCCACGTTGACCACGTGGCCGCCCAGCGCGGGGAAACGGGGCGCGCAGCACGCGTTGGCCACGTCGACGTAGGAGTCGCGCACGCGCACCTTGATGCCGTCCTCGTTCTCCTCGTAGAGACACGCGATGAGGATCTTGCCCGTGTAGCAGCACACCACGGCGGCGAAGATGATGAGGAAGAGGCCCAGGTAGCCGCCGTGCAGGATGGCGTAGGGCAGGCCGAGGACGAACATGCCCTGCGGACGAAACGAGCGCGGCAGGGCGGTCACGGACCGTGCGTGCAAGCAGCTCCACACACACTTTACGTAATCTCAGTGGTACACACTACTGCAAAAACGAGAGGAAGCATTTGAATTGCAAGCTACAATCAAACCGAGGAAAAGTCCAGTTACGACCATTTTCATTTCTTCTTTTTTTTTAATTTTATTTTATTTTACGATGAGCCTCTACAACGGACTATATTTTGTTTGTTCTTATATTGATTCATTCATTTTGTTCTTGCTGGCTCTGTGACAAAAGAGGCCCTTTGGGATGTTAAACATTACCTTGAATTCACTGATAAAAGGATTTACATAATTAGCCTATACGCTTAACCTCCTTGCCAAGATTAGCGATTTCATTCCGACGCTGACATTTAGGACTGTGTTCCATAATAATAAAAATAAAATAATAGTCACAATAATAATAATAATAATAATAATAATAATAATAATAATAATAATAATAATGAAAGCTTTGGTGAATTTCCGAGGAGTATAAAACACATTTTGAAGAGTGTTTTTAAGTGTTTAAATAATGTGCTGTTAGCAGGTTTTTTCATCGTTATCTATCCTAGAACGCCACTATTTCTTGACAATTTTATGTGTTAAGATACTTATATTATATGTTGTTTTTCATTATTTTATTATTCGTTTTAGCTGATTGGCTCAGAGAAATCACGCATCTTTACTGTGATTGAACGCCCACTCATCACACCAAATATGGTAATCGCTTGAAAATAAATGCAATCGGATTCATTTATAATTGCTTCCGAAGCAAGCAATTCATTACGCGGGTTCAGAATGGTATATTTAACCGTAAGTGTGAAATGTCTTCAAGGTGACTCCTGAAGTCACAGCCTGGCGGGGCCCCCTCGTTCACAAGCACACCGCGTACCTGAATGGCGTTGGTGACGTTCCACCCAGCCTCCCAAGACGTGATTTTGGGTTTGTCCTCAACCAGTGATCCCTCAGTTTTAAGGGCCTGGGGCCTGTGGCCGGTACCGTCCCTCTGGTAATGAGTGTCCCCGTCCTCCAGGCCGCACTCTCCGCCCTCTTCATCCCTTTGGATGACGTCCATTTGCATGCCTTGCCTGTAGTCGTAGTCCAGGTCGTCGCATTCGGCAAATCCCAAACCCTCCTCGTCCGTGGCGGCCTGGAAACCGAGGCGGGCGAACACCCCGCTGACCTTGGCCTGGGACTTGTTGGAGACCGTGTGGGCCGCGTTGGTCAGCTTGTTGGTCAGTTTGTGGCGGATCAGGTGAGCCATTTTGCTCGAAAGATTTAATCCAGAAAACAAAAAGGGCCTCGGTGGAGAAGAAAGAGCGAAATGATGGATTATTAGCCTCTGTTGCGGGGATTCAGTGCTGCGGATGCTGCAAAGTCATGCCTGTTGTCCTCAAGTCCCAAAATCGACACGCACTCAAAAATCCTTAGCCTCTACTCTGGGTTCGCTCTTCCATTGTCCAAACCCAACCTTAAAATCTTTTGTAGTGAAAAAAAAATCCACATTGAAAGATGTCTTCATTTGTCCCCCCAAAAAATAATTCAGTGGAATAATCAAATGTATATTTAATAGCTTGATGGTGCAGCGCTACGATGTGTGTGTGACTGCGTCGTGAGAGAACAAGGAGAGAGAGAGAGAGCGAGAGAGAGAGAGAGAGAGAGAAATGTCACGACGGTCAGTCACGACAAATCACGTGGAAAGTAAAAAAAAAAGTCGGTATTCTCAGTGTTGGAACGACGCTGTGTCGTATTTGAATGAATGATATATGGTTTTGTATCATTAACGCCATAAAGCTGCGAGCATTGAGATGGCTGTACGCACGACTGTTATTTACTGCATGTAAAAAATGTCAATCATATTTTAATTTAATTTATAGGGATATCTGTATTACATATATTTATTTCAATGTGCAGTTTTCTCCATAAATGTACATAACCTGGCAGAATTTGTGAAATATTGACATTTTGATTGAAATGTGACTTACGATTGAACGGGTTCCTTCTTATTGTTTTCCTGTTTGGTTAATGAAACCAATTACAATAAGAAATAAATGTGTTTCACCAGATGCCTCGTGTTTTCTTTAAAGAACTGTACACATTTTCTCATTCCTGCCATATGTAAATTTATGGGGCATATTCCACATTGCCGTTCTTTTGCCTGCAAAGATGACTGGAAGTGATTGGAACTCCACTTACCGCTGGCTCTGTCCTTTTCTATTCCCTCTCTATAAAGTCCTATGTCTACCAACAAGAAAAAAAATATTATTTTGTGTCTGCAAGTATGAAAGACGTGCTTTTTGCATTTTACATTGGGAAGGGCGAGACTGTAGTTTTGTTAGCTAACTCGCCCCCTGTTTCCGCGCAATTTTGAATAAACCAGAAACAAAGGCTTCTCTCAACGAGGCGTTTGCTCATGCGTGCACTCTGCAGATTCGTAATTTAAACATCTTGGTTGTAGATGAGCAGCATGTAGCAGCAGCAGGCTGCGAGGATGCAACTCGTTGCTGATATGATGAACATGGCCCGCAGCGAGAAGGCAGGCACCGTGGACAGCTCCCACCCGCGCTCATGCACGCACACTGGCAAAATCCTGCAACGGATTGTACATTTTACCAAGGCGTATTTTTTTAAATACATTTTGTTTTGTGTATTTAGTATACGCTTCAATATGTAAAAATAATTGGGACTCCTTTTTTATTCTACGACATGCGCCTGTAGGATGGATCGTAGTGTGAGGGTAACACTTGGGCATCTCCGCTCCATAATCTGCTGTGACAAGGCTGGGCAAAACTGTCATCATTTTTCCCCAAGCTTGCTTGTACAAAAATAAATAAATAAATAAATCGGGGTCAGGGGGAATACGAAGGCATTCATTTTGTGCACGTGGGTTTTCAAGCCAAGGAGGATCTTGCTGTGAGTTTGACCTGATACATAAGAATAATAATTATCATGATAATAAAACATTAACAGCATTATTAAAAAAATATTCAAAATAAAAATAGCCACACGGAGGAGGACGTGACTAATTGTAGAAAGCAGCCAGAGGATAAGAGAAAGTTGTGCATATTTTCATGCTTGGCTTGCATGCTTTGGCTTCTGTGCATGGCCCAGCTGCTATTTGTGGTCATGCTCACACAGAGTTGATTTGTTAGTGTGTCACCCACGTCTGGGGCTACGTGCGCGCGTGTGTGCGTGTGAGCGTGTGAGCGTGTGAGCGTGCGTCCGTGTGCGCGCGCGCGTGTGTCCGTGTGTATACGTGTGCGTGTGCGTGTGCGTGTGCGTGTGTGTGTGTGTGTGTGTGTGTGTGTGTGTGTGTGTGTGTGTGTGTGTGTGTGTGCTGAGGAGATATAGGGAGAGTCCTCCAGGCATCTCTCCCCTCCCCCTTCCTTCACCATCACATCATGCACAAACTGGATCGCCTGCAAATGTCACATGTACACGCGCAATGTCAAAATAATTAAATATGAGCACAGATTATTTCGGGAATTGAAAAGCAATAATAGTAAATAAATGCACAATCAACCATTAATCGTATATACTGTATATACGATTTCAACATTTTTTGTATCATTTAGAAATTAAACAATACATTCTTGGGTACTTCTTCAACATGAAGATTTTTTTTAATCTGTTCCAGATTTACTTTGATGATTTTCTTTTCTTTAAAAAAAGTACTTTTAAATTGGTTACCAAGGCGACTGATTTACCCTCTGTCGCTACAAAAAGGATTAATTCTACCCCGTATGAGCATGCTCACACGCGCGCCTGTGTGGAGGCCTGATACGGAGGGGTTTAGTTGCGACTCAACACTGCTGACTGGGAGCAATAATCTCTGATAGTTGCCATGGTCACAGTAATTGGACAAGCGTGCGTGTATGGGTGCGCGCCCGCGCCCGCGCGCGTGTGTGTGTGTGTGTGTGTGTGTGTGTGTGTGTGTTGATATTTCATAGAAACGTAATTCTCTCATCACGCTTTCCCTCTCTCTGAATGCTTGAATAATGAATGTTTAAATAATTCGTTAAAAAGATGATAGAGATTTTTGACAGTGGAATGTTTCATTTACGGAACCTAATATTTGTGAGCTTTACATGTTATGACTGCACATAAATTCTGATACATGTAAATGCATGAATAGTGACAGGTGCACAAACACATGAATCACCCTTTGGCCCCAAAAAAGGAAGTATAGAGCTCGAAGAGCCACAGCGTGAAGAAAGCTGGAGTGACAGACTCTCTTGTGGAGGGGGTCTCAGAATGAGTGTGTGGTTTTGATTGTCATGGAGAGATAGCGATTTGTGTGCGTGTGTGTGCGTGTGTGTGCGAGTGTGTGTGCTGCGCGCGCTCGTGCGCGTGTCAGTCTGCGTGATGCGTGGGTATGTGTGCACACAGTCATGACAGGGTGTGGAGGAAAGTCATGGAGGTTGAAGGGGAGGTGGTGGTGGTGGATCTGCTGTGTGGCTCTGAAATATCAAAAGTGCCCTGAGTCAAACCTTCAAGTCTGTCAATTAAATTGAACCAAATATGGCATTATGCAATTCACTTAAAAAACGGTGTGTTGTTCGAATCGTTTTGAATTTAACATCTACTGATTACGTTGATCCATCTATACATTTTCTGCGTCATTTGGTCTCATCCACACAGAAAGACTGGAGCTGGAACCCCGAATCACAGACTGTGAGGTGAATGAGCTAACCGCCTCATTTACAAGAAAATCAACTTCACATTTAAGCGCGAGTGAATTTTCACATCGGCATCATTTTAGCCTATTAAGTGATTGTCACCTTTGGTGAGAATAACGCACGCTTGGATCGAATGAGTCCTTTTTCTAGACATTCTTTGTAAAATAGGAGTTTCATGTTGGAGATTTACGTCAGCAATACAGTACTTACCGTTGTCCCGTGACCTTAGTTAAAAAACAAAACTGGAGTCGAAATTGCTGTCCTTTCCGAAAAGGAAGCATTTTTGATTCAATGACGTTTTCCATAAAGATTAAGGGAAGGTGTGTGTGTGTGTGTGTGTGCGCGCGCGCTCGCGCGTGTGTGCATCACATCCACCATGTTTGTGGATGGTATGACAGCACACCCAACCTTTTTTTGGGAATTGAGTGCAAAATGTTCACGTTTGTGCAGATCTCCTTCCGCCCTCTGCTACCCCGCAGGCCTCATTGGAGACTAACTGTCCCTTTGTCCCTCAACAAAATGGAGGCATTACAATAGCGCCAAGCTGGTTTAGCAGCATGGACATTTATATCAGATCATCAAGGGGTGTATCCTGGGTGTGTGTTCGTGTGTGTGTGTGTGTGTGTGTGTGTGTGTGTGTGTGTGTGCGCACGCGCGAGGGCATGCACAGTAAAAGTATGCATTGAGGGAAAGTAAGCATGTTCTGTGTCCGTAAGCGAGTATGTCAATGTGTGTATGTGTGTCTGTGTGAGTTTGAGAGGGTGAGTTGACCCAGATCTGCTTATTTGCATCAAGAAGGAGGGGTGGGGGGTACAGCAGTCACTTACAGCTTTGTGCCTGAGCAGTGAACTGTGCTCATGTTTTGGTGACACACTATCATACAGTATTCCTTCTCCACACACACACACACACACACACACACACACACACACACACACACACACACACACACACACACACACACACACACACACACACACACACACACACACACACACACACACACACACACACAGGCATACACGAACACACAAACACTTTTCCTGCCTTCATCATCTTTAATCTCGTACCTCAAATGACAGCGATATCCAGGAAAATAAATGTGAACAACAATACTGTTTTCTGTACAGTATTCCTGATTCTTGTCAGTCATACTAAAGAGCCTGAAGGTGAACTGATGTTCCGAACAAATGCACGACATATCACGTTGGAGTGTAATGCAATGCATTTCAATATGTGCAGCTTTGGAAAATCTTGTTATTTTAACGAATTAAGAATAGTTAAAAGGGCTGCAGAGTCGACAATTGATTAAAATGTCTGCCATTCTGTTCTGAAGCAGTGTGGCATTTGCATGTTCTCTTCGTGCATGCCGTGGCGGTCCTATCTTGAATGACGCACTGTGCCAGACCCCCTTTAGTATCCTTAAGATGACGTTTCCGCTCCGGGCTCCTGTGTGGAGTTTGCTTTGTAGTATGGTGTTAAAATAAAATGCCAATCCCAGTTTCAGATTTTAACAGTTTCTTTCCACCATGTGTATAGAAATGGCAAATGAGAATGACATTATGCAAAGCAAGTTTTGGACTTTAATTTATTCCGTTGTTGGATTATTTTTAAAAATCCTGAAACTTGTTTTCCCTTAGCATTATCTTGCATCAACATAAACAACAAAAATAAAACATATTTCATAGTAACATAGTAAGTCGTGTCAAAGTCGCCATGGAAGTAAATACTAAAGTAAAGAACAATAATGTGAAAAATCGACTTGAGTACACAAAAGAAATGTTTGTACGTTGTTTTGCACCATCTCCTGTGTTTTAATAGATATCATTCCGACAAGCGTTTTCAATTAAACTGGATAGTTTCACTTGCACTTTCAGTTCCACTCGGATTTATTTTGCTGTAACACACTTACAAAATGGCCACACAGCAACAACCGGTATGTCAAATTTTCTCATTTCGGGACTGTAAAAATTCTCCCGATCCGATTTTAGACCCATTGGTGACCTCATGTGGGACAGCGACCCCGATCGTGATCGACAACGGCTCCTTCCAGACCAGGGCCGACTGGGCAACGGTGGATTTGGACTCTCCGCGGCTACTCTTTCGGTCAGTGGCGGCGCGCAGCAGAGGAGCTGCCCGGAGCGAGACCCAGATCGGGAACGACATTCCCAACCTGGAGCCTCTACGGTGGCTGCTCAAGAGTCAGTTTGACCGGAATGTCGTGGTCAATTTCGAAATCCAGGAGTTGATTTTCGACCATGTGTTTACTCACCTGGGCATCACCTCCGAGGTTAGTGCCATGAGCACTTTGGCTGTCGTTCTAGTCAGTGGGTTCACTTTTTGCTATTTGGGGAAATATTGAGTTGAAATACGCAATTACGTTCCACACATTAAACTCCATATATATGCAATGCATGAACATATAACTGTCCATAAACTACTATACTCATCAAAAATTGAAGGAAAAAATGATTTTGACATTCCTGTTGCCAATTCAGTTGTCAGATGTCGTAACGTGGTATCGACAAAGCCTCGTTTAAACATTTTTTATGATGTCCTGTTTTTGTGTCCAAGTTATACGGTTTGGTTAACATTTTTCTCAGCCTTATTTTTATATATTTTTTACATTTAATTTCTCTATTATTTATTTATTGACCATAAGTTTTTATTCACACAACAATTTACTGTCAATATGATTTTACTACTGTGTTAGCGTACATTACTGATTGACTACATTACGTTCTGACCTGATTACAAATGACAGTGTTTAATTTCTTTATTTCCTGTTTCCTCATGATCTGAACTGTCCTGTCCTCCTGCCCCACGCATTTTAGGGCCGTGTGGAGCATCCCATTGTTCTGACTGAGGCACCCTGCAACCCTGTGCACTGCCGCCAGATGATGTCGGAATTGCTATTCGAGTGCTATGGCGTCCCCCATGTCTCCTACGGAGTGGACGCTTTGTACAGTTTCCATCACACCAACAATCAGAAGAACCTGTGCCCACCACAGACCGGGATAATTTTGTCCTCTGGGTACCACTGCTCGCACATCTTGCCTGTTCTCAATGGCAGGTGAGGCTCCGCTCTCATCACCCTCTTCTGTTTGTTGTCTAATTACCTTTAAACATGGTTAATTTTAAAATGTGTTTGTTTTTAATTCTTTAGAAATGTTTTTCAGAGAAATATTCCCAGTTTTTATTGATACACGTAAACAGCTGTTAATAATATGTATTATTATTGTGGTTGCACAGTTAATTCTCTCAACTTGAATATCCCTGAGACAATTTGAAATTTGGTCACATTTGTCAGAGGTCATATAGGCAGATTACCATTCAGCAAATTTAGAAAAAATACAATCAAAGGTAATTGATCCGATCAGAGCGCGCACCAATCCATCTGATCTATGAACAACTGACTTATTGACTGTACATCTCACCATTCGCAGGGGATAGGGACCCCGAATAGCCAAAATGAATGTAGAATTAACGGCCATTGAAATGCATAAAAATTCTCCCTAAAACATTGATAAACATTTAATTCACAGATTTTGCATAACAAATAAACAATCGGCCCGTTCAATCCAGCCTATCAGCTCTGTGTAAAGTCTACATTTCGTCATGCTTTTATTGTTTTTTTTTTCTTCAGATTTTTCAAATTCTTTTTACGTCTCTGTGAAAAAGGAATGTTCAAGTTACTCAAGACATGATCTGTACATGTGAAGTGCTCATGACAGCTTCAACCTGGAACAGATTATTTTTTTAATCTCAATTGAATTCCCATGGGAAAATGTTTCAAAATCCCAGCAAATCAAAAGATGACCACCATCCAACTTTTGCAGTTCCACTGCGGTTTGTGGAGGTGGACTGTTTGCAGTTTGAACTGCTGTCCCTAATATTTTGCGATCATGCATGTTGGCACATTGATTTTCAGGTTTTGGGATGATGCAGTATCGTACAGCTCTGCAAACTACCGGCACAATCCCAAATAAAATGTTGAAGTCACGCCTCTTTGATAGTGTCACTCAAAATAGAGTAAACGCTGATTTGTTGTATTTTTCCTGATAACATTTTATCAGATTAGCATTAATTGTTCTAATTCCGTTCTTATTTTGACACGGCCTCCCCTCTAGACTGGATGCGGTGAACTCTAAGCGTGTGAATGTGGCGGGAGGCCAGGCAGCAGCCTACCTGCAGAGGCTCCTGCAGCTCAAATATCCGGGTCACTTGGCTGCCATCACACTCAGCCGCATGGAAGAGCTGCTGCATGAACACAGCTACACTGCTGTGGATTATCAAGAAGGTGCTGTGGGAGGCGGCGTATTCATGAGTAGAGAGTGAATTTCCAGTGTTGATACACCCTCATTTTTCTGTCACGCTATCAAAAGCCAAATGACGATCTATTATTTCTATTGTCTTGCGCTCATCTGCAGAGTTGGAAAAGTGGCGCAGCCCGGAATTTTACGAGCGCGAAGTTCACCGAATGCAACTTCCCTTTTCGGGCAAGTTGCCTGGAGGCTGTGTGAGCGTGGAAGAGAGGCAAGAGAGGAGAGCGCAGCAGCTCAGGCGGCTTCAGGAGAGCAACGCTCGACGTCGCGGTGAGAAACTCCATCAGGATCAGGAGAGGCTGGACAGACTGATGGCCGTACAGGTAAGAAACGTGCTGTTGGTCTACACGCTCAACTAGTCGTCCATTTTTGGTAGCACTTGTTTTCATTGTGTGCATGTGTGTGCAGGAGCTGCTGGAGGATGGCTTCTTGGATCAATTCCACAAGAGCCTGGTAGAGCTCAATATGGACTCGGCTGAGGAGCTGCAGTCATACATCAGCAAACTGCAGCTGGCCGTGGAGCAGGGCCGCCAGAAACTGTTGCACAGCGATGGCGCCGAGGGAAAGACAGAGGTGAGGTGGACGGAGACGGTCCTGAAGTTTTCAAAACGCCCTGTAGAGCTCAGGTCGACTTGACGCCTTGCTCACTCTTCCCACCAGGTGTCCGAGTTGGAGCACCAAATGGAGGAGGGCGACGGCATGGGGATGATGTATCCTGACTTTTCTGAGGACACGTTGACAGAAAAACCTAACATGAATGTGGTCCAGGTAGGGTGGGCCTTTCTTACTTTAGTCTATTATTCCAAATGGGAATTATTTGATGAATGTAGGGGATTCTTTGGAATTCACAGGAAGTGTTTACACAAAAGATATACAGGCGCTCCCCGGCTTACGAACATCCGGGTTACGAACAACGGTACATACGAACATTTTCACGGGTATGTCGAAAAAAAAGAAAAAGTTAACTTCGAACGGGCGGAGGAGGACGGCGCCGCGGCGGTGGCGACGTTCGAGGCGGCCGCGGGAGAGCCGTGGGGCGCGCCGGGCGGGAGGCGACCTCCTCCGCCTGCTCGCACTAACCTCGAGCCTGAAAACGTGCGCAATACATTCCACAAAATCTAACTTTTTTTTTTTGCTGTACAAGAACAAATAGTGACCATGCAAAGTCACCATAGTCAGATTACTTCACTGCGAAAAATAGCACGTTCAATTACCTGTAGTTGTTACTGTAAAAAAATGGAAATATTAAAGTAACTCATTACTTTCTAAGACATTACTCCCATTTCTCCTCGTGAATGGAAACATGTCAAAATGACTTTCGATCATCCATAAAGATGACTAAATAACGACCTCTCTCCAGCCGGCCTTCAACATGGCAGAATACCACCAACTGTTTGTGGGCACCGAGCGTCTGCGCTGTCCAGAGATCCTCTTCCAACCCTCACTGACTGGAGAAGACCAGATGGGGATGATGGAGACGCTTCAGTATGTGTTGGCCAGGTAATGATGTAGTAAATCCTTCACAGAAGGAATAAAGTATTACAATCTATTCTATGTGGCACAGTTTTAGAAGGTTGCACAGCAAAAATAAATAAAATAAAATAATGTCACACACTCTCAGCTGGTTTGGCAGTTGCATGATTCAAGCATTGTTTGCTTATCTTCTTGTCGATGTTCAGGTATACCCCTGAGCAGCAGGAGGCGCTGGTGAGCAATGTGTTCCTGACCGGAGGAAATATGCAATATCCAGGGATGAAGGAAAGAGTGGAGAGGGAGCTGCTGGCCATAAGACCCTTCCACTCTCACTTCAAGGTACCGGTACTTCTTTTTTTTTTACCCTAAATTGATGATGAGGCTTGCTTTGTGTGTATACTCTCAGGGTTATTGAGTATTTCACAAAAATTAGTACACATCTTTGTTTTGTTTTTTCGAAATTCACAACGGTTCGCTTTCAGACACATTTTACTACGCGATAGTGAAATATCTATTTATTTGGTTGTTTAATTTGACAATGGCGGGCAGGCTCTCCAGACAAACGAACCGTTTGTGTTGAAATAATTAAAAAAAGATTAAAATGTCGTAATATGTCCTCTTCGAATACATACGGTGTATCAAATTAATAGAACGATCCATGTGAAAAAAATTGTGACAGTGTCTTTTTGGCTTCTTGGTTTTGTTTTCTTTTTTGTTGTTGTTAAGGAATCAACCTAATGTGCAGCTGATACTCTGACTTACTTGCTAATTCCATTTAAAACAGGCGTTTTCCATATCAAGTAAGGAAAATACTGAAAATGCAGATACCGGTAACTTGATTTACAAATACCCGATCTGAGGCATTTTTTTCGGGACGAGTTGTTGACTAGATGGCCACAAGATGGCGGCATCAAACTTCCCAGAATCCGTCTTCCATCACTGGACATGCTTACCTTGCAGTGAGTTTGTTGTTTAGTGCTCACATTTTCTGTTTCTTTCCTTCTCACCACGGGCCCTCAAAAAGTGAGCGAGAAGATAAACGAGAAGCTGCTATAAGTGAGGAAAAAGGCCCAAAAAAAAGTAAAGTGAAATCAAGCAGTACTGTGTGCCACCATTTTGTGGCGGAAGTACAAATTTAGAGTTGTATTCAATTCCTCATGGTTACGCTAGTCAAAAATGTCTGACTTCCTATTTTACACATATTGCTGGCCAAATGATGTGCTTTCTCAATGACGCGGCTCTTTCCCCCCAGGTGACCTTGGCGACGCAGCCGACTTTGGGTGCATGGCTAGGGGCAAGAGACTGGGCCCTGGAGCACCCTCCCGGTTGTGGTGGAGGAGAAGTGGCGGGATGGATCAGTCGGCAGGACTACGAAGAGAAGGGAGGAGAGTACCTCAGTGAGCACTGCGCCTCCAACGTCTTCGTCCCCATCAAGATCAACAGGACGCTTCCTGCTCGGCAGGCCGAGCTCTCTGTTACCTTGCCGACAGAAGCTTCTGGACCGGTCAGAATGGTTACGTCCTCTCCGACTTCCTCTTCTTTGACTTCAGATGTTCCCATGGTTTCATCCTAAAGTGACACTGGTAACTGGGACTGCTTATGCATTTGTGCGCAGGATCACACAAAAGCTGCATTGTTCTTCACAGGGCAAGAAATTAAAAATGCCCACCACATTTCACCGTATGTCAGCCAGTCATCAAAGAAAATTAAATTGTGGCAGTGTCAATATTTGTCTGTAATGTTAGCCCTGCTATTCACAGGAGACTCAGACCAAGCTCGGCTGCTAATAGCAAACATCTGTGAGTAATTGACACCTGCCCTAATAAAGTCAATAATTGCTTATCAATGCCACAAAACGATGGCGAAGCTTTTTTTTCCTTCTATGTATATGTGGAGTTAAAAACGAAATGTTTGGAGAAGTGCAAGAACCGAGACAGACTACGCTACATGTTGTAAAACAAATGTCTGCACATAACCTAACTCATGTTTACTCATGTGCAGGAAACATTGACTATTTCCAGCATTTGGTAAGTCTCAATCCATAATGAATCTGGTGTACTCCATCCTAATTCTAATGGGCTCATCAGTTAACCCTTTTGTGACCAATTGCACGAAGTGAAATCACTCCAGTTAAACCAATATTTTTTTCTTTCATCCTTGAAAATGGGGGCTTCAATTTGAGGAAGGTGTTTATCTTTAGGTAATGGATGACACACCCAGCAATTAATAAGGGCGGGCGATTCATTTTATGACATTACAGTGTAAAGAAAAGTATCCTATTTTGGTATGCTATTATAAATCTACAGGTCACGATGACACATAGGTTTCGTGTAAAGAGTTAACTGAGTGTGTGTGTGTGTGTGTGTGTGTGTGTGTGTGTGTGTGTGTGTGTGTGTGTGTGTGTGTGTGTGTGTGTGTGTGTGTGCGCGTGCATTATTGTGGGGTATTTATTGCAGGTGTATTTGCTTGACACAGCCAGTGCATGTTGTCAACCCAGCAGACATCTGCAGTCTAATAGTGTTAAGGAGTGTGAAACTGCCACCGTTCAAGCTTCAAACCCTTTGCCAGCCTGTTTCTCCTCAAACCACACACACACACACACACACACACACACACACACACACACACACACGCACACACACACACACACTTACACGCACGCGCACACTCAGCAGGGGCACAGGGAGGCTAATCGTAGCCAAACCAGTCTTGTGAGTTGAGACTGCAGGATGTTTGGCACACATTTAACAAGGTTGATTAAAAATAGAAAAACAAGGCAATATTTATGTGCAAGTATTTATTTCTGTGCCTACAAACCTTCATAGCATTATCATTTGTCACAGAAAACCGCTGGTGCAAGTTGATGACGTTGCAAAATTTTAGGTTCAATTGAATCATTTTTTTTTCTCTCCCTCAAATGGAGTGTTAGTTTGGACTCCCTTTTGCGTTATAATTCCCCTTTGACCCCTGCCTCTTTTTTCATTTTATTTGATTTTATTTTTTAAGTCTGATGAACTGCTATGACTACACGTGTCAGCATTACAAGGTCTTCAGCGCAAGGCTTTCTGCTACATCATGCAAGTTGTGTTTATTTTTAAACGGGGAGCTCTTTATGTCACTTAGGAGGATTAATGGTGAGCTGCGGTCACATCAGGCACTCTTTAGGAAAACAGAACAAGAGTTTAACAACAGCAACGCTGGCAAACATTCACAACAACTGGTAGCACTAGACATAGACTACCTGGTTGCTGACCGCAATGATGCAAGCACAACGAGACAGCGGCGTCTGTTCATGTACGCAAAACAATTTCTACATTGACAATTACTGTAAATCCAATGTAACTGGATAACCATGCATGCAGACTCTCCAATATTCTTTTGTATTTAAAGGGGAAGTCAGCCCAAAACAATACAATAATTTGTTCTACGTGCCCCCACTAGTCTAAACCCGATGTTTTGTTTAACATTGTGTTTGTGGAATAGGAATTGAGCAGCAAAATTCCCCCATTTTTATCCATCTCCGGGGGGCTGCCATTTTGCCACTTGCTGTCGACTGAAAATGACATCAAAGTTACCCGTGGCTCGGTTAACGACTAATCACACAGCTCAGCCTGCAAATGTCACACGGCCAAACTCAGAAAACAGGTGAGCCGTGATTGTTCATCACTGAGCAACTGTGATGTCATTTTCAGTTAGTTGACAGGGAGCCAGATCAGAAAGATCAAAGAGACGTGTGGAGCTCAGGAGCAAAGTGTCATGGTTTTCATCTGTTTTCTGCTGGAGTGGAGGGCGTTCCCTCCAGCGGTGCACCCTTCCTGAATCATCAGTGGACCAATTAAGGACTGACAAGCTCACTTGCTGTCCTATTATTTGCCTTGCTCACGACTCATACAAAGTGCAATTCTCGAGACGCTCACGATTTTGTTTCTCCGTTCTTGTTGTATTAGAATTGAAGTTCCTATTGAATTGAAGCTAGCTCTTTTATAATTGGGCTAATCCCCCCACCCACACACACACAATTTAAGACAATTTTTGTTAACTTTTCTTTCTGTTACTGCTATGGGACAATTTATTATTGAACAAGATAGCAAGAAAAGATATGAATTGTAATTCATATCTCTATTGCTATATGCATTAAGGGACCAGAAAAGAAGGCATTTTATTCCTTGTATATATATTTAATTAATTGGCCGATTAATCGGTGAGTAAATTTTATTCTTCCAAATATCGGAATATGGAAAACAATTCATGTCGGTTGGGCCCTCGATCAATTTATTATTATTTTTTTTTTTGGGAAGGGTGTGCTCCCTTTTTTGTTTGTGAATGGATGAAGCGTGAAAAGACTGATGGCTATTTCTGTTTGTTCTTGCAGAAACTCCGATTGACAGTGTTCCAAAAACATCGCAACAAACACAATAATTGTTTTCTTTCTGATTAGTCCTAATTAGATGCGTAAAATGTTGGGTGCACTCCTGAATTCTGTTTTGGAATACCTTAGTAATGAAGACCACTTCAAATAATTTGACCTTGATTAGAATACTTTGGTATAATCACTTGTGGAGGTTACAAGCACTTAACTGTGAGTGTGATTTCATGTGTGTGTGTGTGCGTGTGTGTTGATTATTGCTGTAGTGGAGAAAATAAATGCTATGTCAGCAGATCTTCCATATCTTTGTTCTTTTGAGTACAGAGTGAAGCTCTATTCCAGTTTTGTATACCATGATTTGTTTGATTTTTATTTGACATTTTTAAGCTGCTGGAGCTTCATTCCTACCTCCCTTTTTATTTGTTTTTTCAGCTCTCTGTTCCATTGCAGTTCTCGTGAGACTTCACATCTTCCTGTGCTGTCTCTGTAACTGATACGTTGTGAGTGAGAGGGTCTACGTCGGCACCGTCGTTTGTGCGCTTTCCCATTTCCTCCAGTTTGCTCCCAAAGGGCCCTGAAGTCAACGAAGCAAGGGCGCAAAGATCTTTGACTCGCTACAGGAGCTTCCGTGACTACACAGCATGACGCATTCGATGAGAATTCAAATCAAATCATTTTTATGAGCAAGAGTTATGAAAACCTTGAAAAAAATTATGGCACCAACTAGAGATCTGAGCCAGCTGTAATCAGATAGAAAATGACCTGTTTCTCCTCCCACTCCTCCTCCTCCCTCCCCCTACCTCCTTGTTCCGTGCAACAGGTCTAGATGAGACCGAACTAACGGACTAACAGGGACGGAGCAAACGCAAGGAGCTGACTTAAGTCCCCTTTTATTTGAAAGTAGTGCAGTGCAATGATGTTTCGGACAGCGGTAGAGCATGCCAAGAAGCACCCTGGTGTGAGTAATCTCATTCATTTCTGAAAAAAAGTATAATAATATATATATATATATATATATATATATATATATATATATATATATATATACACACACACACATATATATATTTATATATACACACACATATGTATATTTTTTCCTAATGCATTTGGACAGAAGCTACAATTTACATCGATAATACATCTAATGTGTTGAGATGATGAAGTTGAATGTAGTAAGACAGGGATAGGGTTGATTTTCCCGGGGTTGGGAGTGTAGACTCTCTAAGTTCCCACCATCATATCAAAAGGTCAACGTGTTGGTCAGGCAGTGGTGTTCAAATCAAATCACATTAAAAAAAAAATAGTATTGTTATTTTTTACTGTGATTACAATACATTCACATATTCCACTATTAGCGTATGTGCTGTCATGTGTTATCATTATTGCTACATATATACACAGACCAGCCGCAAGAATATGATCACTTGTGCAATACAGTACATGCAATATTCAGTCAAATAGCCGTATCTCAATGTAATATTTTGCTTTTACACATGCTTGCACAATTTTGACTGTCTCATTTAACCAGTTGGGGTATAGCCAAAATATTAGGCACAGCTCTAATACAATTGTTAGCACTGTACAAATATTTTTTTTCATTATGATGATGATTACATGAAGAGGATTATGTTTATTGATAATAGTCATAGTGATGCTAATAATAATAATAATAATAATGACAATCTAGCATTAGCATGTGCCCTTCACAGATAGAAGATTCATGACATGTTTTCTCGTTGTTGTCTATCTCCCTCAGCTAATCCCCCAATTTTTCTTCATCTGCTTGGGAATGGGAGGTGCTAGTCTATACCTGGTCCGACTGGCCAAAGGACCTCATGTCACGTAAGGACCCTGACCTGGTTTACGCAGCATGGCGTCAGTGAATTGTGTAAAAAGAATGTGTTGTTTCGATGAAGAAATGAGAAATAAGCGGCCTACTCCAGTTCCTGATTGATGAGTTAATTGATTGGCATGTAGCTCAATTCTTTGAAAGACTGTCAAATTAAAGCTGTACATTTGACAGTATCTATGTTTGTTTTAGCTGGGATAAAACCAATAACCCTGAGCCCTGGAATAAACTTGACCCCACATACCAGTACAAGGTAAAAAAAGCACACACACACTCACCCACTGTATCAAGAAAACGCTAACAAACCTGTGAAACTTCCTCTTTTCTGCTTTAGTTTGTGACCATCAATACTGACTATAAAAATCTGAAGAAGGATGGACCTGAATTCTGAATTCTTTCCTCCACGCCCAGGCAATCCAAACACTCTCATGCACATACTGTAACCACTTCACATTTAATTCCTTTTCAAATGTTTCAGAACTGTTATTTTGTTATTAAGGAATAAATAAAAATATCGAAAATAAAATATTCCTCTTTTATTTTACTCACTCTTTGTTAAATTCAGCTTTCAGATTTATATATAAAGGGGACATATCGAAGAAAAATGTTTTCTGAATTGCTTGAACAGTATACAAAGAGTTGGGTCTCTGTCGTGCCTATCCACCCAATAAGTGTGAAACTACACAACCGAGTACATCTTTGTGACAGTATGTTACTACAGTATTTCTGCAAATATCACCGCGGGCGAGCCATTTTTCAATTCCACCCCGAGTTGCCGCGGTGATGAAAGCCATACTCGGCTTGAGTGTGAGATGGAAGCATGCAACAACATGCTAGGTTCTTTCACGTGTGTATTACAAAACTCACAGATTCATTTGATTAGCAATTTCATGAAAACAGCCGCAGAGTTATTAGTTGAATATTTAAATAGGCTGTCATTGATAGAAGCAAGGTACAACCATCCGTTTTCTGTCGCACGCAATTGTGTGAGCTGCACTCGATCCCAACTGAATTTGACTGGAGTCAATGATTGGTGTCAGATAAGAATCTTTTTCCACGATACGCTATAGGTCCATCTGTTAACTGTGTGCGTGTGTGTGTGTGTGTGTGTGTGTGTGTGTGTGTCTGTGTTTACCACCCAGAGTGGTGTGTGTACAGCACAGCACGCTAGTTATTCAAATTTCTTTTGATCAGAAAAAGAGACGCAGCAGTGCCCCTACACAGTGCTGTTGATACATTAGAACAACTTGGCACACACACGCACACAGATGCGTGAGGCTGACACAGTAGCAATTACGCTACCATTGTGCCCATCTTCATAAACAGTTTATAATTTAAGCAGTACTTTAATGCCTCCAAATGGAATATTAAAACAGTGTGCAATTCATGTGAAATAAAGTCATTCACTCTCAAATTTTGGTTCTTACCATCTCATGTTTACCTTTGAAAAATGTGTGTAAAATAACAATACTGCCGTATAAAGGATTAATTGTCTTCTCTGGCTAATTTCTTTTATCACATTTGTGCCCCCCCCCCCCTCCCAAAGAACAACAACAACAACGTGAGTAATCTGAATGAAAAGTATTTCCCTTTAGCCCAAGTGGAGTTGAAGTGAGGTAAATAAGCTTACGCACGAAGAATGTCTACGGGTATAGGAGTCTTCCCTGAGGGACGCCCACATGCCGCGTCAAAGCAGCAGTCAGGTCGTGAGAAGCAGGCGCGGATGCGACGCGGGATGAGACACTATTTGTCTTGTAATGTTGCTTGTGCATCTCTGAGGACGTGCATCCTTGCGTCTGTTTATGTGTGTTTGCCAAAGATCGGCCTGAACGCTTCCCCCGACCTTTGATCCATGTTTCAGCTGGTCAGCCTCTGTGGATGTGACAAATTCCACTGGGGAGGAAAACTGGAAAGGCTGAGCTCGAATGCGAAGCAATGAGGCGTGCAACAAAGGTCCATTCATTTTGGGGGCAAAATAATTATTTAATGCTCCACTGGGCAGCAGCAGCATACAGTGGACTTGAGGTTTTGCATTTCTTTCTTTGAGATATTTTAAAAACTCATTATTACGTTAAAGAAATGTTTCAAAATTTCACCAAAGGTTTTGTGAAAAAGATCTGAAGTGATAGCTCCTTGAAGAAAAAAAGGAATTGCAGTCCTAGTACGAGGGTAATAATACTTTCAGATTTTTCATTGTAGTTAATTTTCATTTAGTTTGGAGTTTAGTTTTTTCTTTTAATTCTGATAGTTTTAATGAATTCTTAGTGTTTTTTTAGCTTTGAGTAGATTTATTTTTTAATGCAATGCCATATATATATATTTAAAAAAATATATATATACATACATACATACATACATACATATGTGTGTAGTGTTAGTCTTTTTTAAAGCACTTTCATTTTTATCTTATTTCAATAACGAAAAAAAATCAATGTCAGTTTTAGTTCTTTCATTAGTCTTCTTTAACCTCAAACAACCTTGAGTCCTGCACTGAAAAGACAACAGCTGTGCAAGAAACAAACCAATATCCTTTCAAAGGGGTGGTGGTGCAGCAATGACAACAAATGTTACATAAAATGGCCGGCAAGATCGAATGAAACCCATTTTCTTTCCGTTTACAAGGAATAAAACACCAACTGAGGGCTTAAGTAAGCAAATGTGGTGTCGTGAAACTTTATTTATTTTCTTCCTAGTGTGATGCTGTAATTCCAGTTATCTTATATCTGTTTTTTTTTCTTTGAACTGTTCCCAAATGTTATTTCTTTGAAAGGAAATGACCACAGGAAATGCCAGCAGTGTAACATGCTGTTTCTGTGTTGATCATCTACAAAGATCCCTGCCTCCTTCTTTTTCGCATTTTCAAGAGCAAATCACACTTTGCCATCAATTCACAAACACAGCATATATGTACATTGATGTTGTCATGTTAAAAAAAAAAACAACGAATGTTTAAAAATGTCAAGTGCTGTGATATAAGCAGTGGAGTTTAGTTGCCAAAGCCAGTAACAAAGCCTGCATGGCACCCTCAAGAATTTGAAAAGGGGCTTAGTGACAAAAAGCCCAAACCCCTAAAGGTACTTATACTTGTGCTGCTTTTGGAATACAATACAACCCACTTTAACAGAGTGTGCGGCGAAGGATGAATACTACTTGAAAATGTACATAAATATATGTGGGAAGTGCACATGCGTGGGAGTGTGCTACATTCGAGCACCTGGAAGCGCTTGCGTGTTTATGGGAATATTTGGCCAGCTAATGAGGATTAAGGCCGGCATGGTGGATGACTCGTTAGCATGTCCGCTCCACAGTGCAGAGGTCATGGGTTCGATTTCGGGCCCCGGCCTTCCGGTGTGGGGTTTGCATGCTCTCCCAACGAGCCTCCTGAGGATAAAGCAGTTCATGGGTAGATGGATGAGCATTAAGTTCACAAACTCAGTCAATACAGCCCAGTTAGGGAGTGTATCAACGGCTTTGGTTTTGTAACTTGAATGCTGCCCTCTCATGCCGTCATACCAGCATAACCATCGAGTAGAAGCACCTGTGGCTTAAGCGAAAATGTGGGAGGGTTTTCACTTGCTCAACCTGGATTTGCCACGAGTGGAAATTGAAGTTATCTGTTTTAAACTAAAACAGAAAACCTTTCCTTTCCATATCTTAACGCTGCTGCGTCAATATGTCAGTGTACATTCTGGTTCAATACATACATATTCTAATGTGAATGAATGAGACTTTATAAAGCACTTTAGACAACAAAGTGCTCCATAAGTGAACTGCAATTACCATTTACTAGTTTCATCAAATTAGATTTTTCATTTGTTGGAGTATAAAGTGTTTTTCGGGTAAAGTGCAATTAGCAACTCATTTCAGGTCATTTCGTCCCTGTTCATTAATGTGAATACAAATAGCAAACACAAATTTTGAGTCTGAGTCCATGGCCAGTGACATAGAAGCTCATCGAACAGGCTACTTTGAAGGAGCATGTATACAGCATATGCATTCTATAGTTACGATACATTCGGGTAATTTAAAGGTACAGTGTGTATAATTTAGTGCCCCCTACTGGTGAACTAAAGGAAGTAAATGACCTATTTTCAAAGCGCATCAAAATGCCCTGCACCACTTCTTTCAGCCTAGGTGCAAGCAAAATCTCATCCCAAACGACTTCTAGTAGTCCCTTAAGTGACGGAGTAAGCGCTTGGAAAATGTTTTACACATATTGTAATTGTCATGTTGAGGAACTACATCTGCCAAGTTTGTATCCTTTCTGTATCCGTAGCAGAAAGTTGGTGGCGAAACATAACATGGCAGCCTCCGGTAGCCTAAAAAAGAACCATTGATGTGATAGTGGGTTTTTGAAATAATGAACAGTGAAAAAAACGTTACACACTTTCCCGTTTATCAGAGCACTGTGCTCATGATTGAATGCGTGTCTTCAATAGTAGAAGAGCGAGTGAGCTGGTCGTTTAAGCGTGCGTGCACTTTATGAAGGTACGTCAATGACACAGTGAAATCGATGGGAGAAATTTCATAGCAAAAGAATACACAGTAGCATTTTTTCTGATTTATGGGAGAATATGTTCCCATGGAGCAATCTGAGGTGCCCTGCAGCCATTTGGTCAGTGAGTTCGTTTACTGTAGCCTCTCCACAGGGGAAGGTCTTGGCAGATAGCTCCACCTACTGGTGGCAATGGCGCCACGGGATTGTAGTGAAAGCACTACTTTGACTTCTCAGAGCTGTCAAGTTCTGCGGGGAAATTGATGATGACCTACTTCTTTATCTGCTTCTAATCTATTATATCATTGGTAATGCCACTGTTAAGTGCAATGTGCTCTCATACATTCATTCACACCAAAAGAGCCTTCAAAGAAATTTGTAGATTGGAGTTAGAGTGAAGATGATTTTCCCTCCCATCGTGTGTGTTTTCTCACATTTCAAAAATTATTTTAGATGTTTAAAATTGATATCAGCGGTACCCACTTGTTTGATTGAACCCACAATTGTAGTACAAAAGTAGTGCTCAAAGAAAAGGTTAAGCGTCCATTTTTTGTTTCATAGCCTTCACAGCCAGGCCTCCACAGCATGCAATGACAGTCTTCATAACGAAAAACCTGCCTCCTTCAGCTGTCAGGAAGTTGGCGCTCGAGTTTGTCTGAAAGCAGTCTGGTTGCATGATGGTGTGACTGACCAAAGGCTGGGACAGTGGCAGTGAGCCACAAAGACACAGAATAGGCTCCCACAGCTTTGGAAAAAAAAAAAAAAAACAACAATCCCAAAAGTGCTGGCTATTGTTGAAAGATTCTACAGAAGCAACCTGCAGCACATTTGAAGTGCAGAGTTTGAATTCTCCTGCAGAGTGAGGGTGTTTCCAGCTGTTCTTGTTGGATGGCAAAGGGAAACTCCTTCCTGCAGTAATACTGGGAGGGATTAAGCCATACCAGCATCCTCTAAATCATTATTTCCCAAATTTAATTTAGCCAAGGTACATATTTGACATTGGGGGGAAAAATAATGCAGCACACCACCAAAAATAGTCACAGTGGATTCACAGATTAACGACTATCTATAGTGGAAAAATATTTCATTGTTCTGTTGGGAACAAAACCAAACGAGGAAGACAAAAGCCGACGAGGACACAAAACTATGGAACAAAATCAAATGTAATCTAAACAAAAACAAAATCACGACACACACAGAGTGAAACCATGTGTCAAATCTCAATCGCGAGACAGATGGTGTGGTGGAACTGTGGAAAAGGAAGTAAAAAAACAAAATAAATCTCAACCTCTCAGTCAGTTTTGACACTTGTGTTCATCCTTTCTGGCACTGTGCTTTCTCTGCTGCATCCAACTTTCCAGAGATGTCACATGCCTCAAAACTTGCCCGAGTGACACAAAACTCCACATACAGGTATTGCCCAATGTGAGGCAATTAAAAAAAGTTAAATAAAAAAAAAGTGGCGGTCAAGTACATCGTGCATGAAACCACTTGACAGAAGCTGACTGAGGGATCTTTTGCGAGATGGCGGTCGTGGTCCCGAATTATTGCGGCAGCAAGAAAGCAAACGATTTACTGCAATTGTTACTGACACTTGCTACCAAACGGCTGCATGGGGCATGTAAACCGGACAAAAATCAGTCCTGTGGCTTATTTTTCATTTAATATTGTTGATCTCAGCCTAAAAATGTAATTGAGGAAAATCAATCACCTTTTTTATTACTATGATTATAATTACAGCAAAACCAGTAACTTTTTTGATTACCAAATGAAAATTGAAAGGACGATTGAGAAGCAGAATATAGCGCAATTTTTCATTTTGCCGCCAATGTTTTTCTCAACTAAAAACGTTTTGCTTCTTTTTGTTGCTGTTTGTGCGTGATTGCTCAGCTTGGGTCTTTGGTAAACATGGCAAGCGAGCCTGTGCAAAAACACTTTCATCACACTGCATAATACACTTTCACCCAGGGGGTTGGAAACAAGGGGACTGGAACTAATGGACCTTTTGAAGTTCTAAACAATTCACTGAATAAAAGGCAGCTCAAGCCTAAATGTGTTTTTTTTTTTTGCATCGACGTGCTTATGGAAGATAATGAAATTTTGTCATGGTTAATATGTTAGAGCTTGTTTGTCAGTCAGCTTCTAGTTGTGTGTTGCTTTGTCCAAACACGAAATTATTGTTGCAGCATAATTGAAGTGTGTCTCCTTTGATCTTTTGGCATCATTATGTTTCCTAAGCCTTTGGTGTATTACGTCTTACGTAAAGCGCAGCAGGCTGTACAGTCAACCGTCATTCAAAGCAAAATAGTCTGCAGCGCTGATTTCCCCTTTTGCTGACCTGAGATAATCACAGCTATCAAACACACACCGAGATAAACTCACTGATGCTTCCCAACGTGTGATATAGGCGTAAAATGACGGGACCAACCCAAACCAAGTTTTCTATGACTATTTAATTAGTTCTTCATTGGTAAATGTTCCATACCTTCACAACATTTCATTAAAATCAATTGTGCAGTTTCATGTTTATAAAGGATCCAATTTCTTTTTTTTTTTTTTACACACTTGAAACAACCCACATGTACAGACGCACAATTTGCACAAAAATAGCTCTCCAAGCGACAAGATAGAACAATAATGCATCATACAACTCGTAAACATTATATAGCTTTTCCTTTCTCATTCATTTAAATAAAGCTAACCTTGGCAGACGCAATATTTATATTGAATATTTACACCGTATTTAATTGTGTTTGCTTTTCTGGTCGTCTCAATTTACAGCAGGTGTGTTTGGGTTGTATGAGCAGATGTAACGGAAGGTGGATCTATGTCAGCGATTCACCAAGATGGCGCCGACGAGTGGTAGCGTGCTCCTCAGTATTGTCTTTGTTTTTGTCATTTTCATTCGGTTTGTTTTGTCGCCCCTACGCAGCTTACTTACTCTAGAGAAGACGTGCCAAGCTTTAGGGAGTCTTTTCGCGGTTGCACCGTATGGAGCATGGAAACGCTGCCGGAAGAGGGGAAAATAAGCCATCGTGCTAGTCAAGCTAAGTTAGCGTGTGTTTCAAATCCCGCTCCCATCGATCCATCTTGCTAATATATGTTCTCTGCCCACCGAGCTGCCCTTATTTGTGTATGTAATTGTTTATTATATTGAAACTCCTACGTTTGATAGCACGACTGAAGGGAATCAGGAGGCACTTTTTAATGTATAGAATACGGAGATACATGAAATAGCTTGTTGGCACACACGTTGTGTGCTGAGACTTGAAATGCCCCAGTGGTAGTTAAAATATCGTAATCATAAGGAAACTAAATGAGTGAACTTAATTTTAGCCTTCTCATGGCCTGCAGAGCATCTGAACGATGCTACTTCCGGCGGATCATGTGACTAGTGGACTATTCCAAAATGTTCAGAGTGGTAAATGTAGCTAAAATGAATCTTCTGTATTGTATTCAAATGCAATCAGATCAGGACACTTTGTTTTGTTAAAAAATACAGTTGATGTTATAGTATTGTGCAATCATACATTTGATTTTTTAGGAGACACAAATTACAATAATTCAGTGGAATGGATCATTACACTGTCCATTCAACCAATTTAAAAACTGAAGAACAGTTTAATTCTTCAGTTTCAACTAGTCATCCAAAGTGCTGATGGTTCTGGTCTGCCTGAAAGTTGCGATCCGGGCAAACTTTCTGCACCAGTCTGTAGTCAGTACCAGTGAAGGCGATGAAGATGCATATCACCTTAAAAGGTTTAGCACAGATCCATGCTGCCTGGGACTGAGTGTTTTCGGAGTAGCACGTCTGACCCGGGTCGTACATACAGGGCTTGGTCTTCTTGGACCGGTTTGTTCTCTGGTACTCGATGCGGCAGTTGAGTTCAGTCGTCACCATTAAGTCCTGCTGCTGCTGCTGCTGCTGCTTGTGCTTGTCTGGAAAGGCGGAGCTTGTGGATTGCAAGGGGGAAGCCAGATCTGGTAACAGTACCGAATTCCTGGTCTGAATACTTGTCAGTCCTGGATCCAGAACCTCCAAGCCAACAGCTTTCGAAGGTGGAACAATACTGACCGATATGTTCCCTAAATGAGAAGAGTTGTGGCGGAAGTAGACACTGAACGTGCCATTGATGTGGTCCACGATTTTCCCGGTCACTAGAAGACTGAACTTTAATGTTCTCACATTGAAGTAAAAGTCCCCCCAGCCCAAAATCTTCTTGGATTTCGGAGAGACCTTTGGGTGAGGTTTGGACTGAGGATTGTAAAGATGTTGGTCGAGAACTTGAGAAAAGTTCTGTGACCAGCCGTACGGACCAAGAGATCCATATGCGGGGGTTTTGTATTTGGTGGAGATGATCTGTAAGTCCTTGGAGATGTGCTTCACCTTCAACGCCGCTCCAACAGCGGCACCTCTTTCTACTTCAGCTGCTCTCCATTGTCGGCTTGGCAAGTCGGAGGCTTTGGTTGTTTCTTGGCCCTTTGAGGAAAAAAACATGAATGAACACAAAAGAAAGTGACAGCTGTGCTCACACTTTTTCAACATGAGGGCTACTGATAAAATGACCACAACCAAGTGATCTATCGGAGCCGCTTATCCTCTCAAGGGTCGTGGGGTGTGCAGTAGGTGGGGTGCACCCTGAACCGGTTTCCAGCCAATTGGAAGGCACATATAGATGGGCAACCATTTGCGGTCACAATCACATCACACCGAGGGACAATATAGAGTGTTCCATTTTTCCTGCCATGCTTGTTTTGGGAATGTGGGAGGAAACCAGAGTACCCGGAGAAAACCCACGCAGGCACGGGGAGAGCATGCAAACTCCACACAGGAAGGCCAGAGCCAGAATCGAACCCTGGACCACTGCACCGTGATGCCGGCGTGCTAACCAGTCGACAACCGTACCGCCACCCTACCTTATTTATTTATTTGAACATTTACTTAGTATTATTTATATGTACGATATATGTTATTGGACCCCGCATCACTGCATGAACTCCAAAAAAGATATGGTGAGACATGCACAGGCGTATGATTGGCTGCCCTGATGATAGGCGTGAGTCTATTTTTTTTTTTTTTTTTAAACTCAGTCACTGCCGATGACAGGCAGCTATATCAACAGCATATAACTGGTAGGACTGTCAGTGATTGAGTTCATGCTATGCGATCGACTGACACCATCTTTGCAAGCTACTGGTAGCTCACAATCTGTGTTTGAGCTTATTTTTATATGAATAGACATTTGGATGAAAAATGAGAATGTGAGAACATCTGATCTGGCTGGCCATGCAATTTGGAACAGTAGTAAAACCCAGAGGAATTGAAACAAACAAAAAAATACCCCAAACCGGAACCTAAAATTGTTTGTAATGCATCATTAAAAAAACGTAAAATTGTTTCCCCATCAGGAAAAGTCAAGAGTTGATCAACAAATTAGTTGTTGCTTTTGACAATGAATTGTATTCTAAATTGTGCACTATATTACACAAATATGAGTTTTTTTTTTTTAATGAAGCATCACTCCAGAAGAAGAGGACGCCATCTATTTTGTATCTATTGTAATATACAAATATGAATAAAGTTGAAGGGTGATTACCGTTTCGTTATTTACCAATATTGTGTACTGGTGGAAAAAGCGTACATTTTTTTCTTTTTTTACCTAAAATAGCAATGCTGACAAAACACAGAATGATGAGTAGGCTGCCAAATGAATTGCGCGAAATCCACTTCTCATTCTGGAGTTCCTCTCATTAAAAACTATTTGCAAGTAAAAGTTTGACTCCGGTGTGAGAGACAGGTATAACTTTTTATTTTAATGCATGCATGGAAGCGACGAAGCAAAACTTCTTCTGTGAAAACTTGCCCACAGCCATCGTAAGGTTTGCATTCTCTTCGATAGTTTCGGAATCAACATGTCTCATGCGGGATGTCATTAAACGGCATCACCTCCAGCCACCTTGGCCACGTTATTAATTCACATCCGCTGTTGCATGCTGTGTCACAGGCAGGCGCTGCCACGACATGTGCTGCTCTCACCGAGCCCAATTAGAGTGTACAATGTGACAACCATGTCAGTGGATCTGTGACGCCATGCCAGCGCAAAGTTTTTCGGAGTCAGCCCAACACTAGGAGGGGATGGGGGATGAATACCTAAAGAAGGCCTGAGATGTATAATTACTTTGGATATTATTTTGTCAGTGGCTCGAAAGGTTTTGTCTCAAGCAACCATGTTTGTACGACCACTGATTGCCAGGCAGCATATATGGGAGCTCACTTGTCAAATTTGGCATATGACAGTGAGGGTGGCGGAGGGGACTAAAAAAATCAAATAATACATTTGCTCAAATTACCTTTAATGACACACTGATCAACAGCAGTTTTTAATCAGAGATGGCTGTATGTGTCCCTGAACAAAATGTTCACACTGATTTAAAAAATGTCTGATAGGTAGACGCAGGGTGTACAATTTATATTTTGTATGTCACAAATCGGCATATTTTGTCCAGCTTGCATTGACGGGTATAAACCCAATCTGTATGCTTACGCGACATTTGTCGGTGTGAATCACATTCTTATATGCATTTTCTGGAGGCCTGACTTGGATCTGAAGGTGCCCAAAGACCATGTTTTGTTGCTTTTTTCTGCTGCCGTGATGCATAGCCCACTTATGCTACTTGACAACAAATAATATTAAATGTGCCACTTGCAGTGCAAATCTAGCCCGAGCCACATTGTCTTTCAGATGGCAACACTTAGTAGGCTCTGACATAAACGATGCCAAAAAAAAATTGAGGCATTTGTGACATATACCGGTAAATCTTTTGCTCTATCTGCATCAGATAGTTTTTTGTCAATTTGCAAAACAATAGTGACACAAAAATGCTGCGCCAGACTGTTCAAGTGTAGGGTCATTTTCCAGGTAAGAAGTCTACTTAAGCTTTGTCCCTCATTGTAACCTGAGAGGAATTCCATCACAAGATTAAAATCACAGCCCATTCCAGGAAGAATTATTTCATAAATGCCAATCACAGCTTGCAAAAAATATTGCATAAAATATTGTTTTAAACTCTGACGTATAACAGTCAAGGTTGTTAACTCACCGCTGAAGGGAGAAGCCACAGGCAGGTGATGGTCAACTTCAAACCCACGGACACCATCTTGTACAACCGAAAGATCCACTCGGAGAGCAAGCCTGACTCAAGAAGGTGGCTTTTACTGAGTTAAAGCCTCAAGACTAAGTGAGGACGTTCTGCAGTGACAGACTGAACCTCCAATACCCCTCCACACACACACGCTTTCAAAGTGAGGTATTTCTCCACTGAACACACACATACACACACGTCTCTGGTGGGCTCTGCTCCGGCAGCCACTCACTGTCCTTGCACATTTAAACCACCTTAAGCCTGATAAAGTGGATTCATCCATATAAGAGGATTTGTAAAAAAAAAAAAATGAGACTGACAAGTCAGCTAATGTTATGACAAATCCGTCGGTGAGAATGCGGAAAAGCCATTGCTTGAACAAACTAGACAAGTCTTGCTTAATATTTGAGTAACTGATACAAATGTGTCAAACATCAACCCCACAAAATGAATGTCTTTGGTTTAATTTGCTGATGCAGCAATCCTATAAAGTCAGACAATAATTATAACAAAGTCATTGTAAGGTTGAAATAGTATGTCACAGCATTTTATTGGCGATGTAAAAAGAAACACCAATGTCTTTCGTGTGAGCTCGTGTGCCAGTAACTGCTGGATTAATTGACGCGTGTGTTACTTGCTGGAGGCGCGAAGGGAGCTATGATTCCGGTGATTTTCCCAGCTGCTCTTCCAATTCCAATTTGAACAGGAAATATGCTAATTCAGCTGCTTTAATGATGACATCATTCATAATTATTGGATTGAAAAGAAAATCAATGTAAAAAGCACGGACCACAGAACTAAAACATATGTAATCACCGCCTCACTTGCCTACCCTGACCACACGTCGCTGGTAGGGCGGGTGTAGGAAATGGATGGATGCTTGGTGTGTTTAACTGTGTCTGCTGCCCCCGTTCATGAAAACATTACATTGACCACACTAGAAAATCAAAACCCCCATCCACATCTAAAATTTGTGTTGTTCCGATGCCATTTCTTGCCCATGATACCGATTCCAATACTCGTGCAGTATCGGCCTAAGTCGATACCGTACCAATATCACGCCGTTTGAAAAATACAAAATATAAGAACATTTTTTTTCTTGTAATTCCAACAATCCGCATTCTCACGTGGATGTAAACTCATTCATAGTTAAATCATCCCTTAAGAAGTAGCTGCAGTCAGATATTCACAGAATACTTGGGCCAGATATTCTCATGAATGCGCATTTGTGATAAAGCAAGGCGCAACATTTGGATATCTAATATATTATATTGTGTGATTCAAATAGACCCCTACCGTGTGAAGTCACATTTGTATGCTGTGTACAGCCTGAGGGCAGGCAGTCAAATGTGATCACAGAGGCAAGATAGTTGCTAAGTCCGTTATGTGTTCCGAACTATGGTGAACACCGATGCTGTTGATGGTTGCTCTCATTCGTCAACTCGAGATGCGAAATTTTATTTTGCGATACTGGTAGTGATTTTAAAAGACTCCAAAACTGGCTTAATTTGACCAGTCTGATTTTGAAAATTTATCAGAGGAATCAGTGTTTTCCAGTTGTCTTTCCCTTAAACCAACTTAAATCTTTCTACATATAAGTTTGTTAGTACTCTCAGACACTGATGGCAACGTTTTAATGCCGCATCAGGGTCCCTCCTGATACTAGTATCGGTATCGGTGCAACACTATCTAAAATAAGACAAATAAATGGCTACTCACTCTTTTCTGATATTTAAAATATACAGAATGCTGTAGGTCACCTGCCAGAATCAAAACTTGACTCTTTGACTTTGTCATTTGCACACAAGTGTTTTGATGTATCTTTTTTTTTTCCTTCTTATATCACAGTGATCTCCTGCAGCAGGTTAAAGGGGAAGTAGCCCAGCTTGCGTCCAGTGCTGACCTTCAAGTAGCCACCTTTCTCGTCACCTTTTTTCACTACAATCTGAAAGAGGTAGAGCAACAACGCCACGGCCTGGTGATGAGAAGCACTTGCAACACACTCTCTTGCGGTGCACCTTTAGCAACATACCAATGTAGATATTTGCCATTATGACAGGCGAACAACGCCGGAGCATGCTAAATTTGTGTTTTCTTACCTGGTCTTTCTTCAGTGTGATTTGTCCCATCTCTCTGTTCCCAACAAAAGAGCGTGTGACCTTGTAAACCCTCTCTGATGCACGCACTTTGATGAGGTAGTTGGTGGGGAAATAGCCGCTTTTCTCTCCCATCTTTCCCTGTAAAATTGGAGAGCATTTCATTCCATGAAGTCACTCATTTTCTACAGCTAATTCTGTTCAGGGTTATTTCATTGTGTTTGTTCTTCCTGTTTGCACATTTTGCCATCATCAATAGCCACTCAGCCATTGTCGATACTATACTTACAACGCTGTGAAAAAGTATTTGCCCCCTTCCTGATTTCTTTGTTCCTTATTTATTTATTTGTCAGCCGTAAAGATTTCAGTTAATCAAACCCATTTTAATATCACACACAGACAATGCAAGGAAATACAAAATGCAGTTTCTAAATGCCAATTTAATTTATGAAGGCATACAAAAAAAATCTAATACAAACCTATCAGTCCCATATGTGAGAAAGTAATTGCCCCCTGAACCTAAAGCCCCTGTCACACCTTGACGATTTAGCCAGCGTATGCCGACGTAGGAAAAATTTGGCAAATACGCTGGCGTACGTCGAATAAGTTATGGGTAAGTTTTGTATACGTAACAGCACGCTGAAGCGCGTTGGTATACGTCGAGCACGTCGAGGTCGTACCGGCGTATACCAACGTGCTTCAGCGTGCTGTTACGTATACAAACTTACCAATAACTTATTCGACGACGCCAGCGTATTTGCCAAATTTTCCTACGTCGGCATACGCTGGCTAAATCGTCAAGGTGTGACAGGGGCTTGAAACGCCGAGCGCCAGCCTTTTATAGACTACGTCCGCGTGATCGCCGGCAATACGCTGCTGCACGCTATGCATAAATTAGACTATCGTTGGGCACAAGTTGTGTACGCCGGCAACACGCTAGGCATTCGTTGGAATAAGTTATCTATAAGTTATCGAAACGTTCTATATAATTTACTGATACGTTATGTATACGTCCAGCCCGTTATGAATGCGCTATGTATACGCCCAAAATTGAAAAAAAAAAATCGATAATTCAGCGTATGCCAGCGTTTTAGGGAAAATCTGAACGTCGGCATACGCTGGCTGAATCGTCAAGGTGTGACAGGGCCCTAATGATGGGTTGTGTGCCACCCTTTGCAGAGAGAGAGAGAGAGAGAGAGAGAGAGAGAGAGAGAGAGAGAGAGAGAGAGAGAGAGAGAGAGAGAGAGAGAGAGAGAGAGAGAGAGAGAGAGAGAGAGAGAGAAAAGCTTGGATTGACTTTAAGAGGTTGACCTCACCCTCCACCACTCTTCATTGGAGTCATCAAGGACTGTGATGCGATCACCAGGGCTAATACAAAACAGACAAGATATCCTTGGTTTGTATGCATACTGATATTTTAGAGCTCAGTTGAATATAAATGAACAAATTTTGTCATACTTACTGAAAGTCCAGATCATCCTTTTCTATGGCCTTGAAGCGGTAGAGAGCCAAGTAGTAGTGTGACTGGGAAAAGGTTCCTTTTTGCTGTTTTTAATGGAGCACAGATACAATTGCGTTTTTAATTTCAAAATAATTCCGACGACTGAATGATGTGCTTAAAAAAATACATTTTGGAAAAAGGGGGGGGAAAGCATTGTGTGTTGTAAACTTGCCGTGCCACAACAATGCAAACTCCAAAAACATTTCAAATTAAAAAAATGAGTTTGTGCAAATCTTTTAGCTTACCTTGTCATCTGCTTTTTCTCCTCCTTTCTCTTTCTTCTCTTCAGGCTTCCCTGCATAACCACCAGACACCAGACTCATTCCATGAAGGTTTTGCCAGTATGATCAATTCCATGCTGTGTTCCATGGTTAAAAGTGAATGTGATAAGACCTCGGATGTGACCTTTTTTTTTTTTGTACCTTCTCCTCCGTCCTCATTTTCTTTGGGTTGTTGATTGTCATCTTCCTCTTCCTCCATCATCATCAGCATCTTGGAGAAAAAGAAAGTTGTTTTTTATTGTATGACGGCTTGTTTATTATGAACTGGAAAGCGTTGACGGTGTTGGACAAACGAGACATTTCATAATCATAAAACAGGTCACTTACATTTTTCTTGTCATTTTCATTCTTTTTGCGTTCTTTATTCGCCATGATGACACCCACCCTGAGGGTGTCAAAGACCGGGTCATTCGATTTGGATTGTCTGATGATAGTTGATGGGTTGATGACAGCAGTTATGCAGGTTGTGCATCCAAGAGGAATATTGGAGACAAAAAAAATGCAACTCTCAAAATACCACTTCACAGGCAATCACAGATGTTTTATGATTTAACATCAGGAAAAACCCACTTGAATCTGGTTGGTCGTTGCCGTACAGAGGGGAACTGTATGCTCGTCTGAAGCCAGGAGGCTACAGAGACAAAATGTAATAGTCATATTTGAAGAACAAATACCAGGAGTAAAAACAGCAGAATAAAGGTCTCTTTATTCCATCTGAGTGGTACTTAGAGTGGAGCATTTTCTTCATACTGAGAGCATTTTCAATTGCTAATGTCAACTAATAATCCTTTTATTTACCGTAATTGTGATTCCAAACTCACTCAGAATAATTTGATTATTATTTTTTTCCACCATTGTCCTGCCTTAACTCATTCACTCCCGAAGACGTTTTTTGACGTCTTTTTAGACTTGGTCCAGAATTGGCTGGTACTGAATGAGTTAATTGCCAGTGTGTTACATTTCAAGACACAGACAAGAGAGACTTACTATTTTGCCAAAGCACTTCTGGAACTCAACATAGGACTGACATGAATGGTGGATGTTGGTCTTGCAGTTTTTACACCTCAGAGCAAACTTGTTGTTCACTGTAAGATCAACAAAACACCTTCGAGATACAC
The DNA here is from genome assembly GCA_026261675.1 of Hippocampus mohnikei. NCBI lineage: Eukaryota > Metazoa > Chordata > Actinopteri > Syngnathiformes > Syngnathidae > Hippocampus > Hippocampus mohnikei. Next base: position 10,635,152 of record JAKGUB010000284.1, on the reverse strand, counting down.
TGGAGCTTTCAGGTAAGAAAAGCGAAGATGTTGTCATTATTTTCCAATACATACGGACTATCATTCGAGCACAGACGTCACAGAACTTGGGCTTCTTGCAGTAGTGGTCCTTGAACTTGTGGGGCTTGTCATTGACACGGATAACAGGTTCTGGAGGTTCTGGTTCCTTCTCTTCCACCTCCACTTCCTCTTCATATATAAAGTATACCTGGAGCAATATAGAGCAATATAGAGCAATATAGAGTAATTAGGGATGTTTGATACCACTTTTTTTCAGACCTATACCAATACAGGTATTCATTCACTCTTTGTGTACTCACGATACAGATTACGATAACTTTAGTACTTTTAATATTTAAAAATTAACACAGTGACAAAATATTGCGAAGGACAACCTTTCTGACGCAAATGATGATTTGCTGATGCGTTAAACTGACACGGTAGAGCGCCAACCATGGCCAAATTCGATTTAAACAATGTCCGATTGTGGTTTTTTTTTTTCTCCTTAAGTATTGGTGCCTGGTATCGGCTGCCTCCACGAAACCCAATACTTTAGAATAAGGCCGATATCAGCCCAATACCAATACCTGGTATAGTCATAATGTTTATAGAGCTATTGGTTATTTTCAGAATGTCTTCTTGGAAAAGGTCTTCAAAAGTGGCACAATAATTCGGTCAGTACATTTTTCTAGTTGACGCCGCCCCGTGTTCCTGGCTATTTTCAAGCGGGCGCCCATGTCGACTGTGTTGGCTTGGCACTGTCACCCTGTCACTCACCGTGTCTCCGTCCTCCCTCACAACATTGTCAGGAGCTGGAGGATTGTCATGAATATCCACCGAGTTTTTGTCATCTTCCCTGGTAGATGAGACAAAACAATGTCATAGCACCAATATTCCTGTTTTATATATTTAACACAAGTTGTAAATTCTGTTTTATAGATTTGTATAAGTGGATTCCTGATTTAAAAAAAAAAAATCAACCACACTTTTTTCATGACATGGTGTTCCCGAAAAGACCAGAAAGGGCTTCAAATTGAAGGCTGCATTTATTTTCATTTATTCACACAATGATCACAAGGGAGTTCGATACCTTCTCATATGAACAGAAAGCTGCATGTGCAGTACATTTAAATAGATTTAAAAAATTGTATTCTTGTGAATAGAACGACAGCCAAATGGAAGCTAAGCAAACAACGATACTTCAGTTATTCCCATGGCAACTGAAACTGAAACAGATTCCCGGAAATATACTCACTGGTCCATTATGTTCTGTCACCACTGTGTTCTGTCACCACTGCTACACCTACAATGATAGACAGTAGATGTATTTAATCTTATATACCATTCATTCATTCATTCATTCATTCATTTTCCGATCCGTTTTATCCTCACAAGGGTCGCGGGGGGTGCTGGAGCCTAACCCAGCTGTCTCCGAGCAGTAGGCAGGGGACACCCTGAACAGGTTGCCAACCAATCGCAGGGCACACAGAGACGAACAACCATCCGCGCTCACAGTCACACCTCGGGACAATTTAGAGTCTCCAATCAGCCTACCATGCATGTTTTTGGAACGTGGGAGGAAACCGGAGTACCCGGAGAAAACCCACGCAGGCCCGGGGGAGAACATGCAAACTCCACACAGGGAGGCTGGAGCTGGGATTGAACCCGGTACCTCTGCACTGTGAGGTCGACGCGCTAACCACTGGACCACCGGGCCGCCCCATCTTATATACCATTGGTTATTATTACAGTATTAGTACAGTAGTAGTATTATTGGGCGGCATGGTGGTCGACTGGTTAGAACATCTGCCTCACAGGACAGAGGTGCAGGGTTTAATTCTGGTTCCAACCTTTCAGCGTAGAGTTAAAATGTTGGCCTTGCAAATAGGGGAAGTCTAAATGTCTTCATTTTTTCCCTACTAAATCAAAATAATTACATCTTGTACAATTAATGGCAGATAGCACAAAAGTAAAATTTATTTTAATAGTGCTCCTAATAATCATAATAATGTAATGCATACGTTAATCCATTTTGCTTTTGGGAACATTTTAAAGGACTAAAGGTCACCTTCCAAAGCAGCAACAAATCACATCACAGAAAAGTTGGACATGACTTTTCCATGAGACATACATTCATACGGCACTTGTGCACTTGACCTAAACTATTCCAGGCTTCTGAAATTGAATCTCATCAGAGCTAAAGTGGGTGCCAGGTTATCAAAGCAGATAGAACGACAAAACAATTATCTTTTTGTTACCGTTGCACTCTTTTCAATTTGTAAAATAGTTACTTCGTAATTGCAGTGAATTTATATACAGTACTGTAGCAACAAAACAACCAAATATGTTCATATGTGATGTGTTGACATTTGCTGTATTTTTCATTTAAAAAAAAATAAAAATAATGTAAGGTTGGACAGGCATACCTTTATGTGGAAGGTCACAGCAGAAGTTTCCGTTGAAAGTTTCCGTTCCCAAGTCCTTCAGTTGTTGTCAATAACTGCAGTGATTTGTGTGTGTGTGTGTGTGTGTGGGGGGTGTTCAGTGGATCAGAGTCCGATAACCCACCTGACCAAGCGATGCTTTCTCTTGGCTCATGCTAACGCAGTCTTTGCATGTCCATAGTTTGCTTTCGGCGATTTCCAATTCCCAGAGTCCTCATGTGAGTTGATGGCCGACTATGACGATGTAAATGCCAAGCTGAGCACTCATGTGTCAAGCTGACTGTTTGGGACAGCTGCAGACCTCAGACTGTGGTCCGAGGATCAGGAGAAATTAGATACCTTCTCTATCCTTACATCTCCGTCACATGTCCCCTTTCACCTTTTCGACATGTTTGACCAGCCAAGCCGACAAACATATCCATCTTTTCTACTCACTGCCAAATAAATCACAAATATCAGTTACTGCCATCCAATCAGGCCCTCAGGTTTTGGAAATTATTCTGTTGTACAGTTTGAACCTCTATAGATTCGAGAATAACAACTTGGATTAAACCGACCGAAACCTGTACTTTTAGTAAAAGTTATTATTGTTATTGTAATGTATTTTATTCTTAGTCTAAAGGTTGACCATCTGTCTAGGGATTGCAGATGAAAAATAGCCTTCTGGCTATTTCTGGCACGAAAATGTTTGTTAATATTCCTGTCCCTGAGATTGTGTGTGTGTGTGTGTGTGTGTGTGTGTGTGTGTGTGTGTGTGTGTGTGTGTGTGTGTGTGTGTGTGTGTGTGTGTGCTTTTTTTTTTTTTGGGCTTTATTGCAATACTGAAAGACTGCTTTGCACATGTTCCTCTTTTCTTCAGGCTTTTGTGATCTTTATTCCCAATAAGGGAGTGGTCTCAATAAGGGGTGTTAAGAGAAGAAGAGCGTGAAAATAAAAGACTTGGACTTAATTTCAAACAAAAGGCTAGCAAGACTCCTCACGATGGACCTCACTTGTTTTTGGAAGACAGTTTATTGTCTGGGTGGCATGGTAACACAGTTCTGAGGTTGGGTGTTCAAAATCTGGGGTCTGACCTTCCTGTGAGGAGTTTGCATGGTCTCGCCGGAGTACCCAGAGAAAACCCACGCAGGCACGGGGAGAACATGCAAACTCCACACAGGAAGGCCGGAGCTGGAATCGAAGCCGGTACCTCTGCACTGTGAGGTCAACGTGCTAACCACTCCCCAATTTCCATAGCCAGTAATCCTGTTTATAAATATGTTAAGCATAGTACACTATTAGTCTGCACAGTAAACTAGTTTTTAGGACTCAACTCCAATATAGTTACTTTACTAATTATTATTATTGATTTTTACACTCATTATTAATAATAAACATTTAAAATTTGGATCACAGCATCTGTTAAGGAATTAATGGAATTAGATTACATGGGTTACCAGTGCAGCACAAACAAACATGGAAGTGGGGTTGGAAAAGAAAGGTGATTTGTGAACTTTATAATCTTCATTCAAAATTTAATATGTACGGGATGGTATGACATACTATTTCATAAACAAACGCTTATCCTCTCAAGCATTCAGATAAATATTCATTCATTATAAAATAATGTTGTTGTTTTTTTCGCCTGTCATTTATGTGATCACGACTTTATCCCAAAGCGCAGTTATTATTTCTCACTGCATGGCCCATGTCCACTTGGAAGGTGACAAAGCTCCCGTTGCATGCTGGGTACAATACTCCTCGAGCTCAGAGTGCGCATGCGCGTTAGAAAACTCCATTATTTATTTATTTTGTTGGCTGGGAATGTAAAAAAAAAAAAACAACAACAAAAAAAAACAAGGCAACTGTGAATTTTGGATTACATGGCTCGCGATGGTTATGGGACTATATCTGCATGCAAGACGGCCGAGAAGTAGTGAGACGAAAACAACGTCTTGCATGAGTCAGCGGGGCAGCGTCCACTCTTGTTGGGACACTCCAAATCAAGTAAATTCAGTCAGCTAGCTATGCTTCGCTAGTCTCGGTGCTAGCTTTAGCCTCCATTACCCAAGGCGCAGTCAAATTGCGGCGTTATTGCCCTTTGTCTGTAAACTGAACTTGCAGACGTCGTTCACACGTCGGCCGCTCGTCGCAGTTTTACGCGAACTACGCTGAGAGTGTTTCTTGATGTTTGTGTCAACGTTGTGTCCGTCAAAAAGCAGTCATTAGCTAGCCAGCTAACTTGATTCTCCCGCGAGCCAGCAAAGGGAAGACTTCAAAACTTCGCCAACACAGAGAGCCCGACGCCGAGTAAGGTAGATAGGTTCACCCCTGTCGTCCCTGCAACCTTTCCGTGCTTTAGTGATCAATCAATTTCACGTATTTCTAACTGTGTGTCTGTCGCACAGTCGCGTGTGCATATTGTCGTAGCTAATATGCAAGAGTTTAGTGCGCCTGACAGCTGTCACGACAACACCACAAAGTGGACGCGGTTGCTAGCTTAGCTGTTAGCCTAGCATTTTAGCCTGTCGTGTCAGCCGTAGTGTTTAGATTCTGCTTTTACCCTGACTCGACACTTCAGACATGTAATGTTGCACCGTTGAATTATTCAATTTATTAGGCACGTCTAGCCGTGCTTGCTTTCTTAAAACGTGTGCAGTAATTGTTGTACATGCGACTTGTTTATACGACTGGACACCCACTAAAACATAGGCCTATATTTTAACACACCCTCCCACCTAAAAGTAGCGGCAACATGTGAGGAACTTCCCATGTTTTTCTCTTCTTTGTGAGGACAGACCATTACATGTTAATATTTATGATCTAAATAAAACGTGTATTTAGAAATCTTCCAAATGGTCTGCTACTGTGGGACTTCCCATATTACATAATCCACCTCCACACTTCTGTTGCAGGATCATCAGACTCATATCAGCTCCCCTTGGATGTGAACTGAATAAACGTCTTGCAGCGTTCATTCTTCGTGGCAGAGGCGCAGCCTGGTTGCTGGGGACACTTTGGACATTGGGTCAGGTTAACTGGCAGTCTGTGTGCTTCTAACCCACCAGCATGTTCATCCGACAGTCAATACCCTAGCCAAACCCGAGCCTGGCTTCACAAAGATGACAAGGTATTTTTATTTATATCTTCATCTTCTATTTAAGATTTTTTTTAATCCTCAAGTGATTACAATGGGACCTCCGAAGTTCACACTAGTTATTATTTCAGAACTGTAATGTGAGTTCTACGCTCACACTGTCACCATAATAAAACTATTGACTGCAGAGACGATGGTCCTCCTTGACTAATAAAATCGTAGAAATGTGATTACTCTGTGCACATGGATTCATGTCACATGTGCACTTGCCAGTTTTTTTTCTCAGTGCTGCGCATTTTGGTGAATCAGAATTGTAAATGCGGGGAGTTGTAAGCTGCAAAAAACACACCCCTATTTCCCTAGAAAGGGGCATCTCCTTGAGGCATCTAATCATACATAATAATTTTTTGCGGACATTTTTTTTTTCATGTCACTCATATAGTACAATAGGTTAGTATAACAGTATAGTACAATTCAGAACCCAGGCTTCTTTTTCGTATTTGGAAACAAATCGGATATTTATCCAATACGACTGCAGACTGGATGCTCAGGTTACAATCATCCGTCCTATACGTCATCAAAAGGCAACAAACATCACAAATGATTGACAAAGCAGACAGCTCAAAAAGCAAAGGCGTACAAAGGAGCAGAACTGGTTGCCAGTCAGTCACAGGACACATATGGAGACAAATAACCACACCCACCTTGACACCATCACTGAGTGGGACGCGATCCCACGCTGCCCACACACAAGTCAGGCGATTGTACCACTGCACTCACTATACACGACTACTTCTAAAACAGTACATAGAAATAGCATCAAATGGACTTGAACATACTGTGGATTGTTGTTGATTTAAATTAGTCCGCTTATTTCGGGGTAACATGAGGTGCATTTTCTTCTCATGTTCTAAAGAGATAAAAAACTTTCATGCTGGCTAAAATGGTGTTCTGTGTGGTGTGCTGATAGCTCACTAAATGTGTGTGTGTGTGTGTGTGTGTGTGTGCCTCATGTGAGATCATTGTTCAAAATCTGTACCACATTAAAAGCAACCCCACCCCAAACTTGGTTCAAACAAAAATAAGTTTAAAGTTACTTCACTTTGTAGCTACACCCGTCAAAGAGCCGTAATGGTTTGAGTTTTTAAATTTGACTGGTTTTTTTTTTTTGTTGTTGTTCTTTTTTTATATGTACCAAGCCGCTGGCAGGCTGTAGCTACAGAATGATGGGAGGAAGTGACACTGGCAGTGGGGACAAGGATGAGGTGGTTTCCGCTGCCGTACATGTCCCAATCGGCTGGCAGAGGAGAGTGCATGGCGGCCAGGTTGTGTATGTCAGGTGTGTTAATTATATAGAAGAAAATGTGTCGATAGATAATGTTTAGTATCCAGGCAACATCATCAAAATTGTCTCATTCTCATTGTGCGTGCAGTCCATTTTATTTAATTAACTCATTCAGTACCAGCCAATTCTAAACCAAGTCTGAAATGACATATAAAAACGTCTTTGGGAGTGAATGAGTTAATATTTTTCGTGAATCAAATTTGTCATAAACCATTTTTTTAAAAACTAATCTTTACTCCTTAGTGGACAGCCAAGCCACACACTTTTTCACTCGGCACCTTTCTCGTAGGGATAGTCCCAATCCGATCACCTGGATTGCTATTGAGTCCGATCCAATTCCAATCCTTAAACCCAAATTATCTATTATATACTCAACTTTGCGTGATAGATGAGCTGTTGCCATGGTTTCCATGTGTTTTCGTCACGTGAGCAGTTGTTGTACAATGGACGAGGTGACAAAGACAATCCGTTCAGTATTGGCCAAAGGTTACAATATTGGTTTATGATATTAAAAAAGTGGTATTGGCCATCCCTACTTTCCAGTTACAGAAGCACACTGTAGCTAAACATTTTACATGACTGCATAACTCTAAATTCATCAAATTCACTTCTGTTTTCATGAGTTACACATTTACAGAAACAACAAAGATCTGTGTTGTGTTTCAAAATTACTGCAACTTTGACTTGAACCTCTTAATCCATCCCAGATATCAGTTAGAGGGGAAATACTTACTTTCATGTGCCTATGTCTATGTTTATGTAGTCCCAGTGGAACTTCTCTGTCCTCCCTGGATGAGGTGAAGACCTACCTGTTGACTGATGGCACATGTAAATGTGGTCTGGAGTGCCCGCTTGTCATCAGCAAGGTAAATATATGTTTGCTCGGGCTATCGTGTATTTTGCAAGAATGGGCAAAAAGATGGAAAAATATACTGACTATGCACAGCTCAATTAGTCAAGGTCTAATGTAAGAGATAATGGTCTCCTTCCTAAGGACCGTTGAAGTCCCTTTGAGCAAAAAACTAATTCCCTTCACAGGATCAAGTCTGACAAACGAGAGCAAAATAGACTATAACATGAGGATATTTATGGATGCGTACCTTCAAGTCAGTCAGACTTGGTTCATCAAATTGTCCATTTCAGATGAATACAGTAGTACAATACAATACAATACATGCTGATTTATATAGCGCTTTCACAACAGTGGAAGCTGTAACAAAGCGCTTAACAAAACAGTTCACATAAAGTAAAATAATACACACAACACATAACATAAAACACAGACAGTCGTGCAGTCCTAACCACTTTTCCCCTCATACGCTTTGTTGTTAAAGCAGTTTGAGATGAAATAGGAGAGAATCAAAGTGTCCTTTCACCAGTGGATCAGAGACGTCATGCTCAAAATGTGCACACGTCAGCTACAAGCTAAGTTTCAAAGTCAACAAGAAGCTGTAGCATCCATTGACGAAAAAAGAGATTGGTTCACTTCTCCTGTCCCAAGTAAATCCATTCCAATTCCAAGCGGTGACTCTAAGTTCCAAATGCGCATCGGTGTTCTGCGCCAACGCTCCTCTGTCCTCATCCTCAACTTCAGCAGACAACCATCCAGCCGCACCAACGCAGACTGTCCAACAGCGCCGACATATCCACTGAACAAAACGGGGTCGTGAAAAATGCTGCCCATTACAGGCGCAAAAAACACAAGCGCCCTGGGGCTGTCCAGCACCAACAGTCAATGGCGCCGACATTCCTCCCAATCAAAATCTGTGCTGGTACAGGCGTGCTGCCGAGAAGGCGCAACCACCAAGCACAGATTCTTCTCCTTTGACGAATGTCGTGGCCAAAAAACGCTGAAAACCGTCCACATCAGGTCCACACGACGAAACAACAAACGTGACAAAACAAAAAGACAAAAACAACAAAAAAGAACCAAAAAAGCAAAGCTCTTGAAGAGCACTTGCTGAAGGCTGCCTACTCGGGCGCCATCCTGGGAAAAAAAAAAAAAATAGTAGTAGTAGTAGTAACAATTTGGAACCAATTTCAACTGCTGGTGTGCAAATTAGAATTATCTGGAAAAAAAGAAGCAATTGTCAAGACAACCCGGCAGTGGCCACGGACCTTTGTCGTCATTAGTAGCGTGAGTCAGTGTTTGTCGCTCACATTTGTTGTTCAGGTAGCACAGCTCCTCGAGGGGGTACATCCATACACGCAGTGGCCAGAGTGTTTGCTATGGCACCCAGTACCTCTGGGACCTTATGTGTTGTTACATCGCAGTGCTGATTAATGACCTGATTTTGGTCTGGGAGGAGATCTCCCAAGGAAGAGCATCAGCAATTCATTTTCGGAAATTTACAGACATTGGATCAACCTGTGATCTAAATGTCCGCTATGAATATGCTTTTGAATGCAATATTTGATTGGAAAATTGTATTCATTAACTTTGGGAATTAGAGTTTGATGATTTTTATTTATTTTTTTTATCTGAGTTTGGGACCGGCTGTGGCTAGCTATTCGGGCGCTGAATGGAGATCAAACCTGCGCTCTCGACGCGAAAAGCAGCAGGATGTACCGCCACAATAAAGTACCATATTTTTCGCACTTATTTCCAATGGATTTTTGATGGTGATGACTGTATATCATCTAAATCATTGGAATTTTTTTCTCTATGCCTTGAGTTATTGAGGCAATTAAATATTTTGTCATTTTTAACTCGCAAAGAATATAGTTTAGTGTCAGTACAGCAACACTGTCGATTTTTTTTTCTCTCCAACAGGTTTTCAACTTTACATTGGGGGTAAAGGTAGAGCAGCACAAGCAGCCCCTAGGCAAAGCAGAGCAGGACATGACCAAACTGTGTAACCATCGCAGGAAAGTGGTGGCAATGGCCGCTCTGTGTCGCAGTATGCAAGCGTCACACCTGCCTTTTGGTCACCTTCATAACCCGGGTAAGTCCCACCAACCAAGGAATTCGCTTTGCCAGTTATAATCCATCCAGAGGAACATGTACAAAACAATGACCAACAAGGGAGACAGAATGGGAAGCCTGGCGGATCACTGTTAAGCGCCCCAATATCTTGGATGTGAAAATAAAACAATAGGAAAGCTAAACTCCAGTTGTTGTTTTGAAAAGGCCTAATATCCGCCAATGTTATTGGCCGGCCGATTATTTGGTCGGGCCCCACTTAGGAGGTTGTCATCAGAAAACAACAATATGTTTTATCATTTTCAATGAGAAAATATTCTGTTTTTCTTTTTCCAGAGGTGAGCAAGGGAGTGGGCAATTGCATCCCAAAGAGGGTTCTTGTTGAGCATGAAGAAGAGGACAGAGGCCTTTACCATCCCAAATTTCGTCCGTCTCCTGCGCCACCTCAGAATAACGCCCACCCTAACCCCAGTGCCAGCCCTAGTTCCTCTCACAAGTTTATTTATCCTTATAATGGTTCCTCCCCAGGTCCTCACACAGGTGGAAACTCTCACCATCCCCTTGATGCTTTACGGAGGCTTCACCATCCTCCTCTTTCTCAAACGGTGCCCTTTACCACTTCCAGCAGCCCCCCATTCCCCTCTTACCATGTTGCCCAAAGGTCACCCCGCACTCCCACCCCTCAAAATGTCAGTCAAGGTCAAAAACTGCCCCAAACTCCTGAAACTCCTGCCTCTCCTCTCCTAAGGCCCCTATCTTCACCTCCTTGCTCTTCTCCTAAAAGCTTTGTCATAGGAGGAAGAGTTTCACAGACTCAAGCGCAGCATCCACATGGGGTCATATGTGGAGGCTCTCCCCTCTCGCCCTCCCCCATCCTCTCTCCCTCTGTCCATAACATGAATTCTGTGTCTCCTCAACAGCGGTCCCACTACCCTTCGGCCTCCCCCTCCCATGTCTCTGATCAGGGTGGAAGCTCCGCTGAAGGGCTGACAGCAAGTAATTTGTCACGGAGGAGGAAGTCCTGCTCTTCCTCTCCACACTCCCCTCTGCCTTGTGGTTCGCCAAACCCCAGCCCCCACATCTTCAAGTTTAAGCTGGAAGACATCTTGGAGCAGTTTAAGAACTCTGGCAACAGTAGCACTAATAACCACCGCCTCGCATACCCGACAAACCCCAGCACATTGACTAACCAAAGCAGTCACAGTCCTCATGCTCCCCCACTGAAACCCGCAAACAGTACAGCAAGTCTCGGCACAGCACCACCAGGTTTTGGCTTGAATCCTGGCGGGATTTCCAACACTATCGTGGCACCATTTTTTAACCACCACAGTCACCAGGGCCAGCTGCCGGCCTCAACTTCTTTTCCTGCAAGTAGTCTGCTCTCCGCGGCTGCAAAAGCTCAGCTGGCTAGCCAGGTAACCCATGGTCAGGGCTCAAATGTGTCCTGCAGCCAAACAGGCGTGTCCTCCTCCTTGGAAATCACGACAGAGGCACAGCAAAGACAGTCGACCAAGGTAACAAACAGCACTTTAAAAAACATCCACCTTTCCTCCCCTATTGCTGCCTCTAGGCCTCACTGTCCCACTCTAGCAGCAGCGTCTTCTGTCCTCTTTCCTTCACCCCACTCCCTAGCCCAGTCCCTGGCTTCTTCCTTGCCCCAATTGCCTCCTAAAACAGAGCAAAATGCATCGCACAGGAAAAGGCGGCGGCGATCTCCCACTGTTCTGAGCACGATCAAAGACACCCAGCAGCTGGCCAATGGGCCGCAGAAGCCCCAGCCTGGAGAATGTGTCTCCGCTATTGCTCTGAACCTATCATCTTTGGCTTTCCCTCGCTCTCTCTCTGCCTCTACCTCAGATGTGCAGAACCCGAATAGTGTCACGCCCGAGCACCACCGTCATCTGCCACCGGGGCAGACATCCAAGTTCTTGACTTCCAAACAGACGGCACATCTTTCTGGAACTCCCCGACAGTCAGAAGCCCTGGATATCACTACAGGCTTGGCACCAACATCCCTTAGCTTGGATCCTCCAACTCAGCCCCTTTCTGCTCTTTTGCACTTACTCAGTGTACAGAATGCTCAGGCCGCAGCCTCTGCTTCTAACCCTGCTCCAGCTCAGTTGGGATCTATGTCTGTCGAAGGGGTTGGACACACTAAAACGCGGAGCCCCACACCATCGCCCTCTCTTATATCCCCTCATTCCAGCGGCAACCACCTGCAGCCTCCGTCACCATGCCGAACCAGTAACACTAATATGATATCGTTGGTTCCCGAGATGCTTTCTCCCACTCGCACCTCCACTCATTTCAGTTCAGTGCAGTCACAATCTCAGTCTCTGAGATTAAGTCCTCCACAAAGACATTCTTCGACATCCTCCATCTTGTCACGCTCCAATTTAGCTTTACACAACAGCAGCAGCCCATCTCTGTCACACGTGGCCCCTACTCCAATTGACAGGCACCATCCAACTGAGAATCATATTCCAGCAACTGACACCGTTTCCCGGTTGCTTTCACCAGAAGCATCGCCACAGAGCATGATCAGTAATGATACGTCAACAGTAGACCTGAGTCACCCACAAAGCGACGTATCTGTGGCATTATCCACCTCGCCAAAGCCTCTTGATCTCAGCAATCATGTTCTAGCCCTTCTTGCAGCATCCTCCACTGCACGGCAGGAGGAACGCAGCTCAGCTGACCATACAACAGATATAGTGATGTCTTCCCAAGAAAATCACTCTCCAGGTGAGTAATCTTCACAGGAATTCTGGATATGCCAAGAGCATCCAGCCAGCCAACTCTTTTCAGAACCACTTATCCTCACGAGGGTCGCAGGCATGCCGAAGCCTATCCCAGCTATCTTCGGGTGTTACGCAGGGTGCACCCAGCACTGGTCGCTAGAGCAACGCAGGGCACACAAAGATGAACAACCATTCACATGATGAGAAAAAAGTTGCTTTGTAGGGATAAAACGGCGAAAGAATCAAATCTTGTAAATAGTGACCTTGCATAATTCTCAGTCTTAGACTGGGCTTTGACTAAAGACTCTAATGTGTCTTTAAATATGAGCAGGTGTCAGATGGTAATTTTCCAAGGGTCTTTCCATATCTCAGTCTTCTGATGTACAGGTATCTGAAGACAACTCATTTGATCTTAAGACATTAAATAGAGCATTAATGATAGCGGTAATAAAAACTGAAATGTTATCACGGCATAATTTGTTTTTCTCGCCAGTACTAGCTAGCTCTCTATTATATACATATATGTTGTATGTGTGTGCGTGTGTATGTGTGTAAAATCCATCCCATCCTCACGAATGTCGTGCGAATTGATGGTCATTTACACTGTGGTGAAGATGTTTTTGCTTATTCTTTTCCAGGTTCCGGTGACTCTGAACGTGGGGACTTGAAGAACTCCGCATCAACAAAACCTCTGACACCCACCAGTTCGGAGGTCGTCGCCTCTTCTCAGCTTGGGGAGGACCGTCCTCAGACACCTTCAGCGATGAGCGACTCGACCGCCCCTTTACCTCTGGCAGAGGCCTTCCCTTTCATGAACCAAGATCAGCTTCTTCAGCTGCTGTCTTCCACAGGAGGCCTGCCATCCATCCTGGACCCTACGGTCCTGTCCTCATTACACCTCGGAGGGCTGTGGTTGGGTGGGCAAAATGCACAGACACCTTCCACTGCTGCAACACAAAATCTTGTCGAGCAACAGCCAGTAATGATCCAATCCGAGACACAGCAGCAAAGCCAGGATCAGCAACAAAAGCAGCAACAGATAAACAGTAATCCTCTCTTTCCGTTGTTGCCTCTGTTGAGCGGCGTGCAAGGGGACATACCTCTTAATCTGTTGGGCCTTCTAAACCCAATCCCACCTCCAGCTTCAGCTTCTGCCACAGGACAGGAATCTGATTTGGGGCTAACAGAAAAACCAAGTCACCAAGCTCTGCTTATGGCGTCCTTGCTGCTCGGACAACACCAGGCGCCTCTGTTACCTTTATCTGGACTGAGTCAGGTGGGTCAGGTCAGCTTGGAGGTTCCTCTTCAGCAGCCGCCACAGATTCCCGCCTCTTTGGAGGGCCTCATGTTGGATAAGGCCGCTGCTCTCCTGGATCCGTCGACTCTTCACGGGTCGGGGCTTCTGGAAGTCACCCAGGGTCTTCCCCTCCCGCCTGGAGCGGAGGGGTCTGTCCAAGCTCTGCAGTCCCTGCTCCTTCCTCCTCACCCGGCTACCTTCCTGCCTTTTAGCCCCGCCCTCCTTACAGCTGCTCTAAACACAGCTGACTTACCCCATACCCAGTTAACTCCTGTTCAGCATACCCAACCTCAGGTAGGCTGCCCATCTCCTTAGGTTCTTTCCTCTTAGCTCGTCGTAGTTTCCTTTGATATACACTGATTTTCTGACCTTATTAATTTCATGGTATCGATTAATCATGCATTTTCCAAAATTGCCTATGTGTTCGTGATGGTTTCACGTGAATACATAAAAAGTAATTTGTATCTCTCTTGTTTGACATTGCAGACCACCACCAACTGCCACCTGTAACGGCAGTTCTATTTTGTTCTTTAATTTTAAAATGCAAATTTTCTGTAGACACTGTTAGCGTTACAGTGCTGTGGAAAAGTATTTGCCCCCTTCCTGATTTCTTTCCATATTTATCACACACAAATGTTTCAGTTCATCAAACTGATTTTTATATTACATAGAGACTACCAAGGAAGTACAAAATGCAGTTTCTAAATGACAATTTAATTTATTAAGGCACACCAAAAAAATAAAAATTCTAACCAACCCAAAGCACTGATGTATACCTACAAAGCATTAGTTATTGTGGCCCACGACTTATTTCACAATTTAATTTTGATCATTGCATTGCGATCCTACAGGAACTGTCAGATGCTGGTGTGGACACCCTCATCCCCCTTTCTCTCCAAGGCAAGGAAAACACCATTCTCCAGCAATTACTTCCCACTTTACTTAACCCTGCTGTGTTAGGTGAGTGATAAGTAACGCACATCTGAGGATAGATGTCCCATTTCACTAATGCCCACAAATATTACTGTATCCCATTAAATTATTTATGGAACACTTTCTAGGAGACATTTCTGGCATTGCCGGGCTCCATAACATGGTGGGTATTGGAGCCAGTTCTTTACTCCTGCCCTCAGTCCAGAGCTCATCTTTGGGGATGCCTCTCCTGCAAGGTCCTGATGGGACCATCAACTTGCTCAACAACATTCAGGTAAGTAACTGATATGTTTTTCAAAATTTCGATCCAATCTGTTGTGTCAAATATGCTCATTGAACACATGAGGCATACTTACACAATACTATGGCTCTCTTTCTTTTCGGTGCAGATAATACACTGTTAAGAGAAGCACATTGCTTTGTTTTTAACAAAACGGAAATGCCATCTTGCTTGATCTGTTTTGACAGTCGATAACCATTTGAAAGTGGGCTTTCAACATTGACACCACTCTACAGTATGTAGTTGCCGTTAAGCAACAACTAATCTGACCTACAGTTGTGAGAAGTTAATACACGTCTCTGAGTCGGTCTATATGGTGTGACCACTCATAAAATGTGACTTTCTGTCACTGGCAATTAGACAATGTGAGATGGAATTCAAAATGATCACAGGTAAAACCTTCTAGAGTTTGGCCAGCCTTACCTACTGTGTTCACACAGTTAATTGAAACTTGTATTTTTTGCTTTTCTCACTTCAGCTGAATCTTGCGCCATCCTCTGAAGGAGTGAAGTCCGACTCGTTGCAGGAAACGGAGAGCCCCGCCCCTCACTGTGACATTCCAGCCTCTCAGATCTCTCCTGAAGAGGTTGCTAGTCCGCCTCCAACACCTGCCCAAGAAACGAGCCGACCGCCACATCGAGGGTCTGATGGCAGGCCAGTTATCGACCCCTACACCTCTTTCATGGATACAATTTACACTTCCTTCCTTCAAATTAACGCTAAAGAGCAGGAAGATGGGGTCCACTCTGGGCCGTCTGACCCTACATCACCTTTCTGTGCCTTACCGCCTGTCACTTTCCCCATGGAGCACCACACTCTCTCTACACCTGCCCCAACTCAGCACCAGGCGAGTGCCCCGGTCTCCCTCAGCCCACGGCGGGCTTGCTCCCTGCGAAACCCAGACTTGTCACGCCTCAGCTTGGAAGCGGCAGCTCATTCTCCAGCCCAGGGCACGCCCAAACCCACCGAGGATGTGGCCACATCGCCTCTACAAAGAAAAACAGTCATGGTGGAGGGGCACACCCATCCAGAGCCCCCTTTACCATCCATATACTTGGAGGAAGCGAAGACGGACTGTACTGGTGTGGATAGACAGGCAGGTTATCCGAGTCCTGGGGATGGTTGCAGTGGGAGGCCGCATAAGGATGCACCTGGGACATTGTTGCACAGTGAACAGGGAAGGGTGAGTGTCTGCTGTTTGTTTTTTAAGTCAGGCAAAATTCACGGTTTTAATCCATCTCAATGGCAGCCATTTTGCCACCTGCTGTCAACTGAAAATGACATCACATTGCGCAGGCCTCAGTTAGCAAAGAATCATGCCTCAACTTGCAAATGTTACATGACCAAACTCGGACAACAGATGAGCTGTGATTGGTCGTTATCTGAGCCCTGGGCAACTGTGATGTCATTTTCAGTTGACAGGAAGTGGCAAAATGTTCACCCGAGATGGATAAAAAGTGTTTGAAATTGTTTATTTTATTTATTTATTTTGCTGAATTCATATTCCGCAAACGTCATATTAACCCTTTCAGGGAAAGCGGTTGCTCCAGTGGACAGCTTATCGGGTTACAGGTTATCATTATTGGTGCATGAAAGGGTTCATCAGAATGCCGTTTTTAGACCAGTGGCGACACATAGAACATCATGTATTATTGTAAAGAATTGTTTTGACTTGCCCTAACCCATAATGTGCCACAAGATGGCACCAAAGCCCTGGCTAATAGAAATGTAGTAAGGCGTAGAAAAAAAGGTAGTGTGTTTCCGGTAACATGAAATTTCAACGTAGGTCGGACAAAGTTTTTTATTTTATTCCCCCCCCCTCATCAAAAATGTAAACAAAATAACCATAAAACAAGGAGACATTGAAACCCCCGCTCAGCGGCGAGAGAGTTGGGTTCCCCGCCAGCTGGGTGTTACAGCTACCTCTGCGTCCAGCGTCCTAGACGGCCCGTGGTGTTCGTCAAATAGTTCGCTGAATCTTTTCGATACAGTACATCAATGGATCAGAGATGAAAGTGGACTTTTCTGAAAATCCGCGCGCACACACACACCTGGCCGATCACGCATTAATTAGTTTACACAAAACGCTATTCAAATACTCGACATTCAATGATTAATCTTCCTTTTGTGTGCACACCTGCACCCTTTGCGGCTTCCGTTCTCAACGAAATTTTGAAATCTCTGAGATATGGCGAGGCCATGAGAATGCGAGGCGAGCTTATTACTGTTGTGGCGACGCCACTCAAGCTAAGCGAGCCTCAGCAATAGATAGTCCACTCCGCTGCTAGTGCTCTCTCTGCCGTGCGTGCTTCAGCGCGAACATGTACGCAAGCGCGTCTTTTGATTTCAACCAATCAGCGCCGACGCAATGGCGTCACACCCGACGTCACACACTGGCGTCACACACAACAACAACAGCTAAACTAAGCTAAGCTAGCCGAGACGACACTCGAAGTCGGACGTACACTTTTTTCTGCCAATCTGTGTGTTTCCCTTTTTGTCCAAATATACTTTTTACGACAACGGTCTAATCCACGGTGTCTTTTCTTCATTCCCATGGGGTTTAGCAAGTGTGTTTATAAAGAGACGAACACCTCTTTACTGTTACTAGTGTTAGTGTCTCAACATGACTACACTCGTGAAAGCAAAACAACAATCTCAAACGCGTCTTCGTTCAATGTTGTCAACTAATATCCGGATTAATTTTAGGCAAATTTCCTCAATTCTCTGGAGAGATTATCATAAAAATTTGAAAAACGGTTTAAACTGTTGTCGGAGATCGTGGCCGCCGCCACGATTCAATGTTGTGGACAGACGACAGGGCAAACGGCACGCACGCTCAACGTGAATATCGCGAGAGCATCCCTCCCTTGTGGTTTTCTTTCTGACTTCCGGGTTGAGTGAACGCTGGCGCATTTGGCTGCCGCTGCTCAACCCGTATTGTTTTGTGTTTTTTGTTATTGTAAAGTGTCCTTGGGTGTCTTGAAAGGCGCTTATAAATAAAATGTATTATTATTATTATTATTACACAAAAATGTAGAAGGTTGTTTGAAAAAAATGCCGACCGTAAAGTTTTTTTTCGAGGTAGAAATTCTCGGTCGGTCGGGTTACCGGAAACACACTACTTTTTTTTCTACGCCTAATCAATGTCAAGTAAGTACAGTTATTGTCATCAGTGTACATCGACTGGCATCCTCTGACTGTTGCGATTGCAGCATCATTGATTCATCAGGGATTATTACTATAACACTCAATGTTAGTGGTATGAACTTTTATTTTTTTTGCAATGTTCTATCAACTGTTTGACTGTAATGGTGCATTTTAAGTATCTGACCAACGATGTCTTGATGATGCATTTTTCACCAAGGAACAATCAGGAACTGTGTCTGGAGTCCGTCGAGGGAGAAAAAGAAAACAGACGTAAGTTGCTTTGTCAGTGATTCTTGAGCTGAACTTTCAGCGTCGTGTTTTTCCACCCTGTCAATGTCACTGATTCGTATTTTGTGTGTCAGGCTGCAAAATGTGTTGGAGGACTTCAGAGACGTGGATGCTACAACAGCACTCGAAGAAACAAAGGCTACTACGGTATGACTCCTTTCTTGCCAGAACTGGCGTCAGCACACTGGATGCACAATTGATGCAAGCGTTAATTGATTATAGGATCACAGAAGCTTAATATTAGGCTAACCCTGACCTTCTTGGAATAAATGATTTTAATTACCAACGCTATTTATTTAGTATCCTTGTGGCATAAACAATTTATTGAGTGTGGTTGAATAAAATACTATATGAGGTGTATCCGAAAAATTCCAAGACTTGTGTCACAAAAGTTGTATTTCAAATTCAAACTACAAGTTTTCCAGTCATCACCCTGAAGTCTAAGGCACTTTCCCAGCATTCACCTGCACTCCTGGAAGGATTCTTCAAAGATTTTCCACAGCTCCGCTGTCAGGTCCATCTTGTTGTCGTCCGCTTCTTCAAAACGGGTCCCTTGGATGACCAACTTGAGCTTTGGAAAGAGGAAAAAAAAATATATCACGGAGACAGGACAGGTGAGCAGAGAGCCGGCATTCTGAGAAGGCGCATTGTCATGGTGACGCAGCCATGCACTGCTCTTGCCTCTTCTCACGCATTGAACGAAGCAAAAGGCCCAGGATCCAATTGTAGACGTGCTGGGTGATCACTTGGCCCAATTTGAAGGTGGAACCTGTAATTTGGTTTGAAATATATCTTTTGTGACACCAGACCTGAAACTTTTTATTTTTTAAGAAACACCTTGTATGTATTTTTGTACAGCGCCTTTCAAGGGACAAAGGTGATCATATTATTCACTGTTATTTTATTGTGAGAGTAGAGTGCTGTGCAAGTGTCTGGGGAGATAATGGAAAAACATTTGTTGTTATCTTTCTTATTGTGTGAACAAGTACAATCTCTGATCATAATGTGTAGAAACTGCTGAAATTATGTCTAGTCCAAATATTTCCCCAAACGTACAAATCCCATGTTCAGATTGGAATGTTCTGTAAAGGGGAATTTTAAAAAATATATATTTGCTAACTTATTTTCCCAATTGATTCATATATTTATTGTTCCAACTGATACATATTCACCACCCTGTAATGTACATTTGAAGCTTGAATAACCTTTTTTTCCTCCTTCCTGTTGCAGACGGCCCTGTTGAAGCCCGACACATCAGTCCGAGGCAGGAGGAGACGAGGGGTGAGGTCTCAGAGGCAGTGATTGTTGCAGGGAGCTGTCAGTCACAGCTGTTCCACCAATCAGACTTCACTTCCTGACTCCACCCATGCATCCCAATCCACCCACATCACTTGTGATTTTGTATTTTATTTTGCGTCATTCTCAGTCAACTGCACTAATCATGCTGTTCATGTTAACCAATGCCATGAAAACCAGTGGAAAAATAAAGCATCGGTCGAGCTCCAGACTGGGGGAAAAACATTTTTTTTAAAGAAAATTTTAAAAATAAATGTGGATATTTTCTCACTCTTAGGTCTAGTTAACACAATAATGGTTGTGTTGGTGTGATCACAGCTCTCTTCACGATGTTAGCGTCATATCTTTTTTTTTTTTTTTTTTTACACAGACAAAACAAGAGTACTGTTCTCATGTATCTGTTACTGTGAGTCGCAATGAAGCCCGTCTACTTGAACCATGCTCTCTGTGGAAAGTGTGTATGTAGCTGTATGTATGTGTGTGTGCGTGTGTCTTTTTTAATATGTTGATTGTGTAGGACAACAGAGCTATTGCTGAGCCCCTCACTTGTGGTTTAGTTGGAATTCTGGTCATGTCATGGATGAGACCCTCTGTTTAAAGAAAGAAAGGACTCCTTAAGGCACACTCCTCATGTTTTCAGATGGTGCTGGAAACGTAGATGTATGATTTTTATTTTTCTCTCATAGTATAAAGCCACCGTATTTGGATTTCTTTTACTTCCTCCCTTGAGTAGACGGCCATCCGTCATGTCGCCCCTTCGTCATGAACAAAATGGAGATTCTTAAAAGCCAGAGCTGTGATAGCTCAGGTGGATTTGATGACTCTGCCTAACTGTAGAATATATCCTTACACTGCCCTCCCCTCAAAATACTGGCATCTCTCGCTGTATTTAACAAAAAAAGGAAGAAAAAAAGCAAATTATGCAATTTCTATTCACTTGGAGATTTGTATATATGTACAATTAATGTGTTTTATTATTTTATATGGTTTAGAGAAAAGAGATGAGTGCAAACAATTGTGAATTTTCTGGGAGTATTTTTCTCATACTACACCCTGGCTTTCAATACTTATGTTAAAAAAGGCGATTAAATTGTGGACTGTAGCTTTCTTTTTTTATATGGGAGTCTTTTTTTTATTTAATATTAAAACTATTTACAGAAACCATGCTGTATTGATTTCATTTTTACACACTTGCTTAACATCTAAACTTCTTCACCCTTGATCACTTCATGTGTTTCCAAACCTTTGACTGGTACAATGTGTGAAACACATTGAACAAGTTTACCGATTACATTTGTTGGCATCGACGGTCTTAGGAAATACCTTTTAACACACCTTAAGATAATTTCTCAGTACAATATATAACCTCTACTGCAGATTTATTCTTTGAAGGGCACTGCGTTATGGACTCGCTCCTCCTTTGTTGCATTTCTCGAATGACTTTCAAATGTGAGCAACACGTGCAGTGATGTCCAATGTAAAGGGTGTCTAGAAAGTCTCTTCACCAGTTAAACATAACCTACCAAAGATACCGCTAACTTCCTGAACATTTTTTAAACGTTTTATCTGTAATATTCATGACCCGTTTAAAAGAAAGGAACCTAACCACATTAAATGAGCGTCAGATCTATGTGACATACTACAAACATGCCAGAGTTTAATTTTGCTTGCTGATAGTGTTTTTAAATATGTGTTTTTTGTTGTTGCTGTTGTTGTCTTCCATTAACATTCTTACGATGTTTCATTTGGCCTAACTGAAATCATGGCTCCAGTATGAATGCTGATGACGAGACGCTGCATCACCCGCCTGCTGGTTGCGTTGTCTAATTTCCCTGGAGAATCAAGATGAGCTGCAGCTTTTGCATGAGAAGGATGCTGAGCCATGGTGACGAGGTGGGTACCGCCACAAAAAATACATATAGAGACACTGCCTTGAGCAGATTGGTCTATTGATGCGCCAGTGAATTTGCCATATTGAATGTGGCAGATCTGCCCATAAACAACTAATGCAAGTAAATGGGCTGAACTTCGTTTAAAGCGATAACCTAGTACAGGGGTCGGCAACCCAAAATGTTGAAAGAGCCATATAGGACAAAAAAATATATATGTATATGTCTGGAGCTTTATTTGTCCCACACTGGGGAAATTTGCAATATCCTGTCATTACTTTCATTTTAATGTGATAATGGCAATAACTGAAAATGGTCTTCAGCTTTGGAAAACCCAAATACAGTAGAATGAGAAATATTAGCTAAGTTACTAACAATAATCAATGGAAGTACTTTGGAGAATTTGAGTTAAACAGGAAATATTTCAGCACAAAATAAATTCATCGACCAAAATGTACTTGCATCTCAGAGTAAACAGCTTAGTAAATAAATGTTGACGAGGGCAATTAAGGAAAATTATGAATATCAATATCCGTCCAGATGCAACATTTTTTCAATAAAACGCTGCAAGTGTTTACATTTTCAACTGATCGCTTCGACAGCATTCCTAGGAAATCACAACTTGCATCACGAGTTAGCCCAATTCTGAATGAGCTCGCCGCCGATCCTCGGCTTTTCCACACCCAATATGGCGCCGACGTCAGGTACGCATCCTTGTTTAAATCTGTATCTTCATTATAAAACTATCTGTGGGTACCACTTTAACTAGGATGCAGGCCACGCCCGTATCGGACCTCGCCGACAGGGGGCGTTACATCCTATCCTTCTACCTCACTGCCCTTCCAACAGCATCGCTCACCTTCAGCCGGACTGACGCACCCCAAAAGACAGAAAAGGCAGACATCTTATATCTCTTTCAGAGAAGCGGAGGGCACATTTTCATCTGTTTTTTTAATGATGTAGGCCGGTCGTTTGGCGTTTTGACGACTAATTAGCGCCGTTCCTGCTCACTGCGACACGGAAACGCCGCTAGCTTCGTTTGCCTTTTCGACTTAAATAGACTAGAAAAAAACAAAGAAAGAGCAACCAACGCTTTTTCATAGTCTTCTTGGAAAAAGAAGGAGCGACCTGTGTGGATCTCTCGTCGTGTATTTTGTTTTGTTCGTTTCTCGACGCCTCGGCTCCAGGCCGCCACCAGCATCTTCGTCAGCATCCCCCTCCTCATCCTCTTCATCCTCCTCCTCCAACCTGCGCCATGGCCGACGTCCCAGCCGAGTGCAACATAAAAGTGCTGTGTCGCTTTCGCCCTCTCAACCAGTCCGAGATCATTCGGGGGGACCTCTTTCTGCCCAAATTCCAAGGAGATGACACTGTCGTCGTCGCGGTAAGCCCCCCCCCAAAAAAAATCCGAGAGAAAAGGGAGTCGCCTTGTTGTGCACGCAGGGCCCCTCATCAATTAATCATGTCTATGGGCCTTATTAACGTGTGTCTGTAGGTGCGTGTCTTTCTGTCTTTGAGCTTTACAACTGTTGACCACAGACTTTGTGGACATTTTGTCTACGGGAGCACAATTAAATTTGTGCGTGCGTGTGTGTGTGCGCGCGGGTGCGTGTGCATAAACCTGACTTGGGTGCACGAGTTTAGTCATTCTTAATCATTCCATCCACAGTCAGGATATCATGAAATAAATGAACACATATGCAGAACAATGTCCATCACACTCATAATTAAGCCGGAAAATGTTGAGGTAAAAAGCCACATTTTATTGACCTTAATTTACTAGATAATGCAGGTTTTTTTGCAGATGGCTTTGCTTTTTTGTTTCATATTGTACTTTAATTTAATGCACTGATTCGCTAGCTAACAGCCAATCACAGTGAACAGTTGTCACAGATGGGCAATGCCGTTTTGCATTCTACGATCGGTTCATTCAATTCATATCGAACAAGCCACGCTGTTCTTTCAGGGCTGCAATTAAGGGATCGTTGTCAAAGTTGGTTGTTCTGTCAGTGATTTTTTTCAAATAATTGATGTATCCAATTTTAAAAAATGATAATTTCCATCGCTTTTTCTTTTCAAAAACAGGACATCGTTTCAAATTGACAGCGCATTATTATGCTAGCGAGGTTAGCAATTAGCATGGGTTGTAGCTTATTCACCAGCACGAAGGAAATGATTCTGGTTTTAGGAGTGGTCACTATGGTCGATACACTTAATAGATACACACAGTTACTTCCTTGCTTCCACTTTGCTCCTTTTTGGCCACTGTTGGAAGATGGCTATGTTTGATACCTTTTGGTCCCATAGACCGCAATGTTATTCTCTCGCCATTGGTTTTGTTTCACCACACTGTGGTCTGTCTCCTTGTGCTGCTTGCTACATGACATACAGGAGCAACTTCACATGTTTGTTGTTTGCAGGGCAAGTCTTACGTATTTGATCGAGTGTTTCCAACCAACACCACCCAGGAGCAAGTGTACAACACCTGTGCTAAGCAGATTGTAAAGGGTACGCGTCCAAACCAGTTCATCAACGTATCTAGTGAGATGTGTTTCCTCACATCTCCCTGTTATTGATTTTTCTACCCATATAGATGTGCTGGGTGGCTACAATGGCACCATCTTCGCGTATGGACAAACCTCTTCTGGCAAGACTCACACCATGGAGGTACAGATAGCATAGTTGCTTTATTTTGACTGCATATGTGCTTGGCATCGTATACAAAATCACCACTTTTCTTACAATGAGAAGTTATGTTACAATTATATGTGTTACTCTTTGAAATGATTTAGTACAGTACGATACGATGCCTCTGCCGCTCTGACGTGGACAGGCTGAGATAAAAAAAAAAACACGCCCCCTTTTGGTGCGGCCAATCTCTGGCTTTAGTCATCACAAAAAAAAGATTCTTTGAGGGGTGAATTTTAATGCTGCCATTATTATTACTTCCAGACCTACTATATAAGTCCCATTTTCAGCCCTTCCAAGTGTCCCTTTAAAGTTCAAGTCCTAACAGTTGTGCCCATTTTACGACGTAACTTGCTGTTCCAGGGCAAGCTGCACGACCCTCACCAAATGGGCATCATCCCTCGCATTGCAGAGGACATCTTCAACCACATCTTTGCCATGGATGAAAACCTGGAATTCCACATCAAGGTTTTAATGTTGCCATCTGTTGGATTGGTTTTATGTTTGTCTATTCTGCTCATCTGGCATAATCTTTTTTCTCTTACTTTGTCTCTAAAAGGTTTCATATTTTGAAATCTACATGGACAAAATCCGTGACTTGCTGGATGGTGAGTGCCTAAAATAAATATTCAGTAAATAGCAGCATTCATGCAACTTTTCATCATTTGAAATAATTTTTTTTTCGTAGTGACAAAGACCAACCTGTCTGTCCATGAGGATAAAAACCGTGTGCCATATGTCAAGGTGTGTGACAACTAGGCTTTGAACATGAATGCAGTATACGAGTCATCCCGCAATCATCCATGAAATGTTAAACCTGTTCTTGTAATCCTCAGGGATGCACCGAGCGCTTTGTCTCCAGCCCGGATGAGGTGATGGACTTGATTGACGAGGGCAAATCAAACCGCCATGTCGCCGTTACCAGTAAGTGTCTTCTTCAGCTTGTCAGCAACAGAAACAGACTCACACATGTTGGCACAAACTGCTTACCTACCAAAGTATTTGTCAACATCCACACTGTTTAACACGACAAAAATAACAAGGCAAGACAACCACACTCACTAATTGCTCGGGCACTGTCAGCAAATACCATGTGTTTTGTTTTAATTCACGTGATACAATCCGTTCATCTCTTGTCATTTCGCCTTAATGTTATTGGAGTCTGTTTATGTGTCCCTCTGATATCGTGTTTGAGGAACTGTGATGACTCATCCATAAACCACTATGCTGATCTACACTCTGATTAGGGCCAAGGGATTGCGTATGTACTTTATGGATTACATGGTTTTGTGTGTTAGAGAAAGTCAAGAACGTTCAGTGGATGGGAAGAACACGTTGCCACAGCAACATGCTCACTGCACGCCAGAGCCGATAGAGCAGACACATTACAAAGCTTGTGAAAGTGTTACAATCCACAGTCAATTATATCGATGCTGCCATCATCGCAGTCATCTTACGCTGACTCACTGTGCTGCAAGGAGAGCGTTCTGAGTTCTGAAACCTGAACATTGTTTATGGGAAGAGATAGTCAGATAGTGCTGCTGGTCCTCTGCATCATGAGGTCACCTTGCTGCACTTACGGCTTGGGATTTGATGAGTTTAGTTCGTGTAAAAAGAGTCCCTTCTGATTCTATTGAATGTACTCTCTTAAGGATCTGTTTTCTTTTTTTTTCACAGTTCATCAGCATTCATTGTAATTCTGAAATATCTATGAAATACCAGAGTGACATTGTGAAGCCACATCATCGATCCATTTTCTGTACACTTGGCCTGTTCAGGGCTACAGGGAAGGTTTTTGCACATCGCAGATGGCTTAGCATGCCAAAGTCAGGAGTTTGGTGCATTGCTCGGGGGCACCTTAGCCATGCTTCAAAGTCAATTGGCTTCCCTCCAACCAGCCAGTATCAAATTCCATCGTATTCAATCTGCAATGGCTATTCAATATATAAATATGCAAAAAAATAAAAATGGGTCCACATAAGCAAAATTCCTTTGGGTGACTGCACATTTTTCTTTTGTTTTATATCAATTATCATTATTACATATATACCATCAAATATATGAGACTCATTAAACAGTGATGCAATCTGCGGATTATAGATACAAATATATACTGTATAGATACACTGTATATATCTATGTATATAATTGTTGTTGTGTTATTTCTGTATTTGCGCAGACATGAATGAGCACAGCTCTCGCAGCCACAGTATCTTCCTGATCAACATCAAGCAGGAGCACGTGGAGACTGAGCAGAAGCTCTGCGGCAAACTCTATCTGGTGGACCTGGCAGGAAGCGAGAAGGTGGGCCTAAAACTCAACATCAACGATTCCCAAGCCAAAGAAGGATGCCAGATAGTGGTCGATACAGTCGCTCACCCTGAGCTATGCAATAAGTGTAAGATGTTATTAGGAGGAAGGAGAAACAGCCCGGCATGTGAATGTTTATACTGTAGTATACCTTGAAAATCAAACATCCAATTAAGTTTGAGTGACTTTTACAAAAATTGCTAACTAGACCTGGCCATTGTGCAGACGAATTAAATGCACGTTTCACGTTTTGTTGAAATTGATTTAACCCTTTCAGGGACAAGCAGTTACCACAGCTTATCATGTTATCAGGTTACAGGGTGCAGGAAAGCGTTTTAAATCTTGTTCAAACACGGG
This sequence comes from Hippocampus mohnikei, assembly GCA_026261675.1. NCBI lineage: Eukaryota > Metazoa > Chordata > Actinopteri > Syngnathiformes > Syngnathidae > Hippocampus > Hippocampus mohnikei. The sequence goes on along the minus strand of JAKGUB010000284.1, from coordinate 10,608,135 downwards.
GAAAAAATACATCTACACATGTACAAACATCACCTCTGAATAGGAGACGTCAAGTGCTGTATTTGAGTTGTGACCATACACTCTGTGCACCAGGTCAGTAAGACGGGGGCTGCAGGAGCCGTGCTGGATGAGGCCAAAAACATCAACAAGTCTCTGTCAGCTCTGGGAAATGTCATCTCGGCCTTGGCCGAGGGCACGGTGAGTTTTCACCGGCATTTTTCACTTCCCTCCTTGCTTCTGCCTCTTATCCAAAGACGACGTGCAAATCTTCTTCTCTTCCAGAAAAGCCACGTGCCATACCGTGACAGCAAAATGACCCGCATCCTGCAGGACTCTCTCGGTGGGAATTGTCGCACCACCATGTTCATCTGCTGCTCACCCTCCAGCTATAACGACGCAGAGACTAAGTCCACACTGATGTTTGGACAACGGTACAACGATACGGATTGTTTCTTTTTACTCACTGGGAAATTACATCCATCCATCCAACCATCTTCTACCGCTTATCCGGGGCCGGGTCGCGGGGGCAGCAGCTTTAGGAGGGAAGCCCAGACTTCCCTCTCCCCGGCCACTTCTTCCAGCTCTCCCCGGGGGATCCCGAGGCGTTCCCAGGCCAGCTGGGTCACATAGTCTCTCCAGCGTGTCCTGGGTCGTCCTCGGGGTCTCCGCCCGGTGGGACATGCCCGGAACACCTCACTAGGGAGGCGCTCAGGAGGCATCCGGATCAGATGCCCAAGCCACCTCATCTGGCTCCTCTCGATGTGGAGGAGAAGCGGCTCTACTCTGAGCCCCTCCCGGATGACCGAGCTTCTCACCTTATCTCTAAGGGAGAGCCCGGACACCCTGCGGAGAAAACTCATTTCGGCCGCTTGTATCCGGGATCTCGTTCTTTCGGTCACGACCCATAGCTCGTGACCATAGATGAGGGTTGGAACGTAGATCGACCGGTAAATTGAGAGCTTCGCCCTTTGGCTCAGCTCATTCTTCACCACGACAGACCGATACAACGTCTGCATCACAGCAAACGCTACACCGGCCCGCCTGTCGATCTCTCGCTCCCTTCTGCCCTCACTCGTGAACAAGATTCCAAGATACTTAAACTCCTCCACTTGGGGCAAGATCTCCTCCCCGACCCGGAGAGGGCACTCCACCCTTTTCCAACTGAGGACCATGGTTTCAGATTTGGAGGTGCTGATCCTCATCCCGACCGCTTCACACTCGGCTGCGAAACGCTCCAGTGAGAGCTGGAGAGACCCGCTTGAAGGAGCCAACAGTACCACATCATCTGCAAAAAGCAGAGATGCAATACTGAGGCCACCAAAACGGACCCCCTCAACGCTTCGGCTGCGCCTAGAAATTCTGTCCATAAAAGTTATGAACAGAATCGGCGACAAAGGGCAGCCTTGGCATAGTCCCACCCTCACTGTAAACGATTCCGACTTACTGCCGGCAATGCGAACCAAACTCTGACATCGGTGGTATAGTGACCGAACAGCCCGTATCAGGGGGCTCGCCCATACCCACGAAGCACCCCCCACAGAACTCCCTGAGGGACACGGTCAAACGCCTTCTCCAAGTCCACAAAACACATGTAGACTGGTTGGGCGAATTCCCACGTACCCTCGAGGACCCTGCTAAGGGTGTAGAGCTGGTCCACTGTTCCACGGCCGGGACGAAAACCACACTGCTCCTCCTCAATCTGAGGCTCGACTTCCTGACGGACCCTCCTCTCCAGCACCCCTGAATAGACCTTACCAGGGAGGCTGAGGAGTGTGATCCCTCTGTAGTTGGAACACACCCTCCGGTCCCCCTTTTTAAAAAGAGGGAAATTACAGTATTCCTAAAATAACTGGTACACACTCCATATCAGTAGCTTATCATGGGTTGGACTTCATCGCTTCTTTTACCATGAAATTAATTTCTTCATTTGATCATTTTGAACATTTCTTCATTTCTATTCACTCATTAAAATACCATCTCATTGTGCCTCTTTTTGTTACATACGATGCACATTAGTGCTAAGACTATTCGAAACACGGCCTCCATCAACTTGGAACTGACAGCTGAGCAGTGGAAGAGGAAGTACGAAAAGGAGAAGGAGAAGAACAAAACGTTGAAGGACAGCATCCAAAAGCTGGAGGCTGAGCTCAACCGCTGGAGGAATGGTTAGGAACAGCCGCGGACCAAATGAGCATTTTTTGAAAAATGTTGACACTCTCTAAGTCCGTGCCATTGTCACTTCCTCAAGGAGAGAATGTACCCGAGACGGAGAGGACCCAACCGGAGATTGTGACCCGTTATGAGTCGGTGGAAGAGCGGCCCATCCTGGATAATGACACCTCTTCCATTGTGGTCCGCATTTCTGAGGAGGAGCGCCAAAAATATGAAGAGGAGATCCGCAAACTGTACAAGCAGCTGGATGACAAGGTAGCCTTTAGCATTCTTGGCACATTCATCGTGAAGTTCGAAAATCCTGGTGGGTTAATGCGTCTTCTTCTCCATCTTCTTCGTCTCCTTCGAACTGCAGCCGAAAGTGCAAAGACTCACGGCGGCAGTATTTATTCTTCATTTTGCATCTTAAAAGTTACATTTCTTAAGGGTAACAAACCTTTAGAATGCTTGAAACCATGTGAGGGTTGGCTTCAGACAACCCCCTGCATCGCGGATTTTGCTTTTTGTGTGTAATTTTTGGAATGTAACCATCATGATCAATGAGGGACCACTGTAATGCAAATTTTTTTAACCTTTCCGTGTGCCCTGTGATCGACTGGTGACTGGTCCAGGCTGTAGTCTGCCTATCTCCCAAAGTCAGCTGGGATAAAGTCCAGCTTCCTGTACCCCTTCACAGGATAAAATGTGATGGATGGACATGTTGCGGCGTGTTGTCACGGAGATGTGACATGTCTTACAGGACGATGAGATCAACCTGCAGTGTCAGCTGGTGGAGAAACTGAAGCAGCAAATGTTGGATCAGGACGAGGTACGCATCAACTTACCCACGCGGACTTGCACACACAAAAAAAAAAAATCGCCAAGTGTTCTTTCTTACGTGTGTCATCTTTACCGGCAGCTCTTGGCGTCTTCGCGTGGGGATGGCGACAAAGTGCAGGCGGAGCTCGGCAGGCTGCAAGTGGAAAGCGACTGCGCTAAGGCGGAGGTGAAGGAGGTGCTGCAGGCGCTGGAGGAGCTGGCTATCAACTATGACCAAAAAAGCCAGGAGGTGGAGGAGAAAGGTTTACAAAACCAACTCCTGGCTGACCAGCTGTCCCAGAAAATGGTACGTTCAAGAGGAGGAGCGTAACAGAAATATGCTCCGTTTACCAAGACGTGTGTACATTTCCATGCCACTTTTGTTAAGGTAATAAAGCAGACACACTGCGCTGGTTGCTGGTGCCTTTTTATGTCCATGGCGTAAGTGCGATTCCAGGTCATTGCCCTAATAATCAGCCACTGCCGACCCAGTCCCAAGCATGGATATGTTTGTTTTCATGCCTTTTGGAAAGGCAGGCACCGCAGTGACCCGGCTATTTGCACACAAGAAATTAAAAAGTCAATTTTTCATATGTCCTCTTTATTAATGTCCCAAAATGGACGTCCATCGCCACTATGAGGCAATAAAACAAAACTGTTGCCAATCCATTTAATGAAGAACAATATGAAAATTGTAAAAAGATAACATTTAATGAAATGAAATGACATCATTACATTAATGAAGAGTGTCTTCAGTACAGAATTATTTAAATTTTTGTTTACTGAGGCCTATGATATATTTTTCCAAAAGCTGCGTGTATGAAATTGATGTCGTTCATATTTCACGAGCTCTTGTAGTTTTGTATTTGATATGATTAGATTACCTTTACAGATGGGTCACAACAACAACAGCTACATTCTGTCACCCCAAACTGTACATTCTGAACTAGGCGAGTTTGATGGAGCTGGAAGCGGAGCTATCTCGTATGCAAGAAGTGAGCGGTCAGCAGAGGAAGCGTATTGCTGACGTGCTCAATGGGCTGATGAGGGACCTGAGCGAGTTCAGCTCCATTGTGGGCAATGGCGAAATCAAGCTGGTGAGTTGGATTAAGGATAGATGGATGAATAGAAGGATGGACTCTTTGTGTAACTTCAGAAAGCTATCCCTGCACCGCCCACCCACAAATGCAAATTGTTTGACCTTCAGGGTATTCAACATCTTGACTGCAAATATGAGACGTTATTGAATAAATAAATGTGGACTATGTTTCCTACTACGCTCAGCCGGTGGAGATCAGCGGTGCCATCGAGGAGGAGTTCACAGTGGCGCGCCTCTACATCAGTAAGATCAAATCCGAGGTGAAGAGCATGGTTAAACGTTGCCGGCAGCTGGAGAACATGCAGCTGGAGTGCCACCGCAAGATGGAGGAGACTGGGAGAGAGCTCTCCTCCTGCCACCTGCTCATCTCTCAGGTGAGACCCACAGGAGGGTGACAAGAAAGAAACTGGTGTCATGAATCAAAGAGGTTTCTGCCATGGTTATCGTGCAACTGTTGTGAATGCTAACATTGCATTGCAGCATGAAGCTAAGATCCGCTCGCTGACTGAGTACATGCAGAGCGTAGAGCATAAGAAGAGGCTGCTGGAGGAGAGTCACGACTCTCTAAGCGAAGAGTTGGCCAAGCTGCAAGACCAAGGTAATGCTCAAGACACACTCAGTGTAACATGATCATGTAAACAGGCAATAGAACTCTTTAAACGCATCTTCATTCGTTTGTGCCAAGTCTTTTTTTTTCTCACATCACTGGCTTGGGCGGGCGGCCCGGTGGTCGAGTGGTTAGCGCGTCGACCTCACAGTGAAGAGGTTGTAGGTTCGATCAAGGCTCCGGCCTTCCTTTGTGGGGTTTGCATGTTCTCCCCGTGCCAGCGTGGGTTTTCTCCGGGTACTCCAGTTTCCTCCCACATTCCAAATACATTCATGGCAGGCTGATTGAACACTCTAAATTGTCCCTAGGTGGGAGTGTGAGCGCGGATGGTTGTTCCTTTCTGTGTGCCCTGCGATTGGCGGGCAACCGGTTCAGGGTCTCCCCCGCCCAGTGCATGAAAACAGCTGGGATAGGCTCCAGCACCCCGCCCGACCCTTGTGAGGATAAAGTGGATTGAAAAATGAATGGATGGATGGCTTGGGCGGCCCAGTGGTTGACTGGTTAGCGGGTCCTGCGCGTTACCTCCGGCCTCCCTCGTTTTGCATGTTCTCCCCTTGCCCGCGTGGGTTTTCTCTGGGTACTCCGGTTTCGAGTGCATGTGAACATCCCTGGATGAATATATTTACACACACAAAAAAAAAACTAGTCGGTAGCATCATTTTATTTGTGTGGGTGTTTGTGTTCAGTGTCCAAACCCTTTCCCCTTTTCTCCTTTTTTCCAAGATAATTCTCTTCTGGAGGACAAAGATGGAGAAAAGGGAGAGACTGAAGATGGAAATGTGAAGGTAAAAAAAAATACACCCACCTCATATGTTTTGACAAAGTCAAGTTTTTGCCGGAAATGACTCGCCGTACTCCATTGCACTTGTTGCAAAAATGCCTATCCAAAGAGAAAATCTGATTCTGATTCTGGCACAAAAAAAAAAAGTGAGGCAGTTATGTTATTAGCATGTTGACGTCCAAGGTTTAAGGAGACATACAATATATAGTTTTTAAATTCAACGACAGTTACCAGGTGTCTTAATAAAACATCTCTGACATTTCTGCATGAAAATACACAAAGGATAAAGACATTCTGTTTGAATTCAATTTTGTTCGTGTGTGTGTGTTTGTTTCTTTCCAATTCAATAATAAAAAAACGAATCAACTGAAAATCACTCATGGAGTTCCTCAAGGGTCAGTGCTTGGTCCAAAACTATTCATCTTATATATAAATGATATCTGCAAGGTCACAAAACAATTTAAATGTGTCCTATTTGCTGATGATACAACTTTCTACTGCTCTGGAATAAATCTGAAACAGCTCCTGACAACCGTAGAAAACGAATTAAACAAATTAAAAACTGGTTCGACAGAAATAAATTGTCACTTAACCTGAAAAATCGAAGCTAATTGTTTTGGCACAAGACCAATCAAACACCAAGCTAAAATTATGGTAAACTCAATTGAGATAGAGATGGCGAATGAAACCAAGTTTCTCGGATTAATAATAGACTCAAAACTATGTTGGAAGCCGCATATCGATTACGTAAAAGAAAAATAGCCAAAACTATAGGGATCCTCTACAAAACCAAGGAAGTGCTAAATAAGAGATCCTTGTACACATTATACTCTTCATTATTATTACCATATATGAACTACTGTGTGGAAATATGGGGAAATGCTTGCAAAACAAACACACTCTGATTCTAAAACTACAAAAAAAGCAATTCGAATTATTAATAGATCAAAATATACGGAACCCACAAATCTATTATTTATCAGATTAAATACGATGAAATTTTATGACCTGGTTGACTTCAAAATTGCACAATTAATGTACAAAGCACACAATAACCTGCTCTGCCAAAACATTCTAAAGTTCTTTGAAATTCGAGAAAGCAGCTATGATTTAAGAGGTACCAACTTATTCAAAAAACTAAAAACAAGAACAAACATCAAGCAAAGAAGTGTATCTATCAAAGGTGTTAATCTGTGGAATAATCTCGAAACGGACCTGAAAATGAGTAAATCGCTTGCTGAGTTCAAAAACAAATTCCAAAAAATAGTACAAACAACCTACATCAATCAGAGTTAAAATGATAAGTTCTAAACGTTAAATATAATGATAAATTAGAACTAATTTGATAAATAGGGAAAGGTATGGAAATATCCATTATGAATACAAGAGAAAATTGACACAAGAGTGCCAGGGTGTGTATGTATAAAATCCGATACACACCAAAAGTAGTAAAAATATCATGGTTAAGGGTAAAGCATGAGCCTTAATAGAGACTTCTATCTTCTTATTCACTTTCTTTTCTGATTGATATAAAAACTATTTATTAGATATAAACACATAACACGGGGTAGGACTAGATAAGTTCTTTACTTCTTCCTATTCCCTTGAACATAATAACTGTTTTAATGATGACTGTGCTGAATGATGACTGATTTCTCTTACCTTATTATTACTGTATATGTTTTATGTTATGTTCAATAAAACCAAACCAAACCAAACCAAACCAAAAACCAATATGAAACTCTGCAGAAGATCACCCGCCAGCAGGGCGAGTCTCACCGTGGCCTCCATCACAAGCAGCTGGCGCGTCTGCGTGACGAGATCAATGAGAAACAGAGGCTCATCGACGAACTCACCGAGTCTGTATACTCTTTAACGTCCAAAATATTGTTTGCGCTATGAATGCACATTGCTATGCTTGCCATCATGGAACATGACATTAATAGAACATGTGTCATGCCTAGTCGCAATTCCAAGATGGAGCTGGAGCTGGCTCAGGTTCGCTCCGACTTTGAGCGTCTGAAGAGTCAGGACAATAGCAAGAGCGAGCGCCTGGAGGAGCTCTCGTAAGTCTTTCATACTGTATTATCTTGTTTGTTTGCCTTTAAATACTTTCTCTAATATTTTCCCTCTTACTGTCAGATTCCTGCACGAGCGCCATGAGCAGACTAAACAGGATCTGAAGGGTCTGGAAGAGACTGTCGTGAGTAAACCTGCAACTACGCTTAGTCTTCAAATGACTTTGTTCATACATAACCAACATGCCATTCCTTTTTATTCTTTCTGTAATATCCGATTTCTTAAGCTTAGCCCTCTAACCTTCTCTCCATCCGTTCTTGCCCAAGGCCCGCGAACTCCAGACCCTCCACAACCTTCGCAAGCTGTTTGTTCAAGACCTCACGTCGCGGGTTAAAAAAGTAAGTCTGGATACTCTTTTAAGGAGTCAACAATACTAGCCAGAAATAATTAGGTACAACTGCACTAATTTCTTTTCAAGAATAGTGGAAGATCATGCTTGCAGTTTAGAAATGATGGAACTCTTGATCGCCATTATGATTTTCCGCACTATAAGGCGCTTTGGAGTATAAGGCGCACCCGTCAATGAATGGCTGATTTTAAGATGCATAGAATAGATGCTACAATAGTGGCTGCGGTTGTGTTATGCATCCACTAGATGGAGCTATGCTAAAGAGAATACAATACAATGAAATACATCTTTATTTATACAGTATAGCGATTTCACAACCGCTGCAGCTGTAACAAAGCTTTTTACAGAATATTTAAAATGCTACATCTAAGAAAGGAGAATATGTCCAAGCCCGTGAGGCCGAAGCAAATGCCTGCCATATATAAGGCGCCTCGAATTACTGTATAAGGCTTTTGAGAAAATTGAATGCTTTTCGGTGCGCCTTATCGTACAGAAAATACGGTATATTTGGCTTCCTTCCATGAATACTCCAATTTCCAGAGTTCCGAAATGGAACCTGATGATAGCGGGGGGTCTTGCACCCAGAAGCAGAAGATTTCCTTTCTTGAGAATAACCTGGACCAACTTACAAAGGTTCACAAACAGGTGAGAGCATGCGTGGTGTATCTTTTCTTTTTCAACATCCATCGAGTGACTTGGATAGCCCTCAAGATTGTCCGTCTCTCCTTCTTCACACCCATGCAGCTGGTTCGTGACAATGCAGATCTGCGTTGTGAGCTTCCAAAGCTGGAGAAACGTCTTCGGTCTACTGCTGAGAGAGTTAAGGCCCTGGAGACTGCACTGAGGGATGCCAAGGAGGGCGCCATGATGGACCGCCGTCGCTACCAGCAGGAAGTTGACCGCATAAAAGACGCCATGAGGGCGAAAAACGCCCTACGACGCCCTCATGCCGCGCAAATTGGTATTGGTTCTAAAGGTTGATGAGAATGGAGATGCATCTCTGTGGAACCATGAGTTACAAACAACTTTTAGTTACGGACTTTTCAAGTTACGCACAAAGAGCAAGGGTCGCTGACTTTGTGAAACGAAGAGCTATTTTTTGCGTTCTGATTAATCCAAAGAGCTACCAGTTTGATGCACACTTCTGGATGTTTCACGAATGTGTGGAGCAAGCTACAGTATGTACTTTTATGACAATCTTACTCCTTTCATTCCCAGCCAAGCCCGTGAGGCCAAAGCAAATGCCTGTCTGCTCTCCCAGCAACCCATTCTACTCGTACATCCGGGCCACCGAGCACGCCAACACCTACAGCAACGCCGTCTTTCAGAGCAGCTTGACGCCGAACAACTCCGCCAGCATCAACTGCAACCCGAACTCTGTTCAGACCAACACGTGTGTTTCAAAATTACAGTATTTTGTCCTGTCTCTTGCCAAAGACCACCTTTTCACCAAGTGGTCTAGTTAAGTTCACGACAAGTCGGGTTCAGAACAGATTTATCGTGATGCTGCTACCTTTGTTGTTTTGCAGAGTTTCAACAGCACTGGGCTACCGAGCGGGCAGATACAGTGGCGACATACTGGAATCCTTCCCACTGAACATTGACAACGGTAAGCATGCAAATGCAGTACATGTACAATGCAGCCAAACATTTCATAATACTGTCGCGCATCCAATTTTAAGATGAGATTATTAAGAGTTCAGTTAAATGTTGCGGTTTTGAATTGCCATCATATGATTTCTCCCCAGTCATTGAATTCACTGATTCAGAAATGATGTGTTGAACTACTTTTATTTTGCTAGCAGGAAACAGCATCGGTGACTCAAGAGACATCAATGACAACAGGTGAAGATATTGAACTTTTTCACTGTAAAAATATAACACCAACATCCTCAATATTAGGCACCCTCTAACAATAAGATCCAATACAAGAGCTGTATTAAAAAAAAAATCCTTCCACGATAATGATCAGATTGATAAAGTCAGGGAGCTATTCATTCAACAAAAGGTCTGTTATTGTAGTTTTACCGTGATGCAGAACTGTTTGCCGTCGTTCGGGTCAAAAAGGCAGAGTACATCTTGGGATTGCCGGCCAGTTTATCACAGAACTCATACAGACAAACAAACATTCACAATCCCATCAATTCACATTGTAAGATAGACTTTAGAACTTTGTTAATTCCACAATAAGGGCATTTGCAAGAGTAGGAGGGAGGATCCAGTACTTGACTACAGACATCTTGATCTGCAGTCAAATGCTATTCCACCGAGCTACACACCCACAATTGAGTCTTCAATTAACCAAAAATGTATGTTTCGGAATGTGGTGGGAGGCGGAGTTCCCCCGCCGCTCGTGAAAAGAAGTAACCAATTTTACTTGTAGCTAGTTGTCCAGTTGTTGGAGGTGTCGTTTTATTGTGTGTTTGTGTGCTTGGAAACAGAAGTGATGTGCACTGTGGCAGCGAGGTGGACGATTCAAATAGACACTTCATCGTTCACCAGGAGACAGCTGCAAGTTAATACCAAGGTAACAAGATGCAGACGTTTGACATGATGGACATTTACTTTCAATTCTGCGGGATTCGCCAAACCCAGTAATAGTACAACTATGTAGCAGTGCGACGAACCCCCTGTTCATCATGGGATATATTTTCAAGACCTAGCTACAATATGTGAAATGTATGATTTAGTTACCCTTATGTACATACACTTGATTCTGATTGGCGAAGTTAGCCTTTGGCTCAACTAAGGTGTTTCTGCACATGAGTGTCAGGGCGTGAGCTGTGGCCGATAGCAGCTTCTGCATGAGTGTGCTCATTGAATTTATAAACAGCTCAAAAGTGAATGCTCCCATCCGTGGCTTTCCTTCTCCACAGCAAAGAAACTGCAATAGAGCAAGGTTGCAGTTGGTGAAAGTCGAGACCACTGCGCGGATTGTCTTAACTGCCTGCACCTTCAAAATAAATGTGGCTCACTTGAGGGTGCATATTCTGTTGTTAATACTATCAATTTAATGTCACTTTCACCATATTGTGCTAAGCAGCTAGGGCAGAGACAAGGGTAACACTTTCCTTCATCACAATAAGTCCCAGTTCCCGATCTATGTACATTGTACATTATCAGTTTTCCTTTTTCACCATTAACGATACTGTACCATTCTGTGGTGGTATCACCAAAAATACAAAAAACAAACAACCCCCCCCCCAAAAGAAAAACAAAAAGACTCTTGCGGAGCTAATCATTTATAAGTTTTGGGAGCCACATGCTGAAGTTCTGAAGTTTTCCATTCAACTTTATTCAGGTTCTGCTGTATTATTTTATTATGTATTATTTTCGGGGTATCTAAAATGTGCACATATCCGATGATCACTTTGTCCCAAGATTTTATTCATTTTCATTTTTTTCGTTCTCTCCGCAGGTGATGACCAAACACTGTACATGTTCGAGGAACCGCACCCTCTACCCCACCAATCTGCATGCTGCCTTCCTCTAGCCATTCCCCCATCGCATCGCCAATGACTATGATGACGATGGTGACCTCTAGCTTTGTAGTCTTTTAAGTAAATCTTCTCCTCTTCCTTCTTTAAGCCCCACCTATTTACTTCCAATAGGCGGGCGGCCAACAATTAAGTCAGTGCAGGAAATTATTTTTTTGTAAATAAAAAAACGCCGCAGTCCCGAAACTAATCAAGTTGCCCCTGGAATATTTTGGGACTCGAACTCTTGCAGAAAAGTAGTGGTTTATACTCTAGTTGAGATTTTTTTGACCAGCATCTTTTTGTGTTAATGTACAACTTCCCTCTGTACATGTCGTCTTCTTAAAGGGCCTCATGAGGTAAATAGGGCCACGGTGTCCCAAATGCCTGCACCTAACAGAAGTCCCTCCTCCTCCCCCAAAATACCAACACACACGTACACAGCATGCATGTCACTTAGCGGGTTAGCTTCCAAATATTTGCATGTGTTTTGATTTCAATCAGGAGTGAACCGTCCAGTTGACCTCACCGGATATGTAACAGAAAGGGAAAGGCAATGCATGGCCTCGCTGACCAAATGCAGATTTTCTGTCTCCCACGTGACCCGGTTTGGATACGCATGTCAGTGTAAGCAGAAACAAAAACGTGGAATTGGATATCTTCAGATCTGTAACAGCCCCCAAGTTTGAAAAAATGTATATATGAATGGGTGACTGCAGCGTAAAAGGACTGATCAGATATTCCCGGTCACTACAAATAAGACATCATCGAAATATGCCGTCCAATGACTCACACTGACACGTCTACCCAAAATACACTACAAGTTTAGAAACCAATGCTCTGTTTTTATTTGATTTTTTTATGTGTGGTTTGCGTTATTTGGAAAGTAGAAAGCAGATCGGATATACAATGAGCACAAAAGTGGAATCGGGAGCTAATTCCACCAAGGAGTGCTCCTCGTCATCCCTATTCTGGTACCGGCGCTTTGTTTCAAGTAAATGTCTTCTTAGGTGTCTTCATGCGGCATATAAAGTAATCACACACAAACAGCCCTCCTCTTAAAGGGCAAGAGAAGAATAGATCGGCAAATCATTTATGTGCTTTAATATTGTGACGCTTCAGTTTGTTGCCATTGAAGGGCGCATTTACTGCTGCTGATATGCACACTGTTCAATGTTTACTGTTTTGGAGAATTTCTCAAACTAATTTTCATCATCCGTGTAAATTCATTGGAAAATATTTGAAAAGCCGGCAAGTGTTTCAGTCTTTAATTGAGAACCAAGATAAGTCCAATGCTGACAGAACATGTTCACGAAAGTCCCCAGCTGAGCAGTCACCAGTCTGGTTTGGACCGGCAGGAACGTGTTTGTTGTATGACAATTCACGCTGTGATTCTTCTGTCCTAAATCCTGACCAACCAATCAGGAGGGAAGAACACTGCATGTTGTCAGGGAATAGATGCATGATGTGGATTCAGCTCAGTGAATTAAAGACTAAAGGAACACACCAAATCATACGCATTCATACATACGGCTCTTCATGTCTGAATTTTATCATGAAAATTGAAATATTATCCACGGAAAAATTTGGAAAATGTGGAAAAATAGCCTTAACATTTTCAATGTGAACACATTGACCTGCCCCAGGATTTGATTTCCACCCTCCCACTACATCCCCACGTCACTATGTAAGGAGTGTTTCAGCCTGATCAGAGCCTGCAGTTTGTCCAAGCAGACCCTCTATTTGACATTGTGTTGCAAATATAATCTACTGTATGTGAAGACGATACGTCAAAGGAAAATGGGTTTGTACATAACAGTGCTGTCATCTGCTATTTCCACTGTCTGGTTTAAACATATCTTATATGTATACAGTATATATATGTGCTATTTATTGTTCATCTTGTAATTAAGACATAGTGACCTGCAAGAGATTGCTACGCTGGAAATCAAAAAATATTTGTTCTATTTATTTCCGTAGGCCTGTACTGTAGCGTTAACATCCTATGATAACCACTGTGCAAGACTCCCGTTTGTAAATATCCGTATGTACCACATTGTATGTGACCCAATGTGTTGTCGTTCAATAAACTTGGGAGAACGGGTCTGAGGTTCTTCTGCGTGCAAAACATAAAACACAATCGTAAAAATTGTATTATACCTTCTCAAATGTCTTAGATTACTGATAATTCAAGTGACAGCCCTGGTGGACAGAGGAAATTCCTTCATAATGAGCAGCTCGGTATGGTTCCCATGAGAAAGGAAGTGGTGATGTAAACAGCATTTGGAGAAGCATCATCATGAATGCAGTGATTTTTTTTTAACCACAAATATGAATTCAAATTTTAACATCATGAGACCAAGCAACACTTGATCAACACTTACAGATGCTTCAAGTAGGATGTTCTCAGAGGGTTTATATTTCCAGAGAATATTTAGTAAGTTGGAGAGCAGCAAAATGTACAAAGTAACGTGGACCGCATTCAAATGTTTAGATAAAGTCAAATTCTGGTTGCATTTTAAGTTCATCCCACAATTTTACTCGAAAGTACATATACAAAGCGTTTTATGATTCGTTTTATAATAGCCTTGGCCAATCAAATCTTGAGGCATTTTTGCTTCCAATATTGTTTTGTACACGCGTCAACTTGGTCCGTGCTCGTGCCCTTTTGCGCGTTCTCGTCGTCACACTATGGATTCACACGCCGAGAAGACAAGCAAGACCTTGGACCGGGCGACCTCCCTCCCCTGCGCTCTCACGAGCCACGACCCTCTTTCCTTCCCTCGTCTCCGGGTAAACTTCAAGGAAGACAGTCGAGTCTGTTTTGTGCTCCTCACTGCACCTGTTTGTCAAGCTCCATTAAATCCACGAAGCGCCAGGTACGACTCTACTTCAATTCAATCCATTAGCTTCTAATCAAGCCAAGTCATTTGATTTTCAAAATAAATAGTGTCACAAACGAGTGAAAATGGCGTTGAGGAGACATGTTAATTCGAATGGTTTGAAAATCCAGCCTTTTTTATCGCTCTCTAACGCGTGGTCCGCCCACCTGCATTATAATTGTAGCTGACGTTATAGTATGGACATAAAGTATTCGGTCGTTTGCCCGTTCTAAACTACTGTACTGCGCATGCGCCGGGTAAATTCTGCATTTAAACAGTTTTTCCCGAGATGGCGCTGTTTCCCTTTCTGTCTCATATACGGTACACCCCTCCATCTATTCTTTAATCCACCAGTCTTCACAACTGTCGCTGGCGTCTTCAGGCAGTAGACAGGGTACACTCTGAACTGGCTTCCAGTGAATCACGGGGCACGCATAGAGAAACAACCATTTGCACTCACAATCACACCGAGATACAGTTTTAGAGTGTTCCATTAGGCTGCCACATGGGAGGAAACCGGGGTACCCTGAGAAAAGAAACTCACTCAGACACGGGGGGAACATGCAAACTCCACACAGGAAGGCCGGAGCCGGAATCAAACCCAGCACCTCGACACTGTGAGGCAGATGTGCTAACCAGTCGGATCACCTTGCCGTCGCATATACAGGCTGATAGTTATTGCATCTTTCTGCCCAAATTCAGCTGAGATAGGCTCCAGAAACTCCCTGTGACCCTGTTCAAGATAAGCGTTGTTGAAAATGGATGTATGGATTATTATTGCACAGCATTGACATGAGACTATTAATACAATGCAATTGTATTTACAGTGCACCAGTCTTGTATGGGGTGTCAATTACTCACAGATTTTCGCAGCAGGGCTCTGTCCCTATCCCACACAAATAGTCGAGGGATTCACTGAAATATGCATGAACGAAGTGTCATTCAATTACTTATTATCACATAACCACAACGTAATTGAAGACTTCAAGTGTTCCTTGAAGTGCGCCTCCTGTGTGACCTGAAAACTTCACTGGTAGAAGCAGCTGCTACTGTCTGTCTGCGTCTTCTCGGCCGTAAGCGTGAGGTTATAAATAAGACGCTGGGGGAGGTTTTTTTTTTTTTTTTTGCATGTGTGTGTTTGGCCAGCTGCTGAGAGTGTTTGTCTTGTCTCAGTGCAGGTGTACTCCCTGGCTGGCCTCTTGATGCGCTTCTCGGGCCTGTTGAAAGCTTACTTCAAGGCTTTGCGCAAGTTGTGCTATTTGTGCTTCAGTGGCATCACCTGTCTCTGTGCTGGAGCATAGTGCTTCCCATATACCATATTTATACTGTGTGTGTGTGTGTGTGTGTGTGTGTGTGTGTGTGTGTGTGTGTGTGTGTGTGTGTGTGTGTGTGTGTGTGTGTGTGTGTGTGTGTGTGTGTTAACCGTTTCAGGGACAGCGGTTACTACAGTGGACAGCTTATCATGTTATCAGGTTACAGGTTATCATTATTGGTACATGAAGGGGTTAAATTAATCTACCAATTCTACTGTGAGCTTTTTTTGACAGCGGCTGCAGGTTGAACTCCTAGCGAGGTATATCGTGACGATCAAATTCACAAACACAGCGAACTCTAATTCCCCCTGCAAGAAAATGAGAACATGGCTGTTTTTACGCCAACTGCAGTCTACATGTGAAGTTTGCTTACTTCACATAACTGCATCACCTTCTTCCCACAATGTCCCCTTGTTGGGACTGCTTTGAGTCTTTTGGGGGAAGAGGCCAGCAAAAGAATGATATGCAAGTTCATCATTCCAGCTTGCTGATTTGCGCTCTCACGAGGTATGCATGACATCTCGCATGGACTCATTCAGTATATGACAGCAGTTTCAGTTTTTAGGGTAACTCCAGTTCTGATCTATATCAACATCGTTTCTCTGGCAGACAAGCGCGCATACACACAAATTCCTGTATAGAAGTGATGTTTTTTTTGTTTGTTTGTTTTTTTTAAAACCTCATCCACTTCTTCGTTAATCCTGACAGAGCTAAACATCTCATGATGATTTATGACCAGCAGGGTCACAAGGTTTCACAGCGTCAGTTGGGTGGCCAAAATAGATGAACGGGTCACTTTCAGGCCCTCTGAGAGCTCAATCTGTCAAATCTTATAACCCTGAGCTGTCGTTACACTGCAAGTATGTCACTCATCTTCCATTCTCCTGAAGCTTAGTAGACACATTTCATGATTGGGCCAAATTTGAGCATTTTGCTGTCTTTCAAAGACCCAATTGCCCTCAGGCTCGATGGTGAGCCGTTGGCCAAGCCAAATGACTTTGGGTAGGAAGCGTGGTTCATCCTGGACTGATTACCAGTCCGTTACAGGGCACCTACTATTTAATGTCGACAAACGACCATTCAAACTCACATTCATTAACCGAACAATTGGAATGTGGGAGGAAGCCAGAGTACCCACTGAAAAACACGCAAACATGGTGAGAACATTTTGACTTACGTTACCAAATTACGTCTTACGTCTGCTTTCTATCATGTTGTCTTACAGTGTTGACAGTATATTAATATATTTTATAAGCAAATTAATGAAAAACGAGTTGCAAAGTAACAGCAAAGTTAAAATAAAGATAATTTAAAAATTACTCGACATTCAAGTGTTTTCTTTGCACATTCTCAGTAAAAAGACAGATGTTAGCATAACCTGTAAAATTCCTACTTTGCTCATATGTGCCTTTCCTTTGACTTTCTGTGTGTTATGTGAAGCAAGTGATAATTTATTGGCTGTGCACATTACTCTCTATCTTCTACCATTTGTATGACAATGAAGAAAGAAATAGCACTTTTTTGCAGTGGTTAACTTATTTTTACACCTGTACGACACTTAAGATTGTTGAAATGAAAACACTGCCAGCATAGTTTCATGACAGTTTGACCCGAGAACATATCATTTCTATATACATTATTTTCAGTGGGGGGAGAAAAAAAAGCTGAACAAGCCTGAGATTGTACTGGAACGACTTGCGTTCAACTTTAGTAGTTGCATTGTTGGACTTAATTCGGGGGTACGCCCCAAGTAAGTCCATATATGTAGGTGCCTCATTGTGGCAGCATGAACAGGCGCGCCCAACACAGCTGAGGGTTAAAGAGCGCACAGCACAGCCCACCCCAAAGCATCCCCCCTCACCTGAAGTCTTCTGTTTAAAATAACACACACAGTAGACTGAACCTGGCTGACAAGATATCAGCCATTGCTTTAGCTTTAAGAAATTTTGTGTTTTACACATACAGGACGTACAGTAGTGTGGTTTGGAGAGGCGCCGCATTGTACTGCCAGAGGCTGCTGTTTGGATTGCAGCCTCTGTTTTGGTGGGAGAAAACGCATACAAGGACACACACATGAGGATAGTCTCATTTTACCAGGATAGTCTCTTTTTTTACTGTCTGCTGACCACTTGATTATATATCTACACACGCACAGGAGGAGACAGTGCTGAAAAACTGTAAGTATTTTAAGTTCAAGTTGAATGTTGTGGATAACGTGTCTTTCCCACCATTCTATTCTTTAGACTGTGTGGTTAAGATGGGTTTTTTTTGTGGTCCTTAGTTATGCAGTTTGCATGGCTAAGTAGCCGTTTTCAGCTTGTTTGATGGTCGCCATACAACGATAAAGGAATTGTCCCTGCCATGGGTTTTATGATGCTCTTGTTAGAGATCAGCTCATTGGACCGATGTTCTTCTCACTGTGAGGGATTTAAAAAAAAATATGTGTCAATGTAAAAACACGATTCATTGAAAATTTGTTCACGATCCCAATACATTTTAAATATTGGCCAAAAGGCGGTAAACTGAGGTTAAAAAAAAGTAACGGCGTAAGTACTGTATGAAGCAGTCTGTTATCATTTAGCATCCAAAAAGATCGAATGACAGAGGTTGGAGATACGACTTAAGAAGGACATGGAATGTAAAACCGTTTACAAAACACATCGCTCTTAAAAGTATGTGCATATCGGTCAGGGCCGTGAGTTTGTGTAATTGTTCGAGCTAACCAATTAAAAGAAAGTAAAACAGAGATTTCAAACTTCATATACTTCGTATAAGAAATACGGAGTACCATATTTTCCGCACTATAAGGCGCTTCGGAGTATAAGGCGCACTTTCAATGAATGGCCTATTTTAAAACTGTTTTCATATATAGGACGTACCGCATTATAAGGCGCATAGGATAGAAGCCGCAATAGTGGCTGCAGTTGAGTTGTGCATCCACTAGAGGGAGCTACGTTAAAGGGAACACAATACAATACAGCTTTATCTATAGAGCTTTCACAACCGCTGCAGCTGTAACAAAGCGCTTTACAGAACATTTGAAATACTACATCCAAGAAATCCGAATATTATTCCATATATGAGGTGCATCGAATTATAAGGTGCCCTTTTGAGAAAATGTAATGCTTTTTGATGCGCCTTACAGTGTGGAAAATACGGTGTGTGTGTGTGTGTGTGTGTGTGTGTGTGTGTGTGTGTGTTTCAACCTGTTGATTTTGCCTGATTTTATCCACCACAGGTAGCACAGTGGAGAAAAGGTCAGCGATCAACCAATATTCTAAGAAGAAACGATTCCTTCTACCAAAATGGGATAACCGGTTCACTAAAGTACATGAGATGTTGTCCAAAACTAAACTGGTGGATGAAAGAATGAGGTGAGTTTTTACTGCAATAGGAAAAGCAGCACAAACCTATTTCGTTCTCCAACTGTCAACTCCAAGCACTTTCTGCGTAGCCCTGCATTGACCCCAGGCTTGCTTGCTGTAGAAGATTTGTCTGCAGCTATGCTAAGTGTCGTACAGAATGCTAATGAGGTGCGAGCTGCTAAGTCAGAGCTTGAAGATGCAAGCTTGAAGTTCTGAAGATTTTTGGAGTTAAAAATAGATTGCCCCGGCCTGAGGTTCATTAGTTCCATCACTGGCTGGGATTAGCGGTTTCTAAACACCCCGCTACATTAAGGTTATAACGCGCACAGACGCACGTGTGCCGTGTTCTGACACACTACATTATGATCACGCATAAAGTCAGTGCCTTGTGCAGCGTGGCAGTTTTGTTTTAATGTCTGCTTGAATTCATCTCAACATCACACAGTCTGAGTAAAGATGAAGACACAACGATGACAGGCCATGGTTAATCTGATCACACACACTGCTGCTGCTCATACTGTTGGAACCATAACAGCGATTAGGATTTTGATGGCTGTCGGTAAACTTCAGGATCAACGTGTATGTTGACACAGGGTTGTGCGTCTTTAACTTTTTGTAAGTCTTGCTTACTTTTGTGTAAAGAACATGCATATTCTTTTTACGTTCTTCTCTTGTTCCCTTGTTGGAGGTGCACCTTCATTTGGAAGTATTGCTGAAAAGCGATTTTCTTGTTCATTTCTCATTCAGTCCTGAAATGCTCAAGCCGGGGAGGAGAGTTCAGTCAAATGTACTGCTTATGTACTTGATATGTCGATGTAAGATGGGAATGCAAGGAAATGGGACAAGGGCAATAAAGCCTTCTCTGTGTCCGCTTGATTCAACAGCTTGTCTCCTCTGGCCATCACAAACGCACACACACACACACACACACACACACACACACACACACACACACACACACACACACACACACACACACACACACACACACACACACACATACACACACCAAACGTCACTCTCCATTGTGACCACTGCATATTTGCCATGTCACCCAGAAGAGTCAGTGCATTAGCAGAGGCTGCAGGAGGGAGGACCCGAGCAACCGGGGCACTAAGAGAACAACATTAATAATAATAATAATAATACATTTTATTTGAAAGCGCTTTTCATCATACTCAAAGACACTTTACAAGAGCTTAAAACACAAGAGCTTAAAACACAGGACAAAAGTGTGCACTTAAAACAAGCATACATAGTTTACAAAAGCACATTTAGATGAACAAAAAGCAATAATGGGTAAAAGAGATTAAAATGTGTTAAAAGCATTGCGGAACAGATGAGTTTTAAGAGAGGATTTGAAGGATTGGAGGTCAGTACAGTTACGGATGTGTTGTGGTAGGGCATTCCAGAGGGTGGGGGCAGCGACAGAGAAGGCTCGGTCCCCCCAGGTTTTGAGCTTGGTCGCGGGGATGACGAGGAGGTTTGTGTTTAAGGAGCGGAGGTTGCGGGAGGGAGTGTATTGGTAAAGAAGGTCAGAAAGGTAGGAGGGGGCCTGATTGTGAAGGGTTTTATAGGTGAGAAGGAGGAGTTTAAATTGAATACGCTGGGGACGGGGAGCCAGTGGAGGTTTTTAAGGACGGGGGTGATGTGATCATGAGTGCGGGTGTGGGTGAGTAGGCGGGCGGCGGCATTTTGGATGTACTGTAGTTTATTGAGGAGTTTGGAGGTTGTACCATAGAGAATACTATTGCAGTAGTCAAGGCGGGAGGTGATGAAGGCGTGGATGAGGGTTTGAGCAGCGTTGAAAGAAAGTGAAGGGCGGAGACGAGAAATGTTTTTGAGGTGGAAGAAAGCAGTTTTGGTGATTTGGGTGATGTGTTGGTCGAAAGAGAGGTTGTTATCAAAAGGACACCGAGGTTGCGACAGTGAGAGGAGGGGAACAGGGTGCAGTTGTCAAATGTGAGGCTAAAGTTGGAGGTTGTTTGGGTGAGGGACCTAGGACCGATTATTAGCAGTTGAGATTTAGTGCAGTTAAGAGTGAGAAAGTTTGTTTGCATCCAGGACTTGATATCTGTAAGACAGTTTGACAGGGTGGAGTGGGTTGTTGGAGTGAATGATTTGGTTGATATATACAGTTGGACGTCATCAGCGTAGCAGTGGAACTGTAGACCATGATGGCCAATGATTTGGCCGAGGGGTAGAATGTAGAGAATGAAGAGAAGGGGACCAAGCACAGACCCTGGGGACACCTTGGGACAGTGGGGCAGTATAGGAAGAGCAGTTGTTGATGTGTATGAATTGTTTCCTGTCTGTGAGGTATGAGTGAAGCCAGGTGAGGACTTTGTCTGTGATGTTTAGGGATTGTAGGCGAGAGAGTAGGATGGAGTGCTTGATGGTGTCGAAGGCAGCTGTAAGGTCAAGAAGGATGAGGATGGAGAGAAGGCCGGTGTCAGAAGCGAGGAGGAGGTCATTGGTGATTTTGAGGAGGGCTGTTTCAGTGCTGTGTTGTGTGCGAATCCAGATTGAAATAGTTCAAAAGTTGGTTATTGTCTAGGTAGGTTTTAATTTGAGATGCGACGGCACGTTCTATGACTTTGGACAGAAAGGGGAGGTTGGAGATGGGTCGAAAGTTGCTCATGATGTCAGGGTTGAGTCCGGTTTTTTGAGGATGGGGTTACAGCAGCCAGTTTGAGTGAGGAGGGACATAGGCAAAGCTGAGGGAGGAGTTGACAATGTTCATGACGAGGTGGGAGATGGTGGGAAAGCAGTGCTTGACGAAGGAAGATGGGATGGGATCCAGTGAGCAGGTGGAGAAATTCATTGTTGAGATGATATTGGTGAGTTCGGCTATGGAGACAGGTGTGAATTCAGAGAGTGGTGAAGTAGTCTGAGTGATAGGTGCTGGTAGGAAGGGAGGGGGGACGGGTGAGGTGGTGAGTGAACTGTAGAGGATGTCGATTTTGGATTGAAAGTAGGATAGAAATGTATTACATTTGTCAACGGTAAAAGAGGTTGAAATATTGTCGCTGGGTTTGAGGAGTTTGTTGACGGTGGAGAAGAGGGCCTTTTGATTGTTGGAGTCGGTGTGGATAAGGTTGGAGTAGTAGGTGGAACGGCTGGAGTTGAGTGCGGTCTTGTATAACTGAAGGTGATCGGTGTAGGCGAGGAGATGAACAGTTAAACCGGATTTTTTATAGAGTCTTTCTAGCTGGCGTTTTCGGGTTTTAAGTTTCGGAGTTCTGGGGTGTACCAGGGGCTGAGCGAGTGAAGGAGACAGATTTGGTTTTAATGGGGGCGAGTTGATTGAGACAGGAGGAGAGGGTGCTGTTGTAGTAGTTGGTGAGAACAGTGGGGTCATGGGACAGTGGAGGAGGTTGTATGGACAGGTGGTTGAGGACGGTGGTAGAAAAGTCAGTTGGGGAGATGGATTTGAGGTTTCTGAATGATATGGTGCGCTTTTCCTTGGGAAGTGGGGTAGGGAGGTGGAGGTCCAGAGTGATAGCCAGGTGATCGGAGATGTTGAGGTCGGTGCTAGAGAGCTTTTCAATGGTGAGACCAGTGGAACAGACCAAGTCCAGAGTGTGACCGTGGGTGTGGGTGGGGAAGTTGACATGTTGAGTGAAGTTAAGGCAGTCCAAAAGGTCGAGAAATTCAGAGGCATGTTTGCAGTTGGTGTTGTCGATATGGAAGTTAAAGTCGCCAACGATCAGAGTGAAAGGCGAGATAGGTGAATAGCAATAGCAACAAAAACAACAAAACACGCAAGAGTTAAGACTTGATTTCCTTTCCATCACATTGGATGTGTGTGTTTTTTTTCTGCGTGCATCAAAAGCTCCACAACTAATGGGGCACCAGATTACCAATTCCATATACTGTATGTCTTTATAGGGCTAATAAATCCAAACATCCAATTAAGTGAACGGCCGTTAGCTAGCGCTGAACTCGAAGCAGGAAATGTCTGGAGAAAACATGTCCACAATACTTTACCTCAATACTTTACATCTCACTTTCTTTTTACACAGTGCCTTAGAGAAAAAAAGCGTTAAGAACAGAGATGAGAAGAGAAGCTAACTAAAATAGGCGTGAAAGCAATTGACATTTAAACGTTGAGGTTGCATTCTCACTAGTATGTTTTACACTTGTACATAGGTTGAATTCTTCTGATGGACTTTCGTGCCAGTCAGCGTCCTTTTTTTTGTCTCCATCTGGTCAGTTCAGATCAACTAAGACAAGACGTTCCCGCTGGTTCACCGCAGCTGCACTTTGGCATGATGTTTTACCCACTAGCAGTGCCGTTATGACTGAAACCAAATTTAAAAAGGCGATAATAACGGTTTATTCAACTATTGTTTGCTACTGTAATGAGGGGTTTGTTTACAGGAAACTGGTTACATGTCTCTTATTTATTCCATATGAGAATTAGAAATTTTGGTCGCGATTTTAGTCAGCATCATAGAAGTTGACATGTTTGATTTGCTTTCGCGGACCACATCAAATGATGTGGCGGGCCAGATCTGGCCCCCAGGCCTTGAGTTTGACACCTGTGTTGTAAAACTATCAATTAAGCTACTACATTACGGTTCATAGAAAAGTCAAGTGCTGAACACATACAGTATTTCTTTCGAGACATTAGCACACATTACAAAAGGCTATACTATATGAACCTTAAGTAGCTGATTCTCTGTCTCCATGGCAGCAGCAGCAATGTTATTCTATTCATGACAAGCCAGCGTAGCATCACAATGATTCAGAATCTCGTGTTTTCAGTCCCAGTGCTTATGTATTGATGCTTTGAAATGTGTCCTTCAGTTTGTGAGGGCTTGCGATATGACATGATTAATTCATTCCTTGACTACGCTTGTAACGCAGAACACTTGTGTATCTCCAATCATCTTGCCCCATTGAAATTAATCTAAATCCCATGAACAGCCTTCCCCAAAAATGTATAACATGTATTTTAATGTGGGAAAAAACAACCAAATAAAATTGTATTTTATGAAAACATTTTAACAGAATTTAAAGAATTACATCGTTTTTGTCACTTTTTTAATGCTTCAATTCATTGGTCATGATGTTGCTCCTGCTGATGTGCTCAACTTGGCCACATGGGGGCAGTATACTATGAACAAAGACATAAGAACAAACAGTAAAAGCAAACAGTCAAGGCATCTGTGTAAATGTCCACCATGGAAGGGTATCTCAATTGTGGATTAGTGCTAAAATCTCATAAATTTCAGTGTTGTTTTTGGTGTACACGGGTGTCAAACTCACGGCCGGGGGGCCAGATCCGGCCTGACACATCATTTTATGTGGCCCGCGAAAGCAAATCACATGTGTCCACTTCTATGATTGTGACTAAAATCTGTACCAAAATCTTGCAGATGAAAACAATAACAATGTTGAGATATTGCATAGATTCATTTTGTTACCACACCGCCTTTTATACTAACTACAGTAACACAATTAAACATTTATGTGATTTCGCAGTCATAATAGCCCTGTGAGGGAAACCGCAATACGCTGTATAATGTGGCCGATGATAAAAATGATTTTGACACCCCTGGCCATAGTAGGAGTTTCTGATGTGTAAAAGCGTCTTTCAGTATTTTGAAAAGCCCCACACAAGTTATTATTATTATTACTCGCTAGCAACAAGTGGCTACGTGAAAATGAAATAATTTAAATGTTATTTGCATTGTGAAAATATTAAATGTTAAACCTGAATGATTTCCGCTGTGTGCTGCTTTTGGGACAAACTTGAACATTAACAAGCCTCTGTGTAGGTATAAGTGAAAAAAAAAGAGTGGAAAAAAATATGTACTTGGATTGGCTACGAGCTCTCTCCCGCCCTCTCTTTGCCTTCCTCCCTCTCTCACTCTCACCTCTCCTCATGTTTGGTCACACTGTCACTTTCCGACCAGCTTAGCGGGCGCCATTCGACACGGAGCCGCAGAAAGAGAGTGCTCAGGGAGACTGAATTTCAGAGGATAGAGAGGCAGAGGGTAGAAACGAGAAATGAGTGAGTACATGTAGCTGAAGCAGAGAACTTGGCGAAGGCAAACAGCTTGTTGAAAGTTATCATTTAGCTCTCGGTTCCCAGTTCTCAAGCTCGGACAGCCTGAGGCACCTCAGTGAGCGACGCTGCTATGAATATCGGGAATGACAACAGGAGGACAAAATGATGGTAATGTGACAGGTTCCTATTAGATGTGATCTTGTGAACTACCGAACCTTGATTGATCTTAGAATGACCTTCATGCATCACTTTCGTCTTTTAAAAGTGTCAATTTTAAAAATCACGTCTGATTTGTTGTTAGGATTCATCCTTTACTTTGACTTTTGGCAACACTTGTGTCATATTTTGCCTTTTGTATTTAAAATGAGCACTTTTCTGTAAAACCAGAAACAAAACACACATATGCTAGTTCATTCGTTCAGTGTAAAATTAATATTTGACATCTACAGTTAGATTTTATGAATGTTCTAAAACTATTTTAAATTAAGTTCCTTCAATGACAAATGAGTAGGGATAACGTTGCGCCGCTAACCAATTTCTTCTATTTAACACTTTTATACAAGTGTAAAAGAAAATCAATCCCTAATGTAACATAAAATCTCAAAACATAATTCACACGAAGAGAACCCTACTTTTTGCTCACAAGTGACAAGCATATGGCAGCTAGCCATTCAGTGGCTAGATAGCTAGCAATTGGGTAGCTTGCAGCTGGCACAAGAAGCAAGCAAAGCAGTTTCCCTTTGGTGCTTTTTTTGGGGGCAAAGCAGATGCACTAGAACCAAACCAGTCAAGGAAGATCCAAATCACAGTCCTTAATTCATAAAAAAATTGTTCACTAACTCTCGCTGTAAGCAAAAACAGGAATTAGAAAACTGTCCAAACCAGTAAACATAGCTTCACAAAACCAACAATGTTGCTCAGTCATCCACATTGCTGCTGGCAATTTTTTTCAGACTGGCATCACACTGAAACACAGGACCAAAATCGTTCTGCTTCAAATGAGTCTCCTTCGAGGGTTCTTTTCCTTCTCAAACGTTTCTTCTTCTCACAGTACAGTGTATAAAGGAACGAAAACACCCTTTTTTCTGAAAACATGGTAATTGCTCAGAACTCCATTTTAGCTACACCAAACTGATGGCAAGATGAGAAACATGAACACCATTCTCATTTTTAGCTATGCCTTCTTTTTGTCAACAGTAAGACAATTGTCATGATAGCACTCTTTTTTTTCGGTTTCTTACTAGCCATAATGAGGGCTACAAAAACTAACAGACACCTCACATTGGATGATGAGGCTTTCTAAAGCATACATTACATGTACAAGTACATTATATGTACTGTTTGCCTATGTGACACTTATCAGAAGGCACTGATACAGATTTTGGCCAATGCTATCCTGCAGATTTAACATTATGGCTCTGCTTACTGCCACTTTTGATTTTGACACTATAGCAATTGAGTGAAATGGGAGAATATTTTAGGCCGGCACTGTGGTATACTGGTTTTTCATGCCCGCCTCACAGTGTAGAGGTCATGGGTTCGATTCCAGCCCCCGGCCTTCCTGTGTGGAGTTTGCCTGTTCTCCCCATGCCTGCGTGGGTTTTCTTCGGGTACTCCGATTACCTCCCACCTGCTTGCTTGCTTAATGGAACACTCGTAACTTTTCCTTAGGTGTGATTCTGAGCGTAGATGGTTGTTTGTCTTTGTGTCCCCTGTGATTGGCTGGCAACCAATTCAGGGTGTACCCTGCCTGCTGCCCAAAGACAGCTGGGATAGGCTCCAGCACACCCGCGAATCCTCTTGAGGATAAGCTGTTCGGATAATGGGTGGATGGATGGAGAATCTTTTCTCAGTTAAATGCTAAGTCAAGGATTGAGAACCTCAGTGTGAAGACAGTAAGAAATAAAATTGCACGACTGTGACATAAAAAAAAAAAAGCATCCGATGCTGATGAATGATTAATGGGCTTGTGTAATGTCACACTTGGTGTTGTGGTCAGTCACTCCGGAGACCCAACTATTTGTATACAAGCGATTAAAAAGTCAATTTTCCATAAAGTGTTCTTTTAAACACGCCAGCGTATTTTACGGCCACAATATGTTTGTCACATCACTCAAATCTCCGTCAATGCTGCAGGCGCATATTGTAAACATTAGCCTGCACAACCTGATACAGATAATGTAAACATCTGTCACACACATTAAACAGCTGTCTGTCCATTCACACATGCACACATAAATGCGTGGTTAGCGGAGGGGAGAGATGTTGGTAACGCTCCGGAAATGCCCTTCGTTTTGTGAGACGGCATTGTCTTCAGCCATGTAGTCCAGCCAAGTCTTTTATTTACAACGTCTTGACAAGCAGCCATTTGTGTTGCACGCATGCATGAAGTGTGACTTGTTGTCCCACGGTGTAACCGCAAGACTGTTTTGACTCAAGGTGAAGGTTTCACGTTGCTGAGCATTAGGCTGGATTTCACAAGCCTTCTCCATCTATCTGCTGAACTCTTTGGCATGTGAGTCATGCAGGAGCTACTCCATGCTGACAAAATAATCACTCCTCTGACTGTTGGTCCATTGACTAACTGTCCAAAAACAGTTAACAGTTTACAGATATAGGGTGCGCCGCATTATAAGACACTTAGAATAGAAGCTTCAATAGTGGCTGGGGTTGCGTTATGCATCCATTAGATGGAGCTACGCTAAAGGGAATACAATACAATAGCATACGGCGTTATTTATACAGCACTTTCACAACCGCTGCAGCTGTAACAAAGCACTTGACAGAACATTAATAATAATATATATACCACATCCAAGAAATCTGAATATTGATTCATAAGGCGCATCGGATTATAAGGCACACTGTCGGTTTTTGAGAAAACTGAATGATTTTAGGTAAACGGTATAGTGCGTAAAATACAGTCATTGAAATATTGAATTTTTTTTCACCTCATTTTTTTACCCCATTTTTTCTGCTGTTATGAACTAAAATGTCATTAATTAGCGATGTAACAAAAATTTGTTTTGATTTAAAAGATGTGAGTGCCTCATTGGCACACAAACTAATGAATCGGCCTCAATAACACTTGAACCGGCCGATGGCCTGATCAAAAAGTTAGAAATTGGTATAAATCGGCTTCTGTGTTGCTGATAATTTGTTGCCTCCTTGAATGTAATTCACTTAAATAGTTTGGGCTTTTACCTGGAGTTACAACTGTTTTTATGAAGTGTATTTACTGTCTGTGGGGAAATAGTGACAACCGCGTTCTGTATGTGTGCCTTGAAAGATCGTGACCTAGAGAGTGTCTTCAGAAACTGCATGTGAGTTTCTGGACTTTTTGTCCTACTGTAGCTCCAAGCAAGTGTTCTCATTTTGCATTTGTTTATATGACTCAAAATATCTGCAAGTGATTCAGCAACTGTGATTCTCTTGCAGCATAATTGAAAAACAAAACAAAACAGCAACAAAAAACAATCTTGTGATGGCTCTTCAAAAATGTTGGTTGGGGCACTTGTGTCCTTCTAGTGTACTGTACACCCACTTGAAAATGTGAGGGTGCTCCCTGACTGTGTCTTTTCCCTCCATGATGTTGCACCTTTTGGCTGGAGCGAGGGTGTGCCCGGCCGGGCTTGCACATAAGGCTGATTTGTTTGCCACTGGCTCACTGGAATGATGTTATGCAGGGAAGTGAATTTTAAAATACCCGCCCAGCCCTTCTGGAGGTTTGACTTGGCAAGCCCTTGTGTGTGAGTGTGTGTCCATTTATCCACCCGCCACGCCCTTGCCACCATCATCCACTGGTTTCGGAGCCACCTCAGTGTTTGGGAATTAACTCCTGTGCTGATCGGTGTCACACCAAAGCATCCTTTTTTTTTCCTCCCCTCTCTTCAGAAAGACATTCTTTGTGGTTGATGGAGCAGTCTGACTCTGTATGTTTACATGCACTGTTCTATACCTAAACCGGGATATATACGTATTGGTACAGTACACGACTATAGAGTCTGAGTTTTGTTCACGGTTGCTTGCTCATGCAGTGTTTCTGTTTGATCTCGTGACAATGTGAAAGATTCACTCTGTTTGCCTGCTCGAAGCTCCCAAATTTTTCTATATCGGTGAAGAGACACAACATCCATATGTCGACTCAAAAATGTTGAGCAGAGATGCACTGTGCTTTTCCGCCTTGAAATTGTTTTCTTTTGGTTTGAAAACGTCTTTGTCACTTCGAATCTGTTTACGGCTCAATTGAATATTTCTCAGAAATTGTTGAGGTCCTCTGTCACTTGTGGTGCGTTTTCATGGCAAGGGCAAGTGTTGTGAATGCTTTAAATAAAAAATGATAGCTCAAGTGTACCGTTGGAGATAAATGAGATTCTTCGACTCAATCGAGTAACGTCCTATTGTGAGTGAAGAGCCGAAAGCATAGCATTAGCATGAGTCCTCTGCAAGGATTGGAATGCAGGGGGTGGGGGGGGGTGTAATGGAGGAGGGAATCTCTGTATATTGTTTGGTTTTGTTTTTCAAAGACAAAAAAAGACATACATAAACGGAGGAAATGTTGATGCTTATTTTGGTCATTGGTGTCTGAGACGGATCTGAACTTTTGGCAAATGTTTGTTGTGATTTCCTTACTTCTCAAGGGGTTGCGTCACTTAAACAAAAGATTGCGGAGGAAATTTGATCACATTTAGGGCATGACTAAAAATCCTATTCCATTACCACAACCCTCGAACTTCATACAAACGTGCGCCTTTGAGACCACGAACAGCATCGAGATGCCATGAGAGCCATTTGATTTACGATGTATGTATGATAGCACCCAGTTATTTGGAAAACATTCACAATGAGATGGAGGTTTAGTTTTTTTTTTTTAACTTGTATTAGAAACATGAAAAACTTTTGGAGAAATTAAAACCAAAAAAAAAAAAAACCCATATGTATTCACAGCCTTTTCTCAATACACGGCTAGTGCGCCTTCCATGACAAGTTCACTCTCAAGCCTTTTCTTAATTTAATGCCACAAGCTTTGGGCTGTTTTGCCAATTGCTCTTAGCACCACCTCTCTCAAGCTCCATTAGGTTGGTTGGGGACTGCCAGCACATTTTCGTTTTCAGATCTCTCCAGAGCATTCAATCGTCACTTGGACTGTCACTTTTAGAATCGATTGTCCTATGGATTATTCCGCTCAGATTATTCAACCCTCTTCTTTCCCCCTGCACATCGTCCAGTCCAGTTGCTGATTTTTTGTTTGTTAGTTTTTTGGGAGGATTGGGTAGGTCTGACTGGAATTAACACTCTGATTCAACAAAAAGGCACACAAACATCCTGGGGCTAAACTATCCACAAGGGGCTAAATATCCTCAGAAGTCTTGCTTGTCTCCTTCTTCGTTTAGTCGGTAGTTAACTCTGCTTTTGGTATTATCTTCGCTTCATAATGGCTGCGCAGAGCTCACAAAGTAGCTGTCTGTTTGAATGTGTGTTGGTGACTGCACGTGTCAATTTGTGTCGGGCAGAACTTTTTTCGGTTACAATTGGTTCCTGCTAATAATCACCACTAGATGGTGTAGGAAAACTAATAAGGAAACAACTCAATGGCGAATGTAAAGAGAGTTACAGTCTCTTTATATGAGGTCCATCGGATTATAGGGCGCACTGTCGTCTTTTGAGTAAATTGAATGCTTTTAGGTGTGTCTTGTAGTGCGGAAATTGTTGAGCCATGTCAATTTGCACAAATTGGAACGCCATGACCTCCATTCAGTGTGGGTGATAATTTGAAAAGCAGAAAGTGCAAGTGCGATCCTCCTCCCCCATGTCATCATGATGACCAGTGTTTTTGTTTTTTTTCCCAGAGAGGTGTGTCCTGATTGAGTCACAGGGCTCTGTCGACAGGCTGAGACTGCTTGTGGACAGTAGTCCCAGATGATAATGCAAGGTGATAAGATAGTCGGAGAGGAAATAAACATGGAATGCCAGATACAGAATGAGCAACAGCAATGTACACAGAGCGTATGGCTTATTACATGATGCAGTGCTTATACGACTGCCTAGGAGGAGATTGGCGACAAAAAGCAATTGCTGAAGCTGACGTGAGTCGGCCACAGCAAAGTCAGCAAAGGCCTCATTGTTGAATATCTCCAAATGATCATCCTGACTGATTATTCTGGGTTGTGGTGTGTATGAACAGTGATTCATAAATGTTAAGTTAAACATGTCCATACTTCCCATTTTTAAATATGCTGTCTTGCATGCGTTTGCACAATTACAAACACCCTGTCTAACCTGCCTAAGTCATTTATGTAAAGTAAGATGAACGTCATATCTAAGCAAAACAAATTCATGCCATGTGTCAACACTTGGACATCACACATCCTCATGCCGTACACCTCCTCATCGAGCCTTGACATACGTGTATATGCATTCACCCTGAGGTCATTAGCGCGCTAAATAAAGTTGTCCTAAATGTGTAAAGAGTTCAAACGGGTCAAAGGAAATGTGAAACACTAAACGAGGGCCCATGGCAGCCTGGAGAGCATGACGCCGTTTACTGAAATTGTTTGGCTACGCTTTTGACAGTGAGCACCAAATGTTTGAGCTCGCTGAGCTGTTTCCTCAACAGGTGACAGACCTGTGCGATTGAACAACAGCATGAGGAATGCGACCGGCCCCAAGCATCCTCATACTTACTGCACTTTGTAAGTTGTAATTGATGGTTAGAGTTCGTTTTCAATCTCATTTTACAGACTGATCTCTGTTCGCCAGTTAAAACTGCCACTGGCCATGCAGAAGTACTTAAAAGTATGAATGTGTCCTTTTTCCTGTGGAACATGCAATGCTAAACTCCAGAAATGAAATCCTACCATTAGACAAATACAATTACCACCCTGCCAAAAGCAAAATATGCTGTAACGATATGTTTTCAAAAGCTAACCTTAAAATTCATCCTATTGTTTTTTTTTTTTTCTTAGCGATGTAGCTTTCAAGTGGAGGAAAACACAATTTAGTCTGTTGTGGAAATCCATGAGCAATTGGGTTTAGAATTCTCTCTTGATAGCAAAGCACTGCTACGAGAGTGCTTTGGTGCAAGTCTATTAGACGGGGCTACGGCCTTTCTAAATGAAGCTTTGCCCCTCACTATAGCATAGTTTCTTTGCACCAAGATGGCACGAAAGCAATACTTGTTCGACATTGAATGGTAAGTTGTAATGTTTATAACTGATTGTTTCAAATACATTAAAAAAATAAAAATCAGGGGCAACACGGCAAGACTCAACTCTATGCCCATCCTTGCCTCAGCAACCAGTCGTATGTATTTTAAACTGCTCCTACTTTGGTCTTGGATACCCTAGGGGTCCACAAACTCCCGCTAGGTGGGAGGGAATGAATTTGTGCCTTTCATCAAATCTTGATCGCTATTGTACGTCATCACCACCCATCTGCAACGACAAGAAGCGTTTGATTGAGGTTATTACTGCCAAAAGATGCTCAACCAGTTATTAGATCTAATCCTTAACTTAATTATTCCTTCCTGTGCCGTGAATGTTTACATGTTATGCATGATGATTCATTCCAAATGGTTCACATACTTTTTCCTGCCATATACAGGCCATTCAAAGGCAGAATATTTAATGCGGCTCTTCTATTGGGTATCATTATACTGTATTGCCGCTGATAGGTGCACCAGTGTACAATTATCAAACATTTATATCATGCAATAGCTGCAGTGGTTTGCAATATTCTATATAATTCACGTCATCTGAATTATTTTGTACTGCACTGTCCCCTACTGGACATTTTGGCTGGCTGCAAATATTTTCCGGCTGACCAAGTACTCATATTTTCTCTCTCTCTCTCTCTCTCTCATTCATCTAGAACATTTTGTAGGCGCTGTAATCATCCACCTTGACCTTGAATCACCTTAAAGCGACAACTTTCTGTGAAGCAATTATCCAGCTTTGTGAACTGCAGCCACCCGAAAGAGGAAGGTCTTTGAAAAGAAGCACTGGAGGAGACCCTAATCGTCATACAATAGCATTTACCTTTTGGATGAGATTCGGTTACCATGTGAACCGGAAGCTTTGACATAGTGGGTTGGCCACAAAGTCCCAGCAATAGCATGGCCTGTCCTCCTCGTTCGCATGCTCCGTCACCTCCTCCCATGTCTCATGCTCATGGACCTGATCATTTGTCATCAAGCGGTTCCGTTGATCCTTCTCTTTCAAAGGAAACCGCTACCAAACAGTATCGTGTCATTCAACAGACCTCATTTGTACCGTCTTTTTCACATCCTCCTGCCTTCTCGCTTGAGACCAGAATATGTCCAGCCAAGCACGGCATTGCGGTGTCTCTCTGCCTTGTGGATACTAGCACCGCTTCCGCATCCAGGCTTGCCAGAGTCAAAGATACGGAGACAGAGCCAAAGCCTGTTGGCTGGGTATCGCCCAATACGTGGGACAGCCGCTTCGATGGGACGGAACTAAATACAACAACGGATGTTTGCAACCCTACAGATTTTTGCAAAGTTGAAAATATGGGTGAGGTTGAAAATACAAAGCAAGTAAGTCAGTTCTCAGATCAGATAGCCGCTGAAGAAGACTGCATTGATATTCTGCAGGCAACTATGCTCTTTGGGCGCACTCCATTAGCAACAAAGGAACAAAAAGCAGAGGTACAAATGCAACCAAGGGCACCACCGGAGTCAATTATGCACAGCCAGCCAATGCCACGTAAAGAACACTTACTCCTGCATTTACCTAAAAAAACACAAGCAAACGGTGATGCTGAAAAAGAAACTGCTCCATTACAACACACAAACGTGGCGGCTGAACCATCGCCTGATCTCGACCATTCCCAATGCCGTCAACCTTTCCTTGTTACAACTGAAGCTTTTCAGTGTGTGCGCACTGTCAAGTTCTCAGAGAAACCCTGTACTCCGTGCATGGCCAGGAGACAAGGGAAAATGCTGCCTTCCCAAAGTCAAGAGATGAAATGTCGTCATCGGGAATCCTACAGGGCTGCTCTCCGAAATCCTGTCACTGTGCAGCATGAGAAGGCCAGAGCCAGGATGTTGGGTGTCGTGCAGGAGGATGGGGAAATCTTTCTTCGCAATGACAGGAGACCAACAGAGACTGGAAGAGGTGCACCTCAATGTCATGGCCAAAACATTTGCTCTCAATCCGGGATGCAAAACCAACACACTTCCATTGCCAGCGGTGCCATCTGTGAGGAATCAGGAGAGAAAAACACGGCTCTATTTTGGAAACCAGGAGATACTAACGCTGTTCTCTTTATGCCTGATAACCCCGGACATGACGGCAGACCGGAATTCCTAACTCACAGGACCGCTGTGCCTTTTCGGGAACATTGCAACAGAACTTTTATCGGTTTACAAAATGGGAGCGGTACAAATGATGAAGGAGCATTGGAGTGCACCAGTGACCCCGCAAAGGCATGTGTGATCTCCACCAAACACCACAACTTAGCATCTGGTTGTTCCAAGCATCCCAAACCTTGTGAAGGACCACTAAATACACCCTCTTCCACTGGGCTCAATCCAAATGTGTCCACGCCTGTTTCACCTCGGGAATCCGATGGAAGATGTTCCTCCCTCTCTACCGCAGTGGTAGACACCTCAGAGAAGTGCCAGTTGGTCCTCGTTGATGGCGCAAATGTCAGGAGGGATCGAAATGATGACGTCGATGCGGATGTTCCTCAGCTTCACGTGGTCAAATGTAAAAAAAGCACAGCCTTTCGATTAGTTTCACCCCAAATCAGCAAAATGAAGATGGCCATTCCAGGTAAACGGTGCACCAACTTGATATTATAATATACATTTATATACATATGACGTAAGATAAAGCATGATTGATGATCCATAAAAATGCCTCCATCCTTTTATAAATGGGCCAAGTAAATCCACCACAGGTAGGGAGACACAGAGCTCCTCACCCATTGCTTCACTTCCAGCAACAGAAATTCAGAGGACTCCTCTTCCATCCTCCGCTCATGCCAGTCACAGACCAGACCACCTTCCGTTGGGGTTTCCGGACCCCATAGCTCACCCTCTCTATCAAGGAGTAGCAGCGCTCACAGGCAGGTTCCAAAGGTCCTCCAATCATCTGTGCTGAAATAGTTCTTTCACCGAATATACTGTACAAGTGGCAATGTAGTCCGTTTAAGGGTACAATAAGGTCATGTGAGCCATACATTTTCACCTTAAGATGCTTGGAAATGGAGATCGTAGCTCCTCCTTCTAAATATCTAAAGGTGGGGTTTATACTTTCGATGCACTTCTAATCTTTTGTTTCATTGTTCTTTGCAGGAGGCAGAGACAGGTCAGGCAGGCCGATCACTGAGCTTTATGGAGACCACCAAGGATGGAGCTCTAACATGACCAGCCAGGAGCTCTTGGAGATGTTGCTCTACTTCCACTTTATCATCAGGTGTGACCTAACAGGGCACCTGCAGAAAAACACTAAATTCATGAGAAATACATTGATTTTCATGTACAGTATATGGCTGAATTAACAATCATCATGTACTTGATCATTTGGATGAAATCAGCCACCTGCCCTGGCACCTCAATACAATGTAGCGAAATGATAGTATGAGTTCATTATAATAAGCCAAGGACTGGGAATGTACATTATGTGTTTTATGTGTTTTTTTTTTTTTTTATTTTTTGTATCTTAAGGAGAGAAATCAGAGAAGCTGGGATGACCCTAATCTTTGATGCTAGGAAATCAAATCCTCTTCCGCAGCTATACAAGGCCTTGATGACACTGCAGGTAAGGAATACACATGATTTCATTCATATTTATTTCATTCATATTTTATTTCGTTTTAATTTTTTTTTTATATTTATATATTTTAATATTTTTAAAAATCTGAAGTTACTCACCAGCTGCTCAGTACTTCAGTAGTTTTTTGACTGGCTACTTTTTTACTCTGACTCAAGTAATTATTTTGAGGACTACTTTTACTTAAGTCTTATTATTTTAAAGTAACAGCACTCTTGCTTGAGTACAATTTTTAGCTGCTCTACCACTGGTGCATATGACGAATTAATATAGAAATGGTCACAAAAAGTCAGTTGAAATGTATTCATTTGGCAGGGTTGTTTTTTTTTTAGCATATTTTAATCGGCACTTAAATAGTTTAACATGTCAAAAATAATGATTGTATTCAGGAGCAATCTCCCCAGGCGGTGAACAGCTTGGTGCTTCTAGTGGATAAAGAAAACTGCTCCCAACCAGAGAGATGCCACACCATGCAGGTTAGTCAACTTATACATATAATTAAGGTTTCATCAGTGTTGGTTGGTTAACAATGAATTGCAAAAAACGACAAACTCCTTTATTGGGGCAAGACACAAGCTACACCATTAACCCTTTCATGGACGACCGTTACTGCAGTGGACAGCTTATCATGTTATCAGGTTACAGGGTGCATGAAAGCTCTTGATGTTGCTTTTTTTTTTTTGGACTACATAGACTCAAGTGGTGACATCGATGAAGGCCCTGATGAAGATGGTAGACGAGAGCCAACGGACTTCCCGTCTGGATGGAACGCTGTCCTACAACCACTGTGACTGGCTGGAGCTTCATCAGGTGAGTAGGCAGGCACACCCATCGCCACGAGCAGGCCATAGGGGGCCGTGCCCACCCACCAAGTTGTTTGTACCCCGAGCCAGAAATGATTAGTAAACTAATACTTCACTCAAAGAAACTGTAGAAGGTTGCACTGTTCTAATCGAGCCAATCATACACACAGTTACTTGTGCGGTAATAATGATGACCACATCTTTTTCTTCTCTAGAAACTCTTTCCATTTGCATTGGATCTTCATGACGCATCCAGTCTGCTGCTGAGGGCAATCAGTCATTTCAAAGCTCCCCGGAGGACAAATTCTGTAGAGGTACTCTATTGCCCATGTTTCACTGCAATGAAATGATGATGCATTTTAACCCTTTCATGCACCAATAATGATAACCTGTAACATGATAACATGAACAGCTGTCCACTGATGTAACCGCTGTCTCTGAAAGGGTTAAGGTGTGGAATAGTGATCAACAACCGCCAACACAGCAATAGGGAATATGGTACCGTCTCGACAGGGATGTGCAAAATTGACCAACATTTGCAAAAGGCCGCGATGGAATTACTGTATGAGTCAACTGTCTAGTGAGTTATTGGCCAGATGAAGCTATGATGTCTGCAGCCAGATGTCTGCAGGTTTTCATGTGCGTAGTGTGCACACTAAGGTGCTGATGCGAAAAGCTTGCGCCATAAAGGTGTGCTTGGATTGAAGAACCTAACCCTCAGAGCCCATCGAAAACCTTTCAGATGAAATTGAATAGAGATTGAGGAGAGGCAACCCCTGTCTCAGGTCCCTCGTCAGTGATCTTAGAAATGTCCTGAATAAATGGCCCAAAATTCCCCCACACTCCAAAATCTTGTAGTAAGTCATTCAAGAATATTGGAAGCTTTAATAACGACTTTTTGGTGTTCCAATACTTGTAGCCATATATTGTATCACACGTGTTCAGTGATCAACAGGTAAGTTATCAACTCATTCAATACCAGACAATTTTGAACCAAGTCTGAAAAGACGTTTAAAAACGTCTTTGGGAGTGAATGAGTTAAATGAGTTATTGAATCCTTGGCCTCTCATGATCTGGTCTCAGAGTGCTACTGTGCTTGCTTGTCCAGGCTGTGCAACAATGTATGATGGACCAGAGGACTTTGATGCGTGATGTGCTGGAGGACAGGCGGTTGGTCAGCCTCCAGAGGGAGGGCGGGGCCATCCTGGTGAGGCTGAGGAAGGAAAGTGACCTCAGATATCCTCACTGTGAGGATCTCAGGTGGGCACAAAATGAATTTGCTTCTTTCATATTCTGCTGATTTTTATTGCAGCATCAGTTTTTAGAATAGACTATACTGGCTTTGTCCTACATGCAGTGACGCTGTGGACTCACTGACCAGCCTGTACAACCATGTGGAGGAGCAGGTCCATAACCTTGTACAGAGCTCCAACATGTCTCTGGAACATTTGAAATATCTGCTGCAAGTCAGAGAGATGGAGGGACACTTCACACAAGTATGCGCCACCAAGATGGTGACTGAAATGAACATTTTAATGTTATTTATTGATTTTAATGATCTTTCTCTTTGTACAGCTGCAGCAGTGGTTTTATGTAGAGGGTGAGCGCCATCTGCAGGAGGCCGAATCAGTGGAGCATTCCGGAGACCAACTGAATCAGATCCTTAACAGCTTCACTGCTTTTCTTATAGAGGCTAATGTGAGTCTTGTCAATAGTCTGCTGGTGACCATTATGCCCATTTCAAGAGTCTGATCTTCAGGGTTGCTCAGCCCCATAACAGAAGCACGTTAAGCAATTGATCACGGTACTAAATTAAATCTGATAGCGGTACGAGCTCTGTGAATAGGATGTGAGTTGCCAGTACTTGCTGCATTTTAGCATAGTTTGAGGTAATACACAACATCATGATCTATAAACCTCTCCATCTCCTCCCAGGATCGTAGACACCATGCCATGTCATTAGCGCAAGAGGCCGAGCACCTCCAGCAGGCTGGGATGTCATACCCGGAGACACAGGTGTTCAGCAGCCAGGTCTGCGCATTCAAATCAGACCTGGACGACTTCTTGTGTAGAGCGGAGGCATGTGGCCGGGAACTTAGGATCATGGTCAATGTGTGTGACTTTTGTGAGCAGGTAATTGTACAATATCGATATCATTGTGCAATTTATATGTTAAAATTGAGGATTAGGTGCAAAGCATTAGAACAAAAATCCTTTTCAACATTTTTATGTCTATACATCGTTTTATTCAGCATAGCAACCGGTTAGTTACAGGAGTGACAAAGACAACATTCAAAAATCATTCATAGCTTCTGATAATAGTTAATAGGCACATGAATGCAACAAGTAAAAATTTACAGAAGAAGCCGAACTGTTTTACAGTACAGTATTTCTTCTTTTTCGACAGGCTACATCCTTGGCAGTTGAATGTATTGACTATCTGAACCAGAATCAATCCAGAATCCTTAAAACCCAAGACTGTAGTCAAAGGACAGCGCCTGTCAACAAAGACCCTCGACCTCACGGCAGCCAGTGTGACATCCAGACAGCGCTGAACTCCGTTCCGACTACCAACAGCAGCGTATTAGCCTCAGATGACAGCTCTGTCCTCCAACTCTTCCAGGACAAGTTCCTTCAGTTCAGTGTTGAAAAATTTCAGGAGTTGAGGGCCCAGGCCAGTGCCTTGAGGAGCTCCAGGGGAATGAGGGTGTGGAACACGGCATGGCTCCGGTGCCAGGAGGCCCGACAGTTACTTCAGGAGAGGATGCAGGATGTCACTGACAAGGTTTTCAACGGTCAACCACAGTGTCGTGGGTGTTGCGGGCATCATTATGTGGATGTTGCCAGCACTCAGACAGCACCACCTGGTAGTGTGGCGGTACAGTCAACACCGGGGCCACAACATCCAGAGTGGGCGAACATTGTGTCAGAGGCAGTGGATTTTGAGAAACGAAGACCAATCCTGGCCAAGAGCGACACAACTGAAGCGGAATGTAAAATTACCATCAAACCCGAAGATAAAAGTGATCATGGTGGCGGCCAGGGGTCAAAGGTCACACCAAGGTCATCTCACAGGTACGCATTCACTTGGTGAGAGGAAATAGACGAAACAATGGTGTAGCAATTATGCTGAAAGATGCATACTTCAGCAGCATGGTAAACTCGTGGTTAGTATGTCTTCCTTAAAGTTCTGAAATTTGGGTTTCTTGGAGTGTTGAGTTTGCTTGTTCTCCTCATGCCTCCTACCACATTTTAAAAATCATGTACAATAGTTTCATTGAAGACTCTAAATTTGTGTAATGAAATCAATTAGAAATTGTATTAAAGTTTTGTGGGATAATAGTTTGGGGTATATTTCGGTTTAAAGCTATTAAGGTCGGCATTTATAAACATTTTGGCGGTGCTCTAGGTCAGCAAAGAAAGCGGAACGTGAGACCAAGAGGAACAGGGCAAGAAGTGATCGTGACGCCGCCGCTGTATCTCAGCCTCACACCGTCGGCTGCCAGTGGTTTCCGTGGGGACGAGGCCTGCGAGCCAAGTCCCAAGATTCATCTTCGACAGCGATAGGGGCGCCTGAGTCTTCCACACCTGTTGAGGAGCATGTTAGACCGTCGTCCTCCTGCTCCCGCCACGGTCAGCCATCTTGTCGGATCCTCCAAGAGGCTCAGAAATTTCAGCTCTCCCGCCACGGAAGCTTTTGCTCCGAGGGCTCCTGTAATCGGGGAGTTGCGGAGGACAACCGGGCTCATCTCTGCAAGCACTCCAGCCTGCCCAACGGCAGGGGTGAAGGACCGTTTTGTTTGGAAAGGCCACAAGAGGGCGCCAACAGTGCTCTGTAAGTGGATGAAGTTTTTGTTTCAGTGTTCCTGAGAGCTGAATGCACAATTGAGTTTGGCTCACATCCTATTTTGTTTTTTTAATCTTCTTTGTCTCCAAGCTTACATTGAGGTTCTACAGGTATTGTTTCTTCAGATTTTTTTCTTCATCATCTTTCCTTTGATATCCCGATGGGGTTCACAAAAGACGGTCAGCAGCCAGGTTTCATTCATAAATATTCTCACAATAGTTTCAGAGAGCTCCTAACACTTAGCTAACAATAGTACGGAGCACTGTTGAAAATATGGAATGCTTTATAGTCTGAAATTTCCACCCCTCCCCCCCCAAAAAAAATCATAATGAGATTCATAGTGGAAGTTGTGGAAAATATTTCCATGTAAACTGGTGAGAAAAAACAAGACATGAATGTGTTTCTACGATCAGACTAAAATGAACGGTATGAAAAACATGCATTTAGACAAGTAATAAGTCACGTGCAATTTGTGTTTCTAAATGGCAGGTGCATGGGAAAGCATGCTGTAAATGTCATCTTATAACACTGTCTAAACTGACATGAAATATTTATTTTCTCCATGTTTCCCAGGCGCTTGCAGCATGTCCTGGAGGAGCTGCTGTTCACAGAGCGGGAGTATGTCCGCTCGCTGAACTATATCCTGACTCACTACCTACCCCTGCTGGACAGATTGGACATCCCCCAGGACCTCCGAGGCAAGCGTGCTATTATCTTCGGCATCCTGCAGAAACTTCATGATTTCCACAGCCACTACTTCCTGCCCGAGCTGGAGGCCTGCCACAGGGATCCTGCTATGGCGGCCCGTTGTTTTCTCACAAATGTACGGTAGTAGACACTCGACATTATTATTATTGTATATGCCCTAATTTTTGCTAACTTTCACTCACTTTCTCTCTTCAAAAATGTCTGGAGGTTAATTGAAGTCTGTAAATCTCCCATGGTGATTCAGTTGCTTCAAAACAGCCTTTTTCAGTCATCAATTCTTTACATTTGATATTACAATGAAATGTCGCCCATCATTTTGCGTTCTTTTTTGATGAAAGGATACCTCGGTAATGTTGTTTTAAAGCACATATAAAAATCAAGGATCTTGATGAAAATGTACCGGTATATTTGTTTCTCTCCACAGAGTGACAGTTTTGGCCTTTATGCACTCTACAGCAAGAACAAACCTCAGTCAGACTCCCTGATACTGCATCGTCGCCATGACATCTTCAAGGTCATTTGATGTCTAACCAAAACACGAGTTACAGCCGTTTAGTTTGGTAAATGATCAGGTTCCTTTATTGTTGTGGTTCGAGCCCATGAAGAGAAAGCCACAAAAAAAAAGCACACAAAGAAACATGAGGAACCAAATGATCTGTGCATAGATCACATGACCACAACCCTTCACACCATGTGACAATTTATGGGAACTTTTTAAGAAGTTTTGAGTCTTTGTGGCGCTTGACACAAAAGTGCCTCCTCACTAAGTATGTGATTTGTTACGTAATAGTTACAACATATATACAGTATATATATATATATATATATATATATATATATATATATATATATATATATATATATATATATATATATATATATATATATATATTTTATTTTTGTATAGAAAAGCTACATGATCTGGTGAGACTTTGCAAAAAAAAAAAAAAAAACTCATTCCTTCAAAGACATAATGCTGTTATTGAAGCAGTTCTGGTTGTCTTACATTTCTGCCCCAGTCCCTCCACATTTAAGTCTTTCTTCATTTTGCCTTCACAGAAGAAGCAGCAGGAGCTCGGGGACATGATGGATCTGTCCTCCTACTTGCTGAGGCCCATCCAGAGGATCAGCAAGTACAGCCTCTTGCTGCAGGACATGCTGGCTCTGACTGCATCCTGCTGGCCGCAAGACAATACCGATGCCACTGCGGGTGTCAACGATGCCGAGTTCAGCGGCAGGGCGAGCGAACGGGCTGCCATCAAGGCTGCCGTTGACCTGGTTCGCTTTCAGATGCGTCACGGCAACGACCTGCTCACCATGGATGCTATCCGGGACTGTGATGTAAGACTTTGATGGAAAATGGGAGATATAATGAATGAAATCAAAACTCTCTTTTTAAACATCCACAAAACGTATTTCAACACACACAAAATTTGCAAAAAGCATATGGCAGGGGAACACTTTCAAACAAGGTGGTGCTAGTTAGAATACAGGCATGTCTTCTCTTCTTTGCTGACAGGTAAACTTAAAAGAACAAGGTCAGCTCATTCGACAGGATGAGTTTACTGTTTTCTTTCGGAAGAAGAAATGCCTGCGCCGCATCTTCCTCTTTGAGCATCTCATTCTCTTCAGCAAGACCAAGAAGACAGAAGTTGGAAATGAAGTTTATGTCTACAAACAGTCCTTTAAGGTGTGGAGAACCTGGTGCCGACTTGTTTTCACAACTTGACCGTGAAGCTGTTGTCTCATCGGATTGGACAGATAAACTAAGCAGAGATCACGTCTGAATGTCTCCCTTTGTGTTCTTTCTTTCACCCAGACTAACGACATCGGGATGACTCATGACGCCGGCGTGAGCGGCCTTTGCTTTGAAATCTGGTTCCGCAGGAGGAAGAGCGAGGACACTTACACTTTGAAGGCCACCAGCGTAGAGCTGAAGAAAGCTTGGACCGCTGACCTGGAGAAGATTCTCTGGGATCAGGCGACTCACAGTCGAGGTACCCACTGAATCGTATGGACTGTCAAGGGAAAAAAAAGTCCATCCATTCCACTATCAATCTTTGTATCTGTTCTTTTATTTGTTCTCTAAATGTCCATAATGTCAGTTAATGACATGTCAACACCTTTACAATTGCGTGCATTGGAACATGCAGACTATGTTTTATGTTGCAGAACTAAGACTACAGGAGAGAGCGTTCATGGGACTGGGTCACAAATCATTCTTGGACATTCAACCCAGCGAGGCTGCCATCTGCGACCGGGACATCACTGGCATCCTGCCTGGCAGAGGTAAGTGTTGGGAACATTCTGCATAGAGTACATTTATTGCGGTCACATTGAGGCAGTGTTGGCCATTGTCTTAGCTGTCCATGACGGTGGTCCTAACGCAAATATTGTAGCTGAAAATATCTATGGAAGGAATAGTTGAGGTATTTGGGACAAGAATTAAAGCCACAGTAAGTGCTAATTGCACCTTAAAATAAATCTTTAAAAAGTTGGGGGGAAAAAAAAACAACAACAACAACAAATTACTCTGGTAGGCAAGCAGTAGTTGTTGAG
Organism: Hippocampus mohnikei; assembly: GCA_026261675.1. Lineage (NCBI taxonomy): Eukaryota > Metazoa > Chordata > Actinopteri > Syngnathiformes > Syngnathidae > Hippocampus > Hippocampus mohnikei. The sequence goes on along the minus strand of JAKGUB010000284.1, from coordinate 10,564,482 downwards.
ACAGAGTCTAGCAGGCTCCATTCATCAGTACATATATACATTTGGACTCTGTATTTTTGGTGACAAACTCATTGCATGTATGTAAATATATATGGATGGATAGCTAGCAAGATAGAGATAGCTAGCCTGCTAGGTAGCTATACTGTAGGCTTAATAGTGGTTCATGTACTTGGGTCTCTGTTATGCCTATAGTTTGTGGTGACGAAGTGAACGTTCGTTGCTGTCGCATGCTGAAAAGAAAAAGGCAATAAACGGGCGGTGGTCCCAAATTCTGATTATTGTTGGAGAGATTTATAAAGCCTCTAAACTCGGACGTTACAAAAGATAGCTAGATGGCTAGCTGGCTAGATAGATGGATAGATAGATAGATAGATAGATAGATAGATAGATAGATAGATAGATAGATAGTGGTCAATTGGCCTGTAAATGTACTTTATACATCAATCTATATTTTATGGTCCAATAGCATTCCCGCAAACCTAAGTGTTTTGCACTGAAGCTGTTGACATTTATTTGCAGATTTTGTAACTACGGTATTACCCTTACAAGAACCGTAAATCAAACTCGTGCTGTGGGATGACCGACATTCAGTCACAGCGGCTGCCAAACCAACCCAGCCGCGCGACCACAATGCATTGTGTGTATTGTAACGTCTGATCAGATGTTGAAAGGATAACAAGGAGGTGGTCACTCAGCACTCCCGCTAATGCGCGCAGGCTGGGTCACAGTGGGATGTAACTGCGCCAAAATAACAACAATAAACTGAAGTGTCTGCTCTCCCCTACTCACAAGCTCTCTTCCTTCGCTTTTGTTTAACGCCACACTTGTTTGGTTGAATTTTGTAAAGCTGTCACAGCAAACGCTCAAAAGACTCCAAGTCGAAGTGTTGAGCGAGTTAACTAATCTGACTGAAGTTGATAAATCAACTGTCATTCATATTATTCCACATTTCATTTACCTTTATTTTAGTGTCAACCTGACCTAAACCTGACCTGACCAAAACAGTTATGTATGATGAATTTTATATACTGTAGTTTTTGGGAATACAGATTCTGGATTGCTTGTGTTTGTTGAACAATAGACGGGAAGGATCTTGGGAAAATAAATAAATCATTCGCAATTGCAATATTGAGGGAGGAAAAATCAGAATTAAATTAGTTTTCTGAATCGTTCAGAACACCACATTACATATTTTGTAAACTGCATAGTGGGGAAAAAAAGTGTTTGTGAGCAAGCCATGCTCTACTTTACACTGTTAGTCTAGTCTCAGTCTTGTCTAGTCTCAGTACTAAGGCTCCGCCCTCGAAAAGTGTGTTGTTTTTATTGATTCTTGAGATATTTTGACCAAAAGTATGTCACAGAAATGAAAAATGGCTTCATGGGAAATATTTTAAAAAGTTTTTAAAAAATCTGTTTCCTTTAACCCTTTTCTGAGACAGCGGTTACTACAGTGGACAGCCTATCGTGTTATCAGATTATCATTATTGGTGCATGAAAGGGTTAAGCAATGTTTTAAACAGCAAAATATTTCCCCTTTGAGTATGTCCAAGTCAGAAGTGGAACACACTGCCATAGTTCATGCTTGTGGTCACCGAGCTCCTTCTTGTATGATTGATGGCAACTACTGTATGCCTGTGTGTTGTCAGTCCCTGTGGCGTGTTGTTCACACAGGGCTATAGAATTCGCTCGCCCGTACTCCGTTGGCTCCGCCTCCACCACCTTCAGCCAGTCGTCTTCATCGTCGGGCCGTGGCTCGCTTTCGCCCACTGGCTATCTTGGAAGTCCGGCTGCTGGCCCCGCCCCCGACGGTGTACTGGACAATGAGGTCAACACTCGTCACTATCGACTTCATCAGGACCGGGAACCCTGGAAAACAAACCATCGTCCGCTCAGTACGTTTGATGTAGACCACCTCAGAGTAGGGGAGAAGCATTGATAAGTGTCATGTAAAAACATAATACTTATCATGTAAAAATGTGAATATGATCATGTCAAAAGGCGATACCACATTAACACTTGTCAATAACGGGAACATTAAAAATACCTTTACATGTTCTAGCTCCATCCGTATGTGTTGACCGGTATTACTTGTACAAAGTTCAGCTCATGTCTTATTTTATCTTTCAGACTTAACAGACACAGCAGACTCATCCGAGGAGAGCGCCAACGTCTTCTTCAGCGACTCGGAGCACAGTTTTCTGTCGGCCCTCGGCGGGGAGGTTGTGGACTCCTCATCGTCACTGGGCTCCCACAGTCCCCAGCCGTGCGCATCGCTGCGTCACACGAATAGCTCGCCGTCCGTCAAGACGAAGAATGCGTCCGTTGACGCCAAGCCTCCACGTCTGGATGATGCTCAGGTACGTGGTGAGAGGGTGTACAGTGAATTGACGCATATTTACTGTAAGGCGTTCAGGGATTCATCCATTCATTGCCTTCTGTTATTTGCTGAAACACTCCTCTAATCTTACCTTGATGAACTCTGGATCAACAACACTCAGAAGCAGATACACTAGACATAGTGGTGAAAAATATGTGAACATACAAGTGTAAAAAAGGCAAGATGAGATTATTGCACTCTGTATAATAGACACGCTATCTTGATATTGGTGACTAGTATCGTCCGCCATCGTGAGTATCTGATATGTTAAAATAAGGCTGGTATCAGTCCGATACCGATACCTGGTGTCAGTCATTACTTGTGTTTTACTACTGAAGTGCAATGTGTTTTTGTTCATGCCGTCTAAATTGGGTGAGGATTTGCCATGCAAAAGTAGGTTCGAGGGCCTGTTCATCGCTCCTTGAATTTCATTCTCCTGTGACAAGTGTGTGTTTTTGCATTACAGGGAGATATCCCAATAGGCAAATCAACAGAGGTTTAACCTGGATTCCGAGGGCAAGGTAAGCCTCTTGTCTTAATTGGGACTGTTGGGTGACGATGTACGCCACTAGCATTAGAGTTTAGTGTTGGTACTATTTTGTGTGGAGGGATACCATGTTCTGGGGTGTATGTAAATAAAGGGGGTGGAGCTTCCCTGCAGTTCGCTTCTGGCAGTGAAGGTGCACTGTGGCACGCCAGGTGTTTAGCGACTCAGTGATAGCGACCACACAAAGAAAAATAAGAATCGTCTCCTGTCTTGTGCCTCGAACCGAGTGTAGTCACCAGCAATGATACCTACACATGAACAGCGAGGGACTTCCGCAGCAGAAGGATCAACAGGTTATGGGCCCAGGTGGGTTCCAGGCACAGCGGCGCTCCATGGGAGAGGATTACCGCCGCGATTTGACGGAGATGAGGCCCGCTATCACATCTGGGAGGCGAGGTTCCTAGCATACTTGAAAACCATCGGGCTAAAAGATGCTATCCTCGGGTGTGATGTAGCTACGGGATCCAGCGAACAGGCCGCAACAGAAACCGTGTGGAAAACGAACTGGCATATGCTGAACTGTGCGGCTGCTTGGATGATAAAACACTGACACTCATCCTGTATGAAGCACCAGAAGATGGTAAGAAAAGTCTGGAAATATTGAGACGCCATTTTGAGTCCGAAGAAAAGCCGCGAATTGTCGGGCTGTACACAGAGCTAACCAATATGCTAATGGATAACGGCGAGGAGCTAGCGGGCTATCTAGCACGTGTCGAGAAGCTAGTGGCCGCGCTACAAAGAGCTAAAGAGAACCTAAGCGATGCACTATTGGTGGCTATGGTGTTGAAAGGACTCACTGATGAGTACAACCCATTTTCTGTGCATGTGACTCAAACGAGGAAGTGTTAACCTTGCTGAATTCAAGACTAGGCTGAGAAGTTTTGAATGCACCCTCCGCTACCGAAGCAGGCCCAGACCAGATGAAGTAATGACCGCCAAGTCATTCAAGCAGAAGTCCAAAGAAAAAGACAAGAAATACGTCTTCAATGGAGAATGCTTTATTTGTGAGAAAGTGGGGCATAAAGCAAGAGACTGCACGAGTAAGGATAAGAAACCACACAAGCGAACGACAAAAGCTGATAAGAACAATAAAGTGGCTACAGTTATGGACGATTCGGAAAAAGTTTTCCGTGGCAGAGACCAAGCCAAATCTTCGAGGGAAGAAGAAGAAACATTATTGCTCGGGTGAGTGAATGGCGACCCAAGGAGCGCAGCAATATGGACTACTCGTGGACAGCGGTGCTTCTGCCCACATAATCACCGACAAGACCGCATTCATCCGATTTGATGAAAGTTTCCGGCCTAAAGATCACATCATGCAGCTGGCTGATGGAAGACGGATCACCGAAGTGTCGAGAAGAAGGGGACGCGCAAATCAAGCTGGCCGACAGCAGTGGACGAGTAGTGAGTGTCAAGCTCACAAATGCTCTCCTCATCCCAGAATACCCGCAGAATATCCTTTCTGTGGATGCAGCAACTCGAAAGGAGCAAAGTTCAACTTTGCGAAGAATGACAACAAAATGATTCTTTCAGATGGGACAATATGCAAGATGATTGTAAAGGACCGTATGTACTATCTTGACATTGTCACAGAAAATTCTGAATGCAGTGAGGACTCCTGCAATGCATCTTTAGACATGAAAACATGGCATGAGATAATGGGCCATTGTAACTATGGTGATATTGCTAAGCTTGAAGCTGTGGTAGAAGGTATGACAATTAGTAACAAAACTAGACCTAACCAGTGTGAAACCTGTATTCAAGGGAAATTCACCCAGAATAGAAACAGGAAAAGTGATGTGAGAGCTAAAGAGCCATTAGGGCTGGTACATACAGATCTAGGTGGGCCTATTGACCCAGAGTCATTCGACGGGTACAAATATGCCATCACTTTTACTGATGACTTTTCTGGAGCTGTTTTTGTATACTTTCTCAGGAACAAAAACATGGCAGTCGAGGCTACAAAGCAGTTCTTGGCAGACACAGCACCATATGGTAAAGTGAAGCGAATGAGATCGGATAATGGGACAGAGTTTGTTTCAAAAGAGTATCAATCTCTACTTCGAGATAATATGATAAAACATGAGAGATCAGCGCCCTACTCCCCACATCAAAATGGGACAGCAGAGAGGAACTGGCGCACATTGTTTGAGATGGTCAGGTGTATGCTGATAGAATCAGGCTTACCCAAAGAGCTATGGCCATATGCAGCCAGAACAGCAGCAGTTATACGGAACAGATGTTACTGCGAAAGAACAGGGAGACTCCTTATTTCCTTTTCACAGGAAAAGACCAGATTTGTCAAAAATGAAAAAGTTTGGTTCAGAATGCATGGTGTATGAGCAAAACAGGAGAAAGCTAGATCCAAAGGGCAAAAAGGGGATCTTTGTTGGTTTTGACCGTCATTCACCTGCTTATTTGATTTATTTTCCAGAGACAAACAAAGTTCAGAAACACAGACTGGTCCACTTCATCACAAAGACCGTGACTGAGAGTGAGACGCAGACCGAGAAGACCCAACTGGAGGACCACTATGTAGAGTGGGTAACTATGCCTAAAGCAAGTCAGTTACAGACGGAATATGTAGGAAAAGATTCTGACACTGAACCAGAGCTTAAACCTGACTGCGACACGGACTCAACCAATGGTAATGAGACTCTCGCACTTCTAGTAGAGAAAGGAAGACACCAAAATATTTAGAGGATTATGAATGTGTGATAAAAGGCAATGAAATCACAATTGATTACTGCTATAGAGCAACAGTGGATTGCCACAAACATTCTACGAGGCAATGGCATCGCCAAAGTCAGAAAAGTGGAGAAAGACGATGATAGATGAGATGACTTCTTTTAAAGAGAATGACACTTTCACCCTTGTGCCATTACCGGAGGGTAGACAGACAGTGGGGGAAGGTGGGTGTATGCTTTAAAGGAGGATGACAAAGGCAATGAAACATATAAAGCGAGATATGTAGCCAAAGGGTACAGTCAGAGAGAAGGACTTGACTATTCTGAGACATTTTCGCCGACCGCTAATCTGACATCACTGCGACTACTGATGCAGCTTGCTGCACAGTATGAGTTGCTGTTAAACCAAATGGACGTGAAGGCAGCATACTTACATGCACCTATTGACTGTGAACTATACATGGATCAACCTGAAGGTTTTTGTGTGAAACAAAGGGATGGTGTACAACTTGTGTGTAAGTTAAACAAATCCATATATGGCCTCAAACAGTCTGGGAGAAATTGGAACATGATGCTTCATGAGTTTTTACTTGCGAACGAGTTTGTACAGAGTCAAGCAGACCACTGTATTTACACCAAAATGTCTGACAAAGAAAAAGAAATTTTGTTAGTGTGGGTCGATGATATCATTGTGGCTGCCAGCAATGAGAGGTGTTTATGCGAGATCAAAAAGAAACTCAAGAGTAAGTTTAGGATGAAAGATCTCGGATGCCTCACTCATTTCATTGGGATTGATTTCAAGCAAAATGTGGGCTCAATCACATTGAACCAATCCAGATATATTGAGAAAATATTGGAAAGGTTTGGCATGTCTGAATGCAAAGCAAGAGCCACTCCAAGTGAAATCAAATGTGACCTGGCTCCAGAAGGGGACAAACTGATCAGAGGAAATATAGAGCAATGCTGGGCAGCCTCATATACATCATGACCTGCACTAGACCTGATATTAACTGGATTGTGAGTAGACTATCTCAGTATATGTCTGATCCAAGGGAAAAGCACTTGACAGCATTAAAACAGGTGTATAGGCAACTAATGCAATGTTAGTGTATGTGGCGCCATCGAGTGGGGGTGTTGGGTGACGATGTACGCCACTAGCATTAGAGTTTAGTGTTGGTACTATTTTGTGTGGAGGGATACCATGTTCTGGGGTGTATGTAAATAAAGGGGGTGGAGCTTCCCTGCAGTTCGCTTCTGGCAGTGAAGGTGCACTGTGGCACGCCAGGTGTTTAGCGACTCAGTGATAGCGACCACACAAAGAAAAATAAGAATCGTCTCCTGTCTTGTGCCTCGAACCGAGTGTAGTCACCAGCAATGATACCTACACATGAACAGCGAGGGACTTCCGCAGCAGAAGGATCAACAGGGACAATTCACTTCAACTGCAGATGGTTGGTCGTCAGCGTCGCTCTGGTTTCTTCTGGTCCACCTCCTCATTCTTTTAGGATTCTGATTTATCACTTCGCTTCCTTCCATGTGACCTTTGGACTTTATAAGGCTACGCACACGAGCCAGCATTTAGTGGCCTGGTTGTTTCAAGGTTTTATAGCATACAAAACAATGCATACAGCCGAAAACGGACCAGCAGAAATTTTTGAAATAACATTTTATGTTTTAGATCTTATTTTCCTTTTTTTTTTCGTTGCAGCGGCTCCTCAGTTTACAAGTTCCATTCGTACAGCTGTAACCTAGCCTGAATTTTTACCTTGTGTAAGTCCATCCATCCATTTTCTGATCCACTTTATCCTCACAAGGGTCGCGGGGTGTGCTGGAGCCTATCGAAGCCATCTTCGGGCAGTTGGCGGGGGACACCCTGAACTTGTTGTCAGCCAATCGCAGGACACACACAGACAAAAATAACATTGAATCTCACAATCACACCCTAGGGACAATTTAGAGTGTTGCATTAGCCTGCCGTGCATATTTCTGGAATGTGGGAGTACCTGGAGAAAACCCATGCAAGCACGGGGAGAACATGCAAACTCCACACAAGAAGGCCCGAGCCGGAATCGAACCCAGCACCTCTGCACTGTGAGGCAGACGCGCTAACTATTCAACCACCGTGCCGCCATTAGTCTAAGTCATAAGGCTATATTAGAGTAAATATTTGCATGAACAACACATAGGCCATGTATTTGAAATAATAAAATAGAAAACAGCAAATACAGCGGCAACCGGTTTTGCCTTCTTGTGGCAGCGTATTTTATTTTGTGCTTTGCCAAAATCTGGCCATGCAGGAGTCGCATTGAACTAGCGTTCAATAATGTCAACTTGAACACACAGGACCAGAGTCAAATGTATTTATATTTATTTATTTTTTTTCCATTTAAGGACATGACTCCAGAGAGCGTTTATGAGCCCCCCCCCCAAACACACACGCACCAAAAATGACAATTGCTGCCCTTCATGCACATTGATGTATTGACTTAGTTTTCTTTCTTTCTTTTTTTTAATTATTATTTATCTCAGCTATCCTCCAAATATTTGATGTAATTTTATGTGTATGTGTGTAAGTGTGTTTTATTTACAAAAGGGACAGGCCACTTGCTAGCATACGAATCACATGTTTTAAACCGCATGTGAATTTGAGGTGCTGTGTCAGTTCATCAATGCAGGTACAAAAGACAATGGACACTTGGAATTGAGGTATGTCACTGTCATTTTCAGGATGGTGGGGGATTGTTTTTTTTGTCTGGTCAAACACACACACGGTTGACATTGCCTCTGAAACTACTAACTTTTTATCATACTTCATTTCTGAAGCTGTTTACACAAGTTGAGTCAGTATTTGTTTGTTTGTATTAAGTACATGCAGTATTATGTGCAGTCAGGTCTCTTGTTTATGTTGTTTTGGTACCAATAAAGTTGAAAGTGTGCTGTTAGCAGAAGATGTTGATTTCTTCATTTGTCTGTCATGGATGATAAATTAGACAACAAATAAATGTCGTGCCACCGCATCGTATAAATAGTGAAATACAATAGTACACAGCCACAGATATTTTTTTTAATATACAATGATGGCTTAACATACACGTCACCTGTCTCACCTCAATGACACGCATCAAATGGACTTTGGTAGAAACCGATGTCCCTCCAAAAAAGAAAGAGGAAGTGATGCAGGCCTCTCTGCCCTCCCAACTAAAAACAGAATAATGACCAGATGAGGTCAGATGTGAACTGCCCACTCTGGTTTCACGTGGCTACAAATACCCACCAGGGCCAGGAGCTGTGACTTTGCTTCAGGCACATCTCACACACATACACACACACACACACACACACACACCGAGCGCCACTGCAATCATGAGACAAGGTAAGCTGAAAAAAATGCATTGCTCTACATCATAGGTTTCAAACATGGGGGGCCGCCGTCCTGCATGTTTTCCATCTCTCTCAGTGACAATAAACCTGACTGAAATAATCAGCTCATCAGCAAGCTCTTCAGAAGCCGAATATTGAGCCTGTTCATTTGAATCAGGTGCGTTGCAACAGGCAGAGATGGAAAACATGCATGATGGCGGGCCTCCAGGACCGCAGTTTGACACCGATGCTCGACATGTTTGTTATGATTTATTTTACAGTCGGGATACATTGCTCTAAAGCATGGGTGTCAAATTATTTTTGTCGCGGGCCACTTTGGAGTCACGTTTTCCCTCGGCGGGCCGTTACGACACTGGAACCAAATAAATGTTTAATCATTCTCTTTGCATAAATTGTGCACAACTAATTAATTGATGGATTACTAGTTTTGAAATCACTCAAGCCAACTATTTGTTTTTTTATTGTAGGTTTAAAGGTTTTGTTTTTTTCCAGATAATGTTTTTTTGTCAAGTTTCTCTTCAACTCTTACCTGGCTGACAGTTTCGGCTGTCACTTCAGCCTTTATCGGAGCTGTCACTGCTTTCTTGTGACGCGTCTTAAAAACAGCTATTTGTTTGTTGTTTGTTCCGTTATTGTTGAAGTGAGTGTCACCAGGGCCACAAAACTATTGCAAAATCGCAACGTCGTGTATTACACACATAATTTTCTTTCGCGGGACACAGAAAATGATGTGGCGGGCCGGATCTGGCCCCCGGGCCTTGACTTTGACACCTGTGCTCTACAGACTCCAGCGCTTCACTGTGTTTGGATTTGATTTAAAAAAATAAACCGAAAAAAAAAGAAATTCATTTACTGTAAATATATCTACATGACACTGCCGGGATCGGGAAAATCTGTAAAATAAGAACATCGGTCGACCAAACTTGATGGCATGATATTTTCTCATTGAGTCATGTGTCTGCGTCAGTTTTGGCTATCGAGCGCTGTGACCTCAACATCGGAGGCAACAAAAGCAGCCATCACACGGAGCTGTTTGCCGACCAGCGCCTGATTGTCCGACGGGGACAAGCCTTCACCATCTTTGTCCACTTGAGGCCCGGCAGCAAGACGCTCAAAGCACACGACGCCAACCTCAACTTCATTGTCCACACTGGTGAGAAAGCAATCGCCCTACCACCGGAAGACACGTTGTTCATGCGCACGTGTGTGTTGTGTGTCTTGATTTAGATTTTTTATGTGCACCCTGCAGGTCCGCTGCCCAAAAAAGAATCGGACACCAAGGTTTCCTTCCCGCTCAGTGACTCCACCGTTGACACGGAGTGGAGTGCTTCGGCCACTCATGATCGGGCTGGCAACAAAGTGTCCCTCACCATAATGTCGGCCCCCAATGCACCCATTGGGCTCTACTCTCTGGCTGTAGACCACCGCGGGCAGAAGACCACCTTAGGGCAATTCACTTTGCTCTTTAACGCTTGGTGTCCAAGTTAGTCCTCCTTTTTTTTTTTTTGCCTTCACTTTGGAAACTATTAGGTGTTCTATCAAGTAAATTCTTCACCACAACTTACCAGCTTGATGAGGGGGCGGGGGCGGGGGTCACTCTCAAAAGTAATTTTAACAAGCTAACAATTGGAAAGTGAGAAATCGTTTGTTTGTTTTTTTTTTTCCCCATAAGGCATAATATGTGCATTACCAGAATTAAGTTGTCTTTTATAGAGGAGGAAAATAGTTTGAAATTTTATTTTTCTTGAAACATGGCAGTATTAACCCTTTGAGGTACACCGGTTACTACGGTCGACAGCTTATCATGTTATCAGGTTACAGGGTGCAGGAAAGGGTTCAGTGAGAAAATCGGGAATTGGTCACATTCACGTGCTTGTTTTTACTTTTGAGGAAAAGGTGGTTTGGGAAAATATTTATAATATTACGGTGATAGCAGTAACATTATGAGTTCTTGTTTGTGGGAGTGGTAGTTTACAAGAAAAAGTGAAATCCTTTGATTTGGATTTTTTTAATGTATAAGTACAAACATGGGCAACATTAGAGGAAAGTTTGGAGAGGCTAGAATTGAAATAGTTTGAATGGGTGTACTTCAACCATGACTCAAACAGTGAAAAGGAAATCCTCTATCCCCGAAGTAACATTCTTGGCGGAGGCTGTGAGGCCATCTATCTGTTCACCATTGCCAGTAACGCTTTTCACATTGTGCGCGGTCTCGCAGATGATGCTGTGTACATGCACGGCGAGGCCAAGAGACACGAGTATGTTTTGGCGCAGCACGGTCAGATCTACAGAGGCACGCACAAACGCATCATGGGGACCCCGTGGAATTTTGGACAGGTGTGTATGCCCCCCAAAAAAAAAGGATCACTGTATCTATCTGCGCATGTATACACCAGGTTCCCCATTATTACGCAAATTATGTTTGTCTCTGAACTTTGTAACTAGTCTATCCAAATGCACTGTTCCAAATGATAATGCACGGCAGTGTTTTTCAACATTTTATAACAAAAAGAAACCAAAAAAATCATTTGGAACCTTGGAACTTGCAGCAATTGCAGAGTTTGCAAGTTCTTCCCGTGCCTGCGTGGGTTTTCTCCGGGTGCTCGGTTTCCTCCCTCATTCCAAAAACATGCATGGCAGGTTAATGGAACGCTCTAAATTGTCCCTAGTTGTGAGTGTGAGCACAGATGGGTTTTCGTCAATGTGTCCCGTGCGATCGGCTGTACTGATCTGGGTGTACCCCGCCTACTGCCCGAAGACAGCTGGCGGATAGGCTTCAGCACGACCCTCATGAGGATAAGCGGTTCAGAAAATGGATGATTGATAGAAGCATCATTTGCATAATAATTATGAACACAATAGGAAACTTCGTTCCATTTGCTCTGTGTGCAGTTTGAAGCAGGAATTCTGGACATCTGTCTGAAGATCCTGGACGACAACCCGAAATTTGTTTCGGATGCAGATCAGGACTGTTCAGCCAGGAAAAATCCGATCTACGTGACTCGAGTCCTGAGCGCCATGGTAAGTAGCTAAAGCCACCTTTGATGAAAATGCGGCTTCAGCAATTTATTTTTACGGCTTTAGTCATGATGGCATTAATGCCATCTATCAACGCAAATAAATGATCAGTATACAGCCCAATGTGGACAAGCGCTGGAGAAAATGGATGGACGAAGACTTAGTTTATCTTTGGCCTATATAAAAAAAAAACATTACAAATCCATTCATCAGTGTCCTCATTAGGGTTGCAGGTGAACTGGATGCCTCTCTCAGCTGACTTTGGCGAGAGGTCAATTTTAAGGTCAATCTTAGGCCACATGCAGGCCACATTCACCATTTCCGTGTTTGTTGCCTCAGATCAACAGTAATGACGACAAAGGGGTCCTGGTGGGAGAGTGGTATGACTTTACTGGAGGCGTTCATCCCGGTCAGTGGGTCGGTACCGGGGACATCCTGCGCCAGTGGGCTGAGAGTGGCCCCGTCCGCTACGGACAGTGTTGGGTGTTCGCCGCTGTTGGCTGTACAGGTAGAGGATGAGTCAAACTTTGCAAAATCGTTTTCCTGACTGTTAATCCATATTTGACGGTTATTTGAAAGAATGATTGCACAATCATGGAGAAAAGGCATTTCTGTACACTTTGCTCAAATTGTGCGGTCCCTTTACGCTTTTGTAGGTCAAACTTATAAATAAAAAAAAAGAGGAAAAATATCTCCCAAACCTGATGTGCTAGAAAAGACTATACATTCTTTAAATCAATATCAGATATTATTTTGGGATACATAAAGCCATTTCTGAGCAGAATTTTCTAAAAAATAGTGTTTCCCCCCAAAAAAATATTTTAATAATACAGTATTCCAAGGGTCAGGCCATACAGACAGTTTTCACATATAAGATGAAGAGCGTTCGTTTTTTTGTTGTTGTTTTTTTTTAATCATTGCTAACTTTTAAGATCACGGGTAGCAGGAATCTATCCCAGCGAGAAACGGGGTACACCCCGCCAAAAATACAAAACAAAAAAAATCAATCAATCATCACTGAAAATGAACAGCGTAATGAGGAAAAAATAAAGAAATAAAAATAGTCAATATTTGTAAATAGGGCGTTCCCCACATCTTGCACAAAGTCAGCTGGGTTAGGCTTGAGATCACCGCTCAGGAATTGGAGACAAAAATAAAAATGTAAAAAGCACATTTCACCAATTGGATAGACAGCACTTTTTTTTTAATCTTATTTTTTCAGAGGTGATTGCGTCTTTGTAAGAGACTTACGACTTTGTATATGAAATCACATTATTCCTATTACAGAGCACGAAATGAAAATCATGTCTTTCTTTGACATTCGAATGGGTAGTGCATGCACGCACACACACACACACACACACACACACACACACACACACGCGCATACATAGTAAAGATGGTGTCCAATGTTTACCCGCTTCCTCCAGTGTCCCGCGCCCTGGGCATCCCATGTCGGGTGGTCACCAACTTTGGTTCGGCCCATGACAGCAACGCCAACCTCATCATAGAAAACCATTACAATGAAGATGGGGAAAGGATTTCTGAAGGGGACTCGGTCTGGTGAGTACAGCCAGTCATGGTGATGGTGATCATCATCATCATCATCATCATCATCATCATCATCATCATCATCATTTTTAAGCTTCATCTTCATCTCCTCTTGGCAGGAACTTCCATGTTTGGGTGGACAGCTGGATGACCCGTCCAGATTTGGGCAAGGAGTTTGACGGTTGGCAAACCAGCGATCCAACGCCACAGGAGAAGAGTGACGGTGAGCCCGAGTTTTCATATACACCCCGACGGCCACAACGTGAGGTACACTTATACAATCGGATGCCGTCCAATGCAAGAGCTGTAGCAAAAATTCAGCCTTGACAAATATATTGTTTTGATTTTAATGACATCGGCAACGTATTCATTTGACACCATTTTGATTGTAGCGTAAGCCTTCATTGAAACACGAATACAAAACCGTTGGAATGAATCCCTCTGAGATCCGCTTCCGTATATTGTCAGGTGTTTATTGTTGCGGACCGGCTGCACTGAGGGCCATTAAGGAAGGAGAGCTCACCAAAAAATATGATGCCCCTTTTATTTTTGCTGAGGTGAGTTTGATGATGGATAATAGTGATGACAATTAGAAAGAACAACAATACATGTTAAGCATAGACATCTAAGCTCAAAACAAGTTGATGCAATTTGCATTAAACCTCACCTACGAAATAAGGGTAGCGGTTTGGGATCGGAGAGAGACTGATGACATACGGTAGTTCTGTGTTGCATTAGGTCAATGCCGACGTGGTGGACTTAGTGCGCCTGACGAACGGAGAGCTTGTCAAGTTCAGCGGATCCACGAAATCCGTCGGACGCTTCATCAGCACCAAAGCTGTCGCTTCAGATGAGAGACAGGACATAACAGACGAGTACAAGTATCCTGAAGGTAAACACACGTCTTGTGCATTTTCTTCAATGTGCATTAAAGAGCAGCAACTTTGTCGACTACAAATTCTGTCACTTGATGCTTTAGGTTCCAAGGAGGAGCGAGAAGTGTACAAGAAGGCCCAGCACCACAACAAGCTACAACAACGAGGAGAGGACCCGGGCCTCCATCTCAAGGTTCACCAAACATGAATTCAACTGGAATTTTAATTGGCCCATTTGGGCTCACGGTGGACAAGTGGTTAGCACATCTGCCTCACAATTCTGAGGTTTAGGGGTGAATCTCCGGCCGTCTCTATGATGTTATGTAAACTCCAATAGTGTGAATGCGAGTGTGACTGGCCGTTTGTCTGGATGTGCCCTGTGATAGTGTTGCAACCAGTCCAGGGCATACACCGCCCCTAACTCTAACCCTTAACCCTAACCGCCTTAACCCGACCCCCTAACCTCCAAGCCTAACCCCTAACCCTACACCTGTGACGCTTAACACTAACCCTTAACCCTAAACCTAACCCCAACCCTAATACTAACCCCTTAACTCTAACACAAACCGTAACCCTAATGCCCTAACCCAAACCCTGATCCTGAACCCCACCCCTCACCCCTAACGCTAACAACCTTACCCTAACCCCGAAGCCTAACCTCTAACCCCCAACACTAACCCCCTCACCCTAACCCCTGACTTTTAAACCTAAACCCAAACCCTAAACCCCAACCCTAACCCCTAATCCCTGAACCATAACCCCCTAATGCAAACCCTAAGCCTAACCCACTAAGACAAACCCCTAACCCTAACCCCCAAACTCCAACACTAACCCCTAACCCCTGACTCTTAAACCTAAACCCAAACCCTAACCCCAAATTCCCCAACCCTAACCCTCTAATGCAAAGCCTAACCCAAAACCCGAACCCTAACCCCCTGACCCTAACCCTAACCCCAACTCCCTAACTCTAACCCCTATTTCTAACCTTCACCCCTAACCCAAATCCTTTTTCATTTGTTAAGTTGATCCACAATTAATGTAATTTTTTTGTGTTTAACAAAATACAATTACACAGAACTGGCTGACATAAATATGTTCAAAATTGATTTGCCGTTATAACTAACACACACACACACACACACAAAAACAACTTTATGGCAGTATCTGAATAAGAGCAATGCATTATTGTCCTTGTTCTATCGATGACCCAAACTAAATAATTGTTGTCCTTTCTATTGAAGATCAAGCTGGCAGAAAATATGATCGTGGGTTCAGACTTTGAGGTGTACGCAATCGTCACCAATAACTGCATGGTGACAAAGACGTGTACACTCCTCTTCTTTGCCAAAGCTGTGGGTTACAACGGCAGACGAGAAAAGAGCTGTGGATTCACCTCGGACAGACTGGAGGTGCCTGCTGGAGAAGGTGAGAACCTCCTCAACTCACCAAAATGGACACGCACGGTACAAAATAGCTCATTGGTTGCCCAGTCATTCAAATTAGATTTTATTTGCATCAAAAAGGACTTTGGAACATTCAGAGAGATTCTACTATCCCATTAAAATGTCTAGAAATTAAAGATCAAATAAAATGTCATCATCTGTAATAGAATTTACAGCAGATTCATGATTGAGGAGTTGACTGGTTGTGTTTTTTTAAGAGAGACGACTGTACCTTAAGTTGGAATATGGCTCTTACGGCCCGGTGATCACATCCGATCGACTCATTCAGCTGTCTGCCATCACCATCGACAAGCAAACCGTCGACTACCACAAGGCCGAGAAGACTATAGTGCTAGACGAGCCACATGTCGAAATCAAGGTATGGTAATGAAATATGATATGGGACATATTCTGCATTTTTTTTTTTTTACATTTTAAACCAGTTGCCATGTGTCTTCATAAAAGGTCTCTGATATTCTCCTATCAAAATATAAAGAATAATTACAGACTTAATATCTACTCTTAATATCTACTATCTACTTAATATCTAATATCTAGTCAGATTCTGGTTCATATCAGTCGGTTTTAGGAGGAGGGGTGGGGTGCATGGTTCCATCTCATTCAGCTGGCGAGTATGACTTTCGTTAAGATATTCGCTATGCCGTTTAATCAACGCAGCAACCTTGTTACTTTATTTAGTAACCTTAAAAAAAAAAAGGCCGGAGAATGTCGTAATTCCTCATTTATTTTCTGTTGCACTAGCCTTTCATTAAATGTGTTTGTGCAGATGCTAGGAGAAGCCAAGGTGATGCGGCCAGTGTTGGTGAGGCTGACCATGCTAAACCCGTTGCCGGAGGCGCTCCTGGACTGCAGCTTCACTGTTGGGGGGGCTGGCCTCATCGATGGCAAACCCATAACACTCAAGTATGTAGGCTATTGGCGCTTTATTCTTTACAACATGCATGTTAAGTTCATTGAAAAGTGAAATCAGTGCAGGGAATAAAGAGCAACAGCATTTGACCCCGCCCACATAATAAGGCTGACTAAGACATCTATCATCGACTCTTGGATTTGGGCCCATGTGGAGTTTGTATGTTCTCCTTGCTCCGTGCACATTAGGTTCATTGAAGACTCTAAATTGCCCATTGGTGTGAATTAGTTTGTGACTTTTGATTGACCACTGACCAGTACAGGACGTAGACCACCTTACATCCAAAGTCAGCGGGAATTAGGTTCCATATTCTTATCTTCATTTGGAAAATGTGTGGAATTAATTTAATAATTCTTCTACTTCTGTTCTTCTTCCAGGATTGGGCGTGTGGGACCCAAACAGGAAGCCATGGTCACCGCCGTGTTTACTCCGACCATGGCTGGCTCCAGCATGCTGCTGGTCAGCTTTGACAGTGACAAACTGAAGAACATTAAGAGCACCATCGGTGTTGTGGTGAAGGAACGTGACACTTCACACATATAAGCCCACTCTCTCATTTTCAAACACTTGGAATGACATACCGGAATGCATTGTCAGACACAGGGAAGGGCGGGGGTCTTATTGCTTCCTTTTATTTGACCTCCCCTTATATGTTGCAATACACAACACAGGTTGACTCGCTGCTATATATCTCATTGATTTGTTACTATGAATTGATCATGTTTCGTGATTTTATAGTCTGCGGCAAAAATAGCTACTAGTTAAGCTGAACAATTGATTATATTGAATTGTACTTGTTTGACAAAATAAATGACAATTAAATCCATCTATGTTCGAAAGAGCCTGTTTTCATTATAATCGTGGGTAAACTAGAGCCTGTTGACATTAGGTGAGAGGTGCTGGTCGCCAAAGGAGCACAACGAAAAGGCAGTGATAATGGGGTTGTGTAAGCGTTGCAAGTCTCTGTCCCATCTGGCACGCCAAAACATATTGTCTCGTTGTCATGGACACAGCCTGGAATCGCATAATCACGAACACCAAGGAGAGGACAAGGAGGATTTCAGTCAAGCTTGACTCTTTTTCCTACATGGACATCAGTTGGATGAATTGGTGAGCGATTCTTCAAGACGAGACACCAGGACAGTCTTGGTAAACGAAAGGCGAAGTGTCTCAGAAGTCACATCCAACCTGCGATTGAGCTCACTCGTCGCCTGAGTTTGAGTGTTGATAGCTTGCTGCAGCTCACCAAACATCACAGGCAGCTTTGCTCATTTCTAATAAAGCTGAATTTTGCGATGAATCATGAACCCGCCAGCTCCAAACAGCATCAGAATTCCAATAATGTATGCGTCTTCCACATCTTCTTCCACATGTTCCAGGAATCCAACATATACCCAGCAGCGAATGTACCATCCGGAAAAAAACAGCTTCTCCCCTTCTCTGCTCTTCTGGTTGAGAAAATGTTGTTGATTGTGTTGAGAGACCAGCTGACCAATTTCATGGTTTGATATTCGGGAGAAGATGCAGCGGAAGGCTGGGATGCTAGTTGAAAGATAGAAGTCTGTATTCAAGACCAAGTCAGCAGGCAGGGAGAGAGATAAGTGCGGGTGAGCGGCAGAGTAGAACGCGTCCACCTTTGTGGGGAGAGAAGCAGAAAAAGCTTCACTGTAATGTAAGTGATGTTATTTATTCCATGCCCTTTTTTTTGCTTGTTTACTAAGATTTAGCACATTTCATTGTTTCTTAAGGGTTGTTAATCTATCCAATAAAAGACGATTCCACACATAAAAATAAATGGGGTATGATACGAATCAAGAATGGTACATTTTCAAGTGGAACGATTCCATTTGGTTAATTTAAGTGGGATTACGATTCGATAATGTATAGCTGCATCTTTTGTCATATTTATTAATGTATAAGATGTGGTAGCACTCCAAACCCCAAACTATTTCGAACGATTCAATTGATATCTGGATACATGCATTTTGATACGCTTCAAAGACAGTACATGTTACGATTCGATTTGATAGAATCAAAACCAAATTTTCGATTCAAATGGGCTCCACGGTGCTTCTTCCCTGGAGCCCCCACGCCAGCGGTGTAGAAACGCCCTTGGTTGCGCGCACTTCCTAACCTCGAAACCTCTGCGTTACCATCATAAACCGAGGACCACCGTACGTATTGCTTCATCAGCAGTGGAGTCGAGTGGAGTGGGGTGCTTCACCTTGCCGCGGGGGAAGCCGTCACAGTGACGTGCCTCAGGGCAGAGAGGCGGACCCGGCTGTGCAGCAGCCGCCGAGCAGCGTGTCTCCACCAACACGATGAAACATGGATGAGGAGGTCACGGAAAGTTGGGAGGAAGCGGCTGATAACGGGGTAAAGCAACACCAGACTGACATTAATTTGTTCGCCACCGCCTTGGTAGTGATTTGAATTCGGGTTCGTCGCGGGACATTGTTGGAAAGCTTGTTGTGTGTCCCGAGTGCCGCGGGCCAACAATGTGGCTCTTGCTAACGCGTTAGCATCGGCAAAGTTAGCGAGCTAAAGCCAAGCGACTCACGAGTTAGCTCGGCTGAATCAAAGCGAGCTCGATAAGTAAGTGTGTTATTCTTTAAGGACTGGTTAGTACCTCATCTCCTAGCGGCCCGTGTATTGTGTGGGCTTATTCCGGTGACAAGGTTTCAGTTTTTTTTCACTTTAGCTAACACTACTGTGGCTGGCATGGAACCGGCTCGTGTCAGTGTTACGGTTCAACTGGCTTCCGGCTTACTTTCTGGATGCGCTTCTGACAGATACCGCTTCTAATTCTACTGACGTATTTGTTGTACACGCATAGAACGAAGGCTTCATAATTATAATTATTACGATGCACCGCACACTCAATGGGCCGTTTAGCTCCGATTTGTTCAGCGCGGGTTCCAACTTTTCACGATAGCTAATTCAATATGTTGGCTTTAACGGCCTGCCTTTTTTAAGTTCCTTTTCAAATAGCTCAATTTCACAAGTTTGACGGCGGAAAGTGGAGACAGTGTTCTGCCGACAAACAGTTTGGAAAGTAGCCAAGTTAGCCCGTTTCACGACAGTGCCGAGTGATCAAGTTTGCAGGCAAAGTTAGCTTAGCGCCAGACAATGACGTCACCACCGCGGCCCGAGAAGGCGCTGTTTGTCGGAAGTGGCTAGCCAGCCAGCGGCGCTGTGCTTCACGTCATAATTCCTCACATATCCTAATTGTCATTGAAGAAAATAACAACTCTCTTCCTAATGACTGCATATTGTGGCTAATGTTAGCGAGCTGACCGCTTTCATACCGTGACTTGACAGCTGCCCCCGTGTAATGTATAAATAGCTTGTAACTCAACCCTGTCTTCCTTCCACTCCAGGACTTGTTCTCTATCCTTCACAGACTAACTTAATTTCTTTTCTCCCTGCCATCAAAATCCGCATTGGACTAATTTGTTTAAATGAATTAATGTTTGCATTTCTCTTCCGCAGGAAATGGAAAAGCGGTTAGAGGAGAAACTAAGAATCAGCCAAAGAGAAAAGTAAGACGACAAAACTGCATTTATTTGTTGAGGTTGTTTTAAAGTGACATAAATATAATCTCCCACCATTTCTTAAAGTGTATCTTGCCCTTAAAATAAAATGTGTACTTTTATTTTTCACAAAAATCTGTCCATTTGTTGCCTGCTTGCTGCAAGTTTTCCTTGCAGTAATGTTTTATGTTGCCCCACTAGTCAAAACACATTTGTTTATTGTCACTATTAAAAATACTTTACTGTGTGCTGCTGTAATACTTGGATTCCCCTGCTGGAGATCATGAAAGGGTTGTCTTTTCTTAACGTGCCTCATCAGTTTTACCTTGCCCACTGCCGTTTCCAGAGAGTCAAGTAACCACCATTGTTCTTCGCACTCGCCACTGAAGACAGCCATGGTGATCCAGGACGACTGTCTACCGGCAGCGCCACCACCTCAGATTCGCATCTTGAAGCGGCCCGCGAACAACGGGTCGCTGGGGTCCCCCTTGAACCAGAACAGGCCCACGCCCCAGGTCAAGTCCCTGGCACAACGCGAGGCGGAGTACGCTGAGGCTCGCAAGAGAATTTTGGGGAGCGCCTGTCCGGAGGACACGGCCCAGGATAAGAACGCCTCAGACAGGTAAGTCTTGTTTAGACACTAATCTCTTGATGTCTTGCTCTACTGCAAAGACTTATGTTGACCACAACAAGATTAATATAATAATTGAAGTTATTTAACAACTTCTATCTGCTGACTATGGGTGAAAATGAATTCCAAAATTGGGCTTTGGAGTGAAAATGGTTGGCAACCACTTTCTGGCCTACTCGTGCCATTTACAATCGCTACTCCCACAATATGCTGAACCAAACATGGAAACGTTTACCTCCTGTTGTGTGTTTTTCCTCCAGGACCGGTCGCATCAACTCTACGTTGCCTTCAGAGGACACCAGATCCAACAATCACACGATCCGACAGCCAAACAGCCCCGACGGCACCCAAGGTTTCCGACAGCACAGATAAATTGGACCTAGGGGCCACCGTAAGGAGAGTCGGCCTTTTTGGGTGGGAAGGGGGGAGGGCAGACAAGAAGCACTACATTGCCCCAAACTTTCTTCCCACTTCCTCTACAGGAAGAGCATTCGCCCTCCCCCAGGCCCTCCCTCCCTCCTTCCTCCCATCTCGACACTGTGACAATGAACACCTGGACTCACTGTGACGATCCCTTTATAAGGAACGCCTCACTCCTCCTCTCCAAGCAAAGACTAGCAAAGAGGAGGTGCAGTGGGTGATGGCCATCCCCCAGCAATAATAGTCAAGACGTCACTTTATAGTTGTTATTTTTAAATCTTTCACGTTGGGCTCACCAACTTTTTACCTTTTGTTTTTTTTCCCCTCAGATTTGGGATTATTACAACGGTTTCTCCGCTTGGTCGTTTTTACATCATTTGTAAAGAGGACTTGCCAGCATAGCCCTCGAGATACTTAAACCATGTGAAATATAGCCATTGTTTTGGGGATGCAAAATTGATCATCTCATGGTGTCACAGCGTGGCTTTATCAGTGCGCCCCTTACCAGCATGTTGCCGTTTATTTTGAACCATTTTATTTCTGCTTGATTTTGTTTTTGCGTTGCCGGCCTTTCTCCACAGGTTATCACGTCGTTCTGTTTTAAAAGTAAGCGCCTTGAGTAAAGTAAGCGGGCTTGGCGTTGACCTTTTTAAAGGAGCTTTTCTGCCTTTTAAATATACCAGACGGCAGTAACGCCAGAAGTATTTTAACCCAAGAACAAAGATGGGAATCAGGTTACCCCGCATTCTTTGTACATAAAGCATGAGTTTCCTTTCCTTTTAGCAAGCTTGGCCATGTCTTCTCCAGCGCAACACGTAGGAAGTGAACTCTTTCAAATGCTTACAGAATGAATCAATTAAAAATGATTTTATTTCCTTTTTTTTTTCTTGTTCATGAACTTATGCCAACATGATGGCTGTTGTCCGTTTGAAATGTTTGACTCCTTGTGCAAAAGGTCACTACTGGATTTCTGACACTGCTATGAATGAGGAGGATATATGATTCGAACATGATCCAGAGAGCAGAAAGCAAGTCACCAGTAAGCCCAGTGATGTTTCATGTTGTTTACCCCACCCGCGTTTCAGGTTTTTTTTTTTTTCACGTAGACTTCGAGAAAGCCATATTTTGTGGTACAAGCCATTGATGGAAAGGTTCAATTCCGCCTGTATCTTTTTTTTTTTTTTTACTTCCTGCAGGTGCAAGTGGAGAATGTGAGCGAAAACGGCCTATGGAACGCCTAGCGAAAGTGCAGACTGTAAATAAACAGATTTAATAAAATGACTTACCGCAAGATGTGCTTCATTAACGTCCGCAAAAAATAAACGCAGGCCTCAGTGATGTCATAAAACAATCACTTTATTAGACTTGTGTAGTCCTATAATATATGTTGACAGTGTTTGTATGTCAGGGGAATGAGACGCTAATTTATGCTGATGGCTGTGTACTCCGAGGAATATAGTGTTTGGTTCAGGGGCGGCCATGACGGGACAGAGGGGTCACAAAGGAGTGAATTGAGGTTTTTGAACTTTTTCTTGGATGAACGCTTTGGGCAGAGGCAGCAAATATATTTCAGGGCACCAACATCAATCAGCATCTGCAAAACAATAAAAGAAGACAACGAGCAAATTTTGTCAGTCACATCCAAATATGAGGAGTTAAAAATCATTAATAAAAGGAGCCAAAGATAATAAGCAGCCACTGTATTATAGTGAACATGCATATTTTGTTAGTTTGCAATTCACAAATTAACCCCTTGGGGTTTTCTTTTCCCTTCTGTGGAACAGACCCCAAGCAAATTGCTGGAAAACTCATTAATTCACATTTTGCTGCGCTTTCTGTATTGCTGTAAAATGCCACAAGATGGAATCACAGCCTTGTCTAATAGGAACGTCGCAATTAGTGTCACAGAAATATGTTAAAGTGATACATTTCAGCAACAAAAAAACACGAACATCTTTATGTCAGGGGGGTGCCAGGGTTAGTGGAGACGATATGTATGTTTTTGCTCTGCTGAATGGCAGTTAAAAATCTCGAGAGTAAACGACAGAGGCCTTGTTACTAATTCACAGAAGCTATTTTGAGGTGTTGCAAAGGCAACATATGTGCATATTTCTCTACCAAATGATCGGAAGACATAAGTCATTTATATTTTAGGGTAATGTGAAATGAGTTACAACTGGTTTCGCAAACTAATCATTTTGGCAACATTTTAAATACCGGTACTCAGAAATTTTTAAAGATGTTCAGCACGTAAACGGTTTAATTTCAACGAGCTACACTAAGTTTAAGACACTCCCTTGTACGAATGCCTGGCACATCAAAGGAGCGGTTTCTTTCTATCCTTTTGTATTAAGCTTAAGAATCCAGTTTCCTCAATTCAACCTTTGAAGATCTACAAAAAACGCACTGCCCATTTATTTTTAACAGCAAATGAAATGATACTTATATTTCAAAATTCAGGTGCGAACCCTGGAGTAAAAAAAACAAAAAACACATTCCTAACTACAGTCTGCGCAGATGCAGAGTTTCTTGATGGGAAAAGAAAATGTTGAAGAATAGTGATGCTTCCACATTCCTGTTCACACTCACCTCCACTACAAAACAAATTAGGAAATTGAGAGCAGCCAGAGCGACATGCAGCATCTTGAAATTCAAGTCAGTGAAGTCATAAAGCTCCATTATCTTTATGAAGAAAGGTCCTGGATGCAACACTAGACAAGTCATGATGGCAAACTGAACGAAGAGTAAACACAGGAAAATCACTGCAAGAAAAACAAGGGCAAAAACTGTCAAAAACTCGACTCGGTCATGATGGCTTTTAAAGCAAGAAGCAATAGCGGTCAAAGTGTCGCATGTCTTACAATTGTGGTAGAGAAGTTTCTTGTGAGGGTGACCCTTAGTGACCACCACGGCCATGAAGATGTACTGGAAACCAGACAAGGAAAAGATGCTGGTGTTCTCCATGTTTGGTAAGTTGGCAGTCCCAAAAATTGTGGAATTGAGGGGAATATACCTGGTGGAGAAGCAAATCATCATCATCAGACACGGGAGTGATTAGTGATTAATTCATTGCTAAGCTAATCAGGGATAAGAATCAAAATTGAGAATAAAAGTCGGAAAAACATAATTGTTGCTGTACGGGTGCATACGGTGGCTAAACCTTGGATGCTAATGTGCTTATCAAATACTGCAAACAGATATAAGGCAAATTTAATGAGGTAAAACAAGCACATATGACATTACGCAATTGACCAATTTAGCGTCCGCTAATGCTAGTGTTAGCGCACGTCCATCTGTAGCAAATGAACACTCCATATTATAATCTACACATTACTCAAATTTTGCCACGCAAGCGCACACATGTTGAATATGGACTGACCAATCCTGTGATTTGGTGATGAAGAGCGCAACCATCTGACCCAAGATTATGACGGATATGTGGATGAACAGGCTGCCTAAAACCGGCAAGGCGAACAGATTAGCCGGTGGCCGGCACGGACTCAGTTTCTCACTGGGGCCGCCCTTCCCCATCACGATAGCCAGCAGGGTCACCAGCACAACATCGGTGAAGAAGAACTGCAGGTCACCCAGATTGGTGCTCACCTGGACACGTTTTCAGCCCGTTAAAATGATACAGGATTATCTTCTGTGTTATTTGTGTTAGCTGGTGGACTCACTGTGTAGAGGATGAGCACAGAGCAGAACTGAATCATGCTGTACACGGCCATGTATCTGAAGAGGCTGAATGCGGTAACCAGAGAACATCGACCTTCTCTGCGGAGACAAGAACAAGTTAGATGTCATGGACAAAAAAAATAAATAAATAAAAATAATAATAATTTATAAAAAAAAAGAAAATGAATTTCAGGGGTACATCCAAAACTCAGTCAGTTGCGCCTCCTGGAAATCTTTTTTTTTTACCCCCATCACAAGTTTCAACTACCGACCTGAATTTGGGTGGCTGTGTCCACCACAGCAGGACAAACAAAAATTGTGTCCAAAGCTGAAAAAGAAGTCAGCCATTTTGGTTTGAAGCAGCCATTTTGGGCAAATTCCAGAGCTTGTAATTTGACAAGCTCAACTCAACTGTATTTATAGAGCACTTTTGAACAGCCATCGCTGCATGCAAAGTGCTGTACATGGAGCAATTTAACATATACAACAAATAGTAAAGCAAATCGGTAATAAAGACGGTAGAAAGCACCGAACAGCAAAACCAAGAACAAATCTGAATCATGCCGAGTCAAATGCCAAAGAATACAAGTGAGTTTTGAGGCGGGTTTTGAAGATGGGCAGCGAGGAGGCTTGCCGAATGTTCAGTGGGAGGTCATTCCAGAGAGAGGGACCAGCAACAGAAAAGGCTCGATCCCCTCTGAGCCTCAGTTTAGTTCTTGGTACTTCTAATAATGTCTGGTCCGCAGACCCAGGTGTGTAGGGGCGGATGAATTCAGAGAGGTAAGGTGGCGCGAGGTCATTTAGAGATTTGAAAACAAATAAGAGGATCTTGAAAATAACTCTAAAATGTATGGGGAGCCAGTGAAGGGATGCCAGAGTAGGAGTTATGTGCTCCCGCTTAATGGAGGACTGGCTGACTCCAAAGTAAAGGGCATTGCAGTAATCGAGCCGGGATGTGACAAAGGCATGAATTACCGTCTCAAAGTGTTCATGAGAGAGGAGAGGTTTTACTTTGGCCAGCTGTCTAAGGTGAAAGAAGCTGGATTTAACAACGGCACCAATTTGCCGGTCAAGTTTGAAATCACTGTCCAGTTTAAAGCCCAAGTTTGAGACTGTTGACTTACGACAAGGAGATAAGAAGACCGCCCACCCATCCATTTTCCTTTGAGTCACAGGTGAGCTGGAGTCTCATTATTTAGCTCCATATACAGCACTTTTTTTTTTAAGTATTCTATAAATACAGTTGAGTAGAGTATCTGAGCTGATTTTAGGTACACCCTGGACTGGTCGGCAGTCAAGAGCAAGGTACATACAGACAAATGACCATTCAAAACACAGTGACACCAACAAGACAATTTTGAGGCTAAAACACACACACACACACACACACACACACACACACACACACACACACACACACACACACACACACACACACACACACACACACACACACACACACACACACACACACACACACACACCCCAACAGAGATTGGAACCTCGATCTCCGGATTTGCTAACAGCTACCCCACCATGATGCCACACCTGGTCACATTGCATCACCACGATTGCTCACCTAATGAGCAATGGCACACAGCTGATATTTTCAGTCTTGGAGGTGAAAGGTGAAGCGATGGAGGCCTCCGCCTCCGACAAAGAGACCCCAGCGTCAGCGGCTCTCAAGGCACCGCAGTCGTTGGCACCATCTCCACACATGCCCACCCGGTAGCTGTCACAAAGAAACAGGACGGTAGAAAGTTTTGTTGGTTTCAAGACATTTTACATGTTGTAAAAAAATGAAATTAGTACTTTGCTGAACTTGCTGTGTTAAATTGTAAACTGGAGCTGTTGCGATGTTTTTGATTGAACTTGCTTTGATTTTATTAAATACAACCTCCTAACGCTGAAAATGATGTGCATGTTTTTAGTTCCTTCCTGTGTGTGCGCTCACTTCAGTTTCTGGAACTCTTTCACCAGTTGTGTTTTCTGTTCAGGAGCCATTCGCGCAAAGACTGTTGCTCGCATCAAAACCTGCGCAATCACACCATGACAAGATGAAACTACAGTAAAAGGACAGAACTTACTTTTCATAGTTTTAGAGCAGAGAAAAGCGCAGAGTACGTCTTTTCATTACCTTTGGCAGATGCTCAGGGAAGTGGTTGCATAGGGCAGCAAATGAACTGCCACTAATAGCCAAGTGATAACCAAAATCTCCCTGGTAGAGGAAAGAAAACAACTGCATGTA
Organism: Hippocampus mohnikei; assembly: GCA_026261675.1. Taxonomy (NCBI): domain Eukaryota; kingdom Metazoa; phylum Chordata; class Actinopteri; order Syngnathiformes; family Syngnathidae; genus Hippocampus; species Hippocampus mohnikei. The sequence continues at coordinate 10,537,166 of JAKGUB010000284.1, read as the reverse complement.
ACTACATTTTTGTATGAATGCTTGATTCAAAATAATCTTGAGGTTTTTCCATTAATGATTTTTGTTTGAAAGTGACTTGACTTGACTTAATGAACTCCACATTCTTGCGTTTCTGTCAGCCTGCATGTAAAAATCTCTCTCTCTCTCTCTCTCTCTCTCTCTCTCTCTCTCTCTCTCTCTCTCTCTCTCTCTCTCTCTCTCTCTCTCTCTCTCTCTCTCTCTCTCTCTCTCTCTCTCTCTCTCTCTCTCTCTCTCTCTCTCTCTCTCTCTCTCTCTCTCTCTCTCTCTCTCTCTCTCTCTCTCTCTCTCTCTCTCTCTCTCTCTCTCTCTCTCTCTCTCTCTCTCTCTCTCTCTCTCTCTCTCTCTCTCTCTCTCTCTCTCTCTCTCTCTCTCTCTCTCTCTCTCTCTCTGCAAATTGGGCAAATTTGGAATGTCAAGTTCTTTTTGGAGAATATACAGTCCATACCACCCTCTCCCCACCATCCAGGTATGGGTCCTTATTCTCTTTTTTTTGGGGGGGGGTGTTAACTTTTTTGTCTTTTCTGAACACAGAAACAAAACACATGCAGATAATGCCTCTGTCTACATGAGTTTGACAGCTGCTTGTTCCGCATGGGCCCTGCCACGCCGATGGGTTGAATCTTAACGGAAGCACGCAACGACTGGGCAGGATCTGGTCGGTGAAAGACTTGTACTGTGACATCTCACCCGTTCTAAGATGCAGAACGATATTTATCTGGCAGTGTGACAACGCGACCGTCATGAATGACAAAAAAAGTTGTGTGGTTTAACAAGGGCATAAGTTGGCGTCCCGCTAACGGCTCAATTCGCCATGAGACGGTGGCCGAATGTGTCGCAGGAGGACAACTGGCAAGACAATCCATCAAAATACGATACGTTCTTGCGTGAAACCGATCCCTAGTGCAAGTGTGCGAGTGGATGGCTTCCTTTTCGACCTGTGTTAATAATAATAATAATAATACATTTTATTTATAAGCGCCTTTCAAGACTAAGTCGGGTCGCAGGCTGCAAGTCAGAGGTCTAAATCGACACACAAAGTGATCTTGAGTGATGTTTGAGTAGGACTTACCTGGGCTGTGACAAATGTGCCCACGCTATCTTCTACAGTGAACCTGAGGGTGGGTGCGGTTTGAGCAGTGCAGGCGGTGGCTTCGACAAAGATGAGCCCCTCATCAGCCCTCACCATTCCGCACCTTTGGGCAACGCTGACTGCTGTTCGAATGTTGTCACCTGTGAGAGAAAAGATTGACCATTTTATGAATAACATATGGAAAGTCAATGGAGGAGGACCGCATTGTTGACAAGCGACTCCCACCTGTGACCATGACAGTTCGGAGCTTCGCCAGCCTCAATGTGCGGATGACCTCGGCACTCTCCGGTTTCACCAGGTTCTTCATCATCAGCAGGCCCAGGAACTGCATGTCCTTCTCTACTTCCCCTCTGTGGAGGAATATTCCAACAGACAGTTTGCGCTTTTGAGATCCATTTCAGCTTTTACATAGAACAAAATTATGTGACTGACCGAGACAGGAATCTCACCGTTCAGCGGTGCTTAGATCAGTGCTTGTGTCCATTGGTTTATAACTAAGAGCAAGAACTCTGAGACCTTCACTGGAAAAGCTGCTCAGTTTCTTTGAAAACTCCGGCGGCACTGTCATAAAGAATGCATCTTATTCAGTACTGATATATCATCTAGGATGGACAATGTTCCAATTCAAGAAAAAAAAATGACAGCCATCGGTAATTTAAAAAACACTATATAAGGCACAGGTGTCAAAGTCAAAGCCCGGGGGCCAGATCAGGCCCGCCATGTCATTTTTTGTGGCCCGCGGGAGCAAACCATGTGTGTCAACTTTCACGATCCTTGCTGAAATCTGTACCAAAATGTCCAATTGTCATGGGTAATAAATAACGTTGCGATTTTACATCGCCATTCCAAGGAAAGCGTACCTCCGAAGTGGCCCGCAACAAAAAATGAGTTTGACACCCTGATATAAGGGGAAAATCTTTTAACTGGGCAAATACTCGTAATTTGTTTTTCTATTTTCACTCTAACAGGTGTCATGGCCAGGTTTCAAAGCCCCTTTTACACTGCCTGTAAAAGTTGACATTTTTCTGCCTCTTTTTTTTTGTGTCACTGTTTACTGGTCGCAAGTACAGACACAAAGTGGAGGGGATGATAGATAAGAGGTAGGATCGGACACCTTGGCAATGCATTATAAATAGCAATTAGCCTAGACTTAGTTTTTTTTTTCATTCCGTGCATTGGGTCTTTAACGTTTTTTAAAAATTGGGTAAGATGTTACAAGTCTTTATAAATGTCAAATACCACACAATTACGTGGTTTTATATTTTCATAGAGATAACAAACATTCACATGACAGTGAGGAAAAGTAAATGTGGACTGGTTTGTATGATCTTAATTTAAGCAGATTCTAGTGATCTAATTTAAGTTTATGCATAAATTTAAGAAATTCAAAAAGCCTTCCAATGTTTGAATTACAACAGGTGGTAACACGGGTTGCAGTTGTAGCTTCTGCCATCGAGTGTCTGTCTGTCACTGCACTGGCATAGACAGATGGATGAACATTATTTGTTGTAAAATAATAATTTTCGGTCCAATTGTCACTTTTTGGCATATCAAAAATCAAGCATATCACCAATGTCTGACCCGTTTCTTGTCGGCAGAGGCTCGCCACCATCTCAGGAGAGCCTTTCATGAAAGCTAGAGCAGAGCGCCCCCCGCAGGCCACCGTCACCACACTCATCCTCTGCAGGGCCGAGGAGAAGGGAAACCGCTGAACAATTGCCACAGGCTCACTTGTGGACTGAAAGAAACATGAAAAGTTCAAAGTTCTGAATGAGTGGAAACATTCAAACAGTCGACTCATCGCTTCTTTCAATCAATTAAACCTGTTTTTGTGAAAACACAAATGAGATATGAACATTTCACAACAGTACATGCTTCCCTATCTAAAAAGACTGATTATGAAGGGAACATTCTAATGAAATAATACATAGTGAGTGGTCGACGCGACACTTACAGTCGCATGAAAAGGAAACAGCCTTGGAGGACGTCTCATTACCGCTAATACTCTTTGCCCTCCAAACTCGGCATCCAGCCCACCACCATCTTCCCCTGATTCTTGGAGTGTCTGGAACGAAACACAGAATTGTGCTTCAGTAGAGGTCGAAGATTATAAATAAGAGACAAAAACTCCTCTTTGTACATTCAACACTGTCAGTTGTCTCATAGAAATTGTAAGCATCATTTTGAAATCACGTGAATGAAAGGGTCATCATTTTTGGCTCATACCCAACCGGTGGATTTAAACATTTTGAGCTCCAATGGGTCCCCAATGGGTTGCCCTTCCAGAAGGACCAGAGTGTGACAGCAGGCCATGCATGAGATCATTGGCCCTGGCGGAAGTAGACTCGGGTCAGAGACCACATCTGAAAAACCGTCAGATCCCCCCTCCACTACTCCCCAGACGTCCAGCCCCTCCTCTGTCAGAGTTCCTGTCTGGAGAATACAAAGTGGAAGTGAGAGTCCAAGTGGGGTGCTCACTTTATTCATTCAAGCGGATAATAAACGGTGATTAATTGGGGTCACTATCTGAAGAACTATAATGTGCCCGTACAGTTTATTGGACAGCATCATACACAAGCACGCTGCTCCTCACCTTGTCAAAACAAAACAGCGACACCTTGCCGCAGACATTGATGCGCGGTGGACTAATGCAGAATATGCCTTGCTTCTTCAGTCTGTGCTGGGCATAGATGGTGCCGATGGTGATGGCAGCAGGTAGGGCCGGTGGCACCACAATGGTGACGATATCCAAAACCCGAACCACCAACTCAAACCAGCTCATCTAGACACATACAGACAGACGCATTTGGTTGGAATGTCAAGAGGTTTTCGGATTTGTTTTCCTGGCTGTTCACATGCACACTTACATTATAATGTGAGAGGATCACAAAGCTGTACACGGTCCCAATAAAAGCTGTACAAAAAAAAAAGGAAAATAGGTTATTTCAAATGTGAATAACACTTCTGAAATAATACATGATATGGACATAACTTGTTGGACAAAAAAAAAAAAAAATCAATCAGGTCATCAACCAGTGATTGGAAAAGCAGTAAACGCTTATCTTATCTAAGTTCACATGTTGAAGTGTCAAGGACACAAATGGAAAAACAAACAAAGAAAAAAACCCAACAACATGTGGAATACAAAAATCCAACAGACAGCACAATGTTGCTGTAAAAAGCTCTTACCAAAAAATCCCAAGATGACCAGGAACTTTGCAGCATCTCGGTAGAAGCGAAAGTTGATGGGCTGCGGGTACAAAATGGAGCTGACCAAGTTCCCTTTGGCGGTAAAAAAACCTGTGGATGACGCACAATTATTGCATGAAGTGATTTTACACACACTAGGGAACTCGGGATTGGGCATTTGACGATATCAGGGTTCCCACACTTCTCTTGAAATAATTTTCCAGGAAGCGAGTATAAGCAAGGTAGCAAACAAGAGCTACGACTTCACTGCAGTGTTGCCATCTTAGCAAACATTTTCGCAATAGTTAGCGACTTTTCAGATCTCTCCGGCAACATCCCCCCCCCAAAAAGAGCCTAGCAAAAATGACAGGTTGCAACATTCTTGTTTCTGCACGGTACAGCGAAGAGGGGGCCAAAGGTTTTGGCCTGATAACAAAACTACGGTTTCATAGAGCGTACGTATTGGGTATATGATAAATCATCACTGTCAATAATACTACACGTGTCACTTATCTATACATTTGGGAGTGTTGATGAGGCGCGGCTAATTTGAGTTTGTAGCTAGTGCACAAAATGAATGTCCTAATTTTTAAAGTATAGAGATGTCAGGTTAATGACCACTTGTAAATTCAATTAAAATGTGCATTCTAACCAAATGGAATTATTCCACTTTAAAATGTACCATCTCAATCGTATCTCGCGCCATGTATTGAGATATGTATCAATTTGTCTTTAAATTGAGAGACACACGCTCCTGAAACCTAACAGATTTTGTTCCACTTGAAAACGGATTGTCCTTTAGTCGTATCGCACCTCATGTATAATTTTTTTTTTCTGGAGAGATGCACACCCATAACAAATTCAATGGTGTAAGTTCAGTCACCGGCTCAACTTGTGCCTCCCCATATTGCTCAACTTACGCAATGGCTCCTATATTGAATTTATTATCCACACGGTCAACAAAACAGACTCTTCCCCCTAAACATTGTCACATACTCAATTAAAAAAACCCGTTTTCTGAGGAGCAAGGGGTGGCTAAACTTACCCCTGTGCTCAATGTATCTCAGTCTCCCCTACAGGCATCACTAATGGCAACAATGCCCATTTTCACTTACCAGTCCCCGTGACTACGGCGACAGCACCAACATCACCAGACCCCCCTCCTTTGGCCTGGATGAGTTGCGTTCCACAGAAGAGTGTGTGCTTACGGTCAACGTCTGAGATATATTTTTTCTCTGAACTCAGCAGAGGAGTTTTTAGCACTGGGACACTCTCACCTGGACACAGGGAATAGTTGAAAATGTCTCATATTTTCATATAGACACATACCACAGATCAATAGATAGACATGCACAATCTAATGACATCGAAAAACACATCCTCATCTGATCTTATAAATATATGATTCAGACCTCTTTTCTCTTATTGTGCTTTTATTTCATGTATCCAGATTACACATGTGAATTATAATTAATGCAATATATACATTCTGTACGTCATCTTTCAGACATCTTTACTGAACAAGCGCACTTCAACTTTTCATTGAGAACCCTCTACTTGATGCGACCAATTTCCGCAGGTGGTGGAGGTCTGTGCTCCCCATTCAGCTGTTGAGTTGAATCTCAATACCGTATGTTGTGCAAATGTACTGTAAGTCTACAGTGTGTAAAGTCCACACACACGCACATACACAGTCTATCAACAGATTCATGTGGTATTGTTCTGCGAACAGACCGAGGAAGCATAAATGATCTATTTGCGAAGTTCTAAGATGGCTGGGTGAGCTGACCTGTCAACATGCCTTCATTGACCAGACACTCTCCTGCCAGCAGGGCAGCGTCACAAGGCATTAGTAGGCCATCCTTAGGTAAACATATGCAGTCACCAGGCACCAGCTCCTCCGATCTAACATTCGCCTGCTCTGAGACAAGACATCTGGTTGATTCAATTTTCAAAAAATAATCTACAGTACATAGGACTCAACATAGAGTTACAGGACCAGAAATGTTACATTACATCAAATTGGGAGAATATGTAAGAAAAAAATAAATAAAATACCTCCGGTGTTTCTTATGACTGTGACATTGGTGACCAAGCGTGCCATGTTGTGAAGAATGACTCTTTGCTGTGGAATTAATAAAAAAAGAGCTACCGTTTTTTATACATTGTTTACATTCACAAAAAATCAGGGTAACTCGAGACGAAAGTGTCACCTTGCGGATCTCATAAAGCGAGACACCGATAGAGAAAAAAGAGATTAAAAATATACTCGTGGAGTAGTAGTAATATTCATCAACCGTCCACAGGACCATGCTGAATAACTGGAAAAAGTAGAAGGGGTTGAGGACCTACGGGCAAAGACAATATTTTGATCGGCAAATTGTAACTCCATGATCAAAGATATAGATACGAGGTATCAAATTTATACATCAAGGAGAATTTCAAAGAAGGTTCATATCCATCTCACCTCCTCAATTAAAAGTTGGAAGTAAGACTTGACAGGCACATCAATCACATTGGGTCCATACACTTGTCTCCTATAACATGGGAAACCCAAAAAGTGAAACTAACAAAAGAAAGGGTGCGAACGCTGAGAGAGCGACTCGTACCTGCAAGTGTTATTCTGCTATAACAATATTATCGCACTCTTATGCAAGACTTTTTTTTTTTAAATGCACTTGGCTTGCGCATGTTCCATCCTCCCTGCCAGATTTTCTGACCCATTCACATCGCATCACTGGGTAATGTGCGCCCGACCGCCTAAGAGATGCAGCTCACTGAAGTCTGAGGCTGGCTCTAAATCATGACGGATGGAGTTTTCCTTAGACTTGTGAATGTCAGAGGAATCCATTTTGGAAATGATGCACAGTATAAAATGTGCACTACAAAGTACTCAAAAATAACACTCAGTAACCTAAGTGCCATCGTCAGTGAGACTTGCGCACCACTCTGACTAGAATGCTAGACTTCGAAGGAGAGCACATAACGTTATTCTGGATGGAATCAATCCAAGAAAAGTATTTTATTCAGCATACTGCGCTTATAACTGAAGGCATATGTGGCGGTCCAACAAAAGAAAAGCTGGAGTGTCTGCCCTCAGTGGCACACTGCTACAACCTTGAGTCACAATTAAATACTTGACAACAAACATTGATCTTGTGTTTGGTTACGTGGACAACAATCAGCGATTCACTGAGCAGCATCCTATTCGAGTTAAAGTTTGTAATATACCACACTAAATGAAGCAGTAAAATAAATAAATACATACAAGTCAGACACATGCTCACCTCAAGTTCTGTTCAAGGTGACTCAAACCGTTTTTGAAGCCATGAAGATCCTTGCAGGTCCAGTCCTCATTGAGGACACTACAGTCAAAACATCAACATGATTGTGATGGTACTGCCAGATTTCATCTCACTATGTAATATCAAGCAAAACATTTGGGTGCCGTAATACTGCCCGGAAGCTGTTTTGAAACAAAAATAAAGCTGCTCAGTATTCAGGAAGACGCCTTTAACATTACCTCACGAGACAGAAAGCTGCTTTCCTGTCCAACCATATGTAGCGAAGGCCTTCAAACAGGTAGTAGCGCAGAAGTGTTTTCTGTAAAAGAACACTGGCAAGGTTGGAGAGCACTCCACTAATACATTTTTTTTTTAAAGAAAAGAAAAAGAATACGTGTTCTTCACCTTCTCCTGGTAAAGCTGAACGGTGTCCCTCCATTCTGTAGACTCTATATCTCCCAAGAATTCCAAACTATTACAGGGAGAAAAACAACACTAAAATGGCAAATGTTCTTTTCACACAAGCGTAAAATGTTGTGTGGACATAAGGCAAAGCTCACAAAAGCTCACCTGCCCTCCTCCAGCTCCTCTGTGAGCACTTCCGCCACATGGTAGTGGCCACAACTATCCTAAAGGCAAAAAGACAACAGGGATATGAGTAGAGTTTCTCGTACGGGGACCAGTACCACGGTTTGACCCACAACAGTAGATATCTCTTGATAACTTCTGATCACAAACAAGAACCAACTACAACATGTACGCAGGATTTGCATGACTGGTTGCAATTATTTGACCACGAAGAATTGTATTGACTAAACAGTATGTATGTGCTCCGTACTTCGAACTTCTTGAAACTATTTAGTAAACACAGGAATCTTTTTTTTTTTAAAGTTGTGAGAACAATACGCAATCACACTGTTCTGAAAAAAAGCAAAAGCTACACAGTACACTTGTACAGTGCTATGATTTAGCATGAATAAATATATAAATAAATCAAAAATAAATAAAATACAATGAAAAGTCGAGATAAAAACATTGTTCTCACTCGTATTAGCACAAAATCTGCAAGCCCGAGAGGACAGGGACGGCAGCGTGCCAGAAGAGATAGCCGAGGGCGCCAGTGGAACACAATCAGGAGAACACCCAGGGACAACACAGCCATCAGGTGACACAACCACGCCCGCCATCGGACCCACTTGTATCCTTGGGCATTCTGGTGAGTGGCAAAAAATAAAAAATAAATTAAAAAAGAGGGGGAGAATGCAAGGAACATGTAGCATATCAACACTGGTACAAAAATATGCATTTATTATATCAAAGCAGCCGATTAAAAAAAATCCATCAATTTTCTGAACCGCTTGCGTTCTCCTAACAAAATCCTCTTGGAGAAAAAAGTATTTGTACTTCTGTTCATTTACATAATTGGAATGTGGTGGAAAAGATTTCCAACAGTGCTCCTTGACAAACATGCAATTTCCAAGTTAAGTGCATTTTCAGTAATGTGGGGTTTCATTGATTTTGTTTTTGTTTTATTCAAGCACAGTAGATTCCCGTGTTTCTTTGTTTGAATCTTATCACTTGATCAATTCTCTTCTAACATTTCATACTTATTTTTAAAAAAAAGTATCATTCCTGCTGAACATATCACATCAAGATCGGTCTCGGCCAGCTGGCTAAAGAAGAGCCTCTTAGTCCACAACATCCCTTTGAAAACCGAATTCCGCGTCTTTGACATACTGTATCTCGGCTGGATTACTGCAATGCACTTTTAATATTTTTGGGTCAGCCTCAAGCGTCTCCAGTTGGTCTAAAATGCAGCTGTTCGCCTCCTAACTGGAACTTGTGGGGGGAACACATAGCGTAACTCAATTTTGGCCTACCTTCAATGACTCCCTGTGGATTTTGGAGTTCCTTTTAAGATTGATTTGTCTTTTCTTACCCCACTTTACCCCTCTGAGTGCTTCCACCTCTACGTAATATCAATCTAGTTGTCTGATGATTTGAAATCAGAAGTACAATACACTGTTTCCAATTTGTTTTGCCATTTGTAGCACACTGTGAACTCAAATCATCTTCCTCTCCTGACACGACGAGTGATTCTTACCATGGGTTTGTCAGGCACGAGTCATGCAGGCCAGCGACAGGAAATCCACCCGGCAGCTTAATTCCTAAGAGGTAGTTCGCATATCAATGTCACAAAACAGGTCTCTCGCTTTGTCAACATTTGCATGAACAGAGTCCCTAAACACGCACACCCTCAAAGTCAACATTCACAAGACACGGTATTGCAGCAGTGTTAATTAAACTTGCAGATTTTTGCTTTTAAAACAAATATGGCAGCGATTAGGACTATAGAAACAACAGGATTGTGATATGGTAATGGGTGCACTGATTCACCAGGTGACAAGTCAGGAAAAGGAAAGTGAGCCGTCCATCTAAATGCAAACACACAGAAACAGGTGGACCTACCAACCCAAATCCAATGAAGTTGGAATGTTGTGTTAAAACATAACGAAAAATAGAATACAATGGTTTGTAACTTATGTTCAGCCTATATTTCATTGAAGACACTACCAAGCCAATATACTTAATGTTCAAACTGACAAACTTTATTGTACCTAGCAGTCATAAAATTCAAAGTTAATTATGTTCCAAAAACAATAAAGTTTATCAGTGTGAACATTAAATATCTTTTCTCTGCAGTGTATTCAATTCAATGTAGATCGAACTGGATTCGCAAATCATTGTACTCTGTTTCTATTCATGATTAACAAAACGTCCCACCTGCATTGCAATGGCCGTTTGTGTTTTGGTGACCGAATCAGAGACTGAAATTTGGATCTGTTGGGATGCTTAGAGGAAATCCATCATGGGTTTCAGGTTATGCGTTGTTGCTCAAACACGCATTCCTTTTAAAAATGTGCAATGCTACTACATTAATGTCAACCGGCAGTTATGTAAGCATATGACATAAAACAGGGGTGCCCATTACGTCGATTGCGATCGACCAGTAGATCAAGGACTGGTCCCAAATCGATCCGAGGTGGAGAGAGGAAAAAAATAAATACATAAATTTGTGTCTCTGTGCATGTTATTAATATATTTTTGTGTTAATGCACACTGCACCCTAATCATTCTATCAGTCTCACTTTCACAAAAAGTATTTTAAAAATAAAATAAAATAAAGCAGGTCATCTTTAATCTACGGTGATGTGTGACTGTCACCGAAAGTTGCCAGCGCTCAGCAGTCTGCAGTTGCAGCTTGTGAAAAGAGTTGTTGCGCTATATTTTTTATCGTGATTTATTCTCATTCAGAGTTTGGTTTTGTACAATTCGCAAAGGGGACGGGTAAAGAATGGGAATCTGGAGGGCCGAGAGAAGCATTTTAAAACGGTACGCGTGGGCTTCGATCGTTAACGAGCTGCAAAAGTGCGTCGTGTGCCACATCATGGCATGCGTGTGTACTGTACGTGCGTGCGTAAGCGCGCGTGCGCGGTAACGGTTCGATCGCGGGAAGTTGGTTGATCGAAAAGTAGATATTCAGTCAAAAAAGTTTGGGCACCCCTGACAAACAAATATAGAGTTGAGCATCAAAATGTGAACACCTCTAAGGTCATAAAGAGCAGTCGACATCCAGCCATCCTTCCATTTTCTCAAAGGTGAAGTGGAGCCCCTCCCGCCTGATTGTGGACGAAAGGCGGGGCACACACTGCAGACGTCTCAAGAATACTTTTTTAAGTGTACAGGGAGAGTTAAACAAACTACTATGAAGAAACTTCAACAAATACAAGCTCAGGTGAAATGTTAAATAAAGCCCAAGGGCAGATTTTAGTTTCATCACATGTGATGGGCCGGCTGGCAATTAAAAAGTCAATTTTCCATAATGCGGCCCTTTTAAGCAGGATAGTTAGTTTCAGTTCAGTATGTGGCTGTTTGTCAAATGCCTCCTCAAAATAGCAGTTCTGAGGCACTTCTGGTCCCCTGGGGGAGTCCTGAGACACTGCATATCTGTATGTGATAGGTCTCAAATCGGAGCAAAGACACAACAAACAAACAAAAAACAACAAACAAACAAACGGACATCCGACTCTTATAATGGTGGCAAAATATTGGTTACAGGAATCAGTCGTACCACATGACTGGCTTGAAATCATGTGAAAGCCAGCAAAGCTTGATGCAATGCGATCACATGGTTGTTTTGTCCTAAATAGCACTTGTCAGGAACGTCACAAATTTCCTTAACAGTATTAACACTAACATGGTTTTAAGTTTTTAATTAGTGTCATAGCCTTTCGCAATGTTGATTCATTAGAAGAATACCTTATCATATCCCATGCTATATTTTGGTTCCTCAAAACGCTTATACCGGTATTTTTTAAATTCATTTAACAAATTTTTTAAATGGTTGCTTGCTTTACTTGCTAAAAATAACATTTTGAAATGAGTAAATAAAGAAAAGCATTTGTACATTTAAACTATTTTAATTTATAAATGATTGGTTGTTTAACTATCCATTCATCCCCCTTTTTTAGGTTTGCAGGTGAACTAGAATCTATCCCAGCTGACTCGGCGAGAATCAGGGAACACACTGCAATGGTGACCAGCCAAATGCAAGGGACATTCCAGGGTGTATCTTGCCTCTCGCCTAGAGCCATTTGGGATCGACTACGTCAATTTAAACAGCCAACTGTAACTTATTTTTTAAATCTTGCCAACAAATGACCACGCCGATGTCTGTTCTAAAAATTGCAATAAACTGTCATACACATATCAAAAGAGGCCCACATGAACTTATTATTACTCATACTACTGATAACAAAACCATAAATTGTCCCACAATGTTTTTTTTACCATGTCATAAGTGTTGGAAACTCAATCTTGATTTAAAAGATGCAAGTTCATCGGTACACGAACGAACGAATTTGATGCAACGATTTGACAAATGTTTTTGTCCATTAATTATGAGCCTTTGTTTTGCTTGTTACAGTTCCTGTTTTAAATTGATTTTGTTTGTTTTTAGAATTGTATGCCGGACGCATTTGATTCCACAGATTGCCTTTCTTTTACAATGTCATTGATGCATTGCAGAACAAAAACGTAGAAAGATAAATAAAAAATATATATTTTTTAGGGCTCTGATTGTTAGCTGTAATTGCAGACTACTGACCATTAACAATGTCCTGTGATGCAGGTAGTGCGCCACCGTAAAAGTGACCTACTTATTAAAAATTGTACTGTATTTGTATACTTTCCTTGTGAAAGTGAAACTGTTCGGATGCTTCGGGTGCAGTGTACACTAAAACAAAAATCACAACACGGGGCACTCTATTTTGCCTTACACCTTTCGGAAAACAGCATTTTAGTTTTGTTTTTTGTATGAAATGTAAACACCCAGGCTGTTGGAAAATGGACTTTCAACTTGATCATACAGTCCTGTAGAATTATGAACACATTGAATGTGCAAATCCTATCAGCTTTGTTTCAATACTCCACATACACTACGGTCGTCCCAGGTCATTTAGCTCCTCTTGTTTTAAGTACAGTATTCGCCACTAAGGTGCTAGCTGTAGCATTTAGCCCCTTTTGGGTTGTGCTCGTGTTGCCGTATGACTTAATCTCTAAACCTTTTAGAAACGGGAGGACGAGCAATTAGAATTGTACTTACGTCTGCTCCTGACGAGTAACTGGCTCTATAATGAGTGGTTCGTTTTATTTATGCCATATTGCCCGCCCAAAACAAATCAGATAACACGTCATTTATAAACACGCGTCTACAATACGCGACGATGTCCAAATTTATTTTCGCGCGTTTTTAAAATTGTTTTTCAAATGAACCCTTACGTTACTTTGAGGTACGGATGCATTTTGAAGGACCTGACATGGTCCCATATTGTGCGATAAAAGGCTCACAAGGGTCAGGAAATATTACATGTGCTTTTGGTTTCGTAAAACCAGTTGGGCAGGTTCCGAAGTCTATAGTGCAGCACTGCACCATAACAATAGAAGCTCTGGCACAAATAAAGATATGTTGGCAAATATTTCATATTACAATTCTTATTTCATTATAAATTCAACATATTTTAATGAGTACATGTGCCTTTATTTACAGTTTAAATACATTTTCATTACATTGCACTCATGTGTTTTTACTGCCCCATTATTCATTCATTGACAATCACACGTTAATACAAATGCACAGATGAAATTGCTACAAATGGAAAATACATTTATAGTCCAAGCAGAACAATCACGTATTAGATAGTTATGCTCTTTTTTTTTTTACCTCTGACATGAGACAGCTCATGTATTTAATCTATTGCAATTGAGAAAATAAGATCGAGGTGACCAGCAAGATATGCTAACTTCTACTTTGACCTTACCTATTTTTTGGGCTAAACAACACACTTTAAAGCCTTTGCCTGTAATAATCTCAAACGTCTTCAGGTTCCAAATTGATTTTTAAAAAGTTGTTTTATTGCGACTCGTAAAGTCAAAATAAATATGTTGACCGTTTTGTAGCAAGGTCAGCAATGTAACTGCCCACATCTGCAACAATTCCCAACGGTCCTGGTTAGATCTTCTCTTCCACTCAGCTCAAATTGAGGAAGTAGTATTGGTGGCTCTGAGCGGTCTTAACTCGTGTCTGTTCATGATGCAACCGCTTTCTTTTCTTGGTAAATTGCCATCATTTTCTTGATCTCAGCGATGGCCTTTGCTGGGTTGAGTCCCTGTGGAAAACAGAGCCGATGAGATCGCAGAACTCTTTTTAAATCTGGGAGAGAGAGAATATTTATGGTTCTCAAACTACCTTGGGACAGGACTTGGTGCAATTCATGATAGTGTGGCAGCGGTAGAGAGAGAAGGGGTCCTGAAGTTTAGACAGCCGCTCCTCAGTAAAGTCATCGCGAGAGTCTATCATCCACCGGTAGGCCTGTGTGACAGCATAAAGTTCACCAATGATTATATAATGTGTATTCAGAATAATTCTTCACACGTTGGTCTGTCCTCCCTTCCCCATTAGGGTTTCATTTTCCATTGACCTTGCATGTACTACTTGTATAGCAATACTGCTACTACTGCTAATAATATTAATAATAACAACTAATGTAACTTGCATCACATGGGGCGGTCCCTTGAACTGGGCTAATGTCAGTGACATAAGATTGTTGTAAATCTTGCTCTTGAGTCTGTTTTGAAAAAGCTGTTCCTTATATTAATATTACATTTTTAAAAATCAAATAATGCGCCATGTATCCTATTGCGTGAACTCAGATGAGAACATTCCTTGAGAGAACATACAGTATTCTGAATTGGATTTACAGTACCTGCATGAGAACAGCGGGTCCTAAGTATTTGTCCCCATTCCACCAATAGCTAGGACAACTGGTGCTGCAGCATGCACACAGGATGCACTCGTACAAGCCGTCCTGTTGGGTTGCACACAACATTTTACAAACGTACACTTTGTTGGTAAAAATGTTTTTGTTCTAATATAACGCGGTACAACATCTTGCTAATTGTGTAGCGTGGGTTGACAGAGTCACAAACTGCATTTGCACACCTCTGGGTTCAGCGGTCGACTTTGACCGGCATATTTTTCACTACCTGTATTTCTTTTTTATCTACAATATTTGCATTCCATACTTCTTTGAGAAGGCATGATTCTACTAGTCCGTTTTGATTCGGTGTGTTGTGGTGTAAAATATGTTGCAATTCCATTTATTTGTTGGTCATGAGAGATATTGGACAGTAAAACTTTATAAGGATGACAACTATGTTCTCCAATCTTCTTGGTGGACAAAGAATATGTGCAATGCGAATAGACTGGGAACACAAAACATTTGAAATAAATTTGGACAGACAGATGATTCACAGCAGTTTGTCACATTCATTGAATACATTTTGGAGTTTACACCGTGTTGTGGTGCTAATGATGTCACACAATTTCAGCGAATGTACTTACCAGATTCACAGGTCTAAAGCATGTGATAAGCCAAACTGAATTGTACCATTTGGTGGAATGTGCTTTCATGATGATGAAAAGAAGTTGATATATTTACCAGTTTTTGCCTGTCCTCCACTGACTGGTAATATTGGTCCTTCCCTTCCTGAGTTTCATCCTTCTTTTTTAAGTAGGGCTCAATGGATTTGTACTGTGCATAGAAGTTGCTCATGTCCTGGAGGAAGTTAGCACACGGTATATTATTCTAAAATCCCAAACACTATCCCAACATAGATTTTATGATGCTGTCTACGAGTGGGGAAGTTATATTTTTAATCAGCATTTCATAAAAATGTACTAATTTAGGAAATGTTATTTTTTGCAGAAATTAAACCCCAAGTAAATGTTTTGGTCTTAAAAAAAAACCCTCACAACTAAACAAACTTCCAGTACTTACAGGCACAAGATCTTTGACCACGTACATGTGAGGGAGTGGGTAAATTTTCGTGGCTTTGCTTGTGTTGCTGTCTATTTTGTTGAGGCATGCAAGTGTATTGCCTCCATTGATGTTCATGGCACATGAGCCACAAATACCTGGAATGAACATTACAGTCATTAGAGGCACATTCTCAGTTTTGTACTGTTCATTTAAATGTCGTTAAGTTGTAGTGAAGAAAACAACAATAATTAGTCCTTCACCCTCACGACAGGAACGTCTGAATGTAAGTGTGGGGTCCATCTCATTCTTGATCTTGATGAGGGCATCCAGAACCATCGGACCGCAGCTGTATAAAGAGAGAAACTACCGGTATTCAAAACACTGTCATATCCACTCATCCATTTTAATAATCCTGTGCATCTTATAATCAGGGATACTAGTGTCCTGCAGCTAAAATTGATTGGACCATACAAAACATCCAGTGGAAAATGTTGCCCAAATTCCCGAAACAATCGCATTGCACTTCTGTTATATTGGGACAGTATCCTGAAATTGAGAATATCGCTCACCAATGTTCAGCCGAATTCATTTAGTGTGTTGGGGCATTTACTCAACTGGAGATAATGTGGGGTTTATTTCAACGGAACCATTTCCTTGCGCAAATACTTGCCTTTGGGTTGATATATTAAAAAAACGGAGCCAGCTGTATGTTCTTTGGCCAATGGGGAATTACTAAGTCTGTGTTACATGTAACTGTCTGCTATCCATCAATCATTTACTGTAGCTATACCACTTATACTTCCAAGGGTCACAGGTGACCCGGGACCTATCCTGACTGATGTTGAACAAGAGGCAAAGTACACCGCGTGGTCGCCAGCCAATCGCAGGGTCTATCTTACATTAATGTGAACAATTTTTGTGTCTATAAAAATATAGAAAATCATAGCGTGGTGTACCACTTGACTGTGTGGGTGGTTAAGGCAATTACTGCTATCTCGTGGCACCCCTGTTATTTTGTTTTTCTGAAGCACCATGTGTCACATGTCTTACGTGTTTAGGTCAACATCATATGTCTGCATACGGGGTTTGTCCCCAGCAGTGTCCGGATCCCAGCGGTAAATCTGGAACTTCTTTATCCTGGGTTCAGGAGAAGGTGAAGTCAAGGTCTGGGCATTGCGCACCGTCTGCATCACAGACAACAAATAACAGGAACCCTCTATAAGATTAAACTGTCAGTGAGGGAGATGTTGATGTGTCATTGAATTTATTCGTTTTTTTTTCTGTCACACAACAGTAACCGTTGACGGGTTGTGTTGCTTGTCATGACTTTAAGATTGGTTAACTTTCCATCCTTGAATCGATATTAGCCAACACTTGTAATTCTGTACAAGTGGAGGATGCAGAGTGTTATTAATAACTTAACACATACTTTTACTTGATAACTTTAAATTCCAAATCAAAAATATTTAAAATGTTCATTAAAAAACGAATTAAACTTGCGACACACATTACAAGGCTCTTGCTCGGAGGGCATCCAATTGTGAAAGCGTCCCTAATGTCGTGACCGTTGAGTAACTCTTTCTGTGTAACATAGTCTCCCCTTAGTGGTCACCAGCGTGAACTGCGTGCTCTTGTTACATCATTTTGCTGTCTTTGTTACCAAACTGTCTTTGTGGCAATGGAGGATGAATTTAAGAAGCGCTTCAACTTCTTCTTGCTTATAAATTTACGATGTAATTACTTTATAATGTATTTACATTACACAAAAACATTTTAAAAATATTTCAGAACCTACGATACACAGTAGTTGCTAGTGAACGACTAACTACAGAGACAATTGTACGGTACGATTATTTCCTGTGTTGTTCAAATACATATCGACGCAAAATTAATTATGATGATAAAGTATAACATTACATTGCCTCGCATGATAACGGGAGATACTGTATCCCATGTGAGCTTCCATGATATAACTTCACACGTTCATGTGTCCAGTAAAAACACGTCTTGATGTCGACTTACCACCAAAATGCCAGAGTTCCTGATTGCCAAAGCATTCCGGGTCAATGCGCCACAAGGTATCGACATCTTTGCTCAAAGAGAGTGAAACTGTCGGAGTCAACTGAACAGACGCGTAACCTTAAACCCCGCCCCAGTTAGGGTGCATTGAAATGACGCATTGAAAAATCAAACTCGTCACCAGTGTTGCCTAGGTGATCACCATCAGCTATTTCAGACTACCGTATGACTGTTTGGCGCTACGTACATTTATTATAAAAACAATACTTTTTTTTACAGACACGTTTGTTATTTTTTTTTCAAGTCGGTTAACGAAAGCGTCCAATGGTAGGAATGATTATATGTCCCATATAGCAAGTGAAGGAAGTACGGCATATGCCACGCCTTCTCTTACAACATCTCAGTGGACGAGGTCAATTTTGTGTACAGTATGACTGCAGTTACTTTAGTAACCAAAACTTACGGACATGACAATGCATATATTGCCAGTGTATTTAAATTGTGTGAGTATATATGACCATTTCGTATATAATGTAGCGTCGCTGGGAAATTTAATGCACTCCCTGCATGCTTTGCGGCAATAAGAACGTAAATAGTGTGTCAAGGCATGTTCTGTGTACATAATTTCTTCAATCATCAGTGGTTTCGTAAAGTTAGTATTTTATTCAGTTTGCTATGAAAGTTTGATTTTGATGTGACACCATGGTTGTTCATGACATGTTGACTCATGACTTGCCAACACTTGAAGTGCGTGAGGTGACTTATCCGACCATCCAACTACCACCCAAATGGTCCGGTCGGGTCAAGTCGATTTAAATCGAACCGAACCGAACCGAACCGAACCGAACCAGACCAGACCAGACCAGACCAGACCAGACCAGACCAGACCAGGGTGGAATGCCATTAATTGCACAAGGCAACAACACTGTTGATCCTTCTGCTGCGGAAGTCCCTCGCTGTTCATGTGTAGGCATCATTGCTGGTGACTACACTCGGTTCGAGGCACAAGACAGGAGACGATTCTTATTTTTCTTTGTGTGGTCGCTATCACTGAGTCGCTAAACACCTGGCGTGCCACAGTGCACCTTCACTGCCAGAAGCGAACTGCAGGGAAGCTCCACCCCCTTTATTTACATACACCCCAGAACATGGTATCCCTCCACACAAAATAGTACCAAAACTAAACTCTAATGCTAGTGGCGTACATCGTCACCCAACACCCCCACTCGATGGCGCCACATACACTAACATTGCATTAGTTACCTATACACCTGTTTTAATGCTGTCAAGTGCTTTTCCCTTGGATCAGACATATACTGAGATAGTCTACTCACAATCCAGCTAATATCAGGTCTAGTGCAGGTCATGATGTATATGAGGCTGCCCAGCATTGCTCTATATATCCTCTGATCAGTTTTGTCCCCTTCTGGAGCCAGGTCACATTTGATTTCACTTGGAGTGGCTCTTGCTTTGCATTCAGACATGCCAAACCTTTCCAATATTTTCTCAATATATCTGGATTGGTTCAATGTGATTGAGCCCACATTTTGCTTGAAATCAATCCCAATGAAATGAGTGAGGCATCCGAGATCTTTCATCCTAAACTTACTCTTGAGTTTCTCTTTGATCTTGCATAAACACCTCTCATTGCTGGCAGCCACAATGATATCATCGACCCACACTAACAAAATTACTTTTTCTTTGTCAGACATTTTGGTGTAAATACAGTGGTCTGCTTGACTCTGTACAAACTCGTCGCAAGTAAAAACTCATGAAGCATCATGTTCCAATTTCTCCCAGACTGTTTGAGGCCATATATGGATTTGTTTAACTTACACACAAGTTGTACACCATCCCTTTGTTTCACACAAAACCTTCAGGTTGATCCATGTATAGTTCACAGTCAATAGGTGCATGTAAGTATGCTGCCTTCACGTCCATTTGGTTTAACAGCAACTCATACTGTGCAGCAAGCTGCATCAGTAGTCGCAGTGATGTCAGATTAGCGGTCGCTAAAATGTCTCAGAATAGTCAAGTCCTTCTCTCTGACTGTACCCTTTGGCTACATATCTCGCTTTATATGTTTCATTGCCTTTGTCATCCTCCTTAAAGCATACACCCACCTTCCCCCACTGTCTGTCTACCCTCCGGTAATGGCACAAGGGTGAAAGTGTCATTCTCTTTAAAAGAAGTCATCTCATCTATCATCGCTTTCTCCACTTTTTCTGACTTTGGCGATGCCATTGCCTCGTAGAATGTTTGTGGCAATCCCACTGTTGCTCTATAGCAGTAATCAATTGTGATCTCATTGCCTTTATCACACATTCATAATCCTCTAAATATTTTGGTGTCTTCCTTTCTCTACCAGAAGTACGAGGAGTCTCATTACCATTGGTTGAGTCTGTGTCGCAGTCAGGTTTAAGCTCTGGTTCAGTGTCAGAATCTTTTCCTACATATTCCGTCTGTAACTGACTTGCTTTAGGCATAGTTACCCACTCTACATAGTGGTCCTCCAGTTGGGTCTTCTCGGTCTGTGTCTCACTCTCAGTCACGGTCTTTGTGATGAAGTGGACCAGTCTGTGTTTCTGAACTTTGTTTGTCTCTGGAAAATAAATCAAATAAGCAGGTGAATGACGGTCAAAACCAACAAAGATTCCCTTTTGCCCTTTGATCTAGTTTTCTCCTGTTTTGCTCATACACCATGCATTCTGAACCAAACTTTTTCATTTTTGACAAATCTGGTCTTTTTCCTGTGAAAAGGAAATAAGGAGTCTCCCTGTTCTTTCGCAGTAACATCTGTTCCGTATAACTGCTGCTGTTCTGGCTGCATATGGCCATAGCTCTTTGGGTAAGCCTGATTCTATCAGCATACACCTGACCATCTCAAACAATGTGCGCCAGTTCCTCTCTGCTGTCCCATTTTGATGTGGGGAGTAGGGCGCTGATCTCTCATGTTTTATCATATTATCTCGAAGTAGAGATTGATACTCTTTGAAACAAACTCTGTCCCATTATCCGATCTCATTCGCTTCACTTTACCATATGGTGCTGTGTCTGCCAAGAACTGCTTTGTAGCCTCGACTGCCATGTTTTTGTTCCTGAGAAAGTATACAAAAACAGCTCCAGAAAAGTCATCAGTAAAAGTGATGGCATATTTGTACCCGCCGAATGACTCTGGGTCAATAGGCCCACCTAGATCTGTATGTACCAGCCCTAATGGCTCTTTAGCTCTCACATCACTTTTCCTGTTTCTATTCTGGGTGAATTTCCTTGAATACAGGTTTCACACTGGTTAGGTCTAGTTTTGTTACTAATTTTCATACCTTCTACCACAGCTTCAAGTTTAGCAATATCACCATAGTTACAATGGCCCATTATCTCATGCCATGTTTTCATGTCTAAAGATGCATTGCAGGAGTCCTCACTGCATTCAGAATTTTCTGTGACAATGTCAAGATAGTACATTCGGTCCTTTACCATCATCTTGCATATTGTCCCATCTGAAAGAATCATTTTGTTGTCATTCTTCGCAGTTGAACTTCGCTCCTTTCGGTTGCTGCATCCACAGAAAGGATATTCTGCGGGTATTCTGGGATGAGGAGAGCATTTGTGAGCTTGACACTCACTACTCGTCCACTGCTGTCGGCCAGCTTGATTTGCGCGTCCCCTTCTTCTCGACACTTCCGGTGATCCGTCTTCCATCAGCCAGCTGCATGATGTGATCTTTAGGCCGAAACTCTCATCAAATCGGATGAATGCGGTCTTGTCGGTGATTATGTGGGCAGAAGCACCGCTGTCCACGAGTAGTCCATATTGCTGCGCCCCTTGGGTCGCCATTCACTCACCCGAGCAATAATGTTTCTTCTTCTTCCTCGAAGATTTGGCTTGGTCTCTGCCACGGAAAACTTTTTCCGAATCGTCCATAACTGTAGCCACTTTATTGTTCTTATCAGCTTTTGTCGTTCGCTTGTGTGGTTTCTTGTCCTTACTTGTGCAGTCTCTTGCTTTATGCCCCACTTTCTCACAAATAAAGCATTCTCCATTGAAGACGTATTTTTGTCTTTTCTTTGGGCTTCGGCTTGAATGACTTGGCGGTCATTACTTCATCTGGTCTGGGCCTGCTTCGTAGCGGAGGGTGCATTCAAAACTTCTCAGCCTAGTCTTGAATTCAGCAAAGGTTAACACTTCTCTCGCTTGAGTCACATGCACAGAAAATGGGTTGTATTCATCAGTGAGTCCTTTCAACACCATGGCCACCAATAGTGCATCGCTTAGGTTCTCTTTAGCTCTTTGTAGCGCGGCCACTAGCTTCTCGACACGTGCTAGATAGCCCGCTAGCTCCTCGTTATCCATTAGCATATTGGTTAGCTCTGTGTACAGCCCGACAATTCGCGGCTTTTCTTCGACTCAAAATGGCGTCTCAATATTTCCAGACTTTTCTTACCATCTTCTGGTGCTTCATACAGGATGAGTGTCAGTGTTTTATCATCCAAGCAGCCGCACAGTTCAGCATATGCCAGTTCGTTTTTCCACACGGTTTCTGTTATGCCTGTTCGCTGGATCCCGTAGCTACATCACACCCGAGGATAGCATCTTTTAGCCCGATGGTTTTCAAGTATGCTAGAACCTCGCCTCCCAGATGTGATAGCGGGCCTCATCTCCGCAAATCGCGCGGTAATCCTCTCCCATAGAGCGCGCTGTGCCTGGAACCCACCTGGGCCCATAACCTGTTGATCCTTCTGCTGCGGAAGTCCTCGCTGTTCATGTGTAGGCATCATTGCTGGTGACTACACTCGGTTCGAGGCACAAGACAGGAGACGATTCTTATTTTTCTTTGTGTGGTCGCTATCACTGAGTCGCTAAACACCTGGCGTGCCACAGTGCACCTTCACTGCCAGAAGCGAACTGCAGGGAAGCTCCACCCCCTTTATTTACATACACCCCAGAACATGGTATCCCTCCACACAAAATAGTACCAAAACTAAACTCTAATGCTAGTGGCGTACATCGTCACCCAACAAACACTACACAAAAAGGTGGAGAGATGCACTTTATGCACTAGCATAAAGCTTTGATGTCAGGTAGGGGCATCCTGCCAGTCCCTAAATTAACGTCGGATTGCCATCATGTGGAATTATTTCAGCAACTACGTCGGACTCCTGTACAGGTCCCTGATTCAAATGTGTTTGTCACGCCGATGGCAACTTGATGATGTCAAAGTTCCACTAAATGTGAATGTTTCATGTCAGAAGTCTGAAGTTTTGCACCCATGCAGGCTGAGCGTAACCACAAAGGCAATGTGAACTTTCAGTTCAAATTGAACTTGAGCAAAATGGTGACAATCACTGTCGAATCGGTGACAGGTTGTGTCATCGTCATATTTTACGCTTAGAAGGATAGTAGGAAGAGTGTTTTATGGAGTGGAAGTTCGGTGTCTTCCTTTCTAAGTGGGACAAATTTGCAGGCTGAGTAAATCTATGTCAAACCTGTCAAGCCGTGTTATACTTTCTCCACAGGAGGACTACAGAGGAAAGAGAAGCAGGCCTCCTTATCTTTCATCGACGATGTGTTGGAAACTGCTGTGCGTACTTCTAACCGCCACTGTCGCAGTTTTTGAACGCTGGGTGAAACCATGTTCGCAGGCGGAGGAACATGTCATTGATACACTGTGACCTTCATCTTCTTAGTGTACAGTACTGTGCATTGTTGTAAAAAAATAATTTGTAAATAGCTAATGTAATTAATTCAAATGCCACTGAGGTCACATTCATGATGAGTCCAAAACCTGTTGTCATAGATGAGGTCACATGGGATGTCGCGATATGAGGAGAGCAGCACTTTTTCCAAAAGAGCAGCATCAACATGTCAGGAGACGAATGTAAGTAGAGAATAATGCACTGTACAGAGGAAGTTACAATTTGTGAGGAAAGCAGTAACATTTTATACTTAATTAAGAATATATTTGTATATATTTATTAAATTATATCAAACGAAGAATTATTATTTTTTTAAATGTTATCATAAGAATGTTTAAAAGTTTTTTTTTCTAAAGGATGTATTATAATTTTCTTTATATAGTTATTCATACAAATAATTAAACAGGATTGTAGTGACAGTTTTGCCTGAGAGTAGGTTACTATTATTTCCTATGGGGGCAATGGTTTTTAAACAAATAAATTGTAGGATCAGTGAACATTGAGCAATGGATTGTTGATGATAAGGTCAAACTGAGAGAGCAGGGCTCCAGACTACGGCAAAAGGGTTGTAAGTTGCTCCTAAAATTTGAGACAGTAGTTGCAAATATTAATTTTTTTACTCACGCTGTTGGAACCAGAACATTTGCTCTTTTTATTTGAATTATTATCCTTTTTTTGTCACTGATAAACTTCTGTTTCACATTTCCCCGTAGTCATACAGTGAAAATAAGTGAAATGAATATTTACTTTCTATTTCATTCTTAGCAGCGCATACCCTACGCATAATTATGAGTGTGGTTGTACTGACACAATCAAACATCAGAGGTCACTGCTGCGCTTCAATGGCACTTTTAATAAAACAGACATTTCATCCTCACAACAGCAATGTCTGGACAGGAGGAGGGTGGGCGAGTGGGGATCTGGTGAGGGTTCCCTGCGCTTCATGGCTGATGGTGAGAAGTTACATGTAGTAAATGTGTGTGTTGTAAGTATTTCGAGTCACTGTTGTAACGTTTAACGTACTGTTTCCTTATTCTCCATAATAAACGACAGCTTTACAAATGCGACATAGTACACTACCTTCTGTAAAGGTGTGTGTTGTGGTAATAAAGTCTACAGTGACGTAGAAGTCATATGATCCAAACAAAAACCTGTGTAGTTGGGCTGTCACTATCGAATTCTTAATCTATTGATTATTAAGGAAAAGCAGATGCTTGTGAAGATAAGAAAATATTATCAGGCTGCTTCCTCGAAGGACTACGCAAATTAGAGAATAGTTACTGTTGAGGCTGAAATCAGAAGATATAAAATCCACCCGTTTTTGTTGATCTCAGGGGGTGGCCATGTTTCCACTTGCTGTCAACTGAAAATGACATCACAGTTGTGCAGGGCTCAAGTAACAAACAATCATGGCTCAGCTTCAGAAAACAGCTGCGCCGTGATTGGTTGTTACCTGAGCCCTGAATCAACTGTGATGTCATTTTCAGTAGAAATACAGTGGGGAAAATGGCCACCCCCTGAGATGTCGAAAACGAGTGGATTTTGCTGATTACTTCACATCACACAAACACAATACTAATCAGAATGCCATGTTTCGACTAGTGGAGATAGATAGAACATATTACTGGAAAGAGAATTTGGCGGTTTACTTCCCCTTTAAGTGTACAATGTCCATCGTGACCAATTGTGAAACACGGGAAACAAATGATCTATTAAGGTCCCTGTAAAGTAAAAATAAATATGATTAGTAATTTAATGCTTGACAGAGAAGATCGTTGTTAACCATCGTCTCCATCTTCGCTGTTGTCGCCACAACGCTGTGGCCATGTACGCAGAATGCGTGAAACCATGATGAGAGGCCGCTAGCTACCAGGTGGCTTACAAGCTAATCTTTAGCCAACTAATACAGTAATAACTCAGTAACTCTCAATTGTGCCACTGATGTGAGCGAAGGCACTGAAGTTCTCAGTGGTGAGGAGAGACTCATGCTTGATGCCAAATTGTGTGTCCATTGTAGTCATGCCCCGCCAAAAATCAGGAAAACTTAAATGGTGAAAAACAGTTTCACACGATACACAAATGAGTGCGAGCTAATTCTCAGTCTTAGCACGTTTTCAGCAGTGTCTTCAAACATGTATAATGTATTGAGAAACATCTGAATTCACTTTACAGGATCTTTAATCCGTATTGTGCTGTGTTTGGAGTAATTTCCTTTGTTTGTGTTATCTTTTTCATTGGGTAGTTATGCTTGAGCTCTGTGAATTTCAGGATGCCACTGGCCGGGCAACACAAATGTGAGAAAAATGAAAAGGGATCTACGTACATGAAAACAGGTCGCACACATGCTCTCCTGTGTATTCTCAGAAATTATAATTATATGTAGCAAAGAGAACCCAAACCACAACCCTTTTCGTTCCCTCTCTCTCACATATTTACACGGAAAAAATATTACATTCAGGTAATTCACTATAAAGCTAATTCATCTGTGTTTCTTTTGTTTTTGGCAGAATTTAACATGGTGTCACATCCAGTTTTAAAACAGACTCATCTTCCTGTTCCGCTGCTATAATTTGGACCCAACAAACCAATCCTTATCGATAAACAAGTCATCAAACCCACTTCCTCTTTTTTTTTGTTTTGTTTGTAACCCCCGGTCCATATTTATACCTATATACACAAGCAGCAATCTAACATCACAAAAACCCACCCACCCAGGAGTTGCATTCACCCACCCAACCCAAAGCAACAACTCTCCCCCAAAATAAAAAACGGAAACACTGCCCACATCGTACCCTGTTCTAAAAGAGCATGCCAAGTTAAACAATCAACACAGAAAATGTCTCTATACAGAAAAAAACACCCTTAAAAATGTTTTTTTGTTTGTTTTGTTTTTGTCCCTGCTCCCAAAATGTTGGACCCAACTTGCTTCATTTGGGAATTTCATTTCTCTGATGGTGATGGGGGCCAGCTTCGAACTGCGGAAAATTATCTTGGGGCTCTTCAGAGGGTAACGTTATGCAGGGGATTCCTGTGAGGCCACGTGTCGTGAAATTTGGGGGCGGGTGAAAGAAGGATTCCAGCCGGACACGCTCAGGTTGGTTGGTTGTGATTCTTATGTTGAGTCAGAGATGACGGGGGCTTGGGTGGCCATTGTGGTAGAGCTTCTGCTTGATATGCACCATGTTGCCACTTGAGTCGTCTAACTGTCGGAGCTGGGCCCTGCGACGCAACTCTCGAAGGTTGCAGAACTGTGGCAGCCATGACCAGGATGGCGTATCTGGAGAAGAGAGATGCGAGATGGTATAATGCTCTGATTACACTGCTGTCTGTGTGTGTGTGTGTGTGTGTGTGTGTGTTTTCTGGGTACAACACGAGATTGTTCCGATTACAGAAGTGACAATTTGGTGAACTACACAAATGACATGATCAATGTTTTAAAATTGAATCCACTCCCAAGCACATCTTCCTTGCAGCTTTTCGTGCCGTGGGAGGGGCTACTTGCACAAAACGACCCAGGATGGCTTGCATTAAAGTTTCACTCATTTGCGCAGCATAAAAATGACTTATTGCACTCGCACAGACTTTGGACTGGAGTGGCTCAGGCCGTTTAGCCCCCAGCTTCTACATCGCTCTAATAACATTTAATTCTGGGAAGTACAAGGGAGCTTTCTCACACCGGCAGAGTGCACTGTCCTGGATTTATTTCTTGTGATATCCTATCATAGATATGAAGGTTGAAATTATATTGCAGCCCAGCAGTCAAGAGAACTTTTTGTCTTCTTGGGAAGGATATGAGCTGTGAATGTACAACTAGGCGGCACAGTGGTCGACTGATGAGCACGCCAGCCTCACAGTGCAGAGGTGGAGGGTTTGATTACGACCGACCTGTGTGGAGGCTGCATGTTCTCCCCGAGCCTGCGTGGGTTTTCTCCGGGTACTCCGGTTTCCTCCCACATTCCAAAAACATGCATGGCAGGCTGATTGAACACTCAAAATTGTCCCTAGGTGTGAGTGTGAGCACGGATGGTTGTTTGTCTCTGTGTGCCATGCGATTGGCTGGCAACCGGTTCAGGGTGTTCCCGCCTACTGCTGGAAGACAGCTGGGATAGGCTCCAGCACCCCCCGCGACCCTTGTGAGGACAAAGCGGATCGGAAAATGAATAAATGAATGAATATATATACACACAAGGGGTGAATATCTTGATCATCTTGCCAATAAAATACCTTTCGATACGTATCTCAAAATGTGGGGTGCGATACGATTCAAAGTGGAACAATTGGATTGGTTTGATTCGATGCACTCACATCAAAACCGATTTCCCCATTCAAATCGGTTTTCATTGCACCACACGTAATTATGGCCGACAAGTGGAAAGCTGTTCATTTGAGATGAGGCATTTATTTATTCAACTGAATGACACTATGCGATTATCTAAGGCCAGTCTATAGGGAGAGAGGACACTACATTGAAGAAAAAAAGACATAATCCCATCACCAAAGTAGCTGGAGTAACATGTGAAAAACAGGAATCTCAGAATTCAAAATGTATAAAACATTCAACTACAGTTCTGTGCGACATCGACAATTTGATGACATAAAAGCCATGTAGATGTGGACCGCTGGCCACCTGGAGGCCAACACTGATGAATTTTGGGCGTGTGAGGTGAGGAGTGGGGCAGAGATGTTCACTTTTCAATCACTCAGGTTTTAAAGTGAAGGAGGTGAGGCGAGGCCCTGGGAGACAGGAGGAGGGAAGGGCCGAGACCACAATTGGCCCAGCTAACGGATGAGTGGGAGGAGGAGGAGGAGGAGTGGCGGCCATGGTGGGGAAGTTGAGCGAGGATGGGGTGTGTGTGCGTGATGTAGGGGGGGGTTGAGTTATTTATAGCTTCGAATGGGCCATGCTGTCCACAAGGACTGTTCTGAAGGGTATCCAAAGGAAAAGGGGGGCAAGCAAAGACAGGTCTCTCATTTGAATAGAAGCGTGGAGATGACAATGCATGGCGTGGAAAATAGATTGTATTTTATTAATTTTTTTAATGATTTTAAGTTGAGGGCGGGTACTTTACTTTTGTTGTCTTGATATTATATGATATTATATTTATCGAACATGAACCATCATATAAGAAATGAGGTGGAGATGCAATCACAACATCGTCATGTGTTTGTGCACACCTCTTCCTCACTTGCCATTCCAGCTGTTCACTCACTCTCAATCT
This sequence comes from Hippocampus mohnikei, assembly GCA_026261675.1. Taxonomy (NCBI): domain Eukaryota; kingdom Metazoa; phylum Chordata; class Actinopteri; order Syngnathiformes; family Syngnathidae; genus Hippocampus; species Hippocampus mohnikei. The sequence goes on along the minus strand of JAKGUB010000284.1, from coordinate 10,508,267 downwards.
ATTTTTAGAACGGGTGGAGGAGAGAGCGGTGTGTAAGTGGGGGTGGAGACGTGACAGCACCTTCATCCTGAGCCTCCCACCACCTCACGCGCGCTCACACACACACACACACACACACACACACACACACGCACATACGCACGCACGCGCACACACGCACGCGCACACACGCACACACACACACACAGGGGGCTTTCCAACCTGCACAAAATGAAAAAAAAATTGTCATCCTCTGCGGATGCTTCCACTTTTTGAGTGCTTTTGCATTTCTGTCCACTAATGCACTGAATGTTGTATCCAACACTCATAGGTGACTCTGAGTATCCTAACATTTTGTATTACAAAGTATAATAACTATCTAGTATCAACATTAAATGCATGCAATGTATAATGCGTATTTTATTGTTTTGTGGCAGTCGAAAGGAGCACACACGATGGACTGGAGAACACGTCTTTATTCCACGACTGCCAACAAGTGGATCTGGCAAATAACAGTTTGCGCCAAAAACATTTACTTGAACACGCCCCCTTGGTGTATGCCTGCTGGGTGAGAAGCATGGTCCTAGTGTCCGCCACACAGCCCCCCCCTGAACACCCAGAAGGACAATCACAATGACAACTTCACCGGGGGTTTTATTAGTCTGCCACAACGACTACGCAGTCCGTCTCCTGGTGGCGCAGGCGAAACTAGTCGGGCAGGAGGCACAGGTGAGACCCGAGTGGGAGAACGACACTCAACCCCGACACGCTGAAGTGAGGCTGGGGGCTTCGGAGGACGACCGCGGCGGGGGACCTGGGCCGGCGACAGCACATCGCCTGCAACCACATGAGCTGGTTTGAGCCTATCTAAGGAAACCCGCTCCCTTCGCCCACCCATATCAATCACAAAACTCTTATCACCGTGCTCGAGCACCCTAAATGGGCCATCATACGGTGGCTGGAGGGGCGAGCGGTGGGCATCATGGCGCACAAAAACAAAACGGGCCGACATAAGCGCAGACGGTACGAACACTTTGGGAACAAAATGGTGAACCGGCGCCGGAGTTAGGGTCCTCAGACAAAAAGGGGAAGGAAGGCGCGCCGGAACCTTCTGGCAGAAATTCACCGGGAACACGAAGTGGCTGACCGAGCACCAACTCAGCAGGGGCGGCATTAAGATCTTCTTTCGGAGCCGAACGTAACCCGAGCAACACCCACGGAAGGCGGTCGACCCAGTTACCGTCCGTAAGCGCAGCCCGCAGCGCAGCTTTAAGCGACCGGTGAAAACGTTCACACAAACCGTTAGCCTGTGGGTGGTAGGCCGTAGTGCGGTGTACCTGCACACCCAAGGACCCTGCCATGGCTGACCAGAGCTCCGACACAAACTGGGGGCCCCTGTCCGAGGTGATATCGCATGGTGTGCCAAACGCGCGACCCAGGACAACAGAAAAGCACGAGCTATATCTACCGACGTCGTGGATGACAGGGGAACTGCTTCCGGCCACCTAGTGGTCCGATCTACCATCGTGAGTAGATGTGTGAAACCCTGCGACGGAGGGAGGGGGCCTACCAGGTCCACGTGGATGTGGTCAAATCGCCTGGCCGGAATTGGAAAAGGTTCAAGGTTCGCCCTGGTGTGCCGGTGGATTTTGGCGCGCTGACACGCCACGCATGCAGCCGCCCACCTCCTGACGTCCCTGGCGTAATCCAGGCCAGACGAACTTGGCCCCAACCAGCTTGACTGACGCACGAACGCCAGGGTGTGAGAGGGAATGGATCGAATCAAAGATTCGGCGACGCCAATCTAACGGAACCACAGGGCGAGTACGCCCTGTAGACACATCGCAGAGGAGAGCGGACCGCCTACACGCGTTATTACCTCCTCAAGTTTAAGAGCCGTACTGGCTGCCTTGAGGTTGCGGATGTCAGGATCGCCGGATTGGTCGGGCGCCATTTCCAAAACTCAACCCCGAGATGGACCGGACACACGATTGCGCGTGACAAACAATCAGCCACAGGGTTACACTTACCGCCACATGCTGAATGTCAGTTGTGAACTCAGAAATGGCCGCCAAGTGCCGTTGCTGCCGAGCCGACCACGGTTCTGTAACTTTTGACATCGCAAATGTAAGTGGCTTGTGATCCACAAAAGCGGTGAAAGGGCGTCCTTCAAGAAGGAAACGAAATGGCGCGTCGCAAGATAGAGTGCCAGCAACTCTCTGTCAAAAACACTATACTTGCGTTCGTTATCCCGCAGCTTACGACTGAAAACGCAAGGGGCTGCCATACGCTCTCCACCAGCTGCTCAACCACCGCCCCAACAGCAATATCAGATGCATCCGTAGTTAAAGCCACCTGCGCGTTGCAATTGGGTGGACCAGGAGGGCTGCACTTGCGAGAGCGCCCTTAGCCTGTTGAAACGCCTGTGCCCGCTGTGGACACCACTCGACCGGATCACTAGCCTTCCTCTTACTCAAGGCGCAGTAAAGTGGCTGCAGGAGGTGGGCTGCGCGAGGAAGGAACCGGTTATAAAAATTAACCATGCCCAAAAACTCTTGCAAGGCCTTAACTGAAGCGGGGCGGGGGAAATCCACCACCGCCTGCACTTTGGCAGGCAAGGGGATAGCGCCCCGTGCTGAAATGCGGTGGCCCAAGAAATCGATCTCAGACAGACCAAATTGACATTTCACCGGGTTAACAATCAGGCCGTGTGAATCCAGACGCTTGAAAACCGTCGTTAAGTGCGACAGGTGTTCCTCTGGTGAAAGACTGGCCACCAGAATGTCGTCGAGATAGACGAACACAAAATCTAGGTCGCGCAACACGGAGTCCATCAACCTTGAAAAGTTTGTGCAGCCCCTTCAGCCCAAAAGGCATGCGCAGGAATTCGAAAAGCCCAAACGGGGTTATCACTGCGGTTTTGGGCACATCATCCGCCTGCACGGGCACCTGGTGATAACCCCGGACCAAATCCACTTTGGAAAAAATTGTGGTGCCAGCCAAACGCGCGGAAAAATCCTGAATGTGCGGAATGGGGTAGCGGTCATGCGTGGTAACATTGTTAAGCCGACGAAAATCACCACACGGCCGCCAGGAACCGTCACTTTTAGGCACCATGTGTAAGGGTGAGGCCCACGGGCTGTTTGAACGCCTAACGATTCCCAAACGCTCCATTGTAGCAAACTCCCCTTTCGCAATTGCCAGTTTTGCCGCTGTCGAGGCGACGCGCGCGGCAAACACCGGCGGCCAACTGTGGGGATGAAATGCTCCACCCCGTGCTTAGTATCGGTGTCGGAAAAGGCGGAGTCGTTAGCGACGGAAGTCTGTCAGTAATCGTTGATAAACGTCACCCGGCCAAAAATTTGCGCGCGTTAATGGTCCGAGTCCCCAGCCTCACACGGAAAAGTGGCGAACGACACAGTGTCAATCAACCGCGGTTCGCGACATCAACGAGCAGTCCATGTGCGCACAGAAAATCCGCGACCGATAATCGGAACTGTGATTGAGGCCACGACAAAGTTCCACTGGAAATTGCGTCCATGGAAGCACACGGTCACCGACCTGGAACCAAAGTTGATGATGGGCGAGCCGTTGGCTGCAAACAGAGGCGCCCGCAGCCACCGCCGCCTTGTCCGCGGCGGTTAGTGTAAGCAGGCTGACCTGCGATCCGCTGTCCACCAGAAAACGTCTTCCTGATGACGAGTCTGTGATGAAAAGCAGCTCGCTTCTGTCGCCGGGCGCCCACGGCTGCTACTGAACGCCGGCACTGGCGTTTCCCGGGCCTCGTAGTTGCAGGGGAACACAGCGCCGAGCCTTGGCGCCAAAACGCTGATGGAAAAACAGAGAGTCTTTTCCGCCGCTTCGCTGCACCCACTCCGGCCACCACTGTCGGGTCCACGCCTGGCGTCGTCTCGAGGAGGGGGTCGGCCGTCGCACTTTGTACGGCGAACTGTCGCGTAGCCAGCAGCACTCGATCCGCTTCTTCAGCCAAACCCCGATAATCGCCGGTCGTCAGACATGTCGAGTTAGCCAACACCGCGCGCACTGGGCCTGGTAGTTGGCGTAGGAAAATGCGCGGGAAAAGAAATCCGCCTTCATCCGAGCCTAACAGCGACAGCATTTTGTCCATCAGATCCACTGCCGTGCCATCGCCTAGCCCGGGAAGGGAAAGGAGTCCGTCTGCTCTCTCCGAGTCCGACAAGCTGAACCTCCGAAGCAGAAGCTGCTTGAGCGCGTCGTATTTCCGCCTTGGCGGAGGCGCCCGCAGGAGCTGCATCGCACGACGTAGTCTGCTGGTCGAGGGACGCCACGACCATGTAATATTTCGGCTCATCGGTAGTGATTCCCCGTAGGTGGAACAGCGCTTCCACATGCTGAAACCACGAAGCCGGGTCGCTCTGCCAGAACTCCGGTAGCCTCGCGGCAGAGGCGGCGCTGCAAGTTGCGGGAGTTGGGGCGACGTGGCCGAGGAAGACACCTCTTCATCCGTTAACCAAACATCTTCACGTTCAGGGTCACCAATGTGGCAGTCGAAAGGAGCACACACGATGGACTGGAGAACACGTCTTTATTCCACGACTGCCAACAAGTGGATCTGGCAAATAACAGTTTGCGCCAAAAACATTTACTTGAACACGCCCCCTTGGTGTATGCCTGCTGGGTGAGAAGCATGGTCCTAGTGTCCGCCACAGTTTCACTTTTTTGTCCTTCTATGTGGTTGAATGGACAAGAATGAATAGAACTGCTATTCAATCTTGTTATAGTTAACGAAAACTAACAAAATAACCAACACTAAAATTAAAAAAACATTTTCATATATTTAAAAATACAAATATTAACTTATGCTTTATAAATCAAACAAAAGTTATAACTATAGTTAAAATGTCCTTAGTTTTAGTCTTTGTCTATTAATATCATACGTGAGTTTGAACAAATATTTATTTCAGCGTTGCTGTACGTCCATACAGAAAAAGGTCAAACAGTCTTCTGGGGATTTTAGTTTCCTTTACTTTATACACATCAAAATGAAAAGGAAAAAAAACTATCATGAAAAATCCAAAACTATTCTAACTTCTTGAGCTATGCGGTTAAGTCATTCAGTGACCACACTCGTAAATCAAAACATCAAATCATCTTCCTTCATTTGAAATGAATGAAAATGGAAAGTAATCCATCCCACCCTACACCCCCCTAAAAACCTAACATGTTTGTGTCTAAAATAGCTCTCGGTATAATATACTTTATATAAACATAATGTAGTAACATCATTAATTAGATTGTAAAAGATTAAACAAATTGTGCCTCAAGATTTAATGCTACATTCCATTGTGCTGCTCCTCTGAGTATGCCCGCCAGGGGGAGGCAGTATAATAGCTTCCTGTACATCCATGCAGTCAAAAAGAAGAACAGGGTTGTTTTTCTACTATTATTGTAAGTGACCCAGTAAGATACTGTAAGATTAGTCACTTTTTGTCGAGAATAAAGAATATATGCCTAGCGGTATTATTAAACTCTCTAAATGTGTTGTGTTCAAATGCGTTGCTTCTAAACCCATATCGATGCTAACTCTTAGCATGTCAATGGTGTTTCGAATTGTTTGTGAGCATTTGGCTACACAGCGTTTCCATGAAGCAAAACTAGGTTGTTTTGGAAATAAACAAAAAATTTTAATTCTAATGTGACAATTGACTTCTACTGAGAATGTCATGACACATCTTGAAGCCAAACTGCTACTTATTGTAAAGTGAGTTGAATTGAGTTCACTGCCAGCGTACACCGCTTGTACAGTATTTCAAGGTTTCCCTCGCAAAGGAAAGCAAAAAAAAATCTGCCCAAATGTAACCTAAGAACTCTCAGGCAAATGTGCATGCTGCCTTTATGTATTTGACTCTACCCTAAAAATAGTAAAATGTTAAAAAGTAGAATGCACAAATGATTTCACAACTAAATTCAATTGTTACTCACTTTTATCAACTGTACAGTACAACTGTTTGTACAGTAAAGAAAGACTTTATGATGGGAACAGTTGTCTCTGGAATAGAATATTTTTATTTTCATTCTTTCCTATAGAAAAAACCCCAATTTGAAATACTCAAAAGTTTGAGGTTAAACAGCATCACCAACATTTCTATTAATTAAAAAAAAACTGAGGGACTAAAGCCCCAGCTTGCACAGAATGTTCTGTCATCTTGGATGGTTTTTTTTCCCCTGCCAATTTGTGCCAAACGACTGAAAACATTCCATATTTAGATACGAAAGCAGATGGAGGTTCCAACGTAAGAATGTTGTGGATGTTGTATTATCCAGCTCAGTGGCTATTGTGTAATCAGAGAACACATTGAGCAACTATCAGGGAAAAAGGAAAATAAAGGCACAGATATCATGCTTAATTCGATCCAAGCATATGGCGTGAAAAGATGATGATGTTGATGATGATGCAGATTGGGGGGGTGGGGTCACCATTAGGCCATATAAATATACAAAGGCGGGTAACAAAAATTGGTGCTGCAGGGCCAGAAAGGCCCTCTTTGCTAGCCTGAACAATACCAGAAGCATGACTTGTATTTACATCTGTGTACTTTCCGAAACTAAAAAAAGAACAAAGGGTTACTGGAGTCAAATAATTAGTACTGTGGGTACTGAACTGTCACTGATAGTAAAGGGCTTCACTCGCCTGACTCTAGTGTGCTGTGTAGGTTCATTTTGCACTCAGTGACGGCCTGAAAATGAGTGTGAATGACTGTCTGTCTCTATTTGTGCCCTGTGTTTGACTGACATCCAGTCCAGTGTCGGCTACCTTTCACCCAAACTCAGCTGGGATGGACTCCAGGATACACACTTGAGAAAATGGATGGATGGATGGAAATTTGACTTTTGAGAAACAGAAATGGGATCCTACAGTTCTCCTACTTCTACCCTCTTGTCATGCATGCATTAATGTATTTTACATTTTATCTCATTAGATGTACAGTTCACTGACATAGAGTTTAATAAAGCTCTGAAAGAAGCGTCAAAATGTGCACCACAGAGAATTTACAGCTCACACTTGAGCAATATTTGAACTGACAAGGTTGCTCAGATGAATGATCAATTGTTTTGACAGCAGATAATCATCAGCGAGATAAAATATCAATTTTCTCGGTATCTGTGCGCCCAAATTTTGTTTTGGTATCAACTTGATCCTTTGAGAAAAGGAAACATCAAGTCTGACATGTTTCTCATTGTTCATCTTGAGATAATGAGAGATGCAGGTTACGTTTACAGAAAAATGTTGGGACTGTATTGGCCCAAGCCATAACAACATTTCCCATCTTTAGCTTACTGCTCACATTCAAGGGGAACACCTGAGGCTAACAGGCTAATGGATATTAGCATCCCTATTACGGTCATTTTAAACCATCAAGCAACTGTTGCGTTGGCATAATACAGAACATATAACAATATCGACTCAATTGACTGAATCAAGGGCTACCTCTGTCACATTACTGTCACCGTCAGGCTAAGGTGTGAACACCAGCAAAGTAGGTGCACTCGGTGAAGTTTAGTTCATTAAATTGTGGCATCAAGGGAAGGTACATTTTTGGGGTGTAGACAAAGCTAGCTAACTTGACTCATGCTGAATGCTAAAGTGGGACCACGCCCGCAAAAAATAGGAACACAAAAATGGTGAAAAACAGTTTAACGGTGCCAGTATGTTCCGTAAGATAAATTGCCATCTACGACAGACAGTTTTATTGTTTACATGTTTTACTCACAGTGGTTAAATCATCTATACACTTGTCAAAATGCTTGTACAGTTAATGAAGGCTGGAGCAAATGATTTCTATTTTCATTATTTCCTCAAAACAGCTGCACAGAATGACTTGTCTTCAACCTCCATATTCACCATATCAAAGTATCAAACGTCACACTGTCTGCAGTGAGAGCAGAGTGGGTCCAGCACCAAAGAGCATCTTACCGTAGTAGCGGCTCGACCTCCAGGCCCTGATGGCGCAGTGCAGGATGCCGTCCAGCCACAGCAAGAGCCAGCTGATGCAGAAGCCCAGCAGAAGACCCAGCATCAAGTCCATCTCCTGCTTGGTCACACTGTCACTGACAAAGTAGTTCTCTGAGGAGTCCACCAGGGAATGGTCCCCATCGTACGGAATGACATAGTGGACATGATGCCTGTCGGAAAAGAGGGATGCCTGTTAGATCTACTGTGTGCTATGTACAGGTCTGTTCAAAAGCCTTGTAAGGCTTAAAGGGGAAGTCACATAAAATATTTTACAACCATTTTTATCGATCTCATGGAGCGGCCATTTTGTCTTGTACTGCCACTTCCATGACTTTCACGGCACACCTGTTTTCTGGGTCTGGTCAAGTGACGTTCGTAACCTGAGCCCTTAGGCATTGTGGTGTCATTTTCAGTTGACAACAAATGGCAGTACAGGACAAAATGGCCACCCCCTCGGAATGGATAAAAACGCGTGGGTTATTCTGCTTCTTCCACAAATACAATATCAATCACAATACCGTGTTTTGACTAGTGGCGGTGCTTAGAACATATTACTGTCGAGAACATTTTTGATTTGCTTTCCGCTTTAAGTCTGTACTAATGTTATGAGTTTTCCAAAGACTTTTTGGACAGTTAAACAGTACTGACGTAAGTTAGTCACTTCAATAGGACACATACTGTTGTTAGCAATAAATTAGCACCAATGTTATCGGTAGAAAGCTTTTCACCCTCTAAAATGTAATTATATTAATGCCATCAATATACATCCATCCATTTTCTGTACTATTTGCAGCCTATCCTACCTTAGCAAGAGGCAGACTACACCCCAGATGGCCGCCAGTCAATCACATACAGACAATCATTCACACTCATATTCACACCATCACTTAATCAGCGGAACCACTACACTATTAATGACATAATACAGAGTGTATTATGTCATTAATAGTGTAGCCCATGAAATTATAATAACGTGTTACTACTGTCTTAGCCATCCAATTTTCTACAGTGCTTGTTTTCATTTAACAACCATTTACACTCCCATTCACACCTATGGACCAGCATCCTCAATTGTCAGGATGTCCGGATGTTTTCCGAACAGAATCTGACTCTACAAACGTAGACTCAGATAAAGGTTTTGACCAAAAATATTTATTTACAGAAAAAGGCGTGAGGCCGACAAACTACAAATGATGACACTGGTACAATGAACCAGGATAAAATGAAAAGAACAAAAAGTGCTTGCAAAAGGCCAGGAGAATATAAACTGAAATAGCTTGTCTCGAAAGGACAAGAGGTTTGTACCCAAAATGTGTATGGTACAAACCGTGAATAAAAATAAGAACCAAAAACACTACTTGCATGAATCGATACAAAAATGTGGCCCAAAACAAACCACCACCAACAACAACAGGGCAAAATCATGGAACAGCAAGAAAATTGAACTTGTAACAATGGCTTGAAGAAAGCGAATTATGTGATGCTGAGTGGTCGGAAAGACAGTACTTAAGTAGTGGCAAAATCATGATGCGAGACAGGTGCGCCGCTCAAGGGAAACGCCCGCTGCTCCAGCTGGGACTCAAACACAAGCAAAAAGAACGTGACACTCAATGAACCTCACAAGAGCTGAGATTCAAACCCAGAACCTCTCGACCACTTCTTAATTCAATGACCAAAAAAAAGCTTATACTGGCATCAAAGCTATTGAAAATTCAAAATCTTCATGATAAGGTACCCAAATTTACTCTATGTAGTCCCCATACCATAGAAAAGATTCTCCACAGGAGCCGCCCCCCCAAAAAAAGCCCTTCTGTGACTGTGAGGAAGACATGCAAACTACCCTACCACTGTGCTGACTCCTGAATTTAACTACCTACTATCTAAATTTGAAACTTTTCTTGTTACCTCCGTGTAATCCCTCATGCTCTCACAGATGTGTCGTCCCTTTCTGTCACTGCAGGTTTCTTTCTTCGAACGCAGTCTCTCCAGTCTTGTTCTATTTGGTCAAATTCCTTTGAGCCTTTGATAGTTTGTTCTTCCTGATTGTTTCATGTGTGGCTCTCGCTTTCAACGTTTGATCATGTCTTCAGCTCCGATTTGCATGCTGTTGATTCCCATTTTAATTGGAAATCTAATCCTGGAAATCAGAGCCTTCATTCTGAGTAAGAAGTGCCACCAAATTCCATTCACACCAAAACACATCTTCATCGGGTTTGGCAAACAAGAAGCTTCATTGTCATTCAGTTTAACACCAGTCAAGAGCACACTGAATGGTATTAGACAATGCATCTTGGCATGAAGTGTTCTAATATGAAGATAAATGTGATAGTACAGTATTCACACAGTATTCCAAACAAGCTTCATTTGGATTCCTATAAAATCGAACAGCAATATTTATCCATTCAATCCATAACATGTAGCAAGACAATATTTGCATTTAACATGCTGATCCATATATTTTGTAATGTGTTTAGTAATTTTTGCAACATATCTGTCATTCATGTTGGAAGAATACTTACGTAGCACAGTTACAGTGGATAAAAGAATACACACAACTAGGTTCAAATTGCATTATTTTGCGATATTTGCAAGCTCTTAATCAAATCTTTTCCAATATGTATATTTTGTAAGCAATGAAGGAAGATTGTTAAAATGCCTTAAAATGTGAACAGGTGAATTAAAAGAAAAATCAAAGAAACAAACAAACAGCCAGTTGAGTATGCCAGGCTTTATCGAACAGCAGAGCGATAGCGGTTGCCAAACAAAGTGACACTGACTGCCCCCTCCAGGCTGACAAGGTGAGTCGTGTGGGCGCCGTGACACGTCCACACTCCTCAGGTGGACCAGCCCACGTCTGCACAAGTCACGCGCCAGACAAATTGACAGAATATCGATGGGGCGGGCATTCGTATGCATACTCGAGTGATGTAAACAATGACCGACAAGGAGCAACACACTCACTGGCCACAATAACAGGTACACACACCATGCATGATCAATTACAAATTATATATAAATCATCTTACTGTCCAGCACAGCTATGAGGTAGGGCACATGATTGATCGATGTTGGGCAGTCTCCAACTGCCCACTTCACGGTGCAGATGTGCTCTCCGCCATGTTAAGACTCTAGCGCCCGACAAGTGAGCCACTTTAAAAAAGAATGAAAGTAACCGCTTTGATTGACCGTCATTGAAGAGAGCTAAAACCATTACCACAGCATTGCAGGCCTCCCTCTCTGAGATCCTTTGGCCTGCTTTTGACTGTGAAATTACCAACACCCGGTCTAACCTGCCTCTGCGCAGAGTTACGCTGTGTGTCACGCCACATTTATGCCATTCATAAAAATAGAGCCCTGAGTGTTTAATCGCCTTGATATCTTACTAACCAAAAGGGTTTAACCATTTGTACATGTGTGTGACAGTTACAAATGTTAAATAATGCTGAAAATATTGCCCAGTAAATAATGTTTTTATGATGGCAACAGTTTAATGGTTTGTTTTTACTTCCCTTATCTTTTATGGTGTAAAAAAAATGTTGCTGAAGCCAAGTCAAATTGTGTTCAACCTTAGAGAATTTACTGTATTCTCTAAAATGGCAGCTTCCGCCCACATTCCAAAACATATTATGTTAATTGTTGACTTGGAATTGTCCATTTTTAGGTTTGATTGTGCGAGTGGATTGTTGTTCGTCTATTTGTGCCCTGCGACGTGCTGCCAACCAATCTAGGGTGTATTTACCCAAGCAGCTGGGCGAGGCTTCAACTCATCTGCGTCCCCAAATAGGGATAAGCGCAATAGACATTGGACAGAGTCACTCTGTGATTCGTACCTCAAATTTTCTGAGGGAAGTTGTAATACTTGGGCCACTGTGTTTTCCTCCGGTGGGTCGAAATATGAGGAACGGCTTTGTTATCATGTAGTCCTGTTCTACACAGGCTGCAACCTCGATAATAAGCACATAGTTACATTAATACTTTTGATAAATAGGTTCAGCCACGTCACTCCTGTCCTGTCATCCTTGCACCATAGCTCATTTTAGGATTTTCTTTCTTTTTTATTGGCTTGTTCAGTGACTGCTCTCTGCCTTTTACAAAGTACTTAAGGTTGCTTGCAGAAAATTAAAAACTAAAGGTAATAGAGCCTGGCAGTCCGTTGCCCCCAAATTATGGAACGCGCTTCCTTTTTGAGTGAAGACAATTGGAAATGATTAAAAAGTAGTTAAAAACACATTTGTTTTGGCAAACATTCCAGTAATACAAGATTGTTTTTAAAGTTTGGGGCTTCTTTGGGGAGGTGGTATTTATTTTTATGTTACATTTGTGTTTTTTCTTGTTCTAAAGGGAGATTTTGTTATTTTTAAAAATAGCACCTTTGTCATTTTGCAAAAACAGTCATTCAAGTTTGCTGTAGTACATAATGAATATGATCTTTAGAAAAAAAGTCTCCCTGGCCTCTCTTGGTCACTCTGCCCCTCCACTATATTATAAAAGAGACCACCATCAGCAAACTCTTCCTAATCATTTGAATAGAGTATAGCAGCCCTCGAGGACCGCAGTTTGACACCTGCGGTGTAGGCTGAAACCACAGCTTATCAAGTCTTTTTTACAAGTTAAATCCATTTCCACAAAGACACTCACTGACAGGTCAACACAAGATTCATCACCTCAAATGAAGTCATGAAAAGAAAACAAAAACAACGATTACTACTACGAGTACAAACTAATCGGCTAATAATGACTGTTTTAAAAACATGGCAAATAGTGAGTTTAAAAAAAATACAAACTCACCCTTTAACTGTAAAATGTAAAATTCTGAAATGCATGCATGACTATTCTATTAGTATCTCAGAAAAGTGCTACATAAATACAAGTGACTTACCTGGGGTGGTCAAAATACCCCCAATCCTCTTTGTAAAGATGCTGTTATATTAAAAGCATTATTTTGTCTGTTATGGAAATTTTTTTTTATACAGCACTTATGTTCAATAGTGTACCTAATCCTGTGGCAAATATAGTGTATATGCAGCCTGCTGTTTTAATGTCAAATTTAGTGTGAATGGATGCAACAGTCCAGAAAAGAGGACAATGTCTGCCCTGCAGTATCTGACACCCTTCCAGTTAATAGAAATGCATTCTACTGCACATTAATGAATACATGGATGAGTTGATTGCAGCTGCTGCTGCTGCTGCTAACCCCGCCAACACTCAACATTACACTCTCTCTTACCACATCTTCAACCTCATCCACCACCCTTTTATCGTAGCCAGCTTTCATTTTTGATGCCCATATCGAGTGCATGTGCACTTGAAGCTCACACTCCATCACCTTTTTATTGCGCCTCCGACACACACCTTGGCAAGGCTGCATGCAGCAAAGGCGTATACAGTCGACGCATGCAAAACACGCCTCGACCACCAGTGCATGTCTTCTGTGTTGGAATAAACGGAGGCAGCAGACAGCTTTGCGGAGCTCTCCCCCGCCGCCCCCACCCCGGGCCTCCCCATAACAAATCCACGGGTAAAGCATGAAAAGAAGAGCACCGCGCGCGCGCGCACACACACACACACACACACACACACACACACACACACACACACACACACACACACACACACACACACACGCGCACACACACACACACACGCCCACACACACGCCCGCACACGACGGCGTTTATTACCTTCCACAGTTGCAGTGACAGACGCGGTCCTCCCCTCGTAGATGTGGCAGGATGTAGTTGTGAAAGCGATCTAGTAGTGCGTTCATGTCCATTAAACAGGCGATCGCCTGAAAACACACAAGCCAGTCAGCTGGGACATGACGAGCAAATTTTTAGAAAGGAGGGATCTATATTCTCTCACAAAAAAACAAAACAGCACAAGACAAAAATATCCCTCGCGAGGAGAGGTTAAAAAGAGAGAGAAGACCATCCAGATTCTAAGATGAGCAGGAGGAGGATGGGGAGAAGAAGGAGGAGGCATGGATGAAACTTGATTATTTATTTATGAAGGAAGGTGATTATAAAGGCAAGCAAACTTAAATTGAGCGTCTGGAAGGTTGCGTTTGGTTCAACTCGAATTAGTAGAACCCCTCTACCATGCGTGGGGGGGCATGTGTCGGGTGTGTGTCTTACCATTACAACTGAAGCACCCAGAATCATAAAAATCATGGTGGTTGTGATCATATGCATCCAAACTTCCAAACTGGCCCACCACTGGTCCTCTCTCTCTCTCTACTCCGGCTGGGCTCTGCAGGGCTCTCCCTCCTCATGGAGCCGCCGCACAGCCCCTGGCTCCCGGTGTAGACTACCCGTGGTACCCCTCCCTCCCTGTCTTACTCCTCCGGTGTCCTCCTCCGTTCCACGGGAAGCAGCAGTGGGCCCTCGCCGTCCAACGACACCCCCTCCCCGGTGTCTCGGATGCGGCTCAGCGGCTGTCTCCTAATTAAGAATGCAAAAAGATCCGATCTTTTCTCAATCCATCTTGAAAAATCAAGAAAAATGAAAAGGTATCCTGGCAAAGGGGGATGCCTCGCTATCCGTTCTCCTTCCGCCCGGGATATTCCGCCTCAGTACCGGCAAAGTCTGTCCTCCATGGGGCCAAAACGGTGACTTTCCCCCGGATGGATGCGTCAAAAATGTGCACTGACGACTCCCCTCTCGGTCGACATGGGGATGGCCAAATTCTGCGAGCTGGTTAGACTCACGCTGTGCCCTGAGTCCAGGACCGAATCAAGCTGTACTGATGCCCGGAGCCACACGCACATGACGACCAACCCATCCTCGATCCACCAGCAGTAACAGCTCAGACCAAGACCAGCAACCACTCTAACGACGGGGCGCGCACGCCACTGCATGGTGGGCGGCGTGGAGGGGAGGGAGGGGTAGAGGAAGGCTGAGTTAATGCTTCGCTTCACACACAGGACATTTTATAAGGTACACCTACACAATTAAATGGCATGCAAAATTTAGCAGTTGTGTTTTTGCGTAGCGCAGTGCGTCTCGATTATTTTCCGTTACGCCCACCAAGAAAGAACAAAGCATTGCGCGTGCCCCCGACTCTCTACCGCGACTATAAATAATATCGTTTGTCTCTAAAATTTTTAGAAGTACACCTCTGCATGACTTTGAAAAAAAGAAAAAAAAAAAAAAAGAAAGGGAAATAAATGAACTTTCAATAAAGAATGCTGTAAATGTATTATTATGACTATGTATGTATGTATATATGTGTGTGTGTATATATATATATATATATATATATATATAATAAAAATAAAAATCATTATTCACGGGCCGGTCCTTATCCCTTGTGAATAGGAGGGGTGAACTGCATAAGAAGATTTAATGTTGGGAGAGCTACAGTTGTCAATGCACTATTAAGACATTTATTGAATGCTGGAAGAACATCAAAAACTGCTGTCACCCACAGCTCACACCGAGACATGTGGCGCATGCCACCACACCGGGCCCTGCCTTTCTTTTCAAGGCATATATAACACTCATCCGAAAGTTGTTAACTTGTTTGGCTGAACTTTCTCTCCCAGTTTTAATGGGTACGGAAGGGAGAGGTGCATTTTCAGGAAAAAAAGATCAACAACATAGTTAAAATGTGAAGCATTTTGAGAAACACTATGATTGGAATCTGCCTAAACTGACTTCGGGTGAGAGGCAGGGTACACCTTGGACAGTTCACCAAAAACTATTCACCCTCGCAATTTATATCATACAGAGCAGGGGTCGCCAACATAAAGCTTTTTTACATTATCATCACTTTAGACTGTCCTGAAACAAATTCCACCCTGCGATAGCTGTAAGTTTCAAGCCTTTTGTGTCATTTATTGTCATACATCAACAGTCAAATCTATCCACTCTTTTGACTTTACTCACTAGAGAGGCCTGTAAAATGAGATTTTATGTGCTATACAGTCATGTTCATGATATATAACCCTCTCAAGCTTTCAAGCTGTTATTTCAAGGCTCACTCATGCAGCATGTATACGGACAAATGTAACGATGAGTTGCCCACATGGCTGACTTCTCTTCTGTTCCACTCAGGTGGCCACTGCTGATTGCAGCACATGTATGGGTAGCCTTGAAGCCATGACAGCTGCTTCCATGCAATGCTCCTCTAAAACACTCACTTACGTGTGTAGTTGTACAGGTATGTACTGCATCCTTCTACTGATGCAATTTCTATGCTCTTGTCTTACTGGGAATTTGATTTAGCAAACATTCAGTGGACTGCTTCTCATCCCACGCCTCCTCCACATCACATTCTCCAACTGTGTGGAGTCATCAGGAAAAGATGACGGGTAGCTTTGCGAAGAGCTGAGAACAGCAGCAGGTGGAATGCTTTTTTTTTTTTTTTTACCCGTTTAAGACGCTGACTGGCGTGTCTTTTTTGAGTCAGTGTCTGCAATTTGAATATTAATATCACATCGGAAATAACCAAATAGATAATGGAAATTGTAATTAGCCAATTGTACTGATGATAAAGTTACAACATTTGGAGTTTTGTTGAATAAGACGACAGTATTTATTTATTTTACCTTGCAGTGAAAGAGTTTCGGATTTGCACTACTTCCGGGTGACGTATGCGGAAGCAAACAACTATTTGGAGTGACGTAGCAGGACAATCACATACTCTGAACTCAAACGCACTTTTCAACTTAATCGAGTTAAAGTAAGTTACAACACTTACAAACTGTGTTTAAACCTCAATTTGTCCGTCTTTCGGAGTAAGGTGGCTTTGCGGTGATTTTTTTTACGTAATAACGAGCTGGCATGTGCTAGCTGCTAGCATAGATGTGAAAGTTGATACGATTGAACACATGACTTTCCCCAACACTATCAATTTTCTTTTACAATCAACCCCTGTGGCGTTATAGCTATTGAACGAAATGTCCGTGCTACTTAAATAATTGTTAAGCTTGTTGAAAAAGATTCCTATTGAGGTAATTAGAATTGTATTTAGTCCTTTCAACAAATTGCTTTCGTTTCTTGTCATACTCAAGAAATAAATGGAAGCAAACTACCTCGCCGCATGAATATAACTAGAAGGAATTCTTTTGAATTCTAGTCACTTTTATGGTTGTTGTATTATTTTCTTTTGATGTATGGTTCGTTCGATATTTCACATTTTTAAATCATTTTAATCTTGTATTTTTATGATTTCCTTTTCTTTTATCAGTTGTTTTTACACTGAGCGTTTTTTAAGCATCAAGTACAAACTAAAAGTCATTACGTTATAGAGATTAATGTCATTTGTTTGGGGTTAGTCTCAGCAATCAGTTTGTTTTCATTGCTTGTTGCCTCACCTTGATTTCTGTAATTCTGTGACTGGTTTTGCAGGGCTGTCACATAACATGTCTACAAAACACACAGCCAAGCTTTCACGGAGCAACAAGAAGAATGAACTGGAACGTAAGAGAGACGAGCGGGCAGCACGTAGGGCCCTCGCCAAGGCCCGTAAGAATCATCCTCAGGATGACGATGAAGGAGCAGAGTTTCTCAGTTTCTCCACTCAGCTGCAGGCAATGGGGCTGAAGCTGAGAGAGGTCCCCGGTGATGGGTAAGTCACTGGATATTTAAAAGAGAAAGAATTACCTTTATTGTTATGAACATGTTCCTCTTCCTATTCATTCTTGTGATGTGTGAAATTCCCATCACCATATTGAGCGAACATACACGAATTGTCGCACACACTGGAACATGGTGTGATTTCACACTCTGGGTGCATTTCGGGGGTCCTGTGTTCCTTCACCGCATCATCTCCAGCTCTGTCTGACCACCAGTGGCAGGAAGTACTTTATCAGTAGATTTCTCAAGTATCTGAACTTTTTAAAATTCATTTGTCTGACTACATGTTATTTCTAATCCCTGCATCTGAAAACAGAGTGCTGTCTTGACATACGAGTTTAATTTGTTGGTTGACCACACTTGTCACTCAAAACGACCACATCTCAAAATCATCTTTCCCTCCAGAAATCGTTCAGAAATTAGGGCTGGATGCTTAAGGAAAAATCCCGATTATTTTGTGATTGAAATTAAAATCATGAGGAATACAACAATTATGTATTGATTACCTCTGCATCTGTACTTTTCTATTTTTTACTTTGTCAAAATGTTTCCTGCAGGAACTGCTTATTCAGAGCTCTCGGCGACCAGTTAGAGGGTCACTCACGATCTCATCTGGAGTTACGTCAGGAGACTGTCCAGTACATGATGTCCCATCGACAAGACTTCGAACCTTTTGTTGAGGATGATATTCCCTTCACAGAGCACTGTAAGAATATGACCGCATCATTAACATTGCTGCATTTGATGTTCAGTCAGGGTTTCCCAAACTCAGGATGCTCAATACCCAGCAAGAGGGGTAACCCTGGACTTCTCCAGTGAATCGCAGCGCACAAAGAGACAAACAGTTATTCATACTCACATTCAGACCGATGCGCAATTGTCTTCATTAAGCTAAAATGTGTCTTTTGGAATGTGGGAGGAAGTTGGAGTACTTGTGTGGGGAAACCCACCGAAGCACAAAAGGAACTCCAAAAGAAAACACACAGAACCTTGAACTGTAAGATAGACGTGGTATAAGACCAAAGGTAGACATTTTGTTCCTCTCTGAGACACAAAAAGATCACTGAAATCGATCACGTCACTCTAACGTTATCATGATACAGAAGACAAAATAAATTATTGCGATAAGCATCATACAATACAATACAATACATGCTGATTTATATATCATCATTATTACAACAAAGCCTTTTGAAAGTCAGTCAGTGCCTCTGTGATGATTATGAAAATGGCTTTTGCAGTGTGTTTGCTTTGATCGTTAACTCAATAAAAACTAACCCACAACCAATTTAGGATCCCAAACCTTACATGATATGTGTGATATGGAAAGACAAAATGTATATCTCCACATTTGTTCCTTTTATGCATAGTATCCAACCTGGCACAGCCTGGAACATTTGCAGGCAATGACGCAATCGTGGCTTTTGCTCGCAGTCAGCAGGTGAAAGTGGTCATCCATCAGCTGAACACACCACTTTGGGAGGTGAGGCCATGACTTTATTTATTTACTTTTTTATTTGTTTAAATGTTTTTAAACAACCATATGTCATGTCAAGACTATCTTAACTATTTCAGTTAATGTTTTTGTTGTTGTTTGTTTTGGCTGTCAGATAAATGGTACAGAGAAGCAGATGTGCAAAGAACTACACATTGCGTACCGCTACGGGGATCATTACGACAGTGTGAGGCGCATCGGCGACAACTCAGAGAGCCGTGGTCGGCTACGCATTCAGGTATATATTGGGACGCTGGGATTTAAGTGTACCGCGATTAATATTACACACCCAAACACAGCGGGCACACACTGCCTCCCTTACACACAGCCTTGCATCAGTTTCTTTCCTCCCTGAGTCTGGAGGCCATGTTGCACCGTAGTCCCTCAGTCTTGGTACTTAACCCCAACACCTGTTTTTCGGCAGGTGACTCACGATTGTCGGAGGAAATATCGCTATGTGTGCTGGCCATATCGAGCGAATCACTCACATTCAGAATACTAAGCACACACGGCGATTATACCCAACCCCCGTTGTGTGAGGTGTTCCCAATTCTAAATATCATCCAAGGTGTTAAAAATGTGTGGAGCCAACTTAATCAGTATGGTGCTGATGTTGTTTTACTTGGGCTGCTCGCAGAACTTGCAGCGCCAGCAGTGGAAATTCGGGGAAGGTCAGAGAGGCAGACAAGAAAAACCTTCACCAACATCCCCAGAATCCGGCAATGTGATACTAGCCTCCATCGAGAACCGAGGAATGCAGGGTCAGAGAGATTATGTTTGTCTCGTTGGCCGCAAAGGACATTTACAAATGACGGACAACCATTAAGAATGAGAAAGATGCAAGAAATACTGAGAAAACACTTTTGATGAAGTCTTTTCTACAATACCAGGAACATTAGTGTCTTCTTCAGTTGATGAGGAGAACCTGTTCCACCCGAATGCAGCCACCATAAATTGGCAGGGGCACATATTAACACCGAAAACAGCTCAGTCTGCGACAAACCCAACAATCTTGTTTTTTTAAACATTTAGGGACAAAGTCTTTACCCAAAAAACCATGGGGTGCGCAAAGTTCATAATTACACATCCGTTCCAATCACGGAGCAACTAGCGTTCTTAGGAAGACCATACTTTGCAAGCTCATCAGACAGACCGTATTCTGCGTTCTTGAAATTGAGAAATGGCCGGAAAATAGCAGCCTTAGCATGAGGACTGTAAACAAGCCACCGTTAGCCGCAGCTGAAGCTATAACAGGGCAGCATGAGCATACAAGGGTGTGCTTGCGAGTGCACGAGAAATGATTGACACATGGTGAGCCGCACCCTCTGTCTCTGATCAGTTGTTTTTCCCCCATCAGGTGCGGTCGTTTTTTTGCACATCAATTTAGAGTCACAAGACGGACCAAGCAGACTTTTCTTTTTTCCCCACAAATCATTTTAATCTTATACTACTGTTAGGTCATCCTGACAGTTTTAATAAATAATGACAGTGATTTTTTTTGGGGGGGGGCTTTTAAACACTATATACTTCATCTTCAAATAACCTTATGTTCCTGATTTTGTCAACATTTGAGACTAATACGAGCATCTAACACATTTTTGTAAACGCTGACAGCTAAAATTATTTTTTTTTAACATAACCGCCCCCCCAAAAAACCCTTGAACATTCAAAAGAACTGACTAACAATTTAGACAGTTTAGCCGTAAATAAACCTAATGAAGAAACAATTCAACTATTAAACAAACCTTGCTTACAAGTTTTGGTAAGTATTGAAGAAAATATACTGTCTCGCTGGTTTAAACAAGAGTACATTAATGAAAAGGAGGTCAGAGAAACATGTCTGAAATATTCTTTTAGTCCTGTCAGTTAAGTTTGATGGAACACTATTATTATTATTTGACATGATGTATTACTGTTGTTCTCCTCGGGCCTGCGTGGGTTTTCTCCGGTTTCCTCCCACATTCCAAAAACATGCATGGCAGGCTGATTGAAAACTTGAAATTGTTCCTCGGTCTGAGTGTAAGCGTGGATGGTTGTTCGTCTGTGTGTGCCCTGCAATTGGCTGGCAGCCGGTTCGGGGTGTTCCCCGCCTGCTGCTCGAGGACGCTGGGATATGGGCTCCAGCACACCCCGCGACCCTTGTGAGGATAGGCGGATCAGAAAATGGATGGATGGATGTATTGCTGTATAAACTTGACATTGGGATTTTCAAGCCATGAGCTTAAGGTCATGGTGTGTGCGTGTGCGGGGCAGGCGGTATTGCCAACCACTTCCATTGTACTATAAGACGAACATTACTGACTTACAAATGATTGAACCGAGTGTTGTCTTGTCATTGTCAGGTATCCAACAAGCAGAAAAAAGAGGACAAAAAACAAAAGAAGAAAAAACATCAAGAGGAACGAAATCGACTTAAAGTGTTCAACAACAGAGTGGACCAGAACAAGAATCTACCAGAGGCTGTCACTTTGATACCAGCTTTAAACACACTCAGTATATGAGACTGTCACATGGACCAAAAAAAAATGCTGGTGAAAGATGTTTTTCCACAAGGATTTGCACAGTCAAATTTGATAGAGTCCCAGTGGGTGACTTTTTGACAAACGTTAAGGGTGCCTGCACTCATGGAGGGAGCATCGGAAAAGACAGACCTCATTTTTGTGAGTTCTCGTGTTTTCGTCGAGTTCAATGGCTAATTTTGTTAGCGTTTGTGTGCGCGCAGGTGTGTCGTTACAGTTAACACACGATTATTTAATGAAGGATTTTGGGGGCTTAATCTGCCAGACTGAATTTATTTTGATTCTCTGGATCATTGTTTGTTTCATCTGAGCAAAGGAGTAAAAAGCAAGAGTTGGACCACAAATTGTGATCCTCCTTGTCAAAAGTACTCAAAATGCAAACTATATATTCTATATAATCTATAATGTCATACATTATTAATTTATCCGATCTTATTTTGTTATCCAAGTTCACAGCAACACAACTGAGCATTACCAAATGGTTGCCAAATGTTGAAAAAAATAAATGGGGGGGTGTAGACCCAAGAGTGTTTGCCCGTTACTAAAAACGCTACAATGGCATTTTTAGAGATAGGGTGTGTGTTAATGGGGAAATCAAGTAAAACAATTCCGTTACAGTAGTATATTTTATGTGTCAGCACCAGTCTAAACATGACATTGTGTTTGTGGAATTTGTATTAACTAGAAAAATCCACCTGTTTTCATCAGGTGGCCATTTTGCCACTTGGTGTTGACATCACAGTGCCTCAGTGCTCAGGTAACGACAGTCACAACTCACCTGTAATCTGCGTTTGGTCATATAACATTTGCAAGATGAGACCTTAAACCAGTGATGAGCACACAGCTTTTCATCATTGCCACAAATTTTATGTTAGAATGAACATAAAATTCACAACCCATACAGGCGATCTTAATTTGACCTCTCTCAACCCGAAAATGTTTCTCTACTTTGTGCATGACTTGTTCTCAAAAAGGAGCTGAATGGCAAAATGCAGTTTTTTTTCTCCCCATTTCTAAGGACAGCCACATCTACAATTCTGCATTATGCATGGAAACAATTTAGAATATTTTCTTTATTGGGCCCAAATGCCTGCACTGAATAATTTAAGGTATAGTAACTCGCATGTTCACACAAAGAAGTAGACATGTGGATGACCATGCAGTGCCTTTGGCTCTAAAAGAAATTAGTCATCAATGCTTTCATTTTCATAACGACCTTTTTCAATCAGGACATTACTAAAATTATGAAAATATATTGATGCAATGATCAAACTAATCTTTAATATTTATATTTTTAAATGTATTTTTTTAAATTGCATTATGCCCACAAACCCAAAATTGGGGTTGTGGCGACTGCGGTGTTGTAACTGCACGGTTGTCAAGTGTAATGGA
The DNA here is from genome assembly GCA_026261675.1 of Hippocampus mohnikei. NCBI lineage: Eukaryota > Metazoa > Chordata > Actinopteri > Syngnathiformes > Syngnathidae > Hippocampus > Hippocampus mohnikei. The sequence goes on along the minus strand of JAKGUB010000284.1, from coordinate 10,485,308 downwards.
ACGGAGGACATGGAACCCTCTTGAGATGAAACAGCATAACTCACTTATCCCATTATTCCGGAAACATTACCTAATTAGAAAGTATCGACTCTTAGAGGAACCATGCCAGTTTCATGTCATTGGAGATAAGAGTCATTGGACTGGGAGGTGACGTTAAACCTTGTCGCCCCACTCAGCTAATCTAATTTGCCACCAGCACAGAAGATTGACCAAGAATAGCAAGTAGAGTCTGGTTCAGGTCAAATACATCGACACAATTTGGAATGTCAGGAAAATGGAATCTAAGACCAGTTACATTTAAACGTTCTAAAAATAGATCTCCAGTGATCGGATGTTGTGATTTCCTAGGAACGTTGAAGAAGTGACCAGTTGAAAATGTAAACGCTCATGGAGTTATAGATATCAAGTGTTGCATATTGATATTTGCTTCCTACCATGGATAATTATTGTTAAAATTATCTGTGTCTTCAGATAAACAGTAGACAAATGTCATTTACTTAAAATAACAAAGGTAACCAAACAAAAGTTTTGGATAATAGAATTAAAAAATGCCACTTTAGGAAATAAATGTTGACTTTATTAAAATGCCCCCCAAAAATTGAGCTGATGAAGAGCGCTGCTGGGAAAAGAAAGTGACACGAAACAATCAATCAGGTCCAGCGTCATACTTCAAATCTGCTCTTGGCTGAAAATAGGAAGTCATCCAGCATCGTGAAGGTCCCTCCTCGGTCTGTTCTCAAAGACTCATCGTTCCAAATGTTGGCTTTCCTCCATTTTGACTTTCTTTTGTCATTGTTTAAAAAATACAAATACAAAAAAGGGACGCATCTGACAAAGAATGAGAAAGTTTTGTAGGTCATTGTAGGAAGAAGTCAGAAATCCTGCCTAATGTTTTCCTTATTCTCATCGCCCTGCTGCTGTCTGAGCTGACCGATTTCGTTTTCTAGATGTACGATGGCCCGCTCGATCTCGTAGTTCTTGCTGACCAGCGATACCCAACTGTTTGGAGGAGAAGATGCACCAAAACTTAGCCTACTGAATATAAACTAATACAATTCAATGAAAGACGTGCAGCTTGTCACATACTTTGACTCCAGTTCTCGCAGTTTGGCTCCTCCGGCTAACTGGTCATTTTTACGCTGCCAATTCAAATCTTGAATTTGTTTCCTGCGTGACAGAAGTTACATGAACTGATAAACACATACGTGTTCATTTATCTTCACCAGAGAGATCTTTTTTAGGTGGCTTCACCTGAATTTCTGCAGTTCCTTTTGAGCCATCTCGATCATGAAGGCCAGGTTACTGCAGGAGGAAAAATGAGAAAAGTCCTGGTTAAATTGAAGCCCAAATTTTTCAACAGGAAGCGGTTACCCTCACGTACTCGTTGTAGACTTTCCAAGCGTTGGTTCCGTACTGTGACATGAGCTCCAGGTTCTCGATGCGAACGGCCTGGTGCTCTAACTGGGCCATGGAGTTGTTCACACACTCCTGCCAAGCTGTAATGTCATTCTTTTGACCTGAAGAGGGCGCTGGCAGCTCATACCTTCAGAGGAATGACGACATCACTTGATGAAAAGTCTATGAATGTTTTCTTCTGCTTATGCTGATCTGAGTAATGGGGACAGTGATTGAAATATTTCAATACTTCATTTAGATATTCTGTCTGCTAAAATCGTGGCAGCACTTTTTTTTAATGGCCTCAAAACACCAAATCCAGTACAAAATGATTGCTATTTCATTTGTGGCCTAAAAACACTCAGTGCGGTACATAATTATGGTAAATATATGCACATGAATGCTTCAAATTGTTTTAAAAAATTGTTATCTTGCTGTACATGTACGACATGGGATCTCGCTCCAAGAAACCATAAATATAAATAGGTAGATATGTGATGCTCCTTTTGAGTGAAGCTAATGCCCATACTTGCCATTACTTCTGATGAAAGTTGCCCCTCCCAACATGGCCATCACATAAGTAGGTCTAGTGGGCTGCTTTATTTTACCGGGACAACGGTGGCACACCACGGTACTTTGTATAGCAGCCTCTGTTAATTGCACCATCGCACCAGTAAACTACAGCAACTAATTTTGGAACTTAAGAGTCCTACTATTGGCCAGATATGTGGGTATACTGCTTTATCACCATGTTGATAGTTTAACCTCTTGGCAAAGATTTAAAATAAATAAATAAATAAATAAAAAGACGGTGACGGTTACCATGTCTTCAAAAATTTAATTCAGGTATTGTTTATCAGAGTAAGAATTTTTCTTTACCACAACAGTGCAAAACTTACCTCTTCATGCTCAGGAGGTCCATTGGCTGTCGTGCTGCAAGGCGATCAAATTCATTCTTCATAATTTCAGTCTAGAGCATGAGGAAAGGCCAGGTTTGTATTTTTGGCACTGCGCAAGCTCTAAAGATGATTTTCGGGACCTAGGGTGTTTTGTCACCTCAAAAGCAGAAAAGTCAGGAGTTGGCAGGTAGCTCAGGTAGTTCTTGGTTGGTCTGTATCTTCTGGTCTCCTCCTCTACTAATGCTGCAGCCTGAGAAACACACAAATCACATTTTGGATTAAATTAAGGTTGGGTAATGAATTGATTGATTCAAGGTTATCTGTTTGGATGATTTTTTGTTTTTGTTTTGTTGCATGTGCAGTTAATGTACATTGCTTACAAAACATGGCTGTGAACAGAGGAGCTAGGGCTCTGAACACATTTAAAGGAAAAGATCCTATCGGTGACACGTGTCCATTGCCTTTATTGGACTTTGATGTCCACATTGGGGAAATTCCTGAATGAATGAGAATATTCCCAGGAACAAAGGAGCTGTTTTAAAAAAGTAGTCAGTGTTGTCACTATTTTAAGCGTCTTATGCAACACTTCTATTTTTCAAAAAGCTTGAAGCTACCGGGATGCCATCTGACCAAATGAAAAGTGGTAAAACGGGGTTGTGTAATATGCACAGTATATTCTGTAGTCTGAACTTTTTGTGGTCGAAGTGGTATGAAAAGGTCAGAATTTTTGAGGGCGATAGCTCCTCCAGCCAACTGTGCAGTGTGCCGCTATGTTAAATGTCAACTCGGTTTTGAGTTTTTAACATGTTTCCCATAATTGTCACTATGTATATATGCCACTTTACACTGAAAGAATTAGTGCCGAGTGCATTGAGTCCATTCCTGCTATTATGTTGTTTATGGCAAGAAAGGAACCCGGCGGAAGTCAATAAATCATCAATTCAATAATGCTGAACATTTCAATTTCCAAGAAGTGATGCTAATTTGTACGTTGCAAAAACAGTAATTCATCAACATGTTTGAATATGCTATTGAAGGAAAAGCAGTTACGGATTCTCTTAAAAAAACATGTTTTTTCTGTGTGAAAGGTAATGGAGGATGGGGAGTTGGGTGCCAAAACCATACTAATTTAGAATACAGTAATGGCTTTTGGGACAAAGCAATACTGATTTAATTCAAGAGATTCACTTTTTCTCTATGCTAAAAAGAAATACAGTAATTACAATCAGGCATCAGATTTTTGTTGGAAAGCATATGGAGATTTAATTTTGAGGTCACATGGTTCGGTCCTAATCATATGCTGTCGGTATATTTTAATTCTATGGCTTTTGTTGTGTTTGTAGTGTTGGATGCTGTTTACTGTTTTTTTTTATGTTATTAATGCATTCTTTTAAATGTCTTTGCTCAATATACTAAAATTCAAAAGTAATTCTATCATAAATAGCAGTTGTGTGTCATTAAACTAAAACTATATTATTAAATTAAATTGAATTTAGTATGCGACAATGGACCCGGTTCCGCCATTACTCATGACTCGATTTTTGTGTGAACGCGAAGTGTGTTTGAGCTCCTCTCAGAAAATCGCACGATGGTTGGTTAAAATCGGGGTTTCCGTGACTATAAATTGGGAATTCCCCCATTGTGAGACAAATAAAGGTTTTCTTATCTTATTATTACATATGACGTACAGTCGAATCCCCTTGATCACCTCGATCTGATCATTTGTAAGCGGCACTTGGATGTTGCTGCAGTCGCCGGTTGGATTACTCATCATATTTGACTGCTTGACAGGATCGAAAGCTATGCAGTACATTATTGAAACTCGAATAATAGCTACCATAGCACATGCTCCGCTGAGCACATGCTCATAATTGCTCTTCGTTTACAATACACCAGACTTTACTCACAGCTTCTCTGACACCGGCGGCATCGTAACCTTGGTCAAAATAAGGTAATGCATCGACAAACACTTCACCCGCAACCGAGGCAGTCCCAGACATGTTAAACTGTTCAATTAGCAATAAGTATCTTGTTGAACTGCGCCAATTTTTTTGACGTTTTAATATTTCCGGTTCCTTCTTCTTCGTCTTTTCATTTACTGGCGGATTACATCTCTGGTGCATGCCGCCACCTACTGCACAGGATACGCAAAGGGACACGGAAAGTTATGCTGGCAGCATTTTCACGACGCGCGCGCGCACACACACACACACACACACACACACACACACACACACACACACACACACACACACACACACACACACACACACACACACTGATACTGTACACATTCACGATATAAACAATGTAAACATATCCGTCCTATTCAATTTCAATCCGTATCGTTGGGATAGATACGGTACATGGAAATCTAATCCGATCACGCAGCAGTGCTTCTTCCCTTTAGTATACAGTATAGTATTGTATAATGTACATTCCATTTCCCTTCTCTCTTTCACTCCGCTGTCGTCTGTGTTCCGTGGGAAAGTTAAATCATCATGCCAAGGACCAATGAAAAGGTGCTTCCTCTTCAACGTAGTAAAGGACAACACTGTCTCAAATGAATTCGATTGCAAAGGATTAGTCTCAGCTAGGGGAGCAACTACAACACCTTCACAGTCTTATTTGGACCTTGCACGCATGCTTTTGGAGCGGAGGAGGAAGCATGTGCAAGCATGGGGAGAACATGCAAACTCCACACGAACGACCAATCCCAGATTCAAACCCCCAACCTCGGTACTGGAGGATGTGATCGTCCATCGTGCCCATGTCCTTTCCATCCACCCAGTTTTATTGTTATTTCAACCTTTCTTCTTTAGTTATCCTAATTCTCAATGGGAAACTGTTGATCCTTCTGCTGCGGAAGTCCCTCGCTGTTCATGTGTAGGCATCATTGCTGGTGACTACACTCGGTTCGAAGCACAAGACAGGAGACGATTCTTATTTTTCTTTGTGTGGTCGCTATCACTGAGTCGCTAAACACCTGGCGTGCCACAGTGCACCTTCACTGCCAGAAGCGAACTGCAGGGAAGCTCCACCCCCTTTATTTACATACACCCCAGAACATGGTATCCCTCCACACAAAATAGTACCAACACTAAACTCTAATGCTAGTGGCGTACATCGTCACCCAACACCCCCACTCGATGGCGCCACGTACACTAACATTGCATTAGTTACCAAACATATAGGGTCTAAACTTTTCAATTTTTGCCCTTGTAGCAGATTTAGTAAACACGTCTGCTACCATACTATCTGTTGGACAATACATCAAAACAATTCTTTTCAGCAAAACATTGGACCTGATGAAATGGTATTTAATGTCCACATGCTTGCTCCTTTGGCGATACACTGGATTCTTCGCAAGGTGTATCGTTCCTGATTGTCCTCGAATATCTTCGTGGATTGTTCAAATCCTGGGTGGAAGTCTTTCAAAACTTGTGTAAGATATAGTGCCTCCTGAATGGTAGCCGCCAGTGCAACATATTCAGCCTCACAAGTTGAAAGTGCAACTGTCTGTTGTTTCTTTGTCTTCCATGAGACAATAGCACCCCCTTGTGACAGACTAAAGCAATAGCCTGTGGTGCTCTTTCTGTCCTCTTTATCATTTGCCCAGTCGGCATCGGAGTAGCCTACCAACTCTAATTGTGCGTCACTCTTTTTGTAACATAGCACTTGGTTCTTAGTTCCTTTTAAGTACCTATACACATGTTTTAATGCTGTCAAGTGCTTTTCTCTTGGATCAGACATATACTGAGATAGTCTACTCACAATCCAGCTAATATCAGGTCTAGTGCAGGTCATGATGTATATGAGGCTGCCCAGCATTGCTCTATATTTCCTCTGATCGGTTTTGTCCCCCTCTGGAGCCAGGTCACATTTGATTTCACTTGGAGTGGCTCTTGCTTTGCATTCAGACATGCCAAACCTTTCCAATATTTTCTCAATATATCTGGATTGGTTCAATGTGATTGAGCCCACATTTTGTTTGAAATCAATCCCAATGAAATGAGTGAGGCATCCGAGATCTTTCATCCTAAACTTACTCTTGAGTTTCTCTTTGATCTCGCATAAACACCTCTCATTGCTGGCAGCCACAATGATATCATCGACCCACACTAACAAAATTACTTTTTCTTTGTCAGACATTTTGGTGTAAATACAGTGGTCTGCTTGACTCTGTACAAACTCGTTCGCAAGTAAAAACTCATGAAGCATCATGTTCCAATTTCTCCCAGACTGTTTGAGGCCATATATGGATTTGTTTAACTTACACACAAGTTGTACACCATCCCTTTGTTTCACACAAAACCTTCAGGTTGATCCATGTATAGTTCGCAGTCAATAGGTGCATGTAAGTATGCTGCCTTCACGTCCATTTGGTTTAACAGCAACTCATACTGTGCAGCAAGCTGCATCAGTAGTCGCAGTGATGTCAGATTAGCGGTCGGCGAAAATGTCTCAGAATAGTCAAGTCCTTCTCTCTGACTGTACCCTTTGGCTACATATCTCGCTTTATATGTTTCATTGCCTTTGTCATCCTCCTTTAAAGCATACACCCACCTTCCCCCCACTGTCTGTCTACCCTCCGGTAATGGCACAAGGGTGAAAGTGTCATTCTCTTTAAAAGAAGTCATCTCATCTATCATCGCCTTTCTCCACTTTTCTGACTTTGGCGATGCCATTGCCTCGTAGAATGTTTGTGGCAATCCCACTGTTGCTCTATAGCAGTAATCAATTGTGATCTCATTGCCTTTTATCACACATTCATAATCCTCTAAATATTTTGGTGTCTTCCTTTCTCTACCAGAAGTACGAGGAGTCTCATTACCATTGGTTGAGTCCGTGTCGCAGTCAGGTTTAAGCTCTGTTTCAGTGTCAGAATCTTTTCCTACATATTCCGTCTGTAACTGACTTGCTTTAGGCATAGTTACCCACTCTACATAGTGGTCCTCCAGTTGGGTCTTCTCGGTCTGCGTCTCACTCTCAGTCACGGTCTTTGTGATGAAGTGGACCAGTCTGTGTTTCTGAACTTTGTTTGTCTCATATGGTGCTGTGTCTGCCAAGAACTGCTTTGTAGCCTCGACTGCCATGTTTTTGTTCCTGAGAAAGTATACAAAAACAGCTCCAGAAAAGTCATCAGTAAAAGTGATGGCATATTTGTACCCGTCGAATGACTCTGGGTCAATAGGCCCACCTAGATCCGTATGTACCAGCCCTAATGGCTCTTTAGCTCTCACATCACTTTTCCTGTTTCTATTCTGGGTGAATTTCCTTGAATACAGGTTTCACACTGGTTAGGTCTAGTTTTGTTACTAATTTTCATACCTTCTACCACAGCTTCAAGCTTAGCAATATCACCATAGTTACAATGGCCCATTATCTCATGCCATGTTTTCATGTCTAAAGATGCATTGCAGGAGTCCTCACTGCATTCAGAATTTTCTGTGACAATGTCAAGATAGTACATTCGGTCCTTTACAATCATCTTGCATATTGTCCCATCTGAAAGAATCATTTTGTTGTCATTCTTCGCAAAGTTGAACTTCGCTCCTTTCGAAGTTGCTGCATCCACAGAAAGGATATTCTGCGGGTATTCTGGGATGAGGAGAGCATTTGTGAGCTTGACACTCACTACTCGTCCACTGCTGTCGGCCAGCTTGATTTGCGCGTCCCCCCTCTTCTCGACACTTCCGGTGATCCGTCTTCCATCAGCCAGCTGCATGATGTGATCTTTAGGCCGGAAACTCTCATCAAATCGGATGAATGCGGTCTTGTCGGTGATTATGTGGGCAGAAGCACCGCTGTCCACGAGTAGTCCATATTGCTGCGCTCCCTTGGGTCGCCATTCACTCACCCGAGCAATAATGTTTCTTCTTCTTCCCTCGAAGATTTGGCTTGGTCTCTGCCACGGAAAACTTTTTCCGAATCGTCCATAACTGTAGCCACTTTATTGTTCTTATCAGCTTTTGTCGTTCGCTTGTGTGGTTTCTTATCCTTACTTGTGCAGTCTCTTGCTTTATGCCCCACTTTCTCACAAATAAAGCATTCTCCATTGAAGACGTATTTCTTGTCTTTTTCTTTGGGCTTCGGCTTGTATGACTTGGCGGTCATTACTTCATCTGGTCTGGGCCTGTTTCGGTAGCGGAGGGTGCATTCAAAACTTCTCAGCCTAGTCTTGAATTCAGCAAAGGTTAACACTTCTCTCGTTTGAGTCACATGCACAGAAAATGGGTTGTACTCATCAGTGAGTCCTTTCAACACCATAGCCACCAATAGTGCATCGCTTAGGTTCTCTTTAGCTCTTTGTAGCGCGGCCACTAGCTTCTCGACACGTGCTAGATAGCCCGCTATCTCCTCGCCGTTATCCATTAGCATATTGGTTAGCTCTGTGTACAGCCCGACAATTCGCGGCTTTTCTTCGGACTCAAAATGGCGTCTCAATATTTCCAGACTTTTCTTACCATCTTCTGGTGCTTCATACAGGATGAGTGTCAGTGTTTTATCATCCAAGCAGCCGCACAGTTCAGCATATGCCAGTTCGTTTTTCCACACGGTTTCTGTTGCGGCCTGTTCGCTGGATCCCGTAGCTACATCACACCCGAGGATAGCATCTTTTAGCCCGATGGTTTTCAAGTATGCTAGGAACCTCGCCTCCCAGATGTGATAGCGGGCCTCATCTCCGTCAAATCGCGGCGGTAATCCTCTCCCATGGAGCGCCGCTGTGCCTGGAACCCACCTGGGCCCATAACCTGTTGATCCTTCTGCTGCGGAAGTCCTCGCTGTTCATGTGTAGGCATCATTGCTGGTGACTACACTCGGTTCGAAGCACAAGACAGGAGACGATTCTTATTTTTCTTTGTGTGGTCGCTATCACTGAGTCGCTAAACACCTGGCGTGCCACAGTGCACCTTCACTGCCAGAAGCGAACTGCAGGGAAGCTCCACCCCCTTTATTTACATACACCCCAGAACATGGTATCCCTCCACACAAAATAGTACCAACACTAAACTCTAATGCTAGTGGCGTACATCGTCACCCAACAGAAACATCTAGAATAATGCAAAATACCTGCAAAATCAATTAAAAGAAGGAAAATCGCGTCGACTTGTGTATGAATAATTGTATTGTGATTACTGTATATTTGTTTTGTTACACACGCGGGCAATGATGTGACAGTGATTTAATCACTTTTCATGTGCTCTTATATGCTACGATGTATTCAATCACCTTACAGTAAATGGTTCGGTCTTTCGTGGCCATGCTGGTGAACGAAACAGTGGTGTGAATACACGTCTTCAGACACGAATTTGTAAATCGCCGCACGCACTTGTGCAAGAGTCAGCAATAGTCACATGTGGAGGATACATCAAGAGGCTTTGTGTTTAAATCTAATACGCTTGTACTGTAGATTTATGTACACATTTAACATGTGCAAATTTATGTTACGCATTTCTGACTTTAGTTACACATTTGTAGATTCTGATTACACATTTGTGACTCCAGTCACTAATTTGTAGGTTCTCGTTACACATTTGTAACTTCAATCACACATTTGTATATTTTCGTTACACATTTGTGACTTTGAATCGCGCATTTGTAGATTAATGTAGAACATTTGTGGCTGTAGTTATGGATACGAATTATTTTTACATATTTGTCGATTGAGATCTTAAATTGGCCAGACTCGTTTTGTGTACGGCGCTGGTATTAACAAGAAAACTGTGCCCTCTCGTGGAAATGGAGGGCACTGCACGAGTGTAATTTGCAGATTCGTCACCGCGTGTTATGGAGATAATACATTTCAAAGGTGTTCTGTATTGGCGTCATGATACTGCGAGCATGATGTAGGTGACATGACGTTAAAATGATGCGATACGTAATGTCAACGTGTGTCTATTTGAAATGTCATACATTGATTACGAGCGTCAGAAAAACGGAAGCTCACGAGGCAACAGCTCTAACGTCATGACGCACGGACGTAGTCGTGGTTTGGCAAGTCACGTAGGACGTCCAAGCGGTTCAAAAAGGAAGGAAGATGGCGGATAACAAAGGCGTCGATGATATGGAACCGTCACCAAACCCAGAGCCTCCTCCTTTGGGTCTAGACAACATACAGGCGGAGACCCCACCCGAACCTGCGTCTGCGGTCATAGAAGGTGAAACGAGGGAGGCGGAAGAGACCGAGTCGCTTGTTCCCGCTCACGAGGCGACTGCAGCCACCGGTGAAGGCGGCGGTGAGGTTAGCATCAGCAATGTTAGCGGCAGGACCGCTGCTAACCCGATGGATGCCAGCCCAACTAACGCTGAGCCGAGTCCCGCCGAAGCCCCGGCCGCCGGTGATGCAGCAGTCAGCGGACTCGCCTCGGAAATGTCCCCACCACCCGCGGCCCCGGCAGCCGCACCGGCACAGACTCCCATTAATTTATTGGATACGTGTGCAGTGTGTAAACAAAGTCTTCAGAGCCGAGAAAGCGAACCAAAACTTCTACCTTGCTTGCACTCGTTTTGCCTGAAATGTATTCCGCAACCAGACCGGCAGATCAGCGTGCAGGTGACTGGACCGCACGGGCAAACCAACACACATATTGGTGAGTTTTCTCATTAATTACGCCGCACGCGAAGTGGAGCCAGCCGGCTGCTGGTTTGACACATTGTAGTGTTGACTGCACATTACTAGTTGTTATCATGCGCGTCATGGAAGCTTTGATAACAGAAGCGTGGCAACAAGTGCGTATATCGTTAGGACACGTCAAAATAAAAGCCTCCAAATATATACATGGCCATCGATGGTTTGACATTTAAAAATAATACATGAAATAATAGTTGCCACGCAACCATTCCTCAAAATAAAGGTACTTTTCGAATTAGCATTATGTGACTGTAATTACAGGGTTTGACATCAATGGTGGCCCTAGGCCACCACGTGACCTGAAGTTCACTGATGCTGGCCGACCAGGTCCGATTACAAATTTTTAGGGCCTAACTGATTAATTGGCGAACTGTTACTTACCTTTGTGAACTCCAACTTGGGGTGGGTCAGACATCTATCTATCTATCTATCTATCTATCTATCTATCTATCTATCTATCTATCTATCTATCTATCTATCTATCTATCTATCTATCTATCTATCTATCTATCTATCTATCTATCTATCTATCTATATATAGCGCTCCCCAGGTTACGAACAAGTTACGTTCCGGACGATTGTTCATAAGGTGAATTCATTCAGCGGGGGAGAGTAGACGGCCCGTTTTCGACAGACCCGTGAAAATGTTCGTATGTCCCGTTTGTTCGTAACTCGGATGTTCGTAACTCGGGGAGCGCCTGTATCTATCTATAAGATAACAAAACCTTTATTAGTCTCGCAAAGGAGAAATTCCAAATTCACAGCAGCAAAGCTATGAAAGGAAGAAGTAGAAGAACAATATATACGAGCTGCTGGAAAGGCAGCCACTCGTGGCGCCATCTTGAAGTCAAAATAACAAAATAACACAACACATAAGACACAGACAGTCGTGCAATCTTAATCACTTTTCCTGCATACACTTTGTTGTTTGAAGCAGTTATAGATGGAGGAGGGGGTCGAAGTGTCCTTTCACCAGTGGATCAGAGACGTCATGCTCAAAATGTGCACACGTCTGCTACAAGCTGTTTTGAAAGCAAACACAAAGCTGTAGTGTCCATTGATGAAAAGAGATTGGCTCACATCTCCTGTCCCACGTAATGCGCTTCAACTCCAAGCCGCAACTCCCAGTTCCACATCCGCATCTGCGCTCTGCGCCGACTCACCTTTCCTCTCATCGTCGGCTCTTCAAGCCTTGCATCCATCCAGCCGCAGACTGTCCAACAGCACCGATCTCTCCGCTGAACAGCGTGGGGCTGTGTAAAATGCTGCACATTGCAGGCGCAAAAAAGCACAAGCGCCCCAGAGTTGTCCAGCAATGACAATCAAATGGTACCTACATTCCTCCCAATCAAAAACAGTGCTGGTATACCCATGCTGCCGAGAAGGTGCAACCACCAAGCACCGAGTCTCCTCCTTGATGAATGTCGTGGCCAAAAAATGCTGAAAAACGATCCACATCCGGTCCACACGACGCAACAACAAACACAAAGTGACAAAACAAACACAAAAACAACAACAAAAAAAAGCAAGGCTCATGAGAGCACTTGCCGACGGCTGCCTACTCGGCCATCTTGGACTTCAATCGATTGAGTATTAATACGCTTTTCAAAACAGACATCTACAAAAACGGGTCCATTGATTGGCTGCAAACTAGGAATAAGTGATTAAAAAAACTATTTTGGCGAATCAGCATGCACACTCAGCAGCAAACAATGCGGAAGTGAGAAATCTTCATGTTGCAAATCACCGGGCAGGATTGAGTCACATGACTCAGTTGCAGCATCCGAGGGAACAATTTTTTTCAGATATGGTCGAGTCTACTTCCCTAGCCTGGAAATGATCCTGGGTTTGACAAGAATGATATTGGATAAAAAATTAAAATAAAAAAACCGTTAGATGTGCCAAAAACGATCGCCATGAAAAGCAATTCGCAGATGCTTGTTTTCCACCATGAACCATATGAAGGACTCTGCAAAAGAAAAGTAAAGCTGAGCAACACACTCAAACAGTGCTTGGAATATTACTTTACAAAAGCAACGAGTTATAGTTACTCATTACTTGCTTTAAAAACTGTAACTGTAACTGACTTAGTAATGAATTAAAAGCACAGTACCTAGTTGCCAGGCAAAATAAGTATTTTCTCCATTCTAAAAAAATTGCTTTATCTCAAATTTTGAATTTTCAAAAGATCTTTTAAATGATTACAAGCCAGATAATTGTACATAAACGTCAGTATTTATTGCATTTTACTGACAATGGAAGGTTTATCCTGCACTTCAAACAGCATCATTTTTAAACAAAAGGAAACATTTCACCAAAATAAATACATTATTTACAATAAATAAATCAAACTCTCAATATTAGATAACATGTCAACAGCCTGGACCTTTACGCACTGTTCTTTGGTCACATTACAAGAAGTGAACATAGATACAACGTGTTTTAACTTTGTAGTCTCCAGCCAAGTAAAGTAAACTTACAATCTCGGGCAAGTGGTCTTGTCAACATTCTGTGCGTGAAGTATCTCAAACATTCGAATGTTCATAGTTAAACAATATAAAGTATGTTTACAATGAAGCAAATTAAATAAACTCAAACAACCTGAGACAAATATTGACTGAAAAGAGTTCAAACATTTTTTTCATTTAAAAATGTAAACTGTAAAACAAACTGCAGTGGTTTTAAACACTGAATCTCAGCTCCTAAATATTAATTTACCCATCAATATACTCCTGTGACGGCCTAGTGATCCAGTGGTTAGCGCGTCGACCTCACACTGCAGAGGTCGTGGGTTTGATCCCGGCTCCGGCCTTCCTGTGTGGAGTTTGCATGTTCTCCCCGTGCCTGCGTGAGTTTTCTCCGGGTACTCCGGTTTCCTCCCACATTCCAAAAACACGCATAGCAGGCTGATTGAACACTCTAAATTGTCCCTTGGTGTGAGTGTGAGCATGGATGGTTGTTCGTCGCTGTATGCCCTGCGATTGGATGGCACCTGGTTCAGGGTGTCCCCTGCCTACTGCCTGAAGACAGCTGGGATAGGCTCCAGCACCCCCTGCGACCCTTGTGAGGCCGAAGTCTCCTTGACCCTCAGAAACATTAATGAAAACTAATGGATCTTGGGGTCAACATTTCTGTAAGCGTACATACCACTGGCTGGGTCCCATTCACATGAATGGGAGCTGCAGCCCGAGCTCATTCAGCGGTCACCCCGAGCCAGCAGTTTTGGGTGCACAGGATGCTTAAGTGTCAAAAAGAGAACTGGACCTGACTTCTCCCCTAGGATATGTGTTGTGTGCCTACTATACAATTCTTGTGTTGCTCGGCTGAAAACCCCCCACCCCCAAAACACTCCATTCATTCCAGCCATTTGACACAACTGTCTTAAGGCGCGTTCCCACGTTGCAATTTGTGGCATAAGTTTTGTGGCATGCAACACATTGCAACGTGTGAACCCCGAAGTTGGACAGACTTTTGTGGCATGCAACGTGTTGGATGCGTGTTGCATGAAATAGGACTTGCTCTATTTTCTTGCAACGTGTTGCATGAACCCGACCAATCAGAACGCGTTGCGCTATCACGTGACAAAACCATCACGTCGTTATGTTAACACGGAACGCGGAAGTATAATGGCGTCGACACAGAAACCCAAAAAAATCGAGCTCTCCCCGGGGCGACACCGAAAGGTTCATTAATTATTAAAAGTTCAAAATTGGTGCGATCCATTCGAAGGAAATTTCTGAAATTATCGGGGTCCTCGGCCGCCAACTCCTGCATCAGAGCGTTATGGCGCCGAGTTCTTGCCGTCTCCCGATCCACGGTCGTACCCAAAACGACCGTTTGGGTTTTGGCTCCTCTAGCTCGGCTAGTAGACCGATAGTTGCCAGTTCGAGGAGATCATCGTCGCTGTCGTATTGACAATTAGCCGCCATAGTCGCAGAACGAAATATGTTGCTTAGCAACGTTAAACGCGCATTCGGAAAATATTCTCGCGAGATTTGAAATTGTTTGCAACTGTTGCAACGTGGGAACACATTCGGTTTGCAACATCATATTTGCAATTTGTTTTATGCAACACGTTGCATAACACAAATTGCAACGTGGGAACGCGCCTTTAGTCAGTCTCAGATGATAAACACCACTCTTTGGTTGTGGCTTTTTGATCACTAAGGCTTGAAATGTTCTGACTGAATTCACCCCATATCTTTTTATGCGCCAAAGAAGTCAAATCTAACACACACAAGCTGTGTGTTGTTTCTGTCGTGCTCATGGTACGATGTAGGGAATGAAAACATTTCTGGGCCAATTCCACACCCCATTGAGTATTGGTGCCTCTCAATTTATGACCAGAAAAAATAACCAGTGAAATGCTTGCTTTTATGGGCAGTGTGAAAGGCTCATGAGTGAATGGAGGAAGGATTGTCGAGAGAGGAAATTCCCTTTTTTGGTGAACAGTCCCGGCAGCCAATGCAAATACTTGTTACAAACATGGTGGTATGAGGCATGTTTTTTTTGTTGCTACAATTCATGTATGCAGTATGTGTTAAACAGGTCAAAGCATGAAATAGACAGATGACGATATGTCATTCTTGTGCTGTTACCTGCTGTTGTAACATGTTAATTTGTCTCAAATTTGTGTTATTTGTATTAATCCTGTTTAATACTGTATAAGGTTTCAATGAAGTGTAGGTGTGATTTCAGTAAGCAGCAGAGGTTTTCTGGTTCAATTTAGAGTAATTTTGTGTGTGTGTGTGCGTGCACACACTTAGCCCTCAATCATTCAGGGACCCGAGCAGGTGGCACTTTCATAAACTGGCTGTGAGCTGCTCAAACCGGTTCTGGCTGGCTCAAACCACCTCACTCTAGTTGTTGGCTAAAATGGCGGATCAAGCACTTTGTTTATTGGCTTTTACTTTCAAAACATCTCTTGACGTTTAAAATCATGTGTGTAAAATAAGTGGTAGTTCAACATCCTAACGAAATTATTCGCATGCTGGTGTAATTTGCAATTTGCTTAATGTAATTAACGATCCTGATTGAGCAACTGAAGTGATTTGGGATGGAAGATCTACCTTTTAACGCAACCCGAGCATACCAAGATTGAAGCATCATCTAAACTCAAAACTTCCATGACTCAAACTCAAACTACCAAGTCTTTGATGGCCCGACAGAAATATTTCTTTTGCAGCCAATTATAACAAAAAAGTTGAATACTGAGCATAGCTTTTAAGTCGTTTACAAGCATTATTATCTGGCTTCGTAATCCTTGAATACCGTTTGCTGTTTGTTTTTTTTCCTTCTATTTTCCTCCAAGAAATTCACACAACTTTCCAAATAACAAGCCTTTCTAAACCTAGTTGACTCGAATCTCCTTCTTTTATTCTGTCTTCTGTCCTCAGTAAATGTTATGCGATGCTCAGTGTGCCACCAGGACTACAAACAGAACGATATTGTCGCCAACTACTTTGTTAAAGATACCTCAGAGGCGACCAGCTCGTCTGATGAAAAAGCTGCACAGGTAAGTTAAGAAAAGGCTGGAATTTGTCAACACCAATCTTTAATGTTAGGGTGACATCTGGAGAATTTACTTTTGGAACTAAATAGTTTGGAGTTGTCTGCCTATTTCTTAAAATATTACTGTGACAAAACAGTAGCGTAATTAACACAATAGCTACCCGCACACTGAGTGTCTCAACCAATGGCAAATCTTATATACTCTAAATAGGCCGTGGCTTTCAATGGATACTTCACTTTCGGTTTCCTGAATTGTTGTCGCGGCATATTAATTTTTCCTAAAAGCTGTCCCAGCTCGTTTGTTTACTAGTAGCTGTTGCAGTACTTTCGTTTACCTAGAAATTAGAAACTGTTCCGGTGCTTTGAACCGGACTTAGGTGTGAAACCGCAAGTCAGCGAAGGGGATGCATGCACAGCATTATCTGATATTCATCTGGAAAGTTGACCACATTGGCCTTGCCACTACGGCAGTTCAAGTCAAGGTCACACCACAAGGTTCAACGCTAGGTCACGTCCTAAATCGAAATGTGTCCGTTTAAAATTATACTGTCAAGCTGATAATGCACATAGCTAAATACAGTAAATATTCCCATCTACGGAGTTCTTACGGAAACGGAAATTCCCTCACCTGGACTAAAAACCTATGCATTAAAATTTCGACTGATGTTACATTAACGATCAATTAATAACAATGGAATTTCCACTCCCCGTACAGAAGCACGCAGTGGCGCAAACACAAGCAAGTCCCGCTCGATACTACGGAATAAATCTGTCTGCGCCGCTATTCACTCTCATTGCATACAAAACGGCGACAAGTGACTCTATTAGCACGAGTTTTACTGGGATAGTGAACGATTTTTTAGTTCACAGCTCCGAGTTTCCTGAACGCAACATACTCATAGCTGCTCTGCCATTGGCTTACCGAGCATCATCCTGGCCTCCCATTGGCCAAGAGGGACCTCGATATCTATGTGTGTAGATACTGGAAGATAGAGTGGAATGCATCCGATTAGCTGCTCAGAGTAAATCGCTTGTGGCTCAACACAGTTTCCTGGAATGCTTTACTTGTTATCATGCTAAAAACCTTAGGCGTAGAAAAATAAGTAGTGTGTTTCCGGTAACATGAAATTTCAGCATAGGGTCGGTAGGTCGGACAAAGTTTTTTTTTTAAATCTTTTTTTCTCCCTCCCTCCCCCATCAAAAACGTAAACAAAGTAACCATAAAACATAAAACAAGGAGACATTGAAACCAGTGCCGGATGCTCGTCTGTCAAAGGGGAAGCTCAATTTTGGTTGACATCATAAAATGTGTCCGTTTATTCATATGCGAATTCTACTCTAGCTCCGTTCCTTTTCAAGAAAATGATCTGTGACCCTGTCATACCAACAAGGTGTCTTTTCCCGGTACTTAATGAGTGTCCTACAACTATAGGAACTACAATAAAACCCACCAGAAATAAAAGATTAATTTGTCGCTAGTTGTTTGTTTACAACAAAGAGTGTCGCTAAAATGATTAGGAGAAGTCTCCAGCTCAACTCTGAACACAATGCGAGTTGAAAAATTGCTCGCGACGGACGTCTACACTAAAAGCTCGGTGACTGGCTCATTTCAATGTAAATCGAACTGGCACACAGGCTCAGACAGATCATCCAATCTGATGCAGAAAAGCCTGGCGTCCGGTACCCTCCCACTGCAATCCAGTCCCACGACGAGCGTCCGTGGGCGGGACAAAAACCAGCTTGTATCCAATGACTCGTCTCCGTTCAACGCATTGGGACAACCTACTCTGAACTCACTACCGTTTAAAGCACAGCGAAGCTGCGGGATGAATGAGAAGGAAGTCGCGTCGTAACCAGTAAGAAGTTGATTTGGAACAAAAGTTGAGCACGTTGTAGCGCATATTTAGTCAATGACATGTACACACAATGAAATTTGCATTCATATATTTGATCACTTATTCTTTGACATTTTAGGGGAAGCCGAGCTTCCTTTGCAGTCCGAGAGCAATCACCACTGATTGAAACCCCCGCTCGGCGGCGAGAGAGTTGGGTACCCAGCGGCTGGGTGTTACAGCCATCTCGTTACCTCTGCGTCCCGCGTCCTAGACGGCCCGTGGTGGTCGTCAAATAGTTTGTTGAATGTTTTCGATACAGCAGTGGATGCTATTTTCCTAATATTATGGTGCAAGCATGCGACTGCAACACACAAAACGCGGTTTAAACTGTTGTCGGAGATAGTGGCCGCCGCCACGATTCAATGTTGACAGACGACAGGGCAAACGACGCGCACGCTCAACGTGAATATCGCGAGAGTTTGCACCGATGTACGGTAAACGCTCTAAATTCATCTTTCCTTTTATTATTTATAAATTTGTTTGTGGTTTTATCGTTCTTGTTTTGATTGTAAAGCATCCTTGAGTGTTTTGAAAGGCGCTTATAAATGAAATGTACTATTATTATTACACAAAAATGTAGAAGGTTTGAAAAAAAATGCCGACCATAAAGTTTTTTGGTCGGGTTACCGGAAACACACTACTTTTTTTTCTACGCCTTACGCAAACTGGAGCGCTAATTAGAGAGAAGGCGAGTTCCATCGTGCTAGCTATGGCCATCGAGGACTTCGAAGCGTCCCGTGGCTGGCTTGACATCAACTGTGCAACGGTGTCTTGGCTGGAGATCCGATAGTGAAAATTCGATTTTGGGGATATAGGGGGCATTGACAAAAACTTTTCTCGGTTGCCAATCGGCTTGATTCAAAACAACGGCGTGTTATTTCAAACACCCTTTATCCGCATATTTACATCGCGAAAATGACAACTATCCCGCAAGCCATAATTCCAACTGTACCAATCATGGAAATAACAGGACTCAGCTGGTCAAAACAAAGGCGTATGGCGTGATTGATCAAACCAAAGTTTGGTTGGCATGCACAAGTTGCTGTATAGTACAGCATATTACGGTGTTTGTTGGTCTGTGTGAAAGGGCATTGGATGGGTGATTTCTATATTGATATTGATTTATCATTTGCTGTATGAATGCAGCTGTTTTACCGTGCATTCATCCTGACTTTTATCTTTTCAAGGTATGTACAAGTTGTGAGGATAATGCTGGAACCATAGGCTTTTGCGTGGAGTGTGGAGAGTGGCTGTGTAAGACCTGTGTGGAAGCTCACCAGAGGGTCAAAATAACCAAAGATCACAAGATTCGCACTAAAGAGGATGCTGACACGGCGTCTGGTAAGTGTAGCCAAACACTATTTTCTTAACAGGCTATTAACAGCCTTTCTTCGTCTCCCACCGTAGTCACAGTGAAGCCAAGCGCTACATACGCTTCGTCATATTTCCTCCCTTCGAATGCCCCCTAATGTAGTGGAGGTGCAACTGCACTTTATTCTCGGACAGTAAAAAAGAATCTAAACAAAAAAATAAAAAAGCATGTTCTCAAGGTCAAACGTGCACCCCTTGACGGAGCCTCACACCCCCCGAGGGGGGCGCGCCCCACTATTTGAGGAGCACTGCTGTATGTGTTTGATGGAACGTACACGATGTCCTTGTTGGTACGCTAACATATTGTTGTATCTACTATGGGCTAAGGAGGAATTAGTCAGTGGACTCACATTTATTAGCAACCGTGTGTGTGTGTGTGTGTGTGTGTGTGTGTGTGTGTGTGTGTGTGTGTGTGTGTGTGTGTGTGTGTGTGTGTGTGTGTGTGTGTTTATCATAGCAGGCAGAAAGATTTCTCTCTCTCTCTCAAATGGAGTTATGTGTTGAAATATAGTAACACAACATGACATATTTGCCGCAATGCAAGCCCTTATCAGCATCACACGACTAAACACTAAAACACAAAATTACATTTGTTCCTCCCCAAAAAATTTCCCAGGGGCATACCACATTTGTGTAGATCAATTTACTAATTCGAATTATGCATACTCGTGAGGAAAAAACATTTTGGATAAATATTAAAATGAAAATCTAAAACCAAGTTTTCATTTGCGCAGTGCATTTTCCTAATTTATTCCTCGGCTTCATGTCCAAGTAGAGTGAAATATGATGAAATATGATTACAGGTATTTCGTTTGTATTTATTGATAGTTTCACTGTATGGGTGCAACTCTGCATAGTGTATAGTTTTGGTTCCATTTTAAAATGCATTAAATTACAGCTAAAAATTTAAAGTTTGTCCCTCATTTATAAAAAGGAATGCCGGTCAAAGTTCAAAGGGGACAGTCTTCATGTATCATTTTAAATGTCATATCATGTTCATACCTTTAATAATTCAAGCTGTAAGCTAATAATGGTTGTAAGAGCAGCCGCATGCTGGTGCGATACGCCATAAATTATACACGATTCGACTAGTTGACTAATCGTGACTACTGATTAGACGACTAGCAAAATAATCGTTTCTGACAGCCCTACTGCCAATGAGAATAACACATTTTCATATGTCTATTTCTTCAGTATGTAGCAGCATCTGCACAACCTCCCCTTGTTGACATGAGCAAAAACAAAAAAAATACTGATTTCATGCTTAAATCTATCCTCCTGTTTGGGTTGATGCTATGTGTGGAAGCATATCTTCAACATTTCTATCACCCAATTCATTTACCGGTGTCTTCTCCACTGTGTTCCCAGAGTCTGTGGGTACATCTGGACAGAGGCCCGTTTTTTGTCCCATCCACAAGCAAGAGCCACTCAAGCTTTTCTGTGAGACCTGTGACACTTTGACTTGCCGGGACTGCCAGCTGCTCGAGCACAAGGAGCATAGGTAGTCATTCAATTTGTCTATAAAAATCGAGAGCATGCTTGTTAAGTGTGCTCCATATTCCAGCAGAGTTGCATTCCTCATACAGTAAACCCATCTCTATCAACGGTTCAGCTATTTTATTTATTTATTTATTTTGCACCGTTTTGTTAGGTGTTTTTTTGGGGTGCAATGCCTCTGTTGACCAGTCGATTGTGGCGCACTATTTTATTTCAGTGTAAATTTGGAAGAAGAATGGAACTAAGACATACTACAGCTCAGCTGTAGTTTTTGCTGAGTATTATTGAGTGTTTAAATGTGTGTTTTAACGAAGATAACATTCCATTAAATATATATTTTTAAAATATGCCCGGTAGTTTTCAAATACTCCCCGGATTTCACTTACTGTGTACTTTGAAATATTAATTCAATTCAATTATAAATCAAATTAAATTATTGGCTTTTTATTGTGTGTGTGTGTGTATTCATCCAGGCAATAAGGCTTGATTTGAATATTCTGTTTTATGGAAGCTGTCACTGATAATTACTGTTTTTGTATTCATTGTAAATCGCTAGCGATATTATTGTGAACATTGTTTTAACGATGTGCAATTTTACATTATCTATCAATACTTGTCCCTAAATGAAAACAACAGATTGTATGCATAGATTACAAAAGAGGAGAAAGTTCCTGGAAGTCCTCATTTGACTTCATGCAGAATCATCCTCCAAAACATACATCAAACATTTTTAATTATTTCCAAAATTACCGGTAAATGAGAGAATGGTGTCCAAAAAACATGCAAAGGAAAAATAGATGAATAGACAATAAACAAATGCTTCACAATTTGTTAAAAAGAAATTATCGCTGCATTATAACTGTAAAAAGGCATTAGTAGATAGTAGCTGAAATTAATGCGGGAAGCCAGCAGCTAAGAGTGCGCCTTGGATCTTTTTTGCTCGTCGTTTGTCAACTATAAAGTTGTGGAAATGTTTGAGCATGCAAGTATAGGGCTACTAGATCGATAGAAAAACTCAATCATGGTAGAGCCTGTCCCGTGGCTTGATGCAAGCACCTCGATGGATTTCCGGGTCGAACGATCTCGTATCCTCACCCTTTTACTACGAAGCTACGCCGTTGTAACGTGCAGAATGTGATTTGTGGAATTGAGTTTGTACAAAGATATTGATGAATCATTGTGCGCGTTGGTAAATGAGATGCAAGTTTACAGCATTTTTTGGGAGATATCATCAGATTATCCCTATTGGAAAATTTGAAAAGATAATCCAGCTATATTTATTTGCCCACATGACCCACCCCTATTTTAAGGTATCAGTTCTTGGAAGAAGCTTTTCTTAACCATAAAAGTATAATTGAATCAACCATGACCAAACTCCAGGAGAAGAAAAACTACGTCCATTACTCGGTGTCTCAAGTACAAAACAGGTGAGTGAATGTCAACTCTTTGTTGTTGCTTATTAACATGGATTTGTCAATTCCTATCACACTGGCCTGACAAGAGAAATAGCATTTTGTGCTTTACCCACATTATTGTAATGTGTGTGTGTGTGATTTTTAAACCCAGGTTAAAAGAGCTGGCTGAATCCCATAAGAAAGTTGAACATGAGATCAAGATTGCAGTGTTTACTTTGATAAATGAAATTAACAAAAAGGGCAAGTCTTTACTACAGCAGCTGGAGGTGAGAAGAATTTATCTGACAAACTTGTCTTTGTTCACTGGATTTATTTATTTCAGTGCTTTCATTTTATTTTATTTTTCTTGTTGTTTTGGATTAAAATGGGTGTCTCCAGGATTTTACAATGAAATATTCCCACTTGTGTCTAGACTGTGACCAAAGAGCGCAGTGCGAGGCTAATGGCCCAGCATAAGGATACCACCCAGCTCGCCCAGCAGATCCACCATGTGCTGAACTTCTGCCAATGGGCCATCTCGACTGGCAGCAGCACAGCACTGCTTTATAGCAAAAGGCCGGTATGTTCTTGATCAACATGTTCATATGTGTCATGTAATATTTTATTAACCACAAAGATACTTAATAAAGTGGCAACCATGGGGAATACTACAGTTTGTCATTTTTAGTGTATATTATGCTGCCTGCGCCAATTGAAATGGATTCATGGGAGAGCATATGCCAAGTTTCCCCATTTATGAGTTAAGTTAATCATCAGAATAATTCAAAGATTATGCTACAGATTTTCATAAAACATAGAGCAGTGATTAGAAAGTCAAATGATGGAGGGGGGACATCATTCATATGCCTTGTTCACTTTAATTTTTAAATTCAGAGCTGGTGTTTTTTTTTTACTTTTGTACTCCATATATTCAGAATTGGGGCCAATGATGAAGGGACAAAAATAAAATAAGAAAATGAATACATTTACAAAATATTTACAGTTAAATAAAAAAATAAAAAAATAAATACCTTCTGTGCTTGCCCTGGCCTCACTCACTGCTGGCCTAACTAAAAACTGATAAGCTACAGTACAATTTTTTTTTTTTAGAATTTAACGCTCCCCTGGGCTACCAGTTGCCCACCCCTGTTGTAGAATGCTGGTGGTGCATTGGCCAAACAAGAAAGTTACTCGTTTTTAATGGGATTGTGGAATCGGGTCAACAAATGAGTTCTGTGTGTGTGTGTGTGTGTGTGTGTGTGTTTGTGTGTTTGTGTGTGTGTGTGTGTGTGTGTGTGTGTGTGTGTGTGTGTGTGTGTGTGTGTGCGTGTGTGCGTGCGTGTGCGTGTTTACAGATTCTATTTCAGCTTCGCCAGCTCTTTAAGGCAAGACTGGAGCCTGCGCCTGTGTCTAATGGAGAAGTGCGCTTTTTCTGTGACCCAACCTTCTGGGCCAAAAATGTGGTTAATCTAGGTATGGAGCATATTTCACATATGATGTCAGATTTTTCAAGTTTCAGTTGTGACCTTGGGTCTTAATTTTACTTTTACCAAGCATGAAAGCAACCCTTGTCGTTTGGTCAATTAGTTGGTTATAGCAGCATTATGCAAAAACGACACCATTGATTTCCATCGAACATCCTAGCCTCATGCCCATTCATCCCTGTACATTGAACACTTGACCCTTGAACAATCTCATTCTTTTTGTCAAGTACAAAATTACCTTCTGAGTTGGTGAAATTTAAGGCTCTTGCATTTTCGTTCTGCTACATCCACCCCTTTGATGCCTTGCATAATTATACATAAATATATTATGTTATTTTCACAAGTCTTGGGACTTAGTGGGCTAACCTGGAACCTCGGGGATTGTATTTTGTGCCTGGCATGTGAAAATTTGTGTTAGTATGACCCCCCAAAAAAAAAGACTTGCATTTCAATTCATTTCAGATTCTTTATGGTGGTGTTATTTTGTCCAATATTTATGGTAGCTAGAATTATAACGCTTGTAATTAATTAATTGATTGCTTTGGATGCACTTAGCTGTTTCTGTGAGTACCATTTTTTTCCAATTTTAGGTAATCTGGTAATTGAGAAGCCACCGCCGCCTGCACATCCTCCGAATATGATGGGTGGAGGTGCTCCCATTTCACCAGGCCAAGGTCAACATGGCAAAAATCAAGGGCAGATAAATTTAGCCCAGCTTCGTCTGCAGCACATGCAGCAGGCAGCTTTTGCACAGAAGCAGCAACATCTCCAGCAGCAGCAACAGCAGCAGATGCAGCAACAGATGCGCCTTGCTTCCCAAATGCCCCAGCAACATACCAGACAGACTGTCCCACCCATAGTACAGCAGCAGGTAATTCCAAGTGTCACTGTTATGAGCAGCAATCATAATGCAATCGTGTCAGAAAAGACTATGTGTATTTACAATCAAATGTTTGCTTGGGAAATCGATACATTATTCATGAACTCACAAATTTGAACTCCAGCTTGAATTTCTAACGTTCTGCATTACTTTCTGACCAGCCTCCCAGGCTCATCAGTATGCAGCAGCACCCAAGAGGGCAAACGGTCCTAAATGGTGGGCCCGTTCCCTCCATGTACTCTTCGTCCCACCATATGCGTCTACCAGGCCCACCACAGGGACAGGGCAGGATACCCACAGCTCAGCCGAGACACAACGGGCAACAGTTTCCCACCATGATACAGCCTCACCTGCAGCGACAGGTCAGTCCGCGCTTGCACGGACACGCAAGCACCCGCACAAATCTGGGTTTTTTTTTCGTCCTCTCTTTTATGTGACACCACAGTTTTTTTATTAATCACCTGCTTTAATCTCCTCACATGAGCCTTTTTTTTGCATTCCCCACCAAAATCCAGTTTTTTCACTCCTTGCTTGATCATGTATTTTTAAGTGATCATTTTTATGGGTTTGGACTAACTGATGCAGGAAGCTTCTTGCTGGCTCGCAAGTGCGGCTAACACAGTGAATGGTCACTCTAAAAGTCACTCATCACCAGCCTTGTAGTGGCAAATTAGCAACAATTCTCCGAGTGAGACAGTGGCTTGCTGGCACCAGGGACGTGCGATCCACTGGTCTGCTATTTTGTTATTTGTCGTGCTCATTTTCCCCACAATAATGTCACTTACAATCACTTTTGGTCTCTGCTAAGAATTGTCAATAACAGACGTGTCTGTTCGCAAGCAGCAAGCTTTTGCACAGCTCAGTTTAGCCGTCTTGCACTTAACACAGATTAGGTTCCTTTTCCAGCTTTTCACATCTTGACGATTTAGCCAGCGTATGCCGACGTATGAAAAATTTGGCAAATACGCTGGCGTACGTCGAATAAGTTATGGGTAAGTTTTGTATACGTAACGGCACGCTGAAGCACGTTGGTATACGGCGAAGTACGTCGAGGTCGTCGAAAAATGTTATGCATGCTAAAAATTTCTCGACGTATGTCAGCGTATGGCTATACGTCCCGTATACGCAGGCCATAAGTAATAGGTAGGTTATGCGATCGTTGCACACGTTCAAACACGTTAAGTGTAGGTTACTCATAAGTCCAAATACGTCGAGATAATGTCTAGCGTACCCAAAACCTATGAGTAACGTGCTTTGAACGGATGTATAACTTATATTGAACTTATCTCCTACGCATATTGACGTATGTAGACGTATTTAACATGTTGCGGACGACCACAGAACTTACTGAACGTGTTTCTAATGTACAGCTGCCGTATAATGGCGTATTGGTAGCGTTTAGGGGAATTGGGATATAAAAATGGGGTTCACAGGAGGAACCCGTCAGTACTCCTCTAGATTTCATGGTGAGCAGATGTTCATACCATCCGAGAGATGGAGGATCCGGCAAGGCTGAGACGAGAATACCTACTAGCTGTTCTCCAACATCCGTGCCTTCCGGAACTTGCGCTTGGACATGCTGACCAGGCTGTCACGCACGTAGTTGGCGAAGGCTGCAGTGGCTGTGATGAGCTGAGGCTGTGCGAGACCTTTGATGAGCTCCCAGACTTTTCTTTGGCATGACGCTGATGTTGTTTGGTTTATTAATGACACAAGTCATAATGGCGTTTGATTGCTGCTTTAATAGCGTGAATAGCAACTCACAGTAACGATGGCAAGCCGCACCTTGCCTCTTGGGTTATACCATTTTAACTAGACCGGGGGATAGTCCCCAAACAGATGTTGGTAATGTGATATTTAGTCCACAAACAGCATACAGTACATTCCAACTAGTCATGCTAGGTTAAGAGTACACTCCAACCAGCGATGGTACGTTCTAAACCTGCAGCTAAACGATGCAATGGCTTCTTAAGTAGCTAACACCGCCGCCTTTGGACACGGGGACTTGGGTTCTGATCTTGGCCATGAATGATAATATCCTCTCGAGTTTTTCGGCAAGACCCTTTATGCTCAACCCCGATTCCCAGCCATTACAGATCTTAAAGCCAGGATAAAAATGCGTGGGTTGCATCATGATTGACAACCGGTGAAAACATATCAGCTGTGGTGAACCTGACCAGAATTCATAAACCGCTGTCTCCACACCAATAGAGGGTGCTAATATACTGTGATAAGGTCATGAGGGGTTTGGAAACAGTAATTGTGTACAGTGGAAATTATTTTGAATCTTTTTGGGGGGCCACTTTTCCGACTTGGCTGACTTAGTGGAACAGCAAATTAATAAATGTCCATAGTCTGTTTCTGTGCGGCCCGGTACGAAATGTGTCTAGCCCGGTGGTTGGGAAGCCCTGATCTAGACTATCAAATGAAATATACCCAAATGATATATTACAATGGCAAGTACTGAATCCCAAATTTGCAAGTTAATAGCTGCTAGTTTAAAAATGAATATTACTAATATTGAGTGTTTAGAATGATCACACTCTGTTTTATTAATGAGATTCAGGGAGTTTGCGTTTTACATTTAAGTTATGAATGTAGTACGGTGTACTGGCATATGACCGAATCTTAATGTGATGGAATTCTTTTTTTTCTTCTTTATTTTCTTGCAGTGCATATTGATTAACCTTAACTTTATGTAGTATCGATCAATCAATTTCCAAGGTAGCCATTAAGAATGCGGTGTCAAAATGTACACGTACTTCCTGCATGTTAGACTAGGACAGCGAAACCTCGACTATACCCCGCCATGTTTGTTTCTGTGTCCAGATGTCTTTAGAATCTGAGATGAGCCACCAAAGGTTTCGTTTCTTACTGCAATCTGGGGTTTGGTACCTTTTTCCTACTTTGCCATTCGTGTATTTGGTGGAGCATGTTTGTCATCCAAATGCATGATTGGTAACCATCTTCAACACAGCAGACTTCTTAATTTTAATTCTTAACAACACTCACTGAGTGTCTTGCATTCTTGTTTTCCCAACATTTCTCCTCTGTCTCCCCCCCACCCCCATTATTCCTGGTTTTTATTCAGCATTCCAACCCAGGCCATGCAGGCCCTTTCCCAGTGGCTTCGGGCCACAATGCAAACCCCACAAGTCCTACCAGCGCCAGCATGGCAGGGGCACATGCTCATCGAGGCTCTGCCAATCCTGTCATCGCTCCCATTGAGCTCATCCCCTCAGTCACCAACCCAGAGAACTTGCCCTGTCTACCGGAGATCCCACCCATTCAGGTGTCCATATGATAATTTTTTTTTTCCAAGCATGGTGCTGATAACCAGGACTGATCAATGTTGGAAAATAATAAGTGTAAATAACTACTGGGATTTATTTTGAGTTGACTTCTCCATTAATCAACTGCATTTATCTGGAGCACCAATTAAATGTAACACATTTGTTTCCATAGCTAGAGGATGCGGGTTCGAGCACCCTTGGCCAGCTCCTGACTCGCTATATCACAGCCAGCACACAACAGCAGTCGGGTTCAGTGGACATGAATCCCTCCCCTGGACTTTCGATACACTCGCCTGGATCCTCAGGTACCCAAATCCTTACAAATTATTAATGCTCTAATATGGGTCATTATGAACTCAAATGACATTAATCTAATATTACACCACTCTTGTACCCCAGACTCCCCTTATGCCGTATTTATATTACACCATTTGTGTTTGCAGGTCTTTCCAATGCACACACGCCCGCACGACCGTCCAGCACATCCAGCACAGGCAGCAGAGGCAGGTGAGACATCACTGCAGCTTGTGGGCCATTATTGACCTTCACACTGTCTCAGACTGGCCCATGCAAAGTCTTTGTGAAGTTTTTTTCTACCCCTCGACTCGAGTTATTTATTTATTTATTTATTTACGCAACTGGCAATAAAGCATTACGTGGTCTTTACGTGAGCAACATATTTCCTGCACGGTGGTGGGAAGAAGGCCAGTGGTATTTGCCCTAATAATGATTTGTGTATCCCAACTCGGAAGAGCTAATGAGTTAAGCGGTTGGGGCTCAAAATGTCTGCATATTTTACAAAATTAATGTGCAGTGTAGATGTGGATTGCGAATGTTAAGTATTGATATAGTTAATGTGTGTGTGTTCTGTGTGTAATATTAATAACAGATTATAATTTTGACATTTTTCATTTTTGATTACGAAGGCATTTTTACACTGCAGTTACCAACATTCAGCAGCCATCAGCATATGTGCATATGTTCAATGAGGGAATGGCGTGACGTGCAAGGTGGGCACGCGACACTGTCTCCAATTGAAAAATGCGTCCAATAGGAGATGGTCTGGCGGAGTGATTTCAGGATGCTAACAGCAATATACCAACCAGTGAAGAAAGCCTTGGTGTTTCTTCCTGGTTTGCTGCTACGCAGGCACTTCCAAATAGGGGCAAGCAAAAACCAAGTGCAGTGTGAAAAGGCCTTAACTATATCAAGCTTATCAGAGCAACACAATTCATTGCTTTATGGGTTGTTTGTTGGGTTGTTGTTTGATTTTAAGCAGATTTAATTTTAACTGGTTTTGCGCAAGCTCAGTTTTGGGCTCACGTGTCACAACCTTCAATTTATACTGAAAAAAAAATAGCATGACGTGGCCCTCTGCAGTTGTTCCATCTTCTTCGATGGCCCTTTTGGAAAATTTGTTGGCCACGCCTGCTCGAGATAGTCACGTTTGATTATCTCCTCATTTGACATTTTGTAATTTAAGGTGATTTGTTCTCTCCTGCTGTCTTCTCAAGTTGTAGCTCTGCGGGGAGAACAGCAGCCGGTGGAGGTACTGTGGAACCTGTTCGGGTCAAACAGGAGCCTGATTCAGAGGAGAGTTACAGGTGTCCAAGTACTTCCACGAAGGCGGAGGGAGCAGAAGACTCTGGGAGGAGTGCTTGCATGGTACGGGAAATGGCAACTAGTGTAGTTGGAGAGATGCTAGTCTGCGTTCTGTGTACTTGAGAGTCGCCCTTGAGCAAAGCACTGACCTCACCACCCTAGCTGGAGCAAAAATTGTTTGCGGCCCCCTTACACTGACATCTCTCTTTGCCTTCCTGTCTTTATTGTGTCTTAAAAAGGGATTACCGGTAATTCTCCTTGAACTTTTTCACACTTCTTCACAATCACCACATTTCAGGAGCATGCAGACGGGGGGCCCTTGCATGTCCTGGAAAACCTGAAAAACGATTGACACATTTTCCAGTCATGGAAAACACATGCGAAATGAGAGGAAAAAGTCAAAAAGCTCAGCTCTGCCTCCTGCTGGCACAGCTTCACATGTGACACTACCAACCAATGAAATTGTGTTTTCCCTTGGAACAGTTCTGCTACTCAGTGTTTTTATATGACTTTGTTGCTGGATTTACCAATCCAATTAACAATTTATTTCCTCCAATGAAGCGCCAAGACTGGCAACTTTCAGTTCAAGATTGTTGCTGTAGCACCGTATATCGAGTGTGAGGTTTTTCTCTCTCTCTCTGTCTCCTCAATTGAGATTTCTCTACCATTTGTTTTATTGTATATAACAATGACACCAAAACCTGCCTTTCTTCCCCCAGCAGATGGGCAGCCCTAGTCCTGTAAGCAACACAAAGGAGAATATTAAATCAGAGACCCAGTCTCAGACCTCTTGCTCTGGGCTCAACGGCTCTGGTACGCAGCTAACCAACGGATGCATGGACAAAGGGCAGGGGTCATCAACCGCAACGGGCAATCCTGACGTGAAGGAGGATGACCCTAACGAAGACTGGTGCGCTGTTTGCATCAATGGCGGCGACTTGCTGTGCTGCGATCGTTGTCCCAAAGTGTTCCACATGAAATGCCATGTACCTACCATCAAAATCTTCCCCAAGTGAGTAGTCTGCAAAGAAGACCGACGTAGACGCACAATCAAACTTGCACTTTTCCTTTGAATCACGTCTTTTTTTCCTTATTCTCAGGGGGGATTTTCTGTGCACATTTTGCCGGAGTGTATCCAGTCCTGAGATAGAATACTGTGACGACTGCAGGAAAGTCAGTGGAGAGAATGTCCTTAATCCTGAAGACCAGAGGGCGAGTACAGCCAGCGCATCTGCACTGGGCTTGAATATCCTGACTGACGAAATTAATTCTCTTCTTAATTCTCTACAGAAATGTGAGCGCCTCCTACTGTATATCTTCTGTCATGAGCTGAGTGTGGGCTTCCGGAAGCCCGTCCCAAGCTCCGTGAGTAGCCATGCACACCAATAAAAAGTAGAATAGACTCTATGCACGCACCATTTCCGCATTTGGTTTCAACGGCATGCTTGCTTGCAGTCGTTAGTCCAACACATAGCGATAGCATCAAACTTTTGACAATCTACTCACTGTCTCCCGAAATGACATCAAGTTACCGTGAATGACGGTTCTCTTTTCTTCAGCGATCTAAGTATTGGCAAAGTTGAATAAAAAAAGAACAGAAAGCCTTTGCCACATTTTATGGTGCAGGTGCATTACAATGTTCTTCAGGAAAACATAAAAGACAGCCAATAATAAAATAACAGCAGTGAAACGCATTTATTACTAACTGCCAGAAGTGTCAAATAATTTAAGATGACAACGTGATTTTTATTAAAGCGATACTTGCATTGACATGGAGTTTCACTCTATGAGCTTGACCGTTGCGCTGATGCAACGTGTTGGCGGACCCATCACTTGTTAGGTGTGTTCAAATTAAAAGCACAGCGGAATCGTTGAACACAATTACGGCACACCACAGAGATGGCTTAATGAGTGATATTCGTCTTTAAAAATTCACAACTTATGATGACATTTCCACCTTGAAAGGCACCGGCTCCAAACTATTGACTATAGCTATTACACAAACACAGTGAGGTTGTTTTTTTCCTCCAGAGGTCATCCTAGTAGATTGAAACAAGCAAATACCAGAAGCACATAACACGTCGCACCTTTGCCCCGGAAATGGCTAATTTGTGCTCCAGCTTCAAAACTGGAAACCACAACAGGGAAATTGTATTTTTCGTCACCAATGCAAGCTCAAATATTGTTTTACTTTATACCAAGACAGTTTAAAATATTGTTATTATTGTCTTGTCGCCATGAATATATTTTCTCTTTATCCAAAGCTGCAGTCCATGTGTTTACATCAGGTGTGCAACTGTTTTTCTTTTTTTTTCCTTAATTTAGGTGCCAAACTACTACAGAATCATCAAGCACCCGATGGACTTGAAGAAAGTGAAAAAAAAGCTGCAGCTCCAGAACTCCCAGTACTACACGTCCATCCAGGAATTTGTGTGTGACATGCGCATGATCTTCCAAAACTGTGCGAAGTACAATGAGGTGCGTAGCATGACTCTTTAGCCTGCTTTTGGAAATACCACCTGGTGTGTTTGTGAGCGTACATGCATGTCTTGGTGAGAATTACCACAACCGGTTCAAAGAATAGCTTTTAAGAAACTGCAGTTGACATGCTGTTGGAGTTCTTAGCATAGCGTGTTTTTGCAAGTGATAAGATATTGAAGACGTCCCTGGGGCCACAGACAAACATGATTATCCTAAACTTTGCATGTTAATCATACTCACAGTAGCAGAGGGAGAGAATACTCCACACAACTGTTAACAGACGATTAAAATAATGAGGATAGAAAGCATGCAATATGACGTTGATTCCAAAGAGAATGGTTGATGTCATGATCGTACATTGCACACAAACAGAAGCGTGTTCAGGACACTCGTTAACGTCTGATTGTTTCCCGTTGAAATAAATGAAAATGCAATTAATTCAGCCCTCAAAAGCAGTTAGATTTACTGGATCATTGTGGGTCTGTGGTTCACATCAAAATTAGTGAAAACACATACTTGCAGCGAGGAAGTAAAGTCTCTCATCGGATTAGCTGTCCCAAATTCACCTTTGGCCACGATGCGAGCGCTCCCTGGCGATAGTGAGAGCAAGTGGTAGGTGGTAGAAATCAAACTCCTACCTCAACTGTTTTTTCAGGGTGTTCATATCAAGCTAGTTTGCAAATGGAAAATAGTCCATACATTCGGATAGTGACTCAAAGAAAATTTGGTGAACTTGGTTTGTTCGTAAACAAAATTTGCCCCGTGATGGAAATCGACGTCTCTTTGGGAAATATATTTATTTATTTTGAAACATATTAAATCGGTTTGTCAACCTGAAATAACGAATGGACACATACGAAGAAGTAAAGTGCGGGAGATTATTCCTCGGGCGGCAAATCACCTTGAACGCGATTCACTTTTGGTGATCATGATACAGGGGATAGCCTGGACAGTCACCCATTCACAGACCTCCGATCTGTTCTTACCTCAGTTGCCTATGCTGTGAACTCTTTTCTCCCCCTGCTACTTGACTGTCTGTGTTGTAATGTTATTGCCCCTTTTTAGATGTCTCGAATAATCCAGGTTTATGCTGAGGAGAAAGCGATTAATACGCAGGTAAGATGTCAAAAACTGATGTCCTGTCCCCTCCCGCTGAGGCTTTAAGAAATATTTTTGTAATATTAGAGGAGTATATAAAACAGTCCTCATATTGTTGGATTTCTACTGTCTACTAGGGGATGAATTGACTAGTCCAGAGGTGTCGAGCTCGTTTCAATTCAGGGGACACATTCACCCAGATTGGATGTCAAGTGGGTCGGACCGGTATATACATCACTGATAAATAACAATAGGTCCAATTTTTATTTTTGGGGAGGTGGGTCGGGGGGTATAATTGTATTTGGAAAAGATTCACATTTATCGATTATCTTGTTGCAAATCCTATTTTCCAATCTATATACTAGATGTACGTATATTGCATAAAACAACCTATGATTTATAAATGATTTTAAATTTACAGAAATGTCCGCATTTATTTGGGAAGTTGTGCAAAATGTACAGTGAATACCTATTAATGACACAACCACAGTAAGTGCAAAATAGAAACTTAAATTAGCTGATACCACTTTCTACCTTGTTCTAAAAAGCAGGCCTATTTTAGCTAAAACGCAGTATATATAAATATATATATATATATAAAAATGTAGTGGAGTGTGACTTATAATATGTATATATATATATATATATATATATATATATATATATATATATATATATATATATATATATATATATATATATATATATATATATATATATATATATATATATATATATATATATATATATATATGAGGTAAGCATTTAGTCAGAATAAAGAATTAGCAACCCATCTCCAACTATTAGCATTTGTCAAATTATCTTAATAAGACATTTTTAAAAACATGTCTCAAGTTACTTGCACAGGCTCGTTTTGCATCTGACATTATTTACCAAACAGTATAAGGTATTATGATGCCTACAGACGTTTCTTACTTCATGCCATGGATTGATTGCAATCTTTTGTCATTGTCAACGACATGCTTGAGTCGAGAGTCCAGACTTCCAAAGTGCGTGTGTCAAAATAAAAACATGAGTTTCAAAATAAGAGTCTTATGTAAATATGAATTAGAACTTTCCAGACAGGCAGAACAATCCCCACAGGCCACAACTGAACCCCATGTCAGCTGGTCCTGGACAATAGTCCATACATCTAATCTCGTCTTTTGGCAAGAAGACGGCTGCCTCGCTGAAATCAACATGCTTGTAGAAATATCTTATTAAAAATGAGGCCGGTGGAACAAGCACTTTTGAAATATAAAAGGCTTTCTCAAATAGAACCAAACTGTAAGTGCCGTGCACTCCCTCTGTCTGAAAAGTCATCAGCTAACACTAGCTGACACTAGCTGACAAAGAGCTTAAATCCTCATGTCAGCTATCTGCAACTTCACCAAACATTCTCCGATAACAAGACGATATATTGCAGTAGCTGACCGGTAACCTCTTTGTGTGTGCGTGTGCGTGTGCGTGTGCGTGTGTGTGTGCGTGTGCGTGTGCGTGTGCGTGTGTGTGTGCGTGTGTGTGTGCGTGTGCGTGTGCGTGTGTGTGTGCGTGTGCGTGTGCGTGTGCGTGTGCGTGTGCGTGTGCGTGTGCGTGTGTGTGTGTGTGTGTGTGTAAAATTAATGCTGGACACCCAAAGAAAACATCCCAATGGGCGTTTCTGTCAACTTTCATCCCACAACTTTAGGATGGGGCCCCCAACTCGCTACTCACTCATCCAGTCACAATTCGCAGATGCTTTCAGGGTCTCACCTACCGTAATTTCCGCACTATAGAGCACACCTGATTATAAGCCGCACCCACTACATTTTTCGAGGAAAACCAATTTTGTATATACACAACACCTGTATATAAGCCGCATGTGCCCACATTAAAACATGTCAACATATTTACAAAGAAAGACGGTACACAGAGAGAGTTTTCAAAGTTTTAATAATACCACTTAACAATAATAATAATATAACTTTCTTCCCAAACGGTGCCTGTGACGCGGCAGTAAAACGGTAGCAACATGGTAACAACACGCTAGCAACAGAATAGCAACAGAGTATAACAGGTCTGGTAAAAGAACATACTTGTAAAAATCACGGTGAGCCATCGTTTATGCCAAGTTTACGTGCAGCAGCTCTGTTTCCTTCTTTATCGGACAGCTCGATTGCTTTTAGTTTGAAAGCTGCGTCATATGCCTTTCTTTTTGCATTTTCCATGATGAGGGTATGTTCACGCTCATTTAATTTATGCACAAGACAAGAAGTTGCAGTCTTCCTCGACGCATATATTCCACCGGTCTTAATCTTACCTTTTCTACTCAAGCGCCCCTGGCGGCCATTATAAAAATTACACAAATTGGCCGCATCACTGAATAAGCCGCAGGGTTGAAAGTTTGGGAAAAAATTAGCGGCTTATAGTCCGGAATTTACGGCACTCAGTTCTTATGTGCATAACCTTTGCACCAAAACACAACTGCAGGTTTCCTACAATACATTATTACAAACCATTGTGTTTTTCTTAATTATGTACAGTAAACCCCTTCTATCGTGGAGGGAAGTACATTACAGACCCAGTCAGATCTACAGAATTGAGGAATGTACAAAACAAACTGACTGAATTGTCAATCCTCTGAAAACATAACCCCAGTCTGTTTTTATAATTTATTTTAATTTGTCAGAGCGGGGTGGGGTCCAACTCAGGACTCTACTATGATCTTTGTGGATTATTAACTTCTGTTGATTTTTATTATGCTCAATGGGGTTTATAAATAATAAATGGGAACAAGAGTCACCTCAGTGATCTCCAGGCTGGTCAACACGCGTAATTAAATGTATCCGTGAGTGCATGCTCAAAGGGAGAGATAACGCCACAGACGGCCTGGATGCATGTACACAGCACATGTAGTCCCAAAAAAACTAGAGCTGCAGCGGTAGTGCGACTAAACGTGCATGCAAACACACTTGCTGAATTGCAGCAATGTTTCCTGGAGCCACAGTGGGTTGGGATGTGGTGAAATAAATTGGCAAGATTTCAGTGCTCTGTATTGCAAGGTTCAGCCAGAGCTACCGTATTAGCACAGCTTTTAACCACATCTAATTTGTCTCCTCTTCAACCCATTTTATCCCCAACTCCTCGTCTTCTTTCTCCTCCTTCCCTGGTAGGATGGATCAGAGATGGCCGTCTCCGGTAAGGCAGTGAGTGTCTACTTTGAGGAAAAGCTGCAGGAGATCTTTCCGGGACAGAGCTTCCCCGAGCCCCCTGATGAGCAAACCGAGGACACAAACGAGAAGGAGAAGGAGAGGGAGGGGGAGGAAACGGAGGACTCTGACGACGACTTCATTCAACCCCGACGTAAACGGTTAAAAACGGATGACAAAATTTTCCACATCAAGTGAGAAGCGCAGCTGCGATTACTTTCTGGTTTCATGAACATTTCACAACTTGCCTCTTCAGATTTTTAAGTTGAATTTGTTTGACAGTTGTAAAGGACTTTTTTTTTAAGATCAAGCATTTTCATTTGTATATATGTTGTGATAATTTCTTTATAAAACAAGCTTTCCCTGACCTAAGTGTAATAAATATACAGTACTGTAACTTTTTTTTGTTTTTGTTTTTTTACTTGAAATGTGTTGACTTGATGAATATGTGTGTATAAGAAAATCTAGCCCTCGGAATGAAGGCATTCCTGCAGTATTCATGAGTGGGTGAATCGTCAACTGAAATATATTAAAGGAAATATATGTTGTGAAATTGGGCTTAAAAGTCGCATCCTTTTTAGTGTTGCTTTTCAGGTGTATTTATAGTCCTGTATACGAATAGATGGTATTCTGATACATCCATGTATACTTACATTAATACAAGTGCAAATCCTTTGCGCATGTTCACATTTCCCCGTGCCATATACTTGACGTAGTGTGTAAACACAGCAGCTCGACAATTGCGCAAGTCTTTCCTGGAATGCGGAAGCAATTAAAGCACATGACCTGTAGCGTGAATCCTGAACGGGGTGCACCAGCTGACGCGTGCCGGCTGGTTGATGGATGCTGAGTCAACAGTCAGCTGACATTTCGGGAAAGTAGCGTTTCCCTTGTCTTAAATGCCGTACACGTTTACCTCTGGCATATCGTCTGTTGTATGTATGGCGGCTGGCAACCAGTTCAGGGTGTTCTCCGCCTACTGCCCAAATGCTGTTGGGAAAAGGCTTCACCACACCACGCCCGCATATTAGAAAATGGATGGGTGGATGGTGTTATATAGTTAAAAAAAAATCCTCACGACTTTTGGGGGGGGGGGGGGGCCCTACTGACCAACAAGGGCCCCAACAAGGTGCTTAGTTGCCTTATGTCTCAGCCAGGCTCTGCTTTAACTTGACCTTGAATTTGAACAAATCATCGGTCCCAGCCATTCTTTTTGCACACGATGGCACATTGTAACCGCTCTTTCTTTCACAACCGCGTTCTAAAAATATAAAGCTGGTGACGGTGTTAACTAATTACTAAATCAGCACGCGGAGACACACGATGCACTTTTTGTCAAGGTTTGTGGATATGTGACAAGTTCGTGTGAAATAGTTGTGTGCCTGTACACATGTGCAGCCGCATTGCACATGGCGCTTCTTAAAAGTGGCATTTACTTGGAACGCATAAATCACATCACTTAAAAGGAGAAGTCAAGTCAAAAGTTTCTGACAGTCATGCTCTATTCAGCCTCACTCGTCTAGACACGGCGTTCTGATTATCTATCTATCTATCTATCTATCTATCTATCTATCTATCTATCTATCTATCTATCTATCTATCTAACTATCTAACTATCTAACTATCTAACTATCTATCTAACTATCTATCTATCTATAACTCGAACACGATTTGAAGTCGTCTTTCTTTCGCCCTCGCCATTGGTCCATTTTCATGTCACATGACAACAACGCTGCAGCCAATCAACTCGCAGTGAGCTTTTTTATTTGTCATTTGCTTCCTTGTTTTGCTCAGCATAGCATTATTCCAGAGCCATACGTCGGCAGTCGGGTTGATTGCATCCGCCGTCCAGCTACCGCACAGGCAAGACACCTTTTCATTGCTCATTATACTGTAATTTCACTTGAATGTATTTGATGTTACAAGACAGAATTCGAAAGGAAACTCAGTCACTTGCTGGATGTGAAGCTAACTAAGTGGCTAAGACTTGTTTTCCATAACTGCTGACTGCACAAAACCTGAGCAGATATGTAATTTTAAATCGTTTTCCATGCGGATGCGCTCGGTGATCTAATCAGCGGCGTCACGTGATTAAACTTCATCCTTTCGATTTTGTTTTCACTGGAAATTGTGTTTTATTAAATAGGTCGATATGATCGAGCCCATAGGGTATGGGTTTAGATTGAAAAGTTAAGATTTAAAAAACGAATGGTTGGTTGATCTGTTTACAAAATAAATTAAAGCGACTTTTCTGTATTCGTTTTAATTCATGGGCTGCATGAGCAATTTTCGAAACCAGTGATTACCAATCCAATCCAATTTTCACGAAAATTGTTTTCTACAAATAGTCTATGGAAGCCCTAATAAGTCAAAATAAATAGAAACACAATTTAGCAATCAAGAAATATATAACATGGCCATTCAATTATAAAATAAGGTAATCTAATTATGAAATATGTTCTTACAATCCCTTAATATCCACTTATTATAATGTAATTATAATTACATATTTCATAATGACTATTATAACAATGTCATACATTTTCAAATAATATTTTTTTCCCAGGTTTTTTTTTTAATGAAGTGAATTTTTATTTAATAATGTCCTTTTCCACAATGGCCTTTTTCATTTCATAATGCTGTACAGTATTTCAGCACAGTGACTTGGTCTGTCAATCAAATGCAATATCAATTCAAGCGTGGAGACATCCGACAGAATGGCGACAGGAGAGAAGTCCATTTCAGCGTTACTCAGAGAAGTTGCCCATCGTCTGGATAGTAACGGAAGGCCTTAACCTCAGCCTCAGAGAGAATTGCAGCAGCGGTGTGTTTTTGATGAGGTGGTGTCTGGAAGTTCACATTTCAGTCCAGCATTGACGCAACCAAATGCTAACGTGGGTGACCACACTCAGAAGTCCAATCCTCTAACTTTGATTGGACAGACTATGTTTTTTTTTCCTGAAAAATGGCGTTATGAATTGTATATGGACTCTGGGGGGAAAATACAAAAACGTTTTGTTTAAAAAAAAAAAAATCTTGAAAAACAAGTTATTACTGTACAGTCTTTTAAAAAGTGTGACATTGTTAAAGTAATTATTGTGAAATATTTAATTATCATAAAATTATGGGAAATATTAACAATAGTAAGAACATATTTCCAAATAATATTACCTTATCTTACAAGTTAATGACCATATTGTATTGTCTTATTTTATCAAAATTGTACTTATTTAAAAAGGTTGTTTTAAAATATTTAATTTGGACTCTTGTAGGTTTCCATAATAATTTACCTTGTTCCTCTATTTTATTCATGAATAATGAATGCGGACCAAGTAAATGATCTTTCAGTAGATAGCAGAAGGAAGATAATTAACATAAATTTGTAAGTAAAAGGAGATGAGTCATTATTAGTACAGCTGTCTACTTGTGACATTTTACCTTAGTGTTTTTCTGTCAAGTTTGTCAAATGTAAAATATGCCTTGGCTAAATAAAGGTTGGGAAGCGCCGTACTAGATAGACGTTGTTTACCAGTTTGGAGACAATCATTCACCATTTATTTTCACAGCTATTTTTGTTTGTAGAATATGCTGAAGGACGGGGTCCTCACAAATGTGCCTTTTGGATGGGCCTCGGGTGGAAACTTAACTACATTGTGCCCCAACGGGTCCAAATGGGTCTGGGAAGGTCTTGGAGAATGTGCCCAGGATGCAAGGGACATGGCCAGCATCTATTTGGGCCTCCTGTCTATCTTCTGCTTCATGATGTCCTCACTGCCGTAAGTATCGGCCTCTCTGGGCCGTATGGAAGGAAATAAGCATTCACCTAAACGTAACATCATGTATGTTTGAATTGTTCACAGGCAGTACTACAGCTCGTGCAAAACGGGGAATATGGACAGGGCGCTCTCCATTTGGTTTCTGCTGCTGTGGTTGGGAGGTGACACCTGCAACCTGGTGGGGTCCTTTTTAGCAGATCAGCTTCCGCTTCAGGTGAATTGAAAAAAACAAACAATTCTGGTGACGAGTGGTGCAAGTGACAAAATATTTATTGCGTCTTGTGCAAATGTCAATCAATTTCCTATTTCAATGACTTTTGTG
Organism: Hippocampus mohnikei; assembly: GCA_026261675.1. Taxonomy (NCBI): domain Eukaryota; kingdom Metazoa; phylum Chordata; class Actinopteri; order Syngnathiformes; family Syngnathidae; genus Hippocampus; species Hippocampus mohnikei. The sequence continues at coordinate 10,444,587 of JAKGUB010000284.1, read as the reverse complement.
AAGTGCTGCACTGCTTCTAATTCAATTCATTCCATAGAAAATAATGGAAATAGAAATAATTGCCTTGTGTCAAACTGTCAAACTTATAATTAGTCAAATTGACATTAATTAAGATGTTATTTGAGAAAGTCAATAAAAAGGAAAGCAGCTGGTTTTTGTGCAATTTTCAATAAAGTAATGCCCAAATATTTCACAGGATAAATGACTAAGTAATGAATATATATATATATATGTATATATATATGAACTATAGTTTTATTGGCTTACCATTATAGAATCTTCGTCTCACCCACATCTTTTTGATTTTCTTTCTTTTTTTTTTTTCTTTCTTCCTACCTCCAGACGTACACTGCAGTTTATTATGTTCTGGCGGACTTGTTGATGTTGGCCATGTATTTATACTACAAGATGAAGAACAGAATGGTTGAAAGTGAGTATGCTGTATTCAATTCTTTTTTTCATGTGGCAAATATAAGAAACCCTTTTACATATAAAACTCCAGTTGCCGTAAGTTACATCTTGCTAATTACTGCAATTAAGACCAGTATAAAATGTACATTTAATACATTGACCTTATCCCAAGTCAACAGTGCCAAAATAAGATTACGTATCATTCTTGTGGATTCCATTTACTTGGTTCCTTTTTTTTTTTTTTAATCAAATCAAAACATTTCTTGTTGCAGCCAACACGAAAGTCACTTTTAAAAAGTTAGTTTCTTAGAAGAAAAAAAGTTGACCTTCAGTCTCCCTGCCTTCTAGTTGAATGCTTTGTGTTGAAGGACAATTTGTAATATTATTAACTTAGCATCTGATTGCTTGCTGCTTATGCGGTGGTTAACCTGTGCTGCTACGGAATACGATACGACCCCCATTGATCGCATGAAGAGTCATTCCAACAGAAATCCAAGCCTGAGCAGACTAGAAAAATACATGCTGACTGAGGTAATAAAATCCTGATCATTTTAAAAGGGGGCAAATAATGGAATACAATAGTTTGTAATTGCTTTTATACAAATAGTTGGGTCTCAGGAACGACCGGCCACCCATTCAGAGTGAAATTACACAACCACGTCAGTCTGTTTGTCAGAGAGAGATCATAAAATGCTACAGCCGTGTGCTGTTTTTCAAAACTGGAAATCATCAGCGAAGATGGCGATATTTTTGGGGAACTCATTTCTGCGGAGTTGAGTCTTTGCCACACTTCTACCCACAGGAAGATGATATTCTGACATTGCAGTGCTTTTCTGCAAGATTGCACTGAAATGTCTGTTGACTGACTCGGCTGTTCTGCTCTTCACCAGACAGGAGGGTTTTGCACGTGATGGGTTTGACATGCGTCCTGGGCGTCACGACAAGCTTCGCCAACCTTCCAGGGTGGCTCGCTAACCAGCAGGAAGCGATGCCCTCGGCATACAGGAGCCGCTCGCTGCTCTCAAGCGCGGATGTTGGCGGGGTCAGTATGAAGCTCCTTGATAGAGGTACCGCTGGATACGTTTCGTCGTGGACAAAACAGGGTTCTACGTTAACAGTGGCCCGATGGCCTGGCGCAACGACGTGACTGTGGCGGGCCATCCGCAGTTCACCGATACTGGCCAAATTGGGCTGGTACATAATCTGTACATAAATGCGATGATATCACTGAATTTCATCCACTTCATTTGATGAATCACCATTGATCTTTTGACTGCGCAGTAAACATTATTTTTCACGTCAGGTTAATAAATCCATCTATAAGGCAACAAGATAACGCCCAGAAAATGTCAATGGTGAAATATTCAATAAAATTTTATGTAAAATGTAATTTTTTTCAAAATGAATCGCAGGTTGCGATGGTTTAAAACTTGTTCTTGCTTATCTCTCGTTTTCATTGCTTCAGTCTTTCACCCCCAAAGAAATCATCGGATTCTCCATTGGCTCCGTATCATCAGTGCTCTACCTCTTTTCCAGACTTCCTCAAATTTACACTAATGTGAGTATGGCAACATGAGTTCTGTATGTACATATTGACATTGCATATTGAACATGTGTTTGTTTTGCAACTGTATGTCTCTCCTCGCATGACTCCAAAATGACATTTTGGCTTTTGCGGTGCAAAAATATTCCACAGTGTTCACCAGCGAGTTGCAAGCTACCGTAATTTCCACACTACAAGGCCCACCTAAAAGCATTCGATTTTCTCAAAAGGCGACAATCCGCCTTATAATCTGATGCGCCTTAAATATGGATCAATATTCCGAACTAAGAGCACATCCAATCTGACGGCATATACGGCTTTGAATGCGGCTTCAAAAGGAGTTCTGTGCGGTGTTAATGGCTGCTGGATTGTAGCGCCGAGGTGCCAAACTTGTCCACATTGCTGGCCATATCGCCGGTCTGGTTTGCCCTTGTAAAATTTCACATTCTGCGCAGTAAGGAGACAACATGAAAAACCAACAGCTTGTCTTTGGTGTAAACAGGAACACATTTAAGCAGACTGAAAACAAAGCACCAAGGGCTTAAATATTTTCATTTTAGGTCAAGCCAGTCTTAAAGAAAATGAATGCCGTCAAGTGTCCCAGAAACAGCCTGAGCAGTGTTAATTAGATGTAAACCCTCACAATGGCTTGTCAGTTGTTGCTGTTTTAATGGTGCTTGAATTTGCGTTTAAAACATGGCTAGCTCGGACGTTTGCTAGCCAGAAGCTGAGTTGCATTATGCCTTAAATGTTCTATGTGGAAACCCTACCATTGGGTGTTTTTATGGCTGGCTTTGAACAAAATTCATGGGGGGGGGCTTTCGTGGATCACATAAAGGCGCGGCACGGTGGAAGACTGTTTACCGCGTTGGCCTCACTGTGCAGAGGTGCCAGGTTCGATTCCAGTTCCAGCCTTCCTGTGTGTTTGAATGCTCTCCCCCTGCGTGGGTTTTCTGCGGGTACTCCGGTTTTCTCGCACATTGCATAAACATGCGTGGCAGGTTAATGGAACACTCTAAATTGTCCCTAGGTGTGATTGTGAGCCTAAATGGTTGTTCGTCCATGTCTGAAGACAGCTGGGATGGGCTCCAGCACGCTCCGCGACCCTTATAAGGATAAAGCGGATTGTGGAGGGGAGGGATGGATCATATCAAATGACTTGGAGGGTCAGATCCGGCCCACGGGCCTTCAGTTTGAGACCTGTGGAGGTCTAATTAATGTATATAGACCTTCAATATAGTGAGTGTCGTATTCAAAGTGTTGTGAAATAATGCTCTTCCTCCAACTATGTCCTGCCCACCCTGGAGGAGTGGCGATCACACGATGTTGTTATTATTAGTCATATATGAAGGGAGGCCAGTTTGCTCTTGCCTGTGTTAGTGATTGAATATGTTCAACTCTGACTTCTGTTCACAGTTCAAGAGGAAGTCAACCGAGGGGGTGTCTTTCTTCCTGTTTGCTCTGGTAATCCTCGGAAACACTACATATGGTCTGAGCGTGCTGCTGAAGAACCCTGACCAGGGTCAAGGAGAGAACAGCTACGTGATCCATCACCTGCCCTGGCTCGTCGGAAGCCTCGGTACGCTCCTCTTGGACCTCTTTGTATCCTTTGGTGGCCTCGCTCCCAAGCCGCTTCGGCGTGTACTTGCTACATTTCAGAGCGTCGTCACGTGACTGCGCACATCATGGCAAATATCCAAAAAGCACTCGCTCACCCCAGTGAAGCAATTATTGTTTTTTACAACCTTGATAACAAATGCGGAGATCAAGTTCTACTGACACAAAGCAGAACTAACAAACATATTACAACAGGACCTCTATGACCACCAACACAAGACCAGTTAGTTAATTTAATCTGGATGACCCTTGCTAGAGTCCAAGACCCACTTTTTAAAGCCACACACACTCAACGGCACAGAGATTACGCTGGTCAACAAATTGTTACTATATATTTTTTTCACCGATTCAGAATATGCCCTTGTTTATTCTCCAGCATGCCCGTGCTAATCTGTCGACCCATTTTCTGATTCCGATTATCCTCACGAGCTTCGCGTGCGTGCCGGAGCCTATCTCAGCTTCAGGCAGTTTCTTTCTTCAGGCAGTCGGCGAGGTACAACTGGTTGCCAGCCAACCACAAGGCAAACACAGACAAACAAACATTCGCACTCACATTCACACCTCGGGACAATTTTGAGTATTCCAATAACCTGACGCGCATGTTTTTGAAATGTGGGCGGAAACTGGAGTACCCGCAGAAATCCCACACAGACACAGGAAGAACATGCAAACTCCACACAGGAAGGCCGGAGCCAGAATCGAATCCTGCACCTGTGCACTGCGAGGCCGACGTGCTAATCTGTCGATCACCTCTCTAGCATGTCATGTTTTCCGAATAACAATTATTATCATGATAAGTAACATGATAACAATATAATGTTGGTATAGTAATATGTTTCATAATATTTATGAGGGCAGTCCAGTGGTTAGCGCGTCGACCTCACGGTGCAGAGGTCGTAGGTTCGATCCCGGCTGCGGCCTCCCTGTGTGGGGTTTGCATGTTCTCCGTTTTTCTCCGGTTTTCTCCAGGTACTGCGGCTTCTTCCCACATTCCAAAAACATGCATGGCAGGCTGATTGAACACTCTAAATTGTCCCTAGGTGAGAGTGTGGATGGTTGTTCGTGTCTGTGTGCCCTGCGATTGACTGGCAACCGGTTCAGGTGTCCCCCCGCCTACTGCCGGAAGACAGCTGGGATAGGCTCTAGCACCCCCTGCGACCCTTGTGAGGATAAAGCAGATCAGAAAATGGATGGTTGGATGGATATTTATGAATTTAGGGGGAGGTTCAGCAGCAGGTGTTTTTTTTTTGTTCTCAAACGTCATAGCTATAAATTACAACGCATGATAAAAATCCGTATTGCGCAAGCTTTTATAGGTCAGACTTAAAAAGGAAAAAATGAAAATATCTCGAAAACCTGATGTGCAAGAATAAAATACTTTTTTTTTTTTCTCAAATCGGCATGACAAGTACATTTAGGTACACATAAAGCCATCTCTGATTTAAAATTTGCTGTTACACAGTGACCAGACGTGAGAACGGCAATCCAAAGTGGACAACAACAGCACCTTACGTGTATATTTGTTGTTTAATCATGCAAACTACATTTTAATCCCCTTAATCGATGGGACAATGGTAGAATAAGTACCGGTAATTAAGAAAAATTTTATAGCAGGACCCTTCACTGTAACATTTTAGCCTCGCTTGAGGGGATGGCTAAAACAGATACAGTCAAACCTCGGTTTTTGAACGTCTCAGTTCTCAACGAATTCGGTTTTCGACCAAAAATTTCGAGTTTTTTTTATGCCTCGGATGACGAACAAATTTCGGTTCTCGAACAAACTGAGCGCACTTGAATGCACCATTTGACGCTAGCTACCTCAAGTAGACGAGGAAGTGACGCTGCCTCGTGTTGCTTTCCATTCTGAGCAGACTTGTTCAGTAAACATTTTTATATTAAAAAAAAGCGTGTTTCGGTTTTCGAACAGCCTTCTGGAACGGATTATGGACAAAAACCAAGGTTTGACTGTACTCGAAAACAGCATTGTTGCCTTTGTGTTCGGTCTTGTTCTCTCGGCTTTTCATCTTTAATGCCGTGCTTCAGATCTTCGTGCAGTTGATTCGCTACCGTTTCGTTGTAAACCGCTGGGAGATTTTAAACCACGCTTTAGGGGATGGCTAAAACAGCTACTTGAAAACAGCATTGTTGCCCTTGTGTGTCGGTCTCGTTCTCTCTTCTTTTTCATCTTTAACGCCGTGCTTCAGATCTCCGTGCAGTTCATTAGCTACCGTAAAGCTTCAGACCGGCTGGACACCAGCAGCTCGGAGACGACACCTCTGATGGGGAGCTAGAGCGTTCCACAAACCACACCTCTGCCATTTAACGCCTCCCAGAAAATCACCAAATCAGGAGAAACGACATTTCATTTTGTTTTAATTGTACTGTATAGTTGTATTTATTTCACTCCCCAATTCAGGTAAATGCTCTTTTAAATATTGCAGACGGATTATGCATTTTTATGGTGCAGTTTTAAAGGGAATGGCGAAGAACTCTTGCGTGGAAGCTTTTCTTGGGAGTTTTTTTTTTCGCTAACAAGTTGCCAAAACGCTGCTGCATGAAGATCTCTGGTCTCGTTTACAGAACAAATGTAGCTTGAATCTTGACTTCATTGCTGGTTTTTCTGCTCTTAAATGTAGAAATTCTACATTTTAATGGAATTGGTAAAACAAAAAAAAGGTGCTTTTGTTTTTATGTATTTTAAGTGCATTTTAATTTCAAGTTTCTTTGTTTTTATTTGACTTTGTACTTAGTTTTACATACAGACACCATGACCAGTTTTATTTCGGTGATGTTGCATGCCACGTAAACTGTTATACACAATATAATGCACGTTTAATTTATAGTTTTAGTCAACATTCTCACGTAATTTTTGCACACGTTTTTTGGTACTTTTTTTTCGGGGGGGAGGGGAAAAGTGTCATTGGGTCAGTGTACTGTTAAAAAAAATAAACTAAAATGGAAACTATTTAGTTCTGCTTGCTGTTCATTTTCTTTTATTTTGATATGAATATTATGAACGATTATGTTTTCCCTTCATTAGCTACCTCCCAGTTTCCTCTTCAAACATGCACTTTGCCACCAAGCAACCACACACATACAAAGCTCAAGGGCCCACCCGCTTCGGGTGTAAGGTCAATGTAAAAATGAGGCCTCTGTGCGCGCGCGTGTGAACGGTTGTGAAACAGTGGCAGAAAAGATTGCGATGGCTGTTTTTTTGTGAGTGAGGGGAAGCGCCCATCCATCACCAAGGATGAACGGAGGCAATTTATAAACACAACTCTTGTGGGAATTTTTTAATGAGATGTTTTCAGCCAATACAAACTGGCGAGAAATCTTGTGAGACCCCCACCCCCTCATCCCAAACAAAATAAATAAATGTAGATCTACCGCATGCGTTTTAATGCAGCATCGGGCAAATTGGCCGTGCCAGTGGTGTTTTCATACACAGGTCCACCCGATCACTCGCTCTTCCTTTCTGTTTGGTTTCCTTCCTCCGGTACAGGTTCAAATTTGCTTTGTGTGTCTGTTGAGAGTCTGATTCCACACCACCGTTTTCCAAGTTTTGTGGCAAATTTGTTTTTGCTGGACTTGTAACCTAAACAGACGAACTGAAATCCAATGTTATCGAGAAATATTCAGATTGTGTTCACAGGAATCAAGTGCTACAGTGTCTTGATTATTATAATGGTTTTTATTTTACATACACGAATATGCACGTTCAACCACAAGGATGGGCAACTGGCAGCCTGCGGTCCGCATGCGACCACACCGTGAAAAATCTAGAAAGATCTATCTATATATTTTTGACAATCCCCCCCCCCAAAAAAATTTGATAAACATTCAGAAACTGGAGTGGAAGTGGCAGGGATGTTTGGATGGAAGGGGGGGGGGGCACCACAAAATGTAAAAATGTATATAAAATGAAATAAAAAACTAAAGATATAAAAAATAAAATCTTGAATTGCTGGATTGCGGATATGCAGTGGTTGACTAAATTTCTAAGTTGTAATATCACCCATCACTACTAGATGGCAGACATGTACTGACCAATATATACTACAACCTGATTAGGTCTAATATTTTATTACTTGATTTGGAATGATATGCTGGACAAAGCGAGTGCTTATAAATACAATTTTAATTGATTTGATATTTGTGATCGGCGGCACGGTGGACGACCGGTTAGCACGTCCACCTCACAGTGCAGAGGTCATAGTTTTGATTCCGGACCCAGGCCTTCTATTGTAGGGTCTGCATGTTCTCTCGGTGCCTGCGTGGGGTTTTCTCCACATTCCAAAAACATGCATGACAGGTTAATGGAACACCCGAAATTGTCCCGAGGTGTGAGTGTGACTGTGCATGTTCTTTTCTCTGTGTTTGCCCTGCCATTCGCAGGCAACTAGTACAGAGTGTACCTCGCCAACTGCCTGAAGCCTGCTGGGATAGGCAACAGCACGCACGCGAACCTCCTGAGGATATGCAGGTTTTGTATCCATATTTAAAGTAAAGTTTTGTCATACATCTGGTTATGGAGAATGTGGAGCTACCGTTTGAAACCCAAGTAGCACTGATGATAAATTGAGGGGCCACAATTTATCCCCCATTTAAGTTGCCCATCCCTCTTCTGTCCCATATCAAAGAGACAATTCCTTTACCGAAAGTGAAGAAAAATATATGTAACTCTGGAGTTTGGGCAAAATAACAGCGCGATCTTCATTTTCTTTCCAAAATACACTTCACATCCTGACCTAGAATTGGATGTTGGTGTACTTCCAAGCAAAATAGACGTGAAGCGGTTCTCAGAAACTGTTATACAACTAAATATTAGCTCATACAATAGGTAATAAGTGCTAATTGTTATTTTTGTAGAGTACTGTAAATGTTTGAGTTTGTGAAGAAAAATGCACACTGTTTCTTTTGAACAGCCGAATATTGCTTTTCCTCCACCTGTAAAGGAATAATGTTCCAAATGCATTAAGAATAAAAGCTATTGCAATAATTTGCCGCTTTACATTTTGAAACGGGGCCACTATTCTGAGGCAGCTGCGCACATGTGCCATCTGGTGGACTCCCCTTTACGCAAAGTCACCAGTTGTTTACATTCTTCCTCCTGATAAGCGCATTGACGTGTTCTGAAATGGACTTAACTCGCTGATTGTGGGTCGCGGGTCTCGTGACGTTTCCTCACCAGACACTCAAGGCCAACCGGCAATGATAAAAATAAATAAAAACAAACATGATGTATGGAGTGTTGAATTTATCTTGGGGGTTTACGCTGTGAGTGTGTCGCGACTGATCCTTGTGTTGTGTCCTCGCATCACTTTGCTATGCAAACGGTTTGATATGTACCATGAATGCTGTTTTGTCTGTTCCTTTCCATCTTTGATGGGCAAGCGAGCACTTGTTGTCAGGTTAGAGCCCAAATTGTCTGACGTCTCTCTCCAACCTCCACGGTGAAACGTTCCAACCAGAAATAACATGACCTTCTTTTAATGGCTGCCTTATTTCCTCACGGATCGGAGGTTGCTGGAGGAGGGATTCTTTTGACAAAATTAATGGGACACTATCAAATGCAAATGTCTTGAATTTACGAGTTAAATACAACTGAACTGTACTTTGGTAGTGATTCTCTCATATTCCAGTAGAGGGCGCCTCCGTTCCAAATAGGAGAATCACTGGATTCGGGCATTCAATTTTAATTGATTGGCTGTCAACCAGTTCAGGGTGTCCTCCTGGATAGGTTCGATCCCACCCGCGACCCTCGTGAGGATAAGCAGATTATATAATGTTTGGAAAGACGGATGCTGAGATTTGTCCTGCATGTCTTTCCAAATCCACCCCAAAAAAAAAAGGCTCGACCCACTGAAGTTGTAGTATAGGGCGAGATAAGACCCAGTGCAAGCACAACTAAGCGATATCTACCATCTAGTGGTGAATTGTGATATTACAATTCAAAATTATAGTAGAGGAAACATGTTTATATTTTCGCCCCATAAAACATTTTTAATGAATCAATGGGCCACCAATTGACTATTCCTGGTCGAGTTCATGTCACGTTGCGTGGTGGTGGTGGATCCCAAAAAGCAGGCAGGAGGGAGGAGCAGGGTGTACTTGAAGAAGTATATTGATAAAACACAGAAAATTAATCCTAAACAAAAAAAAAAGTACGAACAACAAAACGAATCCAAAGTATCAAACAAAACCATGACTGAAGCAAAAACTATCACTAACCGAAACATGACCGGAACAAACATGACAGCAGCAAACAAACAGCCACAAACAATGACCCGACAATGAGCGGTCGGGAGGGAGTCCTTTTATAGCAATACAGTAATTGCAAAATGACCAACAGGTGTGCAGCTGCAGGGAGAGCGCGAGAGTGCCACCTGTTGGTCACAAACTGAAACATGACAGTTTATGCATGAGGTTGCAGTTAATGTATGCATGGATTTCGTCCTGCACACTATGTAAAGTGCCCTGAGAGACTTTCTGTTGTTAGTTGCCGTTTTGTAAATAAAAACGAATACATTTGAATTAATATCAAGACATAAACAAACTCAGTTGTAACTTTAATGACAACGCTGCCAAAATAGTTTGACCACAACAAAACACTTTCTGCTTCAGCTATAACGAAAAAAACCAGAATCTCACAGTTCAATCACTGCTCTGTCTTAACTAGCAAATCCATATTACAAAGAACTAAAATCAGTTCCATCCACTGGACTGAAGTTGCACTTTACAGTGACCCAAAAGGTCCACCGTGATTTATTTGTTGTCCGCGATGGTGCGGCGTCAGTTTTGTTTGCGCAGTGACGTCAACGTGGAGCAAACTTTGGTTGGAGATCCAAATGGACAAATGACGTCCTGAATGGGCATGTTCCATGTCACGCTGAGATTGACAAACCAGACTTCTTGTAGGTGGAGGTGGCTAGGAGCTCCTGCGGTTGCTGGGCCTTTCTGCTTACAACGCTATGGACCTCCCCCTCAGGGCTTGGGGTGGAGGGATTGGGCAGCGGAGGAGGATTTCCTTGAGCCTTTTTAAAATCCAACTTCTGTCCAACATTAACTGCAGCACAAACAGATGAGTGATAAACAAAGGCAAAGTAAACACACTCCCAAGGTTTTGTCTCACACACACACACACACACACACACACACACACACACACACACACACAGTTAATAATTAATTAGCAGTGCTTGTTTGTAAAAGCTTCCCAAAAGCCATCCGCTCAAGTGCATGTTTTACACACACACACACACACAGACACACACACACACACACACACACACACACACACACACACACACATATATATATATATATAATATATATATATATATTATATATATATATATATATATATATATATATATATATATATATATATATATATATATATATATATATATATATATATATATATATATATATACACACACACACACACACATGGGGATGTAGAAACATTTATTACATTTTTGCTTATATACAAGTGAATCTGTAGCGAAAGAGCACACACATGTTCACTCACATACGCATACACAGACGTAGTATCTGCCTTCAAAATGCAGTTTACTCAAAAGTTGTGACCTGTTAACATAAACTGAAGACAGATAATTTAATATATGAATATCAGATTCAAAGCAAATGAATAAAATGAGCCCCCCCACTGCCCCAAAGCCTCTAAAACATTTCAGTGGAAGGTACGGTATATCTATCAGGGGGTTAGATTTGACACAAAGAGAAAAGAGCAACACGCATGAGGAATGTTAGAAATCATTTTACATTTCTTACTAATTTATTGAATTTGCATCGATTCTTCAAGCATACACGCGCGTGAAGTGAGGATTGCTTGTTCAAGCCTAAAAACAATTTATACAAAGACATGAAATCATGTATTTTAACATCGATATGCAGTACAAGATGAAATATTGATGATCCACACAACCTCGCCACAAAGTGTGAAACCTAATCATGATTTTTTTTCAAATGATTTTCTGTCAAGGTTGAGCGTGTACTGTATTAATAAGATATCAATGATCAAAATCGGAAATAATCATTGTGGACTTTTTTTTTGCAGTTATGGTAAAACAAACCGCGGTGCACGCACACAGAAACACGTATTATGTACAGTATACAAAGATGCGGAAACACACCCACACACAGACACAAACACACACATGAGTGTTACACATCCGTCATGGTGTTGCCAGCAAGGTGAAAGTTCACCCTGTTTCCCTCAAATGTGGACATGTTCTGCTCGACAAAGTCCCAGTCAGTCCCAGCTGTTTGGATCACGGTCACATCCCAAGTCCTTCCTGGGTGTCCCTTCTCCCCTCTTCTGGTCTTAACCTCTGGGGGGGGGCCCGATTCGGACCTCCTCCAACACATCATTTATCACAGAACCCAACAAGCCTCAGCTGGACTCTTCCCCTCCACTTTAAAAAAGGACCGCTAAGAGACCTGCTCCTGGGGGATTGTGGAATGTCCCCCCCCCCCCCTCCCACTCCACGACTCCCCAACTTCCCAGATACTTCATGAAACTTGACATGCGTGTGGGGATGATTGCGTGAGTTGTGTCACGCTTTCCGATTTTGGGTGCGTTAGAATAGTTGCGGTCAGTCAGCGCAGATCCGCTTGGGTTCCGATGAGAGAGTGGACGGACTTGGACATGAACTTCTCAGCGGGGGGCTTTCTCGCCTCCTCGGACACTTACTTCCCTTCAGAGCAGCTGCAGTTTTACGGTGAGTCTGCATCTTCTTCTTAATTAAACTTAAAGACTTTTTTTTTGGGGGGGGGGCTATTTTTATGCAGCGTGTCCTTCCAAAATGAGCTGAAATTCAGTGCTGTTATTGGCTGAGTTTGGTTGTCTTGGTAATTTTGTAGCAACTCAAGAAACATGGAAAAAATGTTCCTATTCGAAATAATATAAATGGAAATAATTATTCTGGAAAAGGAAGTTACAGTGTAAGTCAAGTAATTGTTCTAACACTCATTTAAATATCTAAATTCAAAAACAGTATTTTGATTAATGTTGGGTTGGTGGAATAAGAATAAAGAAGGTAATTCCACTTGTTTGTGACAGTTACAGTATGATATTAATTGACAAAGATGACAATAAAGGATATTTTCACTGTATTTCTAGTTCAAGTTAGTTTTAGAAATTTAAGGTGTCACTTCAGTGAATTTTCATTTCTGAAAAAGCATTTTCCCTTTTATTATTTCATTTACGGAAATGTTTTTTTTTCCAATTTGGGTTTTAGCTATTTTGGCTTGCAGTACTTATTTGTATCACGCGATTTTGTTATCACATGCAATCACTGCCAGTGCAAACAAAGTCACGGCACAGAACTCCACCATGACCCCACAACCTTAAACAATGTGTACCGTACGATAAAATCTAATTCATGAAAATACTCCGGTCCTTATGCACACTACAAACACCTACCGCAGATCCATTCCGCTAGGTGTGATCAATCACTTTGTTCCTTGTCCTCAATGCAAGCGGACAGTCACAGCCATATATGACAATACATTCCTGGACTGGCACCTTTAAAACGTATCCGGATGAAAATCATTATTATTTTTGTCAATGTCTCTGCTGTGTTTTGGATTTTATAAGCAAAGCGGCCATTTAAAATGAGAATGCTAAGAGGTCCTCATGATTTATTCCGCAACGACTTGTGAGTTGTCTCTCCTGGGAAGCAGCGAGTATTCATCATATTAATTGAGCAGCATGAATCACACGCGCTGTTGGCCATAAATTAGCAACAATAGAGGACATCGCCTTTTTGTGTTGCTCAGGTGCACGTCGGGCCGTTTGATGAATTGCGTTGATTTGCCAAGCAGACTCGTTTAGGAAAGGTCCGGCATGCGGGAGGCAACGAGCCCAACCCCCCAAGCATTTGTCCGCTCCCAGGCTGCCCTCAGGGGGGCAGAGGAGGGAGATGCGATGAGGGCGGGGTGGGGGCAGGAGGCAGATTGTTGTTGGCTCCCAAACGTGTGGGATGCAAGGGATGCTGAGGGGTGTTTAGACAGTTTCCAATGGTTTATAAACACTTTGGTCACATGATATGCCCCCCCCATCCCCTCCACACACACACCCCCAAACACACAAGCATGGTCCGATAAAGACAAGAAACAGCTGGTGAAAAACTAAATGACATAACGAGGTGGTAATGAGACTTGAAATTCCTGACTAATAAAACACATCAATATTTATCATCAATTTAAATCCAGTATCCGTCCACCAAATTCTTCCAGGCCTCAGCTCTTGAAATATGACTGCCCCATTCGCTGACACCCTCCTTCATCATTCCCAGTCGGAACGTTCCAGCTGCACTTTAGGAGGCTGCCAATGGACACAACCGATTTTTTTTTTCTCACTGGAGGCAGCATATCAGACGTCTTGAGACTGAGCGTCGCGCAGAGACTCAATGACATTTGCAGACACCAAAATGCGGTCGACGTCACTGGGACCTCCTCAGCTGCATCCTGTTTCTGAAAGCTTCACAAGCTCACAGATTTTTAGGGAGGGCATAATAAGCCATGACACATGAACAAGAGCAAATTCCAATTAGAAATTCCACTTTGCTGAGTCATGGTTTTTGGATGCTTCACATAAACACAGGATGGCAACCTCACCCCCAAAAAAATAAGAGTACTGTACTGTATGCCACATCTTTTTTTGCAAATGATCAATTCAGGGAAGCTCCTTTTATAAACAATCATGGCACCCACTTCCCAATTAACCCGTTTAGCTGTGAGATGTTCCAAACAGATGCTGAACATTTACTACTAACACAACATCCCAACTTCATTGGAATTGAAGAAATTTGCTCCACAAATGAAAACATTCATTCATAAAACTGCTCCACAAGGGAAAAAAACCCAAATTTGAGCCTTGTAATTTGAATTCTTTTTCAATCAGACATGTTGGCTGACCCTATGGGCTACCCACTGCCGGACCCTGACCTCCAGCTGCTCCCTTACAGCACACAGCAGTACAACCCGGCCGGTGCGTCCTTCCCACTCTACGGCTCTCCGTCGTCGTCCACGTCCTCGTCTTCCTCGCAGCCCGGCCATACGCTGTATCATTTTGACTCTGATTTCCTGGAGGGTCACTGCGATCCCATTCCCACCGAGCCCCACTGTGGGGGCCTACCTCAGGGCTTCGGGTTAACGGGCCTTCCTGCGGCACGGAGACCACGCATGGGGTCCGCCGGGAAGATCCGAGGTCATGACGAGCTGTGTGTGGTGTGTGGAGACAAAGCGTCGGGCTATCACTACAACGCTCTCACCTGCGAGGGATGCAAAGGTGACAGCTCGCGCAATACCCGCCGGTGTCAAGGGATTGAGTTTTTTTCCTCTTTCTCACCTGAATGCCGCAGGTTTCTTCCGGCGTAGCGTGACCAAAAAAGCAGTGTATCACTGTAAGAGAGGCGGTGCCTGTGAGATGGACATGTACATGCGGAGGAAATGTCAAGACTGTCGCTTCAGGAAGTGTCATGCTGTGGGAATGCTGGCTGAGTGTGAGTAGAGCCCACATGCCTTGATTATTGCACTGATGGAACACAAGTTGCCTATCATATGGTGCAGCACCCCAAAAAAACAAGAAATTCTCTCTCTCTCTCTCTCTCTCTCTCTCTCTCTCTCTCTATATATATATATATATATATACATATATATATATTTAGAGCTGTCAAACGATTAAATATTTAATCTAATTAAAAATGCAACTGTCATAATTAACTCAAATTAACTAAAATTAATCGTGATTACTCACGCATTTTTTATCGTTTCTGAATTTCCAATTTTTCCCCATTTTAATGCTCTCATCAACATGGAATCATGAATCAGTTTTCTATGTCATATTAGAGCTGTCAGTTTAGCGCTAAACTGACAGCTCTAATATATATATATAGATATATATATGCCCCAGCACCATGCTGACCCTGCTGGTTTGCCATAGCTCTGGTCATTGTCCTGTCTGTCGGCTGTTTAAATCTTGGCTATTGTGTCTTTGTCTGTTACCCCCAAAAAAAAAAAAAAAACCCAGACACAACAAAACCATGCTGGCCGGTGCTATTTAAGTAAATTTTTTTCAAGCAGGATTTTGCAAATGCTGCTACAACAGCAGACAGGACTGCTGTGATGATGATGAGTTGTACTGTACTTCTTCCTTCGTCCCCTCCACAGGCCTTCTGACAGAGGTTCAGTGTCAGTCCAAACGACTGAGGAAAGGAGGAAGAGGAAGAACACAGGAGGAAGAGGAGAGTGAGGACAGCAAGCAAGTCAGCTCCACCAGCAGACTGAATGGAAAGGTACAACTGGATGGTTCATTTGTCCCCTGTGGATCAATTTGGTATTGCAACACAGTACAAATACTGTACCTGTACTGTACTTCAGTCGAATTGTTACAAATTCAGACTTTACTTTGTTATTCATCCATTCTTTCTGGTAACTTTCATTTTCACTCCACTAGATTCCTCAAGTAAAGTGCATAATTTTACTCTGATGCATTTACCCTATCTTCATGAAGTGTCTCTGCAAAAACCAGAAGCTTTTGGTGTACTGCCGGAACAGCAGAGCACAAAATGGAGGAACAGTGGTGTCCATTGCGAGGCACACAATTTTATTTTACATTTATCTGTGCAAGTAAAAACATCAATGTTCTTTTAGTCATCTTGAGCTCCTTTAAGCGTATGGCTAATATGACTGGTTGGCTAACAGACTAGCTAACTTTTCTTAATAGCCAACATGCAGATGTTTAATGACTACCCCTGAAGTAAACTGTCGTGTTATCAAATGAGGCACACGTGAGTACAGCTGTTGTGTTAACGTGGATAACTTTATTTAACTTTGCGATGCGTACATGCCTCTCTCCGGTCACGCTCTCGTCTCACACCCGTGACGTAATCGCTCAGCGACTCTGTAGTCTTGTCGTAACACGATTACACCACATAAACTAAGTTAAAAAAAGTAAATTAAATGAAAACAATCAAGCGTCCAAATAGTAAAAAAAAAGTAATACCTTTATTTTTACTTCCAATACTTGACATATAACTTCAACCCCCCAAAAAGGTGAGCAGTGACATTCACAAGGTCGGCTCTTCGGCACTTGTGATGTCATTTTCAGTCGACGGCAAGAGGCAAAATGGCTGCCCCTTGAGAGTGATACACATGGGTGGATTCAGATTGAGCTGCTTCATTTATACTACACAAACGCAATATTAATCAGGATGTGTTTAGACTTAACGTGGCGCATCCCAACACAAAGTTGACGACTTGATTTCCACTTTCAAACTTTTACTCATGTTATATTCTACAAGGTAATTTCTACTAAAGTTATTTTGTGTTAAAATACTCAAACCTCATACAAGATTTCTGGAAATTCAATTTTGTTCTGTATTAGGACCAGTGTCAACTATTTGATTGTGTGCCACACCAGGTCGTTGCATCCACCTTAAGCCGAGAACAGAAGCACACCGTGGACAAGATGGTGGAGGCTCATCGAGTGTGTCGAGCTCAGTACAGCGACCGCTGCAGGGTGACGACATGACGTCGTAATCCAAGTGCACCCTTTTCTTTGTGTGGGCTGTACTCACTTTGTATTTGTCCGCAGATGTTTGATTGGCCATGTGCAGAGGAAGGGGAGGAGCTTTCAGATGTGACCTCGCCTCACCTGCAAAGCGTGCTGCAATTTGCCAGGATGGTGCCTGGTAATATTTTTGAGAAAGTTGCAGAATATTTGCTAAAATGTGGCCACGTGTCATTTAAATGTTAGGCAAGAGGGACCGGAAGGTCACTTTTTATGTAAAGCTGTGGAAAAAAAAAGTTCTTCTCCTGACTGGTGAATGTTAAACACTTTTGGTGAATGCTGTAGAACTGTGGAAATTATTGTTGATCTTGGTAGGGTTTTGTTGCAAGTTTTACAGAGTTTAGGCGAGAGGCAGAGTGAACTTGACATATTGTATCGACAACTACGCTTACATTCTTACCTATAAACAAGTTTTGAGGCTGAGTCAGGATAAGTGGTATATCAATACAAGCTATACTTTTCCACAGGTTTTGACTTGTTGGACTTGTCAGACCAGCGCTGCCTCTTATCAGCATCTTCACTGGACCTCATGTTCCTGCTGTCCGCCCAGAACTTCGCCAATAACCCGAGTGCAAAAGCTGCTACAGGTGAGAAAGCAAGTCGAGGTTAGCTCCACTGAAATAAGTTTTTTGTTGAGTTTTCCCAATTTTATGTCGTCAAGTGGTTGCACATAAAAATAAAAATAAATCATCGGGGGGGGGGGGCGGTGTGTTGATGTGACTGCACATAATAATATCATCTGGATCCAGATACATTTTTTAAAAAGATGCAAATGGATTCAAATGATTTTTTTCATGTTACCCCCTTAACGAAATAAAATCGAGTCAATTCAACATACGATTTTTTGGAGTGTAGACTTCACCAAAGTGGACTAGTGACAGTGTGGTTCATGGGCCCCTTCTAACTATGAATGAGAGAATCATAGAATTCACTTTTGATGTTCCTATAGAGTGGTTTGAGTTATTTTTAGTCCAGTACAGTCCCGTGCAATACCTTGGTTAAGAACAGTTTGAGTGTAGTTAACATTGAAGTGCACTTCATCTTTCAGAACTCTTACTTTCAAATCCTTTTTTTTTTAGTTGTGCGCAATATATTTTAATGCAATAATTATTTAAGTAGTAGTGGTGGTTAACCACTCAGTTCCAATTGTTGCTTTTTCAGCACTGCAGCTTTTCAACACATCAACGCCCACTTGTTTGAGATTTGTCGGCTCAATGGACAGTTTACAAAGTGAGTACCGGTGCCAGTCATAAGTTATATTCAAACCAAAGAAAATTAAAGGAATGTGTGTGTATGTGTGTGTGTTGACAGGACGCAGCGAAGATCTCTTGAGCCCTGTGCTCAAATTCTTTCATAGCATGGTGGCGCTGCAGGTGACCGAGACCGAGTACACCCTGCTTGGTGCCACCGCTCTGCTCTGCTCAGGTGTGAATGATAAAAACATGAATAATGACTGTCATTTACTGGAAAGTGGAGATTAGAGTAAAATAAACTGACCACTGTTGGGAGTAGCGAGAACTCCTATTTATTTGCGGTCCGGCATTGGCCAATTTGCTTAATCACACATTACTTCTGCTCAATTATCTCCTACCTTAATAAAAGTATTGCTTTGGCGCCATCTTGGATTTGTCACATTTATCATGTGAGAGTGAATTATCATGCAATTATTCACGAATTATTTGGCTGCTAATAACGCGTGCAAAGCCAACCTATTCAGCACAGTAATCAAAAGCCTGACCCAAAACAATACACAGTGAATCCCCCTCCGTTATGTTCCATTTATAACTCACTTTTGGTCTTTATTTTGTAGTGTTATTTCACATTTGGCCACCAGGTGGTAGGTCGTGTTTTGCGCTGTGCCAACTTGCTCACAGTTATAATTCATATACGACGGATTAACAATGACGGTAGGTTCGGTTTTTGACGGATTAACAATGACGGTATGTTCGGTTTTCGAATGCGTTTGTATTACTTTAGTTCAGTGGTTCTTAACCTGGGTTTGATCGAGCCCCAGGGGTTCGACGGAGCCTCTGCCATGGAGGGTAAGACACACGCGACTAAACATGTCAATTAGTTATGACACGCCCGCTTTGCCATCACTGGCTGCCGATGATCACATGACATTGCTTGTCCAATCAGTGCTGTGGGAAAGTTAGTTCGCTTCGTAGTAAACGTGTGACAGTTGTGTTCTTACGTCGTAAATAAAAAAAAAAAGGTAAACTTATCTCTTGAAATGTTATTTCTTTTTTTCTGTTTTTAATAAATGCGGATTTTTAAAATATCTTGAATTTGTAAAAAAATATATTTTTCACTCATGAAGGGTTTGGTGAATGTGGATATTTTAACTGGTTGGGTTCGGTACCTCTAAAAAGGTTAAGAACCACTGTTTTAATGTGTTTAAAGACCTTTAAAAAAATTAAAACATGCTTAGGGAGTATTTGAATAGGGTATTTCTACATCATGGATTTTTGGAGGGGCGGGGTAGTCCAGTGGTTAGCACGTCGGCTTCACGGTGCAGAGGTACCGGCTTCGATTCCAGCTCCGGCCTCCCTGTGTGGAGTTTGCATGTTCTCCCCGGGCTTGCGTGGGTTTTCTCCAGGTGCTCCGGTTTCCTCCCACATTCCAAAGACATGCATGGCAGGCTGATTGAACACTCTAAATTGTCCCTAGGTGTGAGTGTGAGCGTGGATGGTTGTTTGTCTCTGTGTGCCCTGCGATTGGCTGGCAACTGATTCAGGGTGTCCCCTGCCTACTGCCCGGAGACAGCTGGGATAGGCTCCAGCACCCCCCGCGACCCTAGTGAGGATCAAGCGGTTCGGAAAATGGATGGATGGATGGATGGATTTTTGGAACATAGGCCCCCCCGATGGACGGAGAGGGTTTACTGTAATTACAGCAGTACAGGTACAATTGGGATCGGCCCCTAGATCAGGAGTAAACTCATCCAGTATTGGCAGCTGCTTGTGGTTGAGTTGTCTTTCTGCTGTGTTCATTCAACAGACAGTGCGTCGCTGTTGGCCGCCAGCTACGTGGAAAAAATGCAGGAGCTGATCTTGGACCTGCTGTCTCGCATGTGCGGGACTCAGGTTGGAGCGGCAGGAGGCGGACCGCGGAGGTTTGGTCGTCTTCTGGGCCGGCTGACGGAGCTTCGGACCCTCCGTCACAACTACCTCCTCTTGACCCGACCCAACCACGGACCCTGATGGGGGGTGGGGGAACGAGCGCAAGGTCTCTTTGTGTCTCGTGTGCTATGACAACGGCAGTGCTTTGACTGGCACGCACAACACCTGTGTTGGTCTGTGTTGCTCTTCAGGTACTATTACAGTATACCTAGATTCCTTCTTTGGCATAGGTGAGCAAAGCATGGTCCACGGACGGGCCAAATACGGCCCACTCCAATTTTTAATCTGGGCCACAGAGCACTTTCCTCACCAAGGGTCCTGTGATATTCGTTGCATTAATTTAGGCATTTTTTCTCTCTAAAATTTTGGTTAGTTTTGGAAAGTTGTTTATTATTTATTTGTATTATTCCTTTATGTTATGAATACTGGTCAAGATTTTATTAAATCCGAGTTGCAATTCAACTTTGAACAATCTGCCTTAGTTTTTTTTCTCAAGCACATCAGGTTTTCATTATGATATATCCAGACACGGATGGTTGTTCGTCTGTGTGCCATGTGATTGGCTGGCTATTGCATGTTATTGTTATTGTAACATCATACTCAGAGGCGGCCCGGTAGCCCAGTGGTTAGCACGTCGGCTTCACAGTGCAGAGGTCAATTCCAGCTCCGGCCTCCCTGTGTGGAGTTTGCATGTTCTCCCCGGGCTTGCGTGGGTTTTCTCCGGGTGCTCCGGTTTCCTCCCACATTCCAAAGACATGCATGGCAGGCTGATTGAGCACTCTAAATTGTCCCTAGGTGTGAGTGTGAGCGTGGATGGTTGTTCGTCTCTGTTTGCCATGCGATTGGCTGGCAACTGATTCAGGGTGTCCCCTGCCTACTGCCCGGAGACAGCTGGGATAGGCTCCAGCACCCCCCGCGACCCTAGTGAGGATCAAGCGGTTCGGAAGATGAATGAATGAATCATACTCAGTTCCATTGTTTTGATTTGGCACCACGGTTTGGTTAGCTCATCTCTTAACGACTATGACAAGAGGAAGCAGCAGGATTTCGTCTACCCATTAATTTTATATAACCCTCATTTAGGGTTGCAGGTGAGCTGGAGCCGACCCTCGCTGACTTGGATTGAGAGAGCTAACAGGTTACACCCTGGATTAGTTGCCAGGCAATCATAGGGGACATAAGACAACCATTTACAACTGCACCTCCAACTGCACTGCATTATTGACAATGACTAAGAATGAAATGGACTCCTGCCTATTTAATGACACTTTTAGTGTGCCAGGATTACAGTACATACATGGACAGATTTCTTTTCCTTTTTTTCCCCTTTTTTTTCCAAATAGGGTCGTAACTGAGATAATCATGCCATTTTTGCATAGAACACTTCCAATTGGGGATAGTGCTCATATAGTTATGATAACCGGTAATATATCAACTCATTTTTTCTTAGACCATTAAACTCCACGTTGTCACACAATTTAACTCATATTTCAAAAACAACAACAACAAAAAAGATAATGAGCCAGTTGTATATACTCCAAAACGTTTTAATAGAGCATTTCTTTCCCTGAATGAGGAATTATGGACTCGAACAAAGTATTTGGTGGGTAGAGAAAATATGCACAAGTGTATAAAGGTGTAGTTTTTTTTATATTTCATACTAATAATAAATATTTGGGTTGGGATAGATGTGTCTTGTTGGGAGCAACAATCCAAATGTGCATACTGCTGATGCTGGGTCGAAACCTCAGATATCAAAATTTGGCTAAATTAATATTTTTCACAAATCATACTGAGTCAGTTCACACTTGTGGGTGTTATTTATTATTATTTTTTAAAAACAAATTATTGACTAAAGAGTTGAAAATGGCTTGCTCTCTTTCCTGGTTGAACAAATTTGACTTTTTGGGGGTCTCGCGAAAAGTGATCATTTTGGAGGTACCAGGATTCCGTCCAACGGCAACAATATTTACCTGCTAAAATATTAGTTTAAAAAAACCTTAACAATTTGTTTTTTAAATATAATTTTTGCTTTTACCAATATAATTGTATTTCTATAGTTGTGTCTTCCATAAATAATCTCTCTCTTGTATCAAAAGAAGAGAATTCATAATTATGAACAATGGCTCATTCATTGTGTACATTGACACACACACACACACACACACACACACACACACACACACACACACACACACACACACGCAGCACACACACACACACACACACACAATGCAGCAAGTCAGGAATGAACCCCTCCACAAATCCTTGTGGCTTGATTGAAAAGAGCAACACAAAGTGACGAAGACTTCATCTTATAAACATAATGCACACTAAGTGTACATTTGATCTGTACAAGTGGATTTCATAAAAGATTAAAAGTGTAAAAAGCTATTTTATAAAAGATGGCAGTGATCCATTCATAGGCCCTCTGCACTTGGTATAAATATTGTTCAAAGTTCATCGCAAAAAAAAAAAAAGTCACAACAAATTGGCATGACGTACAACACAAGCAGACACGTGACTCAGTAGGGTGCAGCGGACCACGAAACGAGGAGGGCGGAGAGGGGCGGGCGTGCCCAAGCTTCATTTTGGCAGTAGCAAACGATCTCTACAGGAAGTTGGAGGTGACAAAACCTTGGCTGTGGCTCACTCTGCTCTGGTGCATCATGGCACGGTCGTACGCCACCTGCACTGACTTGCGGAGGCTGGGCTTGCGGCCTTCCATGATGCGCAGCTTGTCGGTAGTGTTGTCCACCCCCAGGGGGCTCACCTTGTCACGTGTCAGCCACTGCCTGTGGGCGCAAGGACAGATGCGTGAGACGTCAAGTACGTGGCACCATCTGGTGGTCTGAGGCGCAATAACTTGGGGGCATGTTCTCTGGTGTACTCAAGTCAGATAATATGTTGTTGCGGCCACATTTGACACCGTAGGAGCGCCTTCGCTTATTCTTCACTGAATTCTGCTACTGCATTTATCCGAGTAACATTTCACAAAGATCAGAATCCTCGTCTCACCATGTTCGCTTGTTATCAAAGAAGAGCACCAGGTAGAGCCTCTGGCTGATCTCCTCCTGCCTCTGCTCCCCCAGTCGGAGGACATCTTTGGGTGGGACTGGGATGGGCACGCCATTGAGCAGAAGGCCCTCTTCCGGCATCTCCGGGTCGATGATCTGGAACAAGCTTGCAGTCAGCCCGACTGATGATGAGGCGGTGCCCGAAGAATGGTTACAAAGACCCGAAAGGGCTGTCATACCAGGGCGGGATAGGAGGGATATCCTCGACACTTGGCCCAAACCAGGTCTAGAGGCTCGAGCTCGGTCTCATCCTCAATTGGTTGGCTACCAATACCTACGGTCAACAATAAAGCACATCAATTTACTGTGTGATGGAAAAGATGAGAGAGCAAAATGAACACACACCAGTGTAATTAGCATCTCCGTTGACCAGCTCGAGGAAGGGCGCTTTGGAAAGGGCGGGTTTCCCTAGGCTTCGTTTCAGTGGCGAGGCGCTACAAAAACAAAACAAAACAAAAAAAAGCGCTGTATTAGTCAAACAATGATGTCTGGCAACCAGACAACTATGACACGCAATTTTTTTACATTTCTTTACAGAGGACCGGACAGGGGCTGTCTTCAGAATCGGACTCGGTGTCTTTGTGCTTGTCGAAGCCGTTGGTCAGTCCTGAAAGCAAATGAGAGCAATGTCAAGAGAACTGGAACAGACACGCAACCTCAGTGGTGGCCAACAAAAGTATTCAGACAATTACGTTTTTTAATTTCACATTAGCTGCAGAGAAAATCTTGATTTCTCTTTATTTATTGATATGAAAGGCAATGCAAGTTTATATTGGGGATAAAAACTATCCTGTAAGGTATCATGAGAAAATAAATTTAATTGGTGAAGAGGGAAAACTGACATGTTGTATGACACCTCCGAGCTACATCATTTGATCCACCTGCATTCATAGAGCCGAGCAAGATCCAATACAAGAGCTCCATGTTTCTCAGTAAAATACATGTACTGTACCGTTAAATGGAATTAATCGGTTGCAGCTATTGTTGCCATTTTCAGCAGTAGAAAGTTAATATTTTGTCTCTAATGAATTTGATAACATAATTATTTTTCAAGTGGCAAATGCGTATTTCATCGTACATGAAAAATAATGATGTGATTAAATTCATTACAGACAAAATATTTGCTTTTCACATTAGTAAAGTATCCCTTTAAAAGCAAACGTCTTGGACTTGGGTGCAAGAAAAAAAAAATCTCTATTATGTATATTTTGGCCCATCCCTTAAGTATGTAGTCTAAAGGGACTAAATATACTTTTTGTTACGTGAACCTTCAATGATTTAGTTGCTGTGTCATGTTTATTTAAAAAAAAAAAAGGTAAAGCTTCTTACCACTTTTGAACATTTTGTCCAGTTCTCCATCTGAGCTCATGTCATGACTGGGGCTCCATGGGTCATTCAAGCAGGGGGTGCCGATGGCTTTCTGAGGGGTTTTGGTAGGGCTGGAAGAAGGCGTAGTCGAAGGGGTGTTGGGTGCAGAGGGTGACGCGCTTGCACTATCGTCCTGCGACCCCTCCCCGTTAGGCAACGCATTGTCTCTGCACACCTTTGGACCGTTTTTGGCCTTTTTGAACAACACGGCGGTCCGTCGTCCAACGCCCCCGGCGAGCGGCCGTGTGGGGATGGCGAGGTCAGGGAGGCCGTTGGCCACCGCCTGCCCCTCACTGTGCAAACTCTGCAGTGGCGTCGTCTCCTGGACATTCGCGCAACCGTTGCGTCCTGCGTCGCTGTTTGCGAGGCTGCCGATGAGCTTTCGGCGTTTGCAGGGCCATCTGGAGAACAGGGCCTCCTTCGTGATCGGTCGCAGTGTGGGAGGCTCCAGTGGGTCGTCGCCCAGTCGTGGAGGAGGGGCCGGCCCGGTGGGTTCCAGTGTTGGGGGCGAGGTGGATTTGAGGTCTTCTGGAAGAAGGGGGGGGAAAGGTGAAATTCACTTTCACTTGACATGTAGTTCCATGAAATGGGCCATTGAGTTATGTGGGGTGATGTGGTGGTGTTGTAGTCACACTGGAGAATGGTGTCCTGCCCGGTCTCTGATCCAAAATTCGACATAACCGCCTCACCACAGCACAGACTTGAGCTTCAGTGGAACCTCTGGAGTCAAACACAATCGGTTCCAGGACGCCAGCCAATTTGATTTAGAATCCATTTTTCACATCATCTACCCAAAAATAATCTTGTCCTGGGTCAAACTGGTGGTCGTATGTGAGATGTAACATTTTTACATTGCTAAAAAATATAATTACAGCTGTTCGGTAGGGAAATAAGAATATTTTCAATATCAGTAATGCAATATTAAGTAATGTAATGCTGATGGAAAAGATTCAGTGTAACTCGGAGGTATGAAAGTGTAGCGCCAGCCACAATAATACCAAGCTTGACAATTAGTCCAATTCCAATAAATCCTTTTAATGCTTCAGTGTGCTAAAGTCACATCAGTCAAGCATGGCAGTGGTTCAAATTTTTGCCTGAATTCCAAACCGTACGACCACATTGGCGCTTGACTTGATAGAGGTTCCACTGTATTCTTGGGGGGGATGTAACATCATAACACACTCACAATATTAAGACAAGTGAAGAATTATCATTGCTCTCACAACTGCGCACTAGCACCGTGGTACCAGGTCTGGATTGAAATGGCGCCACTGACCAGAATCAGTTTCCTCCCACCCTCCTCCACGACGGTATGAGCCTGTTCGAACCCGAAGTGGGATGATATGACATGACTGTACAGCACGTGGCCAATGGAGAGTGGTGAGGCCATGAGAGTGATGTGTAGAAGAGGTGCAGTGTGTACTTTGAGAGAGGAGTTGTGAGGCAGCCATGGCTAACGAGACTCTGTGGGCCCCTACTTACTAGACTGCAGACAGTGTGGTGGTTGGGGTTGGTGCGTGGGGGAGACCCTGGCTCAATTACCTGAGGACAATGTGCCGTTAGCTCATGTTCACAACTGGTCTGTCTCATTGAAACAAAAGTGGGTTTCAAGGGAAGCAGAAGAAGGAAAAAAAAAAAAGTACATGCACTGGCAAGTTCTCTTAGACAGCGGCCTTTGATCGCTCACCTTTGTCGGATGTGGAAAGGCCATTTTCTGCCTTGATGTCGTTGGCCTTGTCGTCTTCCTCCTCGTCTTCCTCCTCTTCATCATTGCTGTCTTCTTTTAGACGGCCGTTGTGAAGGCTGTGGCGATGCGGGCCCTGCCGGAAGCGAATGTTGTTGATCTCGCGGCGGAGCAGGCGCATGCGTCGCGTGCGAGCGCTGCTGCATCGCATGGAGCTGACAAAGTCCAGCTTGTCCAGCAGCTCCTTCAGCTGCTCCTCCACACTCATATGGAGACGGTTGTCTGGGTTCAGCACACAGTCCACTGGACAAAAAAAAAAAAAAAAAAAGTAAGGGCACGTTAGCATGCAAGCTCAAAAGGTTAAATGTCTCGTAACATTTGTAAGATTAACTAATTTCTTGGGAAAAATTAGCCTAAAATTTTAACTTTGGGCATTGAAAATCTATCACTGCGTGACGTCAACATATCATGTATGCCATCAGCGCGCCTCACGACACCTAAATTTAACAGCAGCGTCAAAAGATCGAATCAGTTTTATGCTTTCATTTGGCTTTTTGAGAAAAACTCTCAACGAGAAAACATGAGAAGACTGACTTTGCACTTGAGGTGACTGTGACGTAAGTGGACTACTCTCAAGCAGAGCCAATATTTACCAATGTTTTGTGAGGAAGCGGAAGATAATTAATTGATAGATGTTTGTGCTGTTTGTTTTATTAGGTTTTCACAGTTAGCTTTTTCATGTCTTGGATTACATTAGTGGACAGTGTTGGTCAACCTTTATTGACTCATGACTGCCATCCACATAACGCAGGCCTCGGGTGGCAATTAATGTCATTGGTTATATGTATATTTGACTTATCAGAAGTTGACCAGCATCACAGAACGGATTGCGGTTGACTTTGTCATTCTACACAAAAGGGGAAAACCTCCCGCATCATACCGTCCTCCCATGTACAGCTGTAAAATTCTCGCTTCTGCTGTGACTCGGGGAGGTGCATGCCAGTCTCCGGCTCCAGGCCCATGTTGGTGGCCTGTCGTTGGGCATGACGCAACACGGCTCCCCCGAGTTCCTGAAGACGCAGTGCGGCGCGGTGGAAGATGGTCTCCTTGCTGTTGTACATTAGGCAGTTGGACACCATCAAGTTGAAGTCAACTTCCACGTCAGCCACAGAACGGTAGGCATGATTTTCTAGCTTGGAGCGCATTGTTGAAAAGTCCATTGGATGACTTATGAACTCCATGTAGTCTGGTACCTGGTGAGACCACACACATTAGTTCATGAGACAATAGACAAGCTCTGCATTATTTTTGGGACACACATCTTCACATATTAATTAACCAGATTGCTAAATTTCCCCATAAATCTTATCCCTTGATCTCACCAAGACATATGCTGGGATATTTTTGTGCATTCTAGTTTGTGGGAATGATGGAAGACATTTTAGAATGTCTGACCTCCTTGAGGTTGACTGGTTCTGCAAAGATCTCAGCTGTGTCCTTCTCCTGCAGGTGGTCCAGAGTTGAGCGGAGCAATAACAACATCGGGGTCAACTGCAGCTCCAGAGCCGCCTGATGGACTTTGATCTGCAATTATTAAACACTCAATGCAAGTGACTGGCGGAAGATACTGTACATCTGGAAAGAAACTCTTGAGAGAGTGGCCCCTCACCTGAAATTTTAGGAGCTCCTACAGTAAGTTTACTGGCAAAGTAAATATTCAATCCACTATATATAGTCGTTGATGGTGTGTAGTGGTTCACTCGCCTGACTTGCGTACAGGCAGCGTGAGATCAGTTCCCACCCAGTGACGGTGCAGATGTAGGTGTGAATGGTCTCTATATGTGCCCTGTTGACTGACTGGCGACCAATTTAGGGTATAGTTTGCCTTCCACCCAAAGTCAGCTGGGATAGGCTCTTGCAGCGTGACCTTGTTCAGGATGAGCGGTGGTGAAAATTCTCTCTATATTTATGCTGGCAACCCGAAGATGTCATTTCAACCAAAGATAGGTTTACAGCCACCAACACCTCCCATAACTCATGAATGACAAATACTTGCACAAAGGTCTTCTAATCCATCCATTTTGTATACCAATTATCCTCACTAGAGTTGCGGGTGATCTGGAGCCTATCCCGGAAGACTTTGGCAAGAAGGGAGGCACACCAAAGACAAGCTGCCAGCCAACAACAGGGCACATACAGACCAACAATCCTTTCACACCCGCAATCAATATTTTCACGTGAGAAAAGTAACCAAAGGTAATAGGTATATTCCATTCTGATTTGTTTTATTTTTGTTCAGCTGTTTATTGTCAATGAAATGACTATAATTTTATTGACTTTAAAGATTTTGTAATCCCATAAAAAATAAACAACTGAACTGCATTTGTGTGATTTGTGTGTGTGTGTGTTCACTGAATCTAATTAGTGATATCTGAAATGATCATTCAAAAAGGCATGGAAACAGACACCGATATAGGCTTGAAACCACAATTGGTGCTTTGACATGCAGTGTAAATGCAGCCTTACATCGTCTTGCTCAGTGTTACCTGTTCTCGCTTGAGTTTCTCCCTTTTACGGATGAGCTCCACCAGCAGCCTGGCCTTTTCAAGGTCATGTCGAAGCTTCTGCCAATATCTCAGAGCTTCTCTGGTTGCCGATACTTGTTCATCAACCACCTCAGGCTACAACGTGAAAGAGTTAAAAATATATAGTTTATTTGAACTTTACATCCCAGAACTATCCAATCAAATTAAGAATCTTGCTTGAGAATAAGGGGGAGTAGGCTCAAGTCCCAGCCTGACCTGTTCGGTGTTCCGTTGGGATTGGACGTTAGAGTGCAAACGACGAACCAGTGGCACACCATTTCGGGACTGACGCTTCAATAACCAGTAGCTATGCAGCCTCTGCATGAATTGACTCTTCCTTTGAAAGAGAATACCTTTGCAGATGTCATTCAACCTGAACAGGAGCAAGAGATTCAAGTTGATTAGGGCCTGATACATTAATCGGCCAATTATGGCCTTTCAAACATCGTCTAAATTTTCCAATTGTTTTTACCTCTATGTACTCTAACCATTTATAGCGGTAGAACACAAGTAACACTGGTCTCATTATTTATGACACATAAATCGATAGCATAAACTTGTATTCTAAATGGAGTTAATCAAATCTGTTGATCAGGTAATTTTATGGACCTGTCATCGAAAGACAAAGCAAATCTTAATTTTTTACAAGCAACGCAAAGGTGAGCTATGCGAGGAAGTTGTGCAAGTAAGTAACTGACCAGGATTGTACTACTTTACACAGAACCTAAAGTCACAGTTTGTTTAAAAAAAGACAAACATAGTGCAAGATAAACGTGTTGAATTTGATACATTCCACACACACATGGCAAGGATATATGGCCTTATAACTTCATTAATTAAATGCATTGTGACACACAATCCATTCTGTTAACTGTCAAGAAAAGTTTTTTTCCCCAACCATCAGTTGAATCCTGCTATTCACGGTGAATGGGGACCAGGGTGGCTTGCAAATAGCGAAAATGTGCATATAATTGACACCCACTGAAATGCATTGGGGGTAGGGATGAATATTATGTTATATATATATTTTTTATTAATTGGTCAATTAAACTGTAATCTGTATTTTTTTTTATGCCCAAAATTAGGACCGGCCTAAAGTTGATAGTTACTGGGTTTGCATTCTTATGATTTTGTGCATGAGTTTCAGACATTTTGATGGCGAGAAACATACCGGTAAACTTCCCCCATTTAAATTGTTCTCCTTCAATGCTCAATAAATAATAAAAATGACAAAAAAATACAAAAAAATAAATAAATCGAAAAATCACCTGCAATACTGGTTAATGAGTGTGGACTGAATAGGGTGAAATTAAAGGCTGAATTTGTGGCACATACAATAAATATGGACAAATACAAATATGAGGACTATATGTACATATCCACGTTGCTCAAACAACACCCACATTGAAATGCTCTAAAATATACCTGCTTGCGGGTATTTCAGGCACAATGACTTGAGGCATTGAAGCATTGTTCAGTGTTGCGGAGCCCGCGTCCCTCCTCCCTTTCTTTTTATCCACCTTGCAATCGCTCTCAGACTTTTTGCCTTTTTTAAGTGCTGCGGGACCATCGGTGTATGCACTTCGCCCTCGACTGGCCCTCCCACGGCTGCCCACCACGCGCCCTTCACTCTCCTCATCAGAGGTGCCATCCTGGCCCGCAGGTGAATGAGTCTCACAGAAGGCCGTTTTCTTAACGGAGAACGTGGTCCCGTTGACGTTTGTCTCTCGTACTGGGTCGATTTTCATGAACAGGCCTGCACGTTGCGCGCAAGTGACGTGAAAGGCAGTGTAACAGTTGGCTTTGTGGCACTGGATGGATGCCCCGTGACCTTTCTGCTTACAAAGATAGCATGTAAGTTTCCAGCGTGCTGGGGGAATGTTGTTGACGCCTTCCACTGGTTCCAAAAAAACTGTATTGGCAAAACAGACTTCAGGGATCCAGATAGCGCAGACTACATGCGCCCAGCGGCCGTCACTGGTTTGCTTAAAGGCGCCGCCTCGATTGGGGCACAGTACGCAGTCAACGGGTTTCTGAGGGGACTGAAGGCAGCAGCGGCAGAGCCACTGTCCTTCGGGGATGTAAGGAACACCGTAGCATTCCTGGTGCACGGCCAAGTTGCACGCGTCACAGAAAAGGATCACGTTGCTGTTGAGGCACTCGTCGTCCAAGCAGACGCAGCAGAAGGCGTCGTCATCGATGGCGTTTTGACAGGGCACCCGAATGCGCGCCTCCCGGTATGCCTCGTCCTCGAGGCGGTCCACCAGCAGCTCAAAAGTGTCTGCTGATAGCGCGGTGCAACCCTCCGCTGTCCGGCCGGCATTGACCATCTCCAACCAGGCCGAGTCTTCCTCGTCCATGTCGTATTCGGCCAGCGCTTCCTGGTCCTCGGTCAAACGTTCGATGTAGCGGTAGTATGCCGTGGGCAGAGGAGGTGCCTCCACATGGGTGAAAGTGTCTACAAGGCGAAACGAAGGCTCAGGAAGGGGTAGTAGGTGATTGTGCGTTGCATTTAACTTTTCAGGCGTTTGCGGTTGCGTGCGGGTGTAGTGGTTTTTCGAAGGTGGCGGAGACTTGAAAGACGGACATTTGGAGTCTTTCCGACGGCCGCGGGGCATGTTGGGCTTGCAGACAATTTGCGTAGTACTGATGGGAGGCGATGGCTGCTCGCTGTTCTCTTTGTTGCTATTACACTCACTGATGTCCTGCGCCATCATTTCGTCCTCAGTGATGACGACCAAAGGCTCCAAAATGGAGATGCGGTGAAGCCGGCCATCCAGCTCCACTTCCACAACCTTCTGAGCCTGAGCATAGCTCAGCATTTCTCTGCTTGGCGATGCTTTGAAAATGTACGGGGATGGGGATCGCTGGCGCGCACCAACGCCACAACCACCCACTGGTGTCCCCTTGGACTTCCTGTCATCTTTGCCACATCCTGGGCCCACCAGGCCTTTTCGGCGTGGCTTCCTCATGGGCCACTGATCACACGTTCCCTCCTGCGGAATTCAAATCAAGCAAAATTACACCAAAAGGCAGCGAGAAACAAATAAGAGCAAAATAATAAATAAAATAATAAATCAATGGTGGTGCAGAAAAAATGCAACGTATGTTTATTTTAACACTCCTAAGCCAACTGCAATACAAAATGTCTATTACCATTTCTATACAAGTTATAGGGAAGTACCAAAGTCTTCAATAGGCTAATGAAACCTAATTACAGTTGGGTGTCAGTTAAGTTTTGTCCTAATTGGCTCATTCTAGATGAGATGCCGCGGCCGGTGGGACCTTTATGGATTAATGTTGGGTATAGCAGGTGCCATAGGCAGCAGAGGCAACATAAACAAAAGCGGGGCAGTTGAGCTTCATTGCAATTTCACCATTTCGGACGAGATAGTCGACTAGCAAGACTCCGTGGATTGTTGTTGGATCTGGCAGAGCGCCGCGGCAAAACATAAACAAAAGCGGGGCAGCCGATACAAGTTGATGGCTCAAAGTGATGATAAACGGTTCAGAAATAAGGGAATGGATAGCAAAAGCCATGCCACTGCACTGTCCTACTGTACTTTTTGGAATACAAATGGCCACGGCTCATTGAAGTGAAGGTATGGTGATTTTTTTTTGGGGTCCTTGAAAATCTCTTCACATGAAAATGGCCAGTAGCACTAAAATGTTTGTGTTGCATCTTTTTTTGAAAGTGTGTGTGCATGTAAATGTGCAATGTAAATTATGGAAATGTCACTGCTGAGTAAATACATTTATGAGTGATTTGTTTTTTTGAAGCCTTAAATACAAGTCAGGGTGTTAACAAAACATGACCAACTTTATTAATACGTACTGACATGCATCAGCGCTTTTGAGATTCCCCATCACCTCACCGTGTGAAGTGACAAGAGTTCAGCATGTGGCAAAACATTCGACAGTACATCATCCCGAACCTGCGGCATTACTATGAAGCAAGATTCAAATGTTTTATTCTTTTGAGCGGAAGTAACATATATTTGTAGTCTATTAAAAAAAATATTGTTTAGCAGTATCTGTTTGGAGAAGCAGAAAGTTACCGGCATCAGGGGGAAAAAGTAAGATGACAATTTGAACAATTTGCACAGATATAGAATATGAATTGTAAAACAATAAAGAAAACGTGTCATTTGTAAGCAATTTGAATTTACAATACTAATTCTAATAAGAGATACAATATGTCTTACATACTGTACCCTAGAAAATGGAAAAATATTTTGAAAGAAAATATTATTATGACAATAACATGGATAGCTTACTCCTTACTTTTGTGTCTGGTCAAGGTCGGCCGAGGACAGAAACATGAAACGTTCGCATTATTTTCGTTAACTGTAACTTAAACAACTTCACTCCTCTCCAACTCAGTCAAAACACAAAGGCGGCCAGCCAATCAGCTTTCAGCAATACTTGATTGAGGCATCCTGAGCCAATCACCTCGAAGAAAGCCGCAGAACTCCAACAGCTCTGTGTCCTTATTTCTGGAGTACACTGTCAGCCATATTAACAGTTTTAAAACAACATACTAAGCACTTTACACCTTACTTTCACCCATGTCATTTTGAAGCATGGTTTTATGTCCATTTTCCCCGAGAAAGACGTTATGACAGTTGTCCGGAGCGGTCGTATAACATTTTTTAATGTACAGCTAGCTTGATTGCTAACTTTGACAAATATGCTGTAGTAACATAATGTCTACTTTTTACACTGACACGGAAAGAACAAAACACGTCGTCGCTGTTTGGTAGTCAGTTAACGTTTTTACGTGATTACCGATTAAAAGAAAACATTCTTACCTATTATGGCAATAGGGTGACACAAGTAGCTCCACAGCCGGCGGTCTGAGCGTTTCTACAGAAATGGTTGCCACCTAGCCTGTGGCGTTACTTTACTGGACCCCCGTAGCTAAACGCTAACTTACTCTTAGCCAGCTACAGTCTGTTGCTACACCCGGTATGTGTCGTTATTTATTAACGGGTCCGCCCTTCAGTAAAACGGCGATTAAGGAGTTGGGGACTAACGCCCATACATCCAACCAACATAGGAGTTACATATCTGCAATTTTACTGTAAGAGACTATATAATGTCGACCTAATTTTGTGGGTTAGCCTCCTTCGGCTAGCCTTGCAAATCTTGCTAACTCCATTGGTATTACCACACACATCCGGACACGTCTTTCAAAACAAAGTCTTTTTAAAACGACACTCAAATCATTGCATTCATTTCACTTTCTATCATCGTTATTCAGAAAATATTTGGACTTTTTACACACATCACTCTATTTACTGTAGTCGTAATTTAATTGGTCGTTGATGAGGGTAAAAGTTGATCGTTATTTAATAAGCTCATGTATCGTTTCACTTCCGGTTTATCTAACACTGTACAACTTGATGTAGGTAACGCCCGCCCTCTTGACGTCACTCAGCATGATTTTGGCGCCCAGGCTTCTAAACAAGAGTTCAACGTGACACCGGCCCTGCAATTGCGCAACACAAAACAAACGTAGACGAGTGTCCTCAGCAATATAATTGTACATTCTATTGGTTTACACAAGGGAACAATTTGTCCACTGTAGCATTCAAAATGTAATTTAAGTGCAGAAATTCAACATTGTTATCAGGAATGTATGACCCAGGTTCAATCGTCTGGCATTCAACAGTATGAAAATGTAAGTTTAATTAAATGAATAATAAATGTGAATCGATGTATTAACCAAACAGTAAAATATAATCTGAAACAATAATATGAAAGTAAGTTATTTGTTGTTTGACCCGTGTATAGATGCCCTCAAATGTACATCTCAATAAATAAATTGTTTTTAAATAGATTGACAATGTAATACATTATGTCACAATTTATTTAATGTGTTCCAATCTTATTATTTATTTACTTTGTATGCATTGATTTTTGGAACAAAAAGATGCAGATGCATCTGTTCATTTCAAATAAAAATGGCAATGTCTAAGAGAGACACACATTCATCTTAAAATTAAGTCATAAAGTGCAAACAGACAGCACAGAGAACAAAATCATAAATGACCAAAATTAAAATAATCACACCAAGATCCAAGGCCATAAAATGTGCCGACAATTAATATTTCATGTACTCATTACCATTGTGATGGTGATAAATTTGGCCGTCCTAAGTTCAAACAATATCAACTCAATAATGAAGTGGGTATGCACACAAATACCGGTAGTTATTAATTGGGAAAGATTAAAAGAATTAGTAAGGCAATTCATTGACAGGAAACTGAATGAGTAACATGAAATGTCTCTTTCACAAACACCTACACTTGACGCAAAAATGATTTCAAATCTGTAGATGATAAGGGCAAAAGAAATAAAAGGAATCCCAAATTGTAATATACAGTACAAGAGCACAATTGGTTGTGCAGTAGTTGGGACATGAGCATATTTATATCTATATATTTACATGACATTTATCAAGTCAGGGAGTCATAGTCAGCGTGTTTTTTCTCTTGGAGTCTCGCCGAGGGAATGGCACGAAGCTCTTCACCTCACGAAAACATAACCCTGTCGGTCAGAAGAGAACATTGTTCATTTTTCATTCTGTCCACTGGTTTTACAGAGCCCCATCAAAGAGCATTTTTCACATCAATTATTCACTAGCAGTTCTGCTCCAGCATGCTTGTGAACTCGTTGAATAGCTTTAACACTGAAAACACAGTGAGGGATTGGCCCTTTTTGGCAGTAGAGTAGGGTTTATTATTTATTACAGTTTATTATACCTTACTTACCTGTCTTATATAAGACAGAAATCTCGCCTACCTTCACTCATTTAAAAAAAATCTGGAAAAAACCCCCTCAGTTTAAATTTGTTAAACTTTATAAACAAACGAGAGAGTCAATTCCCAAGAAATTGGGAGGGCGGCGGGGGCGGGGGAGGGTGTGAATTAAGGACTACAATGCTCAGCACAACGAATGAGTACTGTACTCCAATAGAAAAGGGAACCAATGCGACATTTTGAATTAAAAAAAATCTAATGTACATTAATTCAACGCCAGCTAAGTTTTAATTATAACATTTCAGAAATTAACAATACTATACTGTCCTTTGACAAGGGGGTGCTCATAATTCCCACATACTGTACCATGCAAACACGCCCCCTACTGACTGTGAATGGTAAAGGGATGACGTGAGCGCAACCTGACTGCAGATTAAGTTGTTTGACATCACAGCCACATCATATGCTCCAGCAACCATTAGATTAACGTTTATTGGATGGCTTGTCTAATTGTTAGGTAGCTGATAAAATTAGCAGAATTATGCAAAAATAAACAAACAAAAAGTGTATTTGTAAAGTCTTACACCAATATCAAATCAACATTTTCTCCCCTTCTCTATACAGCAGCATGAATTTGCAGGAGGTCTGTACTCTTCTTTTTTCCATTTTGCCGATTATACAAAATGTTCAATATTTTGAAAGCTATAAGAGGTGAAACCACTACTAGCTAACATTCATATTTACTTTCAATTGATATACAAAAGTAAAAAGTATGATAGCACCAAATATGTCTTCTAAGGCCAACAATGTTTTATTTGAATTTCTTATTATTTTAATATTCAATTAAATCATGTTGGGGTTATTGCATAAAAAAAATAAAAATAAAACATGTCCAATGATGTGATTTTGTGGAACAAAATATACTGCATATAAGTGTTGATTTTAAAATTTGCCCAAGAGAACACTTGTACAGCTAGGAAAATATGTGGCCAAGACACTTGCTGCATCAGGTTTCTGTCTGGATAAAATATCACTTGCCATCTGGAGCGGAGAGGTATAAGGTATATTGTTTTTAACAATATCTGTCGGTGACAAAAAATAAAGAGTAGGGTCATATTTATGTCTTTTCAGGCTCCACACATTCAACACTACGGACTTATATTTTTTCAAGCCTTCGAGGAAAAAAAAGGGTCTAAAAATGGTTTGCGCTGAATGAGTTAAAGTTAACCTATCCTTACCTATTTGCAGATCTTCTCTTTAAAATGATGTATGTGCACAGTTTCTACTTACGCTTCCACTCCTCGAGAGTTAACTGGGCATTGTCATGGCTGTCATCGTATGGTGCCGGCTCAGGTAGGTCATCTGGGTCCCTGAGGTTGTCAAAGTACGGATGCTCCAGTGCCAGTTCAGCTGTGGGCCTCTCATCACTGTCCAGAACAAGCATCTTCTCCAGCAGGTCAATACCTGGTAATTAAACAAATGATCAACAATGCGCACGTAAGGAAAAACTTAGTTTTAAATCGAACTCACCGTTGGCACTGGCTCGAGGAAACAATGTTGAGAAGTCTTTTCTGGGATAGTGAGGAAGGGCCTTCACATAATTTTTTGCCTGTTTTTGTATGAAACAAAACATTGCAGAAAAAAACATATGCAACGTGATTATCATTCATTTCTCCGATGAATTGGTGGAGCAGAAAAATATGTAAGGTTTGCTAGGTAGGGAAATTATAATGCTTTCAGAATGCTGAGTCATTTCTATTGCCAGCCAACGTATTGAAGAAATTAATAAGAGGGCATGTTTGGTTAAGTCGTCATTGTGGTCCCAGACGCTATGCCAATATGCCTCTTTTTAGGACTGAAAAGTGTAGTGGCTGAGATCAGAGTAGCACAAATAGAGCTGCATCCAGCTCACTAAAATTTGTAGATTCTATTTTATTTTATTTTTTTAGGTTTTGCAATCTTGCTAAATATACACTCCACCGTTGA
This sequence comes from Hippocampus mohnikei, assembly GCA_026261675.1. Taxonomy (NCBI): domain Eukaryota; kingdom Metazoa; phylum Chordata; class Actinopteri; order Syngnathiformes; family Syngnathidae; genus Hippocampus; species Hippocampus mohnikei. The sequence goes on along the minus strand of JAKGUB010000284.1, from coordinate 10,406,827 downwards.
ACAGATCATAACCAAAATTAACTCGTCTTGGTTAAATCCATTTGGTAAGCATGCACTTCAGCATGTACGCACACAACATGGGAGTTCATGTCACATGTTCAGAAATAAAGTATTCATGAATCATCAATGCTTGTTTGTTAGTATTCACAATAATGTTGGTACTGAATAAGTAATGTGGTTGGTTGTGGATTTACACGGAGGGATCGGCTGTGATTTAAATGAGTCCAAATAGGAAGACATTTCCATGCTGCATATCTACACAGTCTCAACTTTAAAAGGAGACAAAATATGCATTTTTTTAAACAGTTCACAGGGGTCTTAATGAAATGTTTGTGCCATGTTTTTATCAAAATGATTTCATCAATGATTGTAGATTCATAATTTTCTTTTACAGCATATTTATTTGAGGGCCAGATCAGTCTCGTTCAGTGCGCCAGCCCTCATCCTGCCTCACGTTCTGATGGACCAATGGGGAGCCTGGCCTTCATCAGCCTGACAGACCATTCTTTCTCTTGGCATTGAATGTTTGCACCGGCCGTCTGCTTGCTTCTACAAACGTTATCAGAGCCTTGAGTGTGGAATAAAAAGTGAGTATGTGGTGCATGGACATACTGTAATGCCAAACACAAATAAACTCTGCCTCCTGTGTTGCAAAAATCAAGCTAGCTAATGTTGTCAATTTATGCTAATCTATGCATTCAACAGAACACATTGAACAAAGATACCGGTGGGTAATTTAGCCACACACTCTAAAATCAAGCGTCCATCGATATTCCAATAAATTATCACACGCAGCATTTCATGACCACTCACCCAAAATCAGGCGTCAATGAATTAAGCAGAGTGGCGCAAAACATCTGCAAACACAAATACCCCCCCCCCCGCACCCCCATTTATCACATCGACAATTTCGCTGAACGTTATAAGTGAATCGGGCTCTTTTTAGTTTTGACATGATTGTGCTTTTGCTTTCACTCTGGAACTTCATCCGGCCTATCTGCCAAATCGGTGGCTGAAAAACTTGGTCTGCGGGTGGTTGCAATGTTAATCAAGCCCATTGTCTCAGAACAGTGGGGTGGAAGCGCTGAACAGCTTGCTAACAGACACATTTTCAGAAAGCCGCAGGTCACTAAAGATTTACTCGATTATTTAATTTCGCGCTTGTTGCTACATACAGCACTATTTGTCCATAAGACTTTCAAATCAATAATTTTCTATAAAATGTCCCCTTTAAAATTCTATTCTTTTAACAGGTTGTACCTCAGGGCTGTCCAGTTTCTGTATAAACTCTGGTCCAGGCACTCCGGTAACTTTCATGATCTGTGTCAGCTGGTCCATGTCTGTGTTTAGAGTTAGGTTTGGTTAAGGAAGGAAGGTGTTTAAGCACCAAACATATGAATCTGATAGGTATGTTTAATTAGTTGAGACTATGGCGCTATTCGTTAGCCAAGAATGACTAAAAAACAAAACACTGGACTATGCTGTGAAGTGGCTTTATATGAGCCCTGATCTACATTTTATTGAACAGTTGTGGAAGGAGCTGTAACATGAAATCAGGAGAAGACACCTTTGAAACCTGAGAGAGCATTTATAGGATTGCAGCGACCTGCCTCAAACCACCAGAAATGGTTATGCATGAGTTTCATTATCCATCTAACCACTTATCCTCCCAAGGGTCGCGGGGGGTGCTGGAGCCTATCTCAGATGTCTTTGGGCAGTAGGTGGGGGATACCCTGAACCGGTTGTCAGCCAATCGCAGGGCACACAGAGACGAACAATCATCCGCGCTCACTCCCACACCTAGGGACAATTTTGAATGTTCAGTCAGCCTGCCATGCATGTTTTTGGAATGTGGGAGAAAACTGGAGTACCCGGAGACAACCCACGCAGGCACGGGGAGAACATACAAACTCCACACAGGAAGACCACAGCCGGGATCGAACCCATGACCTCTGCACTGTGAGGTCGACATGCTAACCACTGGTCCACCGAGCCACCCGTGAGTTTCATTTGTAAAAGATTTTTAGTATTTCATCTGTCAGATTATTTCAGCAACTATTGTGTTTTTTTCATTCTCTAATGGAAGGATACCAACATTCGTTGTTACCATATGTGTGTGTATGCATGTTGGCATTACAATTTAAGCGCCATTGTGAATAGAAGAAATATCTAAATCCCTTCCTAGCGATGTAAACAAAAGTGTAAATAAATCAGAGACCGAACTTAAAAATATAACGCGTTCTGTCCTGTTCAGCTTCACCTATCCAAATTTTTTTTTTAACATCAGCAAAGGCAGGCATCGCAAATAAATATATCATATAAAATGAGATCTTGTGACTTGAACTGCATATAAGGCAGCAACAAAACAATTTGTTGACAGAACGCCATGTTCTGAGACCCCTCAAATGTGGAAATTATTTTCATACTTTTGTGTTGTACTAAGACACACGCACGTGAATAAGATGATCTATACCTCAATGGGGGATTTACCAATGCAGGTGAAAGGATACAATCTTTCCCTTTAAAAAGGGTTTTTCCGTTGATCATTTCAGCCATGATGCAGCCCACAGACCAGATGTCCACTAGAATAGACCACACACAAGTGTGAGTGAGGAGAGACACATCGGTGATAACATTTCATTATTGGCTCAGCGCTCCAAAAAAATGTGGAAATGAAGCATGCAAAAGCAAAACTCCAGTTTTCAATCTTGACAGGAAACGATTGTGCTGCTCCTCATAAGGAGGCGGCATAACAATCCGATACAATTGAGGCTGAGTAGAAAAATCTACAGCCTGAAGAAGCATAAATCCTTCGGAAAGTTCTGTGAATTGCAATTGGCAGCAGTGGAGTGAAAGAGTCTCAGCATTCTCACTTGTCAACAGTCTGCTGTCAGGAACATCTGTCTACGCTGACAGATTCAAGTGCAACGGCTTTGGTGTCACAATGACACTGATGCCACCTCAAATGCATTTCTCTCACCAGTGTGACTGAATGACAAAAAAAGACCAACGGCCAAAACACAACTAATTCCTTTTAAGTGGCACCGCAATGTTTGCGTTTGCATGCATCATCAACTCAAAAGATCACAGACAAGCCAAACTGAGCTGAGCGCTGAGACAAGAACAAGGATGGAGTCGAGAATGTTAACCCCTTTCGAGGACAGCGGTTACCACAAGTTGACAGCTTCTCATGTTATCAGGTTACAGGGGTGCAGGAAAGGGTTAATAGCTACGGTTCTCTTGCCAGTTTGCGTGTAGTGCATCCAGTTCAGAATGACCTCAGGTGCCCGGTACCAACGAGTCACCACATAGCCTGTCATCTCGGCGTCGGTGCTGCGAGCTAGCCCGAAGTCCAGGATCTGCGTAGAGCATACCTTTCTTACTACAAAGACTTCAAAGTAAATGATCACAAATGATTTCTTGTTTTGTTTACATGAGTCTACTCAAATGGTATTGATTGGTAAGGTTGTCATCATTCCAAATACAAACCTTCAGCTCACAGTCTTGGTTTACAGCCAAGTTTCCAGGCTTAAGATCCTGCAATAGAGGATGGGATGAATGATGGTTAGTTAATACTGTACACATAGAGATTATTTTCACTGTTACCTTCAGGAATTTCAAATACTGGCTGACTACCTGCATTTCCATGGTTACCCATAGAATTCTGTGATGTGTGTTGAGTTCCAGACCGTTTGCAATTCTTTGCAGCTTTACTTGTTGTGAGTGTGTTTCGGAGGTTTTAATCCAATTCCAGCAATAGGAAACGCAAACAAATAGAAAAAATGCTGGGTGGATGGAGACCATCATTTTGGGTAAATAAAACCAAATACACCAAAGACTTATTTTGTGAAATTCCTTTTCTTGGATTCCAAAATATGAATCCATTTTCTAAGGTCCTGTCCTCTTAAGGTCATCTGAAGCCTATCCCAGATGACAGGGCGAGAGATGTGGTGGACTGGTCGACGGTCCACAAATAAGATTTTCCTCACTGAAACTATCATGCATGTTTTTGGAATGTGGGAGGAAAGCAGAGTACCTGAAGAAAACCAAAGCAAGGATTGGGGGAACGTGCAAAGTTCACACAGGAAAGCTTGAGCCGTGACTCAAACCCCAAACTTCAGAACTGTGAGCCACCATTGTTCCTGCATTCCAAACTGCTCAATGTAAAAAAAGAAATGCAAATAGCTACAGCAATCAAACATTCGTCTCCTTGGAAGTGGCGCTACACCGGATATTCAGGTTTACACTAAAAGAGGAATCGCTTTGAGTCAATTGTACTTGGGTGGAGCTGAACTTGGAAAGGCGGAATTGTATTACCTTATGTAATGTGAAATAACCACAATATTTATTTTCATCTTTAAATACAAAACCCAATTCCAATGAAGATGGGGTGTTGTGTAAAATGTCAATAAAAAACAAAATCCAATGATTTACAAATCCTTTCCAACTTACATTCAATTGAATAGACTCCAAAGATAAGCTATTTCATTTTTTTATTTTGCAGGGAAATATTGGCTGATTTTCAATTTTCTTGTCAGTTAACACAATTTGTCACTACATCGACAAATGCTAGTTAAGACTCCATCATGCAAAACGGAAGCCATGAATCAACAACACCCAGAAACGGCGCCGGCTTCTCTGAGATAGACTGGCGCAAAGTGGAAACGTGTGCTGTGGTCTGACAAGTCCACATTTCTAATTGTTTCTGGAAATCTCGGGCAAAAATCGATTAGGAAAATATGATTTGGAATGACTTGAGTAATCCCTGCACTTCACTTTCCCCACCTAAGAGGTTACATTCTGGATGTTTTTTTTTTAAAGACAGTCTGTGCTTCACACGTGCACCGAGAGGTATTGGAACTGGAGCTGAAGGGTGTGGCTTGACAACTCCAGACATGCTGTCAGAGTTACCTCATACTACCTGTCGGTGCAGGTGCAGTTGCAGTTGCATCTGACTTATTAGGAATGAATTGAATCAACTATCCCTTGCTTGTACTTTTGCAATTCAGTCCGGCACGTATGTGGTCTGAGTCAGAAAAACAAGGAACAAAAAGCACTGCCCTATGAAGCTACTGATTAGTTTCAACCAATATTCTAATGCAAGAAAACTATCGTTACAACTTCCTGTACTTACCCTGTGAATGATTCCAGCCTTGTGGATGTACTGCAGAGAGGTAGACAGGGCAGATAGCACAATCACAGCCCACATTCATGAGAGACACACATGTGAATAAAAGGGTCTGAAGCTTACCCTGAGCCCACAGAGCATTTGGTAGACAAGAAACTGGACTTTGTCTTCAGAGAGATGACCTCGCACCTTTGACAGGTCAGTAAACATGTAGGGCATCACAAGGTAGCTGAGAAAAGAATAAAAATTATCATTTCGATGTTCCCTCAGCAAATGGGAAGGTGGTAACCTAATCAGAACCCGACAATGAAGCTATTTAACTGCACACAAATTTGCACCTTTCATTAAGGAGGTGAGTGTAAGATTATGTAACATTGATGTAAATTTCCTGTTTCCATCTGTACATAGTAAGGTAGGATGAGGTTGTTTTGTTTGAGGTCTGTTTAGTAGTTTGTTCCTTTGTTTGTGTGCAAAGTACTTGCAGCTCATAGGCAAAGATGTCATGTTTGTAAAAACAGTGCTTGTTCTCATTAGGTTCATGGATGAGGTGGAGTCTCAATACCATAGTGGGTGAGAGGTGGGGAACTGGTCAACAACATTCCCACCTCTTAGCTTAGCAATTTAGTGTCTTCAGTTAATCAATACCCCCAAAAAAATAATTGTTTATTATGACCATCCCTCAGCAAGCTCCTTGGTAGCAGCCACCCACTGTCACTTTGTTGAGAAAACACATTTTTAACACTGGTAGACATAATCGTAACCAAAACATTGGTTTGATGTTTGCATGCCCACTTCTTCAGCTCCACTGCGCACTCACAGATGGACTTGGAAATAAACAGATTGTGTCTATGTCAGGATGGTTTATTCTTGTCCCATCTCTTCTTGTGGCATCTTTACATGCTGCTTGTTTGAGTATAAACACCAAAATAGAAATTGAATATGTTGAACAAAATCATCATCATCATCATCCCAAGATAAAAATGTTTTTTTTTCAAATCATTTTGTACTAAAGCTACTGAAACTGCACTTTCACCTCCTGTTAAGCCGAGGAGAACAAATAAGCCTCTCACCCTACATGTGAGTTAATGCCAGAATTTGGCCAACAATCCTACCTTGTAGGAATGTGTGTGTGTGTGTGTGTGTGTGTGTCTGTGTTTCTTGGAATACGTGCACCCAGCCAACAGAGCAAGTGTACTCAACATTAAATTAAATGGCTGTAGTTTTTGTCTATTAACTAATTAACCCCCCGTGTGTGTGTGTGTGTGTGTGTGTGTGTGTGTGTGTGTGCGCGTGTATATAAATCAAATATTTATTCAGACTGCAAGCGAAACATGCTAACCACTACCACGCCGCTGCGTAGTATTCAATTAATGTCGTGCTAAAAATGCTTCTGTCCAACAATTTTCTTAAATGTGAACTGATCCTAAATTGAACATTGTGTAAAAATGTCAGCATTCCACTGTAACCACCACAATACAAACAAACATCAAATACAAACACAAGGATAAATGTGAGCCTGTGTCCCGGTGAGCGTGTAGTAGCTGAATACTTAACACTGCCCGGAGCGTTTACTGATGCGCCAGAAAATACTCACAAGTCCTGGAAGTCGTCGAGGCTTGAAACAGATGTAAACACATCAAGAAGTCCTATCACCTGATTGGAATGAGAAAATGATGAGTAAGAGGAGATCGTGGAACGCAGGTGTCTGATTCATTCATTGTTCATGGTGGTTTACAAGTTTACACAACATGGTCCATAATAAGGTAGATCTAAAATGAAATATCATGCAACTTAATTAACTACCATATTTTCCACACTAAAAGGCGCACCTTCAATGAATGGCCTATTTTGTAATGTTTTTCATACATTGGGTGCACCGCGTTATAATACGCAATCTACAATGCATCCAATAGATGGAGCTACTCTCAAGGAACAACCAACAGAACGATCAGATGTCAGTAAAACTTATTTAATAAAGCAGCGACACAGTTCACTTAACCAACAGCAAGTTATAACATTGACTCGTTAACGTTGAACTCTCTTGCCGCTTCTCTGTTTCCGTGTTCAACTGCGTAACTGATCGCCTTAAGTTTGAACTCTGCGTTGTCATCATGTCTCGAGCAAAGAGCCATTTTGGGGTTGAAATATTACCGTAATGACCACACACAAGGCACATCAGATTTTAAGGCTCTGTGAGCTTTTAAGAAAATGGAAGGCTTTTAGGTGCGCCAGACACAGTGCTGTTTGTACTTGTTGCACATCATGTGATTTTTAAAAAATAAATTTTTACTGGCTTCTGATTTCAAAATGAGTCATCCGTCAATTTGTTGTGTATATTTGATGATACGAGGCGATCGTATATTCATATGGGCTCATAATTCATAATGGACTTCCGAGAGAAACCGTAACTATGTTGTGGCCCGTGACACCCAAAAAATAAAAAATAAAATCAAAATAGTTTGCCACCCCTGGCCACGAGCTACGGAATGTCAATATTTTAATATGTCGGCTGTCATAGTTGAAACACACAATGGGTGTACCATTTGGAGATGAAAGAGACATACAGTATTGTTATTCAAGGAAGTGTGAAGGCTTTATACTTCTCACATTTTCATGCTTCATGTGTTTGAGCAACCGCAGTTCCCGGTAGGCCCTTTTAGCGAAGATCTCTGACTGGAAGGGCCGGTGGAGCTTCTTGATGGCCACTCTCTCCTTCGTCTTCTCATTTGTTGCTGAGCTGTGGTGAATAATGGAACAAGTCATAATTACACTGCATTTTTAGGCTGCATTTGTTTGTGCCGCTCTCCTTAAAGTCAGCCGGGTTAGGCTCCAGCTAACCTCCGACGACGCCATTTTAACACATGCTTTCGAAAATTGATGCATGTCAGGTTCATTGAGGTCATATTTTTTTCTTCAATGATTAGAAAAACATGTGAATCGGGTTCATCAAAAATGATGAGTAGTCTGAAATAAAAACATTTATGTTCAACTGTACCAAGGTGCAAATGCGAGCATGTGAGGTTGCATGTCTTTCTGTATTCAGTAAAGCCAAGTAGCAGGTTGTTAATGTTTGCAGTGATCCGGAGGGCACCAGTTTGTGGGAGGGAGAGCTTGTTGGGCTATTTGCAGGGCCATCCACCAACACATTGGCGAGAGAGACACACTCATCGAGAAATTGCAGTCAGGTACAACCAGCACTCATTATAAAAGAACAAATATCTATTATACTTACTTTACTCCCCAAAGAAAAATTCTGAAAAGTATGTACATTAAATAAACGGCCCATCTGAAATGTTCTCTCGTCGTGAAACAAAGATTTATGCTCCTTTTGGGTTTTATTTTCTCAGTCGCTGGAGTGTATAGATGGTGACTTATTTGTCTCATCAGACCTTGAAATTACATTGTATTATTTAATTCATGCATTACAGTAATTATTTAGTATTTAGTAGGTTACTACGCCTCAGTATAAACTTACACACAAGATTTGTTGGAGTTTTGGAGCTGCAGCTCTTTATTGTCATACAGTATATTGTACAGTAGAAAGTGCACCATTTCTTTTCTTGTCAGCAAGTTTCTGAGAAAGTGTACCATAATGTTATGTTTTATTTATACATAAGTTAGAAAGGAATAATTAGTTAATGCAGTACGTACACGTAGAGCATTGAGGCAAATTAGAATTGCACTAAGGATGATATTCTGCATTTCTACATTTGATTAAACATGTAAAAATGCTAATTATTAGTGCTTATCCTCACGAGAACAGGTGTAACGAGAATGCCAATATCGCAATATTAAAATTGCAACAATATCATCGCGTCATATAAAAAGCAGGATATCGATGTTCAAAAACAGTTTTTGCCTGCTTCAGCCGAACAAGGCATTGTGAACTACAAAGACCATGATACTTTGCCCCACTGGGCCATTGGAATACATGACAATAATATGATTGGCCAAGTCTTTTTTTGGGAGGCGCTCACTGCTTTTATTATGTTCCAAAACAATATTGTGTGTGGTTTTTGTTGTTGTTGTTGTAATATAATTTTTTTTCACAGTATGGTGAGCTTTTATAGATCCCAACCTCCCCACAATATTGTGATCAGTGACATTTGGATATTGTTACAATCCCTACTCACGAGGGACATGGGCAAACTGGAGCCCTCAATGTTGGCCACACAAGAGTAGGAAGGCAAGAAATATACATTAAATATTAATATTGAATATCAATAAATTGCATTTATTTCAGAGACAGAAACCGTGAAAAAATGTCACCGAGCTGAAATACTAGTGAAAAAATTAATTGAAAGACATAAGTAGTGGCAATCATATGCAAATATGACTGCGAGAGGTGGGGAAACTAATAATAATATTCTGAGTTGTCTATATTCTATACAGCAAGTACTATGATGTTCTGGAGAAGGGATGGCAGCATCATTGCCATTAAATAATATCCATGCTATTAACGTGTGATTGGCCGGCAACCAGTTCAGGGTGTACCCCGCTGACTGAGCGAAGATAGATAGATAGATAGATAGATAGATAGATAGATAGATAGATAGATAGATAGATAGATAGATAGATAGATAGATAGATAGATAGATAGATAGATAGATAGATAGATAGATAGGTAAGGCAGGCACAAATATATACAATACTACAGTGATACACATACAGGGTAGCTGTAAATAGTGGAGCTGCGGCCCTTCCCTCAATTAGATTCTCCTGTAATTGGATATCTTGTGGGGTGGGGTGTCAAAGTGTTGTCATAGTGTTTATATGCGTTATGAATACACTCCAGCCAGGCCAGTAGCTTCCTGCATGTGTGTGTGCACGCGAGTATTGTGGCTAACACTTTCCCATTGAGACAACACAATAGTCTTCATACGACCCCAACAATGAGTGTGACAAACGACTCACCAAACAGAGCCGTACGCCCCGGTTCCGATCTGCTTGAGATGTGTGTACTTCTCCGGAACCTCCCACACGGTGCTGTTGATTTCCTCACGGCAGAAGCTCGCCCGAGCCTCCATGACGACGAGGAGAAGCCGAAGATTGGAGCGACAACTTCTCCCTTCACATGAACGCCTGACACTTGCCAAGAAGAAAGGCAAAGCCAAAACATTGGTCAAGTGAGAGGTAGTGCGCAACAACGTCATCTCCGGTGGTGCCGTTCATGGAATAAAACCGGAAATGGGGTGTTCAATCGTGGTTTGCGATACAGTATTGCAAATCCTGGTATCGATTAGACACCAAATAAATACGTACGGGGTTTGTACACGGACTAATAAATCCTTGCAATAGTAACCCTGAGATCATTTTCTATCATTAAATAACATTTCCAAATCTCAATATGTTTCATTACCAAGTACAGTATTTTATTAGGTTCGTTTTATTTAATGACGAAAGGACGAAATTTATTGATAAACAGTCTGGCTTTTGTTTTCTTAAAAGGAAAAATACAAAAGTGATCACCGGAAAAAAATGTTTTCCCAGGTCAGCTGCTGTGCAGAAACTGCTTTCCAAAAATTAATTTAAGGCGAGGTACACCCTGAACTGGTTGCCAGACAATCGCACATAGACGAACAACACACGCAGGCACGGGGAGAACGTGCAAACTCCTAACAGGAAGTTCTGGATCCCGGATTTGAACCCTTGACTTCTGCATTGTGAGGACGGTGTGCTAACCATATTTATTTATTTGTTGTAGTGTAGTGTCAAAGTGTGAACAATTATGGGGGGATAGATTGTTGTTGATTTTTGGCATGCGGGTGTGGTTGGGGATAAGAATGCTACTACTACGTCCTGCCTTCCAGTTTTAGTGTCCACATTTGAAGTTCATATAATAGATTTTCTTCTGTTGTGTCAAATTTAAATTGAAGTTAAGAAATATATTAGGTAAGAAACCCCCCAGATTGCTCTCACCAGATCCAATTTTCAGCAGTAGATGGCGCTGGCGTTTTGCTGAGTTATAAATGTTGGGTGCTTGTTTGTACTGTCTACTGATTGTCTTCGCTTGGTGTCTGACAACAATAAATGATATCTACAAATAACTTATGCAGTTCCAAAATTACCACCACCATGAATTACAGCCAATGATGGTGTGAAAGGACCCCCCCCAATAAAATAGGGAATACAAGGTAAAATCACATCCTTTGTCCAGTTTCCCCCCAAGCTTATGGTTTGAATCCTCTCTTCATTCTCTATAACGAATGCACACAAAAGCCAAAGTGATAGTTGCATGTTGTGACATTTATTTTGGTGAACACGTCACAGAATAACATGAGTTAAGCAAAAACTCTGGGGGGTACAATGCACCCACATCCTCACTCCATTTCGATCATACAGCACAGATTGTCAGATAGTAAAACATTATGACATGTCCTTTGAATTTGCCTGTAGTGCAAAGTCCATAGCGTGACTGGTGGTATGCGTGTGACCCAAGAGAAACACACAACAAATGTGTGCGTACATCACAACTCCAGTTGTGTGTCTTTTCTTGTGTCATTCCCTGCGCTTCAACCCATCTGCCAAAATCCTCTCAAGCGAAATTTGACTTGACATTTTCCAACACTGAATCAGCACAGAAAGTGGGCTGGCACCATCATGAGCCCTGCTGAAGCTTTGCAACAGGAAAACACAGACTCCCAAAAGGCCAACGCCAGCCCGTGGCCCTGGAGCAGGAACAGAGCTATGTGATGGCCATTTCTCTCTCTATGGCCATTTCAATGGCTACCCTCACATCTGGGGGAAAATGCCGATATCTGTAATGTTTCTGCCATTTCTACATGGATGCAGTAGGCTGAGACTATTTGATACTTATTTACAATTTTAAAAAGATCTGAGCTGCATAGGTCAAGAACACACAGACAATAACAATCTGTTTGAAAAACATAACATTTTAATTTTGTGAGTGGTCTTAATGAAAGTCTTTACTTTCCCACAACAATATGCAAACAACATGACTGAGAAGTCATTGTTTATCATACGATCCACAGTCATTGTTTCAGGAAATAAAGTGGTCACATAAACCAATCTTACAGTACATACACACTCATAATACAAGCAGGAACACACTTAATACAAAGGCAAGATCTAGAATTGTGGGGAAGAGATTTGTGTGTCACTGTGCTTTTTAGATGTGATTTGAATCAATAAGCCAGAATGCCAAAATCACGTCCGTCGGTGACAATTGGTCTCTCTGATTGGCTGTGAGCAAGCAAATCAAGTGTATGAGGTAGAAGTAGACTCTGAGAATTTCAAATAAATGCATCTTGACTTGAATTTCAAAGAAGTGGCGTTATCTATTAAGTTGAGCTCAGCAAAATGTTTCTTCTTACTTTGACTTGTTCCTGCTTGGTTATGAGTGTGATGGTATTGTTCAGGATATGTGTGAATGTTGTTTCATGAAACCCAGAGTGTAGATGTTATGAAAAAAATGAGACACACGGGCATATCATACAGTAGTGATGTCTGATCCGTGTACCCCATTGAAAATTTTCTAGTTACAGGTACACTTCTGGAGCACACAATGGCATTAACCTAATGGGTAATTACGGGGTAATTACAGTTTCCCAATGTAATGGTACTCTCTGTCCTGGTGGACATTTAATTATTAGTACCAATGAATTGCGTTATCTGTTGCTGGGTTAAGGACAGAGATGGGCAGGCATTGGCATTTGGCTTTGATTAATGAAGCGACCTTCCCTAAAGCCTTGGCTAGGGATGTAGGAAAAAAAATCTATTCCATTTAAAAGCTGCCTTCGGGGACAATGGCTTCTTTCGAACACCCATACGCTCAGCTTCCAAGAGACGATCCTTGTACTTAAGCACTGTATCACCTTCACCAGCTGGAGAGGACAACGATTGCTGTTACTGTTCAGAGAATCAATTTTATTTGCATTTTATATTTGATGCAGAGCAGCTAGTCTTTTGTAAAACTTGTTTACCAACGAGCTTGCATGTCTTGTATTGTGTCATGTCTTGTCGAGCTGGAGCCGATCTCAGCTGTTACCCTGGACTGGTCTCGAGTCACTTGTGGGTTCAAATAGATTTTTGACAATGGGTATTTTTCCATCAATTGCAGTGGAGGTCTATTAGGTGTAAGGTAATCTTTCTTTCTTAATCTTCTCTGGTCAGTGTTAAAAAGTTTGCAAGCTATTTCAGAGTGCTCTCCTCTCTCGACGGCATTCTACAATTAACTTTGGCTCAACAGATGGCACACTGCAATGCAGGCATTGTGCGGTAATGATGTTTGCCACATAACATGGTGGTCGAAGTCACCGTAAAGGTAATTACAGCTATCTCCCGAGAAAAAAAAAAGGGCATCTATTTGAGGTGCGGCATTTATTTATTTATGCTGATGGCACACCTGGGAATTAATTAGGGTAGCAAAGCAGAGGCCACTATTTGAGGCAATTCTTTGTTTGCTTTGGATAATGCCGCATAAACAAGAGCCTGCTCAAATCAGAATTTAAATAGGATTTGCTACCAATAGGAAATCGAATGTACAGTGGATCGGTTTACGATGGAGTTCTGTGCCTATGACAGCAATGAACACATGTAGTCCCTTCCATGGTAATGCTGTAGAAATACAATATATATATAAAAAAAAAAGAAAAACTCTTCAATAGTGATTAAGAAAAAAAACTTAAATTTTTACCTTTGTGCCTGCAGTTGGCTGATACAGTGGAAGCGGGGCACCTATTTTACACTACAAAAACATTTTAGGTCTCGACAATCAACCAAGGACTTACTTGAATAACTTGAAAAGACAAACTGATGAGAATGGAATCTGGCAAAATCCATATTGGTAAATCTGGGAATACATTTGTTGAACAGATGAGAAAATTGCAGCGCTGTGTTTACGGACGCAAAAATTAAGCAGACAAAGAAAAGCAGCGATCGAGGAGCATGGATGTATAAACAACATTTCACATCACACTACGTTACAATATACACAAAACAAATTTTGTGTAAATTAGTTTGTCGACCCGATATTTTGAATGATAGTTTTTTTTCTTCTGTCAAGTCGTGTTTTACTGTAGTTTATCTTTCACCCATTTTTATGTTTTTTTTTCTTATTTCAATTTAATGTCGACTGAAATGAAATACATTGCAATACACTTTTACACAGCCATATCGTCCAGCCCTCGTCAGCCCAATTAGAGAGGAGGTCCAGCATGGACATAACTATGTGTGCTTTTTTTTTGTGTGTGTCTTTGCAGACCTAAGGTGTTGTTGGTGACAACATTCTCAAGAATCCTGCCTTTGGCATTTGACCTGGTGCCTCCCCAGAGAGGTCTGTGTCCACTGAAATCATGATGAATGCCATCATGATGTCGGGCGGTGGCAGTTGGTGCACAAAGTCAACGATGCATAGTCCCAGAGAAACTGTGCACAGTGTCATGGTTTTAAGGAGATGAAGGTGGACTGCTGCATGAATTATATCGGTTCTTCTATGAATATTTGATTCCCAAGATGTGCAGGTTGTACAGTATTTGGACAGTACCAATTGTACAATGAAAAGTTTTTTCAAAAATATTGTACTCGGTGGATTTATCTCGAATGCCAAATATTTTTAAATTCGGTGCAAAACAAAATGCTATGACACCATTGCAATTGCACTGAGGTTATTTTGCATCATGTCGGTGTAGGATATGGAGGCTACTAGGTGATGAGCGTCGGCTGCGATGGGCCATAAAATTTAAAATTAGTTTTTATTTTGATTTGGGCATTTTGGTCCAATGAGAAGTTTATTTTTTGCTTTCCTTGCAAAGTGGGTTTTGTGCTGTTAGAGTCTGATTGACTGCGGTCTTCATTTCAGTTGGAGTTGCATCAATTATTAATCAGATCTGGTTTACCTTTTGTTAGCCAGGCAGGTATACAGCCAAATATATTGCGGCAAGTTTGTGAGCATGACCTGCAGTCTGATACTTCCCTCAAGGACCAGATTGTTTCCTCCAGCAAAACAGGTTGCAACTCAAGGATGACAAGTCACCCCGAATGTCACCTCTCACAATCAGCAAGCGGTTGCAGGAGACCAATTCTACTCTGGGTCACCATTGGCTGTAATATACTGGAGCAATCCTCTCATTATGCCCGTGGTTAACGTATGTCCGTGCATGCTGCTTTATGTTGATTTTCCAACACCAGCTCACTCTACTAACAAGCTTGATTAAATATTTATTACATTTTAACAAGACAAATATACAGTAATTGTGTGTGGAGAATCTCACAAAATTACAGTTTGTTGGTGGATGTCTTTTTCTGTACTTCAACCAAGCAGGTTGCTCGACGTGTGTTTTTGCATAATCCAATGAACGTTATTCTTTTAATTTTGTTCACATGCTGACCATTTTCCTTCATTTCTAAGGAATTAATATATTCATCTGAATGACAAATTTCACACGTATTTAGGAGTCAGGTATCAGTTAAGGCACAGGTGTCAAAGTCAAGGCCCGGGGGCCAGATCTGGCCGCCACACCATTTTATGTGGCCTGCGAAAGCAAATCAAGCATTTCAAGTTCCATGATGCTTGCTAAAGTCTGAACCAAACATTTCAAATTGTCATATGCAATCCACAATAAAAGTCATTATTCTTGACTTTTGATTTTAAAACTAGTTATTCATCAAATGGTTGTGGGCTGTGTATGTAATATGTGAAGGGGATTAAACATTTATATGGTTTCCCAAAATTCATACTGGCCCTCCAAGGGAAACCGTATCTACAATGTGGCTTGTGACGAAAACGATTTTGACACCCATGAGTAAATATGTTCAATTTTAGAACGATCCAAATTATATTGTTGGGCTTTAGGACTGTGCTCATGCAACAACACCAAAATTATCATTTTAGCAACACATTATGTCCATTGTGAGTGTTGGCTTTAAAAAAATAAATACATAAAAATAAAAAAAAACACCATGACGTCCACTGACAACATGACGCAGTGCCTTTAATTAGTATGGAAAATATACATGCTGGATGGGCAGCTTTTGTGCTGTTTATATGTGTCGAAAGTTGTTAACTTCCAGGCTAAAACGTGTTACTTACGCCTGTCATGGTAGGTCTGGCTGTATGTCAGGCCGGACGTGAGGGGACAGTGATTTGCCTTGCCTGTCCGGCTCGGTGGCCCAGAAGATCTCTCACCTGTCAATTCATAGACCCATGCACGAAGCCTACCAAGGGATGCAACAGGACACAAACACATAACGTGCAATCAACCATTTGAATGTAATGCACTGTATGGTATGGTGGTACGGCGCCTAACAAATTTATAAGGCCACCTGTCAGAAAACATACTTCAGTGTCAGTCAGCTGACAACATTTCAACATTTTCAACACGAATATTGTTTCAGCTCATCTAAGATTCTAGCACAGTTCAGGGTGATTATTGACCACTGCTCTTCAAAATTGATTTCTTTCCTGGCATGGACACAGTTTTTAAAGCAAAAGTCCACAAATGTTCAACAAGATTGAGGCTGGGGCGAGATGCCAGTTATAAGCAGCTTTCACACTCCATTGATTATATCAGAGGTGCGATTCCGGTGGAACAGGAGTAATAAGATGTACTCTATTCAATCTGTCCCTTTCAGATAGAACTCAAACGTCCAAAGTGTGCAATCACAATGTGCATTTAACACAAAGGGGGGCTGTGGCAGTAAGTTTCAGGTGTTAAACTTCACCGTCGTGGCTGGTGGTCACCTTTGATACCACCTCAGAATCCATCCCATTCTCAGGTTGACTTCAACTTCCCAGTGTGACAAAGGTGCCCTGTAGACAGATGGCGAGACAGTACAATAGCAGAAAAAAAAGGCTTAGATGGCTAATATGTAAGGAGCTATAGTTAACAGTCCATACAATTTTACCCATTACACCACATGACAACACGGCTCCACTGCTGTACATGGTCATATGGAAATGTAACCTTTTAACTTCCTGTTCGGCATTCTCCAAAGTGTCCCTGATCTCAAGCTTGCAGCACAGCAAAACCTCCTTCCGCCCTGTGAATACACAGATAGTGTAGACTGTCCCAGTGTGTTAGTGCCACACGACCTTAAGCCACACATGACAAGTGGTCCAAAGCTAAAATGAAAAGAATGGAGGCTTCTTTACTTGCCACCGCAGCTTTTGTTGGTAACCTTTACTTTTCTATTGATAAATGGACAAAGGTTGATCCATCCATCCATTTTCCGATCCGCTTATCCTCACAAGGGTCGCGGGGGGTGCAGGAGCCGATACCAGCCGTCTTCGGGCAGTAGGCGGGGGATACCCTGAACCGGTTGCCAGCCAATCGCAGGGCACACAGAGACGAACAACCATCCGCGCTCACACTCACACGAGGGACAATTTAGAGTGTTCAATCAGCCTGCCATGCATGTTTTGAGAATGTGGGAGGAAACCGGAGTACCCGCAGTTTGGCTGTCGCAGAAGACTCGGACGGACTGGGGCGGACGAAAATTACAGACCGCACCTCACTAGCGAATTGTTAAGACTATATGCTATTAAGACAATAGCAATGTTGAGTGCTGTTCCGCAGTTGTCAGCATTATTTAATATCGTCCCAGAGTCGACCACATCTTCCAAAGGAAAAGGGGTTTGACTTACCACAGGCCTACCGTCGACATCCATCATCGCGTCAATACTTTGGTCATTCTAAGGACTGTCCTTCACGTCTAAAACATGACTGATGGCTTTCTGCAATCTCACAAATGCATGTGAGACTCACATGCAAAAGACAATCTGATTCATGACGCTCATCTCAGTCTCCCGAGGCCGTCCAAATGTAAACAGAGGACTCAACTGTTTGCTTGCAGTGTAATTAGTCAGCGGTGACAGCTTGTGTCTTCCCCGCTCGTCACGTCAACAGGAGGACCTTTCTGTCTACAAGCCTGATAGCCAGCACTGGCAGAAAGGTTAAAATTTACATACGGCAATCTGTGTCCACACACATCATTGAACTGCTGGCTGTTTTTCCCCTTCTCTCCATCTATTATTTGGAATTACCATTTGTGATTACCACACAGATTGGCTCACTCCATACACTCAGAAAGCCAGAAACATTCATTTGTTGAGCAGGTAAACAGCAGAGTCATTTGTCATTGTCAAGCTAATGCATGTTGTCCTGCCTTATGCTGTATGCTGCACTGTATACAGCACAGTATGCGCCATAATGTATCGTGTTGCCAAGGACTGAGGATTGTTACAAATCTACGGAGAGTACTGTTTGAGAGGCAAAAGTGAGCATCACTGACAACTAGGATGCATTTGTAGCACTGTTTCAAAACCGTTGTGCTGCGGCACATTAGTCAAGAAATGATCTGAATTTAGCTCATCCAAAAATTATTCATTTACGATGAATAATGTATTTTTGTTCGGCGACCTATGTCAGTGCCGTCTGTGACAGGCAGAAGAACGACAACAATGGTCTTCCACTGGAAGAGTAAACTGAGATGAGATCGTCAAGTCGGTATTCTCCAAGTGCCTACTGAGACATTTTTGTTTGTTGTTGTGCTTGGTTAAGTAAAGGTTGGGGAAAAACGCTGGCAGAGTCCATTCATTTGTTTTGGGAATGTTAATGGATCAAATATGACCTGGAAATGTGCTAATGAAAGAAATAAAACTAATCACACGCAGACTTGTGTCCAGGCTGTGGTCAAGGCATGCAAAATGTCAGCTTCTTTGTGTGCGTGTGAGCCCACAGATCAGCTCGTCCTATTTCACATTAAGGTGAGCTTTGCCCTTGACATTTTGCACTATACTGAGTGTTTCCAAGCATTTCGAGGAACAGCCTCTTCCATACAGTGAAGCTCACATAAACAAATAAGTACAAAACCTGAATGCTGATTGAGAGGTTTTCTTAACGATGCGGCACTGTGGACAACTGGTCAGGATATCTCCCTGACAGTTCAGAGGTCATGGGTTTAAATTCGGGCTTTCCTTGTGTGGAGTTTGCATGTTATCCCCGTGCCTGGGTGGGTTTTCTCCAGGTACTCCAGTTTTCTCCTAAATTCCCAAAACATGAATGGTAGGTGAATTGAAGACTTTAAATTGTCTGTGTGAATGTGAGTGAGTGTGAATCGCTGTTGTTTTATATGTGCCCTGCGACTGGTTGGCGACAAGTTCACCACTCGCCCAAAGTCAACTAGCGTAGGATCCAGCATACCTGTGAGCCGAGTGAAGATAAACAGCCACAGAGAATGTTCTTAATGGACAAGTGTAAAAAATGTTAACAGTTGAACAATAAAATGCAGAAACAATAAACACATTGTGCACTCACCCTTTGGCACATGATGAATGTGTAGCGGTTAAGGAAGTGCAATTCAGGGAGGGTGGTTGGAGGTATCGCTCTTTTGAATTTTATTAGCTGCAATCCAAGTGTAAAATTTCTATGATTGTGGCGTATACACCTACCTTGAATGCGGATGAACAAGTCAAGGGCAACATCTAGGAAAAACAGAGGAGTTCAGTCGGGTCCACAAAGTTGTTGCTGGTGAGTGGAATGCGCAAACAGGTCGGCGCGATGACGTGATGCTCCATGTCCTGAGAAAATTATGCTTCAGTGAGAGATGAGTCAGTGGGGACAGTCTGGTTAAAGTGGGCATGAGACAACTGACGTGTAATCTCAAACACACAATTCCAACACGCACGTCGCTGTCTGGTCACGTGTTCATCCAATGTTGGGCATACGAGATACTAGATTGTCCTTGTCTTCATCTGCCTAAGGTTGGCTAGTTCAGTCCTGGATTGTCATGCCTTCCAGGATGCTAACATAGGCAGTGAGTACGACCCCAACCATGTCATGGCCTGGGCGACCCTTCACTTGCACATGAAATTGTCACAGCTCTGGAAGGAATGAATCGCGATCGGATCCCACAAACGTAGACACCGATTTACAAGAATAACGTGCAGTGACAACATGCAAACAGAAATCTCTGGGAAACACGGACTAGGAAAAACAATACATGAACAAAAAGCGCGTGGAAAGGGCAAGGGAAGAGTTAAACCGAGAATAGCAAGTGAAATGACTAGAGCCCAATTCACATGACAAAACAAAAGCAAGATCAAATGACAAAACAGACTATACTTACAAAAACATGGAACTAAGGGAACAAGAACGCCTACGACCAGAGCGAGAGTTCTAGAAAACAAACACTTGAGCAAGAGCAGCAACAAGGTCAATAATCCGACAAGCAGCAGGCAGCTTGCCAGTCCTTAAATACATGGCTAACGAAAATTGGCAGCAGGTGTGCACACCGGAGGGAAGGCCCTCATCTGCCACCTGGTGGCACACAAGAAATCCTCTTCTTGTGTGTCTCCATCAGGTGACAGAAATTAATTAGGTTTGATTTGTCCAAGCGGAAGACGGCCACATGGGGCTTCTTTCCATCTAAAGCGCTGGTTTGCGGCATTAGAATAGAAGTTGGACACAAAAGTGGTGGCTGAAAGGCGGAGGATGAGGACGGCTGTCATAGAAGCAGCCCAAACACGTGGTTGTGCCAATGGTGATGACACAACTGGAACATTTTGTTATATACTGAGACTTTTTGTACTTGCCTATTTCTATCATATGTCATTGAGTCCAATATTACCGGTAATTTAATAAAGCTGACTACCTGAGCATTGACTGTTACCAGGCATGGGTGCACTTGTCATTAAACAAAGACAGGCAATCATCTGTGGTCGAAGATCGTCAGACCACCCCCCTCCCTCCCACCACCGCCAAATAGATCCTAAAACCTGTTGAATTAAGTCTTAATAATTATTTTGTAATCAAAACGACCAAAGATTTCTATAATAAGAGCCGACTGTCAGTGGCAGCTGAGGAGGATGCAGTAGAGATGAAGTGGAAAGTGACACTGACGTGAGTGTTTCTCATTAACAAGATGTGGATGTTAAAGTGGTGTTGCATTGGTAAACTATATTAAATATTGATTCATGTTCTTATCAATTACAATAAATGCATTGAAGATGCTCTACTTGTTTGATCATGATTTCATAATTAAATCGTTTCAAGGACTTTATTGCAGGAAATAGAGGAATTCTCTCAAATTCAGAATTTTTAATTGATGATGAACGTTAATATTCAGAATCTAAACCCCATAAATGAGTTTGCTTTGGGCCCCCAAATAACTAAATACTCCACCATGCTCAGGAAGCACAACAACTCTGATCAGCATTACAAGAAAGGAACATCCTTTTGACATTTTTTTTCCATCAAATACCCATTCCTTCCTTTTTTTCGTCAAATGAATAGAAATCTTTGAAAATCATACTGTAACAATGATGAAAGGTATATTAGCCGCTGTGAGAATATGTGCCAATGCCAATATCTCATTCCAGCTAATTTTATTGTTCATTGTCACGGAAAGGCTAAATGAGAAAATCTTGCTGTGAAAGGTCATTTTTCATCTCACCCTTTCGCCTCCCGTTCTCTTTTCTTTCACTTTGCCAGAGTGGGACTTCTCACTTCATCTTTTCAATATTGTTTTCCCTCCATCATTTCTCCTCCTCCTCCCCTGCTCTCCACTCTATCTCTGTCATCATCTCCTCCTGACAGCTCCAGCTATCCCCCCCTTCCTTGCCTTCTTTCTCGTCAGGAGCTGTGTTGCTCATTAGTTTGCTCGCCACACTGTCTCACGCCAGTCTGTCCTTCACATCTCGCTGCTCTGCTAAGAAGTCATTTGCAACCTCCCTTTCCTCCTTTCGCTCCCCTTGTCCCTCCATTTCTCTCCCTCTACCAGTCTCCATATGTTTTCATCACTATTTTGCAGGAGCTCCCCCTTCTCTTACATCTTGTAAGACAGACGTGTTTGAGGGGTGAGGCTGAGAAGGGGCAAGGGGAATCTGGATTATCTCTGGCATAATGATTTGGCACTTTGACAATATCAGAAGGAAGAAGAAAAAAAAGAGAAAAGGAAAAGGCAGGGAGAGAGGAAAAATGACTGAATTCAGGCTAAGCTGTTTCCTGCTAAATCATGTGAGGCAATCGAGGGACTGGCTGTTTAGCATGCATGGTACATCGTTGCGGCGAGGTCTTGACGGATGCGAGCCTACCATGCCTTAGAATCAGAGGGACAAATTTAAACCGAAGGTGGGGCAGTTGTACGATAATATAAGCTTATAAGCTTTTATTTTCAGTGGAACCTTTCAAGTCGAATGCCACTGAATCAGACAATCGCAAACTTACCTTTGAATCTGTATTCACAAAAGCTGTGAGATTTTAAAAAAATGTAATGCATTAAAACTAGTACAAACAAAAATAAACACACACGTATGTTGGGGTTCCGATTCAGTGAGTAAAAGTGTTTCTGTTTTCATTTGGGGCAATGTACAGTTTATACATATCCATCCATCCAAACATTTTCTGATCCATTTATCCCCACGAGGGTCACAATGTGTGCTGGAGCCTATCCCAGCTGTCTTTGGGCAATAGGTGGGCTACGCCCTGAACTGCTTGCCAGCCAATTGCAGGACAGTATATATATATACAGTATATATACCGTATTGGCCCGAATATAAGACTGTGTTTTTTGCATTGAAATAAGACTGAAAAAGTGGGGGTCGTCTTATATTTGGGTTCTAGACATTATACCCATTCACGACACTAGATGGCGCCACATATAAGTGAAGCGAATGCTGAACTTGACTCCCCAGGCCAAAGTGAACCCCTGCCACGAAGAATAAAAATAAATATAGCGGTAGCACGAAGAAGAAAAATAAAAATAGCAGTAAGAAAGAAAAGAGAAGAAAATAATAGAAGAGATAACAGAAAATTGAGAATAGCGACATAGCGACAATCTGGAGTAAGTGGGTCGAAGGCCAGGTTAACCGGCAGCTGAGGAGAAGTTATGATGTAATTTACATTTCAAAAACCAGAAGCCATTCATTTACGAATGTGATTGCACTTTAGATTACATATTTAAATGTTCAGATATTAAGATTTGAATGAGGCAAAAATAACATGCTTTTTCTCTCAAATATATTGTTATAATCATTTGTTTCAGTTGATGATTTGAGATAATTATTTTCTGTATAAAAATGAATTTGGTGTTCAAAAAGTATTTTTTCAAATTTGAGTCTTGAAAAAGATGGGGTCGTCTCATAATCAGGGCCGTCTTATATTCGGGCCAATACGGTATATCCATCCAGCAAAAATAGCGAAGCCCAAACTTCTACCTTCCCTGCCACTTCTTCCAGCCCTTCTCAGGTAATCCCAAGGCATTTCTAGGCCAGCTGGGAGACATAGTCTCTCCAGTGTTTCCCGGTTGACAACATGGCCTCCCCCGAGTTGGACGTGCCCAGAAAAACCTCACCAGGAGGTTTCCTAATCAGATGCACGAGCCACCAATGCAGAGGAGCAGCATGTGGTTCACAGGACAAAAAACAGATTCAACTTCCAGATGGACCCTTGTCTCTGGGAGGCCCAAATAGACCTTACCAGGGAGGCTGAGGTGTATGATCCCCCTGTAGTTGGAACACGCTTCTTAAAAAAGCAAAACACAATGACATCGAGTTGGACATCCATCATGACCTATTGGCATCTAATGTATGTTGAAGGGGTCCCTGGATGCAAAAAGTTTGCGAAGCCCTGTTCATTAAATGCTAGCGGCTCTTTATATTCAATTTCAAAATCAACTGTGCCATAAATAAGGGAAGCAGATTGTTTTATTGTTACGGCTGTTTTTAAAATTAGCATTCCGAGTCCACAGAGAGCAGACACATCGTTGTGATTCATTTGACACACCATTTGAATGATCTCCAGGATTTAAGTGGAACAAAATGTACATATCATGGCACTCAGTCTGTGTGTACAATGTGGGCATGTCAATAGTTTGCTTTGACTGCCCATTGTAGAGGCTTGAATGTCTACAATATTGCGAATACACATAAACTCAAGTGGACCAAAGTGCAGAGCAGCTTGTTTGAGTCAGGAGAAAGATGAAAATGAAGACATGTTACGCCTGCAGGGGCGTCATTAAGTGCAGTCAGCCCACACAAGACCTTGGATGGGAGGGCATTTGTGCACTTACACAACATGCAATGATGACCTGACAGGAAAACTTTGTCCTTCCCTTGCTGCGCCCGCTTTCTCTATCCATCTTTCCTCCTTCTCTCACTCCGCTAATCAATGCCTCTCCCATGCCTCTCCTCTCCCTTTCTCCCCCATCAACGTATTACTGTATACTACGCAGGATGTGAGCCAAGCCTCTAAAAAAAAAAAAGCTATTGATGATGGAGAAGCACGGGGAAAAACCAGATCCCTTGCCGTCTCTCGTTCCTCTTTTCTTTCGCTAAGCCCTGAAGCTAATTAGAAAGCCCCCTAACTCTTGGGTGAGAAATGGCATGCATGCTTTCACATGATTAAGGCTAAAACGACTTACTTGGTCATCAGACATTGACTGAGTAAAGGCACTTGGACACAAGCAGAGTTGGTCAAAACATATTGGACTTCATAGACAACTCATGACGTGAAGACTGCATTGCCTACGATTGACATGTGAGAACCTTCACCCCCCGGGCCTTCTTTTTTTTCCATGTTCTAATGAGATGATAGTGAGAGCATCACTTTCAAAATCAAGGAGTGTGCTATTTAAGGTAGCTTCTGGCCTTTGAAGAAGTACAGATGAGGCCTTTTAGAATGGAGCCTCCAGGACCTTTGATGGACTCCCCTTGGTCTCAATTGCACCAGGCCCCGCTGGCTACTACAGCATTCCCCAGCCTGTGCTCTTTTTGCACCCTGGGACAGTTCTGTCCTTCCGCTCTTTGATCCGGCACAGATCACACACCGACTGTATGTGACGATAAGAGAGATGGTGGTAGTGCTGAAGGCATCATGCCAATCATGACCCGCTTATGGGTTATCAATCAGGGATGGGGATAGGTAGATGATGTCCACAAAAGGTTTTCACCAGCTCATTTAATAAGGGTCCCCATACACATTTTGTTTTTTGCCCCACCAGGCGCGCGCAATGACAATGAACCACTGATGTACGGATTTTCTCCTTTTCCATACAGAGATGTCTCCATGCGAGATGCGAGTGTGCTCAATTCAAAGAGATTTAGAACCACTTTGATTGGCGGCAAATGGAGTGAGCTGTGTTCATGCCCACCCTTTTATAAATATTCCGGCTTGCAGATGTCTATAAAATTAGCAACACCTGGTCGAACATGCTTCCGCATGGACTTACGCCACGCCAGATTTGCGCGATCACTCTAATGGAGCCCCAGGTGTTTGATTGATGAATCAACTATTACATTTCCAAGGGCATTAACTTCTATGCCTTTCAGTGACTCTTCCAGTCTGTTTCTGTGGTGCAACTTTATGATAACACTCTGTGACACTCAGTGGAGACATGTCTGTAGTTCCATCCTGTTTGAAGCCTCGCAATAGCAAGGTGCTGTTGATCAATATTTAGGTATTGTATTGGTGTCAGAATTTTTTTTTTTGCACCAGATGAACTTTTTCTTACGAGGATCACACTGGCCAAAAACCTTTTTTTTTTCTTCCTTTCAACACAAAAAGTTTTACATTTGACACTAATATAAATATGCATTGTATATAACTGTAGGATTGTATGTCAATTATTTTTTGTATTTTTGTTGTAGATTAAATTCCTTCTGAGCAATATGGCCTAAAAGTCATATCAGGTAATGGTACCTATGGTGACATAAAGTTTCGCGTAAAAATTTGAGTGCAACTATGGAGTTATTTTAATGCAAAAAGTAAATATTCCTGTTAAAAGACGCACAGAGAATCAGCCAAATGGCAAATAGTGGCTGGCTTGAGAAGAGAAAGATGAGAAAAGCGGGATGGACTGGGGGGCAGTTTCAGTCTATCAACCAAGGTGTTGAGGACCCGGTCAATTTTATAAGCTCCAATGTACCTCTGAGGCAGTTTTCTAGAATCTGTGTGCAGAGGAAGGTCACGGGTCGACAACCACACTCTTTCATCTGCCTTGTAATCCGGGATCGGGTGAGCGACGGTAGTCAACCGAGAGACTGTAGTAAGTCAGACTTTAGTTCCCAGCCGCAGTCGGAGAAAGGGCAGTTCGAACCTCAGGCCAGACTCGGCAAGCTCAAAGGTGTTCCTGAACGTCACCAAAAAAGCGAAAAGTGGAGGCTAGAATCCGTTCGCAACCATTAATGGCGACATACCGGTGGATGAATTGTCATAATGACAGTGTTACCTTTCAGCGGAAGGCAGGTCACAAAATCGACAGATATACGTCACCATATACAATGAGTGATTGGGAGTGGATGGAGGAAACCATCTGGAGCACGGTGTGGAGCCCGATTGTGTGCACAGACTGAGCGGGCGGAGACAAATTCCCTGGAATCAGCAGATAGATAAATATATATTAGTCAGCAGAATTTTGCATAAACAATTTAACTCACTTACAACTACATGGAGAAATGTGACAATGGCCAAAGAAGAATGCATTATATTCTTGTGCACAGAAAATCCAAGATTTTGCAAACAGAATTTTCAACATCCATTTAGGGATTATTCTGCCTGAGCACACACTCAAAATAAGCCTACATTTGAATGGGCCACTTAAAAAAATGAAAGCTATTGCCATGCTTAAGGCCATTTTCATTTTTCTTTTAAATTTAAGCCCAGCAACAATCGAAGTGCTTGAAGGGAATTATTCCATTTCAATATACTGAACCCACAAAGGAATCAAGGTAGAGATCGGGATGGCTTTCTTTGACAAAAGCTTGGGAGATATGTCTCCATAAATGTCATCGACTCAGACCTTTTCACCACCTTGGCTGCTTACCAACTTGAGGCCAAACTAATGAAGATCTGGAAGCCGATAAAACGATTACGGTTGATGTGCAGATTTACAATGGCCACATCCATACACAAACTAGACACAGATACCTGAAGGTGAAGTGCAAAAGGAGGGGGGCGGACCTTTTCAAAGGACCTTTTGTCAAGTCCTCATTGAAATTCATCAGTAAAAATAGTCTGTCCTAAGCCTTTTCAGAAATAAAATGGTCATGTTAATTCATTCCGATTGCCACATTGGGCCGACTAAACAAAATGAATGGTGTGGGCCAAGCGTGCCCACTGAAGCGTAACTGTGGATATTTCATTGTGAATTACCTGTGATCGACTCGCCCCGTGAATCCCGGCACAAACTGATCAGACGCCCACGTGTGGAATCCCAATCGCTGCTTGGCTAACTAATTGATTTGCATGCTGGAGAGGTACACGTTAAAAAGCCAAATGCAAAGCAGGAATGAGGAAGCCTTTTTTTTCCTCTAAATCTTTCAGAATGAGTGTAACGTACATTTCTTTCCACAAGTCTAACCATCCATCCATCCATCCACAATTCTTCATGATCAAACAACCAACTGTGCACCCCTTTGAATGTGCAGTAGTTTCCCCCATAAATGCTAAATACTCAATGTGCCATGCATCTTTGGGGAATTCCTCTAGCAAAAGTGGGTTTACCAGTTTGTTTCTCATTCATAGGATAAATGGGCAGGGGTCGAACATTTGCATTCCTGGGATGGTTTCACTGCGGCTCAAACTGCCGGGAGAAAGGAAGAAAATGAATTGCTTTATTAAAAGTGAACACAATGGAGAGTGGTGTGTTTGTCTCTTGGTTTGTAGGCAGTTAGCATGGTACTTAATTGCTGTGATACATTCAGATTTTGAATCAGGTTGAAACTTCTCACCAGAGTTTGCAAATGGTCGAGTCACAATCTGTTTCATCGCACTTTCACTGAGAGGGAACAAAAAAAACTATGCTGCCTGCATGCATTTCGGGAGAGTTAACCTGTATGAGGGTCCTTAAATACACAGTTCCTTAATTGAAAGATCGGCAGCAGGTGTGCAGCCAGAAAGTCCGCTCAGTCTGCCACCTGCTGGCCAGGCCAAGAACAGGAACATGACAAATTGCAGGGCACACATAGACGAACAACCATCAGTGCTCACACTCACACCTAGGGACAACTTAGAGTGTTCAACCAGCCCGCCATGCATGATTTTGGAATGTGGGAGGAAATCGGAGTACCCGGAGAAAACCCACACAGACACGGGGAGAACATGCAAACTCCACACAGGAAGGCCGGAGCCGGAATCGAACCCTGCACCTCTGCACTGTGAGGCCGACCTGCAAACCAGGTGACCACCGGTCCGCCCTGAATAAGAAAAAAAGAAAGGTCCAATTTGAGCCCAATGACCCATGAGAACCTTAAACCACAAATATGGAGGGAGCTTTGCACTCAATCTTATCCATCACTTACCAAGTCAAGTCACCATAGCAGCGCAATCTCTTCGCGGCACCCTTCCCTGCTCGCCTTTTGTGTGTCTTTATGTAGCTGTCATGCAGGGATTGGAGGCCCTCTGGGTATTGATTGGACTCGGCTTAATGCTGTCAGACTGATGGGAGACATGCGATTCACAGACGGTATCGTGACCCTGGTACACTCAGCCTCCAACCACGCACGCATGCACGTGCACACAAACAGACAGGGATGTCAGCTCGTGCACGCACACAATCACAGTACAGTTTGTGGGCCGTAAGCGCATCCGCACAAACGAACACGGATGAAATCACGCATTGCTGCGCAAAGGCAAATGCTTATGCACACACAGTGTAACAAGTACCGCAGAAATACAAACACGCACACGCAGGCACCCTTGGGAGTCCCCCCCTGACACCCTCAATCTGTCACAACTAAAACCCAGAGGAGGTCGTCTTTGAGTCAGGAGGACGGCGACAGCTAACTGAGCTCAGCAGAGTTTGAGCTAATCAAGACTGGCAATGACAGACTGCCTGCAATGACAGACATTTTCTCCATATTTCACAGGATATCATCTGTCGGGTTGCAGGCATGGAAAGGGTCCATTTATGCTGGTAGGCATTATGGATCATGCTTAATCGCACATTAAGGCGCTCGACAGCTTGAGGTTATTCAGACGTGTTTCGGGTACTCATTTTCAAACATATGCTGTGTGGATCAATTGAAATATGGCATGATAGGTTTCTACGAAAGAGTGTTTTTTTTTTAACAATTACACAATAGAAGAAAGCAAATTGTGCAAAGTTGTCATCCAAATAATTATTTTTCAAGGACAAGACATAAGAGATCAACAGTTCTACTTTCATTTCCAGGTACTGTATTTACGTATGGATTGGACTCAAAACTTTGAAGGTATCACTTTTTGTGTTGACTTCATCCTTGTGGTATCATTAGTTTCTTTTATATGTGGTCCAAACACGTATTTAAATGGATTCAACATTTTAACTTCAAGACAAATGGGAGAAAACTGTCTTACACTTAGGATCAGAAATATGTTGACGATAGAGTCGTTTAAAAAAAAAAGTTTGCCATTCTCCAATACCACAAAACTAATTCAAAAGTAGCCATCTGTTTTCAAAAAAGGTTAAAGCCCAAGTAAACATCGCAGAGTTAAAATCTGGTTGAAAGCACATTACAACAAAGTCAAATAATCCTTTGTATTTTCATTCCTGGAGGCAGCACTTCAACAACAAACTGCCCGATTACACCATTAGCGTTGCGGATCTGTGCATGTGGCACATGCAGCGGACACATCACCAAATACCAATGGTGTCAACTTTGCTACAACTAAGGTTTCCTTTAAGGAACACAGCAGCTCAGCCCGAAGGAAACCACATCATGTGTCAAGTGGTGGCAATGACAATGTAAACCAACGTGATACGCATCCTGGTAGGGCCACTCATTTTCTTGTCTTCAGTTTAAAGTCCAGGGTTGCTATGGCAAAGACAACAAGGACACCAACAGAAATGCCATTACTTTTTTTTTGTAAAGTAGCTTTTTACCTATTTCTGTGTATTGCTGAAATACAGAGGTTTAAGATGATTCAAATGTCCACTTTCCTCGGTCAAGTACCGTTCGTCGTCAAGTGCTGTCATCAGGGACATGCTGAATTTTCTTAAAGGCTATAAAATGTTCCAAAACACAAATGAGTCCTCAGCAGTAGGCCTGCTAATTGTGTACATGCAGAGCTGCGGATTAGTGAGACAGATGTGGCCGGATGCAATCGTGTGATGAATTGACCCTGGAGTTAAATGGTGCCAATCAACCTTTGAAAATCCGATAAACAACTCACTAAGCTGTGTGGAGAGCCGTACCCTCATCATAGTGAATTTCTTTCCACGTGAAAGGGTCACTGACAAATTGTGACAGCAGACCTTTTGTCAAGGCCCTCGAAATGACTGGTTGGTGCTCATTTAAAAGGAGAGTGAGCCATTAATCCGTACAATACTTATACTTACGCATATACACGGTAGCTGAATCTGCTTCATCTAATTAAAGGTACAACATTTAAAAACATTTACAAAGAAATGATTTAAATACATTTAAAAGTAAAAAATAAAAAGTAGCTTCCTAAAATACAGAAAATGCAGGAGCAAGATTTTGGAAAAATGTTTTTTTAAATGATTTAACAAACTTGAATCATATGTATGCGGGGTCGACATTGTTTTTAACCTGGATTTAAAAGCATTTTCACTTACTTCACTTCTCTTGACACCCTGTTGCCGCGCAATAGTGACAAGGGTGCTTCTACAAAGATTCATAGGGATTTTTCCACACTGGTCTCATCTTTCTAAATGAAACACCAAGACGTCCACTTTGTACATTCACGGATAGCCGAGTCCAGTCTGCATGCGCCTCCATCAGATACACTAAAATCGGATTGGACCACCTGTATTACCTCCTTTGAGCCCGTCTAAAATTTCATCTACTTTTGGAACCAAATTTGCAGATGCGCTGGGGGCCGAGGCAAAAACACCCAGTGAGAAATACACAACTTTTACAATTTTCTCCTGCTGTCAGCAGCCAAATCACAGAGTGAGTGTAAACAAAGCACAGGTGTCATGCTGCAGACAGACCTTCCCTTCAAGAACTCCGGCAACTCCAGTGTTTGACTGTGTTCTGGATCAAGGATGAAGGTAATTTGGACAGGTTTAGCAATTTCCTAGCATGCAATAAGTGCATCAGAGGCACAACAGCATGGGGAGGCCACAGAGCAGCCCCAGCCAGATAGATTTTCTACAGCTATATTTCTAACATGAATAACGTGAACTTTTATTTATTTATTTTTATCGTACAGAAAGCAGCTGGGCTTGTTTCAAGAATGTGACAAACACTGATTTACAATCTTAATTTGAAGGGACAAGTATCGTTTCATGTCTTCTTTATTCGCATCATAAATTTGATTGTTGACAGTGTGTGGACATGCAAAAGTCCTTAGTGCTATCTAAAACAAAATTAGGATTCAAAATACATATCAGGATGACTTGCATACTGTGTCTAATGACCTCAGTATTTCACCGTACTGCACCCCGTAATACAGGACAACATAGCTCTGTGGGCTATATTTGGCTCTCTCTCCTTGAGTCACTAAGTATGCTGAGTGACGGATGCTGTGCTTCTCTGTGTAAGCGCCCGCAGCAAAATCGAGTTTATTAAGAGCCATAAAAAAACAACATTAAAATTCACGACCAAGGGAGCGTCGCCTGACCCCTGGAGAATGATAAATTAGCTTCTGTTGCTCTAGCAAAACGACCATTTTATACCTTCCTCTTCTCTCTGCTGCTCGTTCCACTTTAGTGTCGATGTGCCACAAAGGGACTACCGTATATGCTGAAACAACAATATTTAATAAGCAGATTTTAAAACAATTCAGATGCGACACGCTAATGAGGATGATATCATATCAACCTTGTCAATCTTTCATCACATAAAGTTAACTGTTACATTTGTGGACCGACCAGGAGACATGTATTTATGCTATCTGTACTAATATTAGTTCAGAATTTTTTTTGCAGTACATTTCATATTTGATGCGGGCCCGATTTATCTAATACTTATTTATTTAAATGGAAAGGATGCAGCCTGACCCACATTGACAGGTTTTCACTTCACGCGTGTGGTGGGTGGTTTTGCTATGCACTGCAGCACCGGCTTCATCGTTACACAGAGTCAGCTAAACAGGCGTCCACTAGTGATGATTGACGACACTTCTGTCAGTATTGATGGAGTGCCCAAAATTGTGAGAACAACACAGATTGTGAGGGTCTAAACAAGCAAATTACATAGTTGAATTGGGGAGAAGGCTGTGCCAAGATGGGTGCTACATTATTGCTCCGCCTCTTTCAGGCAAATATGGCTGCACGCGGTAGCTGACAAACAGGTTACACGAGAGTGTACTTTAACACAATCAGTGTAACCAAAAACAAGTTTGGATGCAGTTTTTATTGATAAACCATATAATCCTCGTCTCACCCCATTCAGCTCGGGTCCTCTACCAGAGGCCAGGAAGCTTGAGGGTTCTGCGCAGTATCTTTGCTGTTCCCAGCACTGCACATTTCTGGACTGAGATGTCCGATGTTGTTCCCGGGATCTGTTGTAATCACTCATCTAGTTTGGAGGTCACTGCCCCGAGTGCTCCGACCACCACAGGCACGACTGTCACCTTTACCTTCCAGCTCCTCTCTGAGCCCTTGGTATTTCTCGAGTTTCTCGTGTTCCTTCTTTCTGATGTTTCCATCACTTTGGACCGCTACATCCACTACAACGGCTTTCCTCTGCCCTTTATCTATGATCAAGATATCCGGTTGGTTCGCCATTACCATCTTGTCAGTCTGGATCTGGAAGTCCCACAGGATCTTCGCTCGGTCATTCTCCACCACCTTCGGAGGTGTTTCCCATTTTGACCTTGGGGTTTCCAGTCCATACTCGGCACAGACGTTTCAGTAGACTATGCCAGCCACCTGGTTATGGCGTTCCATGTAGGCTTTCCCTGCCAGCATCTTACACCCTGCAGTTATGTGTTGGATTGTCTCGGGTGCCTCTTTGCACAACCTACACCTTGGGTCTTGTCTGGTGTGGTATATCTGGGCCTCAATGGCTCTGGTGCTCAGGGCCTGCTCCTGAGCAGTCAGGATGAGTGCCTCTGTGCTGTCCTTCAGGCCAGCCCTCTCTAGCCACTGATAGGACTTCCTGGGATCAGCCACTTCTGTTATGGTCCAGTGGTACATCCCGTGTAGGGGCTTGTCCTCCCATGATGGTCCCTCTTCCAGCATCTCATCCTCTGTTCCCCATTGTTTGAGACATTCTCTGAGTATGTCATCTGTTGGAGCCTTCTCCTTGATGTATTCATGTAGCTTGGATGTTTCATCCTGGACAGTGGCTCTCACACTCACTAGTTCCCGGCCTCCTTCCTTTCGGCTTGCGTACAGTCTCAGGGTGCTGGATTTGGGATGGAACCCTCCATGCATGGTTAGGAGCTTTCGGGTCTTAACATCCGTGGTCTGAATCTCTTCCTTTAGCCACCTGATTATTCCTGCAGGGTATCTGATCACTGGCAGGGCATAGCTGTTTATTGCCCGGGTCTTATTCTTGCCATTGAGCTGGCTTCTTAGGACTTGCCTCACCTGCTGGAGGTATTTGGCCGTAGCCGCTTTCCTTGTTGCCAGTTCGAGGTTGCCATTGGCTTGTGGTATACCGAGGTACTTGTAGCTGTCCTCAATGTCTGCTATTGTTCCTTCAGGGAGTGAGACCTCTTCAGTGCGGACTACCTTGCCTCTCTTAGTTACCATCCGACTACATTTCTCAAGCCCGAATGACATCCCGATGTCACTGCTGTGTAATCCTGGTTGTGTGGATCAGGGAGTCTATGTCCCTTTCGCTCTTAGCATACAGCTTTATGTCATCCATGTAGAGGAGATGGCTGATCGTAGCTCAATTTTTGAGCCGTAGCCTGTCTTGGTGATTACTTGGCTGAGGGGGTTCAGTCCTATGCAGAACAGCAGTGGGGAGAGTGCATCACCTTGGCATATGCCACATTTGATGGACACTTGGCTACGTGGCTTGCCATTGGCTTCAAGTGTGGTTTTCCACATCCTCATCGAGTTCGCAACGAAGGCTCTTAGGGTCCTGTTCACCTTATACAACTCCAATATATATATATATAAAATTATTGTTATTATTATTTTTTTTCCCTTTTGGACCGCAGGAAATTCTCGAGGTTCTCACTGTAGAGGAAGCAATTACTTGCCTAATACTAGAAGCTGAAAAGCCATGCTACGGTCCAAACTTGAGTTTTCAAAAGTTTGCCTTTTTGCCTCAGAATGTTGCATCATTGCTTTTGTAAGAATGTGCTTGCGTTGCCATTGGCTGATGCGCTTATACAAATGTGTCCCAGGCAAAATTGAGATGAACGGCGATGACACGGATTATTTTGCAAGCTCATCGTTCCTAAAAGAAATTGCAACAGGTCTGATGACCTCAGTCATTGGTGCATACCGCGCTTATCTCAGGACGCCATTTGGACGGCCCGATTCTCAAATGAAAACGTTACTATGAGTAGTTCAGCTTCTTTCAGTCACTCACCATATATGAAGTGCCATCCCCGGAGCTAGTGTTGCTCTGCTTATCTGGGCCAGACTGTAATTGCTGTTTGCAGCTGTTATTTTGATGGATGACATAATAGATTTCATCTGACAGCAGTACTTCTATTCTCTGCAAATAGACGTGTGTTCGGGCTACCTGTACCTCTTGAGAAGTAAGAAAAACCCTGCTTAGAAAACACATCAATTACTGTAGTGGGGAAAAGGTGCGACTTCTGCTCCTCAACAGCACTTGACTTGACTTTACACTCCTCAGACTGTCCCATTCTAAATAGCTAGCTTTAGCGACGCACCGTCGGCTAACCCAAGTCCCCGATGAGTCATCAGACGTGAACAATTTGGACTATGCTAAGGCTTAGCTAAGCTAATGGATAAGTAAATAGATTTTTATATCCGGATATATGCTAATTTACTCGTGGTTGCGGATGGAGCGCTTCATTGGGCTCAGGCAGAGATCTGTTTGGGATTTAGAAGTCTCTGTTCCAAAGATCAGATAAAGGCCATCCAGACTGAGATATTTGGCCTGTGCCCAGTTTTAGTTAATGTGTAAACAGACATCACTTTCTCAGATTTGGGCTAGAATACCGCTGAAGGAGCACAGTGGAGCACTCACCAGAATGTACGATTTGGAATTCAACCAAAACAACTGAAGACTAACATTTTGACTCCGGCATGCACTTTGCAATTTGCATCGAGGCTCATATAATGGTCGTTTTAGTGCCACAAGCTTACTGATTTTGCACTTTCCTGCTGGCCACAATTGAGTTAACCACAAGTTTGCAGAAGTAAGGACATTCAAGGGTAGGCCGAATAAGGGCTTTATTGTTTTCATGTTTTACATTGGTCAAGCTATTTTTTTACACCTGTGTGACAGTTACATATGACAAAAAAACACACACAAAAAAAACTGTCTGCTGTCTTAGAACAATGTGATGAAATATTATTTCCATTTAAGTTGCAAATTAGTTGTAGCAGCCTTCTTGAGTTGTTTGCGAGATCTTCTGTTTCAGCCTGTCTGCAAGATTCACTGAAGCTTAAAACACATCAAGCTTTCCGCTTCCCATTTCACAAACATTTTACTGGAATATTCATGATGCACCATGTAGATTTTGAAAAAGTCTGCTTTGAGCGAAGCAATAACTGTACCCCCTCATTGTGGATTATCCCCTGCACGATGGCTGAGGGCAACCGGTGTAATGTAATATGCAGCCATTGTCATGAATTATGTAGTAGACTGTATTATCATCTGCTATATTCTTGTGATTTTTTTTTGTTCCAGTTCAGTTTCATAGGAAGGGAAAAAAAACTAACAAACAACAGCCTTTTGTTGTACAGTATTATTCCAATTTGTCTCTGATTTGGTTTCTTTCAAAACACGTGTGCAGAATGCAAATCGTAAGATAGCACCATTTTACACAGCATAATGTTAATATAAATTATTTTTTCAGTTAAATATTAATTAAAGTAATCTGTATATTTTGTTTATTTATTTTAACACATATCGCAATGGTTGACAGATTAGCACCTCCGCTTTATAGTGCAGATGTCATGGGCTGGATTCTGCCTTCCAGTGTGGCAATTTGCATTTTCGACCCTTGCCTCTGTGGGTTTTCTCCGGGTACTCCGGTTTCCTCCCACATTCCAAAAACAGGCATGGTGCACCTTCAACATTTGAAATTTTTTTCATAGATAGGGCGCACCGCATTATAAGGCGCATAGAATAGAAGCTACAATAGTGGTTGAGTGGCACACACCCACACCCACAAACACAGTGAAAAGTCAGTCTTCCCTCAAGCAGATGCTCACTTTATATTCTCAAATGCATACATTACAACACAGATATACAGGATTTTAAGTACAAATAAACAACAGCAAAAAAAAAAGAAAAGAAATAAACAGGCAAAGAAAAAATAAGGGTATCATCACATTAACAGGGACACCAGCTCGACATGCTTTTGTCCTAGAAAAGACTCATTTATTTTTCAGATTTCAGATTATGTATAATGTCATTTGTTTTGTTGTTTTGAAAAGAAGTCACTGGTGATTTTTACCTTAAACAAACATTACAACTGTGATTCGATCATTCAGACAAAAGAAGGCAGATGGAAAATGCTCATGAGGCTCGCTAACTAATGACAGGAATAACAACAAGGTGGCTTTTCCACCTCTCACAAAAAACAACTGCAAGATCTCCACTTGCGGATCATATATAGTTGGCTGCAGTAAAGTGGGCACTTGGAGACCACCTTCCACCCACAATCGTGTGTCTGTGTGTTAACAATTATAATAATGATAATAATGCATTCAATGGATTGATTTCTACAATGATTCAGAGGGTCTGAGGTACACTGTTATATTTATGAACAAAATAAGGTGAAATCCAAAACGCATATTAACAGAGCTCAAATCACATTACGCCACCCAACGCCACAACTTTTAGTGAGTTCAGCTTTTACTTGGTCGAAGGTCTTGTCTACGAGCAAGGTTGATCAAAGAGGTTGTGTGATTACAGCATGCTGGTGGTGATATTTAGTGCTTGATTATATTGGCCCTTGCAGACCCCCCCACTGTTTGCTTTCTGGTGTTTACGTGCAACCGCAAGGAGCAATTCCGCAAAAAAGGTTCGGGACTGCTAATCATACAAACTGATCGATCAACATTTCTGGTAAGAAAATGAATCTGATCACTGTTGTACTTCCTCATTTGATTAAGGCAACTGAAAAAAAATATGAAGTGGACAAAGCAGTGTTTGATCATACTCTTATTCTGAAAACATTATGAGTGAAATGTAACCGAATCGCCATCGCTACAGCTTTGTGATGTGGTCTGAACAGAATTTCACTATTTAGAATGACTGGCGTGATAATTAATGAATTGTTGAAGTCTTGCTTTCACTTTTGTGATCGATGAGTTAACCTCTTAGTAGCATTAGCAACAATCAGCTGAAGTGAAGATAATGAGTGAAGGGGGGTCTCTAACGCACATTTTCAGTGTTCTTTATGTCTTGTGATGACATCCATTGAAAAAGTACCATAATTGTACTTTAATTATATATACAGTATATCATGTCAAATATATCAAGCATCTGAGGGCAGCTAATACTTTCAGATCAATAAAAGATTTCATATCAAAATAGACTTGGTTTTAGACCAGTGCCCCCAAATACGTCACATAGGAAATATTCTGGATAGCAGATTTTTTTTTTTAACTACTACTACTTTCAGTTATATTTCTGTTGCGCCACCTCAATACAAATATTTCAATGCAAAAAATTAAGACAAAAAAAAAAGCAATTGTGCAAACGCTTTGCAATTTCAACACAAGGACACAATTTAGTGCGAGATTGTGTACGGTGTACAAAGAAGTATTTGGGCTACACTGAAAAAGAAAAGAAGTTACATTACAAGAAGACGTCTTAAAGTTGTCAGAACAAAAGTAGCATTCTTTTTTCCTGGAAAAAAAAGTATGAGTATGATATTTTTTTTGAGAAAATAATTTCTCCATAGAAATTATGTTGCCATGTCAAATATCAAAATTCTCACCAAATGCCAAGGTCTGAGATCAACACTGGCTGTGTGTCTGGAGAGACGTGTCATATACTCGTCCTCATCAAATATCTTTTCGTATTTGTTGAAAAACAGTTCTGCTTCGTGATTGAACAAAGACAAACATCAGAGGTGAGTTCAATGCGTACTTGAAACATTTACACATTAAAAGGAGTTCATTCTGCTGCTGGTGTTGATGTGTCAACACTGTTTCATCGCTTGTCAAGTTTGTACAAATTTACCCGATAACTTCACAACATTCTTTAACACAGGGGTGTCAAACTCATTTTTGTCATGGGCCACATTTTAGTTACTGTTTCCCTTATGACCAAAACCATATAAAAAAGTCAATAATAATGGTTTATTCAACTATTGTTTAAGTTACTGTAATGAGGGGTTTGGTAACAAGAAAATGCTTCCAAGATGTCTCTTATTGATTACATGTGAGAATTTAAAATTTTGGTCGAGAGTTTAGCAATCATCATGGAAGTTGTTTGATTTGCTTTCGCGGGCCACTTAAAATGAGGTGGCGGGCCAGATCTGGCCCCCGGGCCTTGAGTTTGACACATGTGCTTGAACACAAAATTAGGCTTTTTCCTCCTGTTCAAGAATTTTGTTCCAATAGTGGATTTTTTTCACTTCTTATCTTTACAGCGGGGCTTGAATCAGAGTCCTTTCCGTTCCATTCTGTGTGTGGGCAAAAATACAAATGGATGAACAATGACATTTGATATACAGTAATTTATTTCACAGTGTATCCCTGGATGTGCCTGCACACACACATACACATACACACACACACACACACACACACACACACACACACACACACACACACACACACACACACACACACACGCACAGCGCTTGCACTGAGCCAGGGGTCTGTTCTTAGAAATTCCTCTGATGAAGTGAGCTTCATTGACAAAAAAGATTCAACTAACTGTGTTTAAAAAAAAAAAACACATGTTGGATGACGAGCCATTCAAATGGGCCACGTGGTTACCTTTGTTGACGGGGTTGGACATGTGTCAGTCATTTTCACATGTGATGTGTCCACGCCAGTAAGAGTCCAAGGAGACATCCACACTCACAATATCTTCCGTTCTTCACGCCGAGGATCTGCTGGCTACATCCTAGTGAATGCTGTGGGTTCATCAATGGCCTGGGTGAAGTTAGCGGTGAGTCAGCATCATTCGGAGAGTTGTAAAATCATCTTGGATGGCCTCAGTGTTGGCAAAGGGAGAAGATGGACGGGCTGATTTTAGGAAAAGATCTCATAAAGTCTTGCGGGCAGTGTCCTCCAGACTGCATGGCCAATACTTGTCGAAGAATGTTTCACCGCTGACACACCGCTCAATGTTTAGTCTCTAAATGTGGCCGCAGAAGTGTCAAGGCTGATGCTGAAACTACCAGAAAGAAAAAGCCCAAAAAAAGAGAGGCTCAAGGCATGGTGTCGAGTTTGTGAAACTTTTTGTTGGACAGACGTAATGCTCTGTAGTGATTGGCCGCAGCTTGTCTCAAAGCATGGATCAGGGAACCTGGTAAGGAACAAACCATTAAAAAAACACTTTACACACTCATGAAGTATTTCATCAGTGTCTGATAACATTTTGTCCTTCCACTTCATGATGACTCGAAGAGATTTTGCATCGCAATCATATTGTGTGCACGATAGACGATTGCATTTTGTTGAACATGTTCAGACTGAGACAGACTTTTCTTTTGTGTATGTGAGTGGCACTTAAATCAGTTAAGTGCCATTAAATTGTGTTTTTATGTCTAGCCTGATATTCCATTCCTTTGAGTTGTGTGCAATTCACCAAATCTCTATGTGTACAACTGACGAGCGAAAACCTTCATGAAACGGGCATCCATTTTGGAGTGCCGAAAAGCAATCGCAAGACCAGCAATGTATGTCAAAACAGTAAAATCTTGAAAAAGTGAACTTCACAAAGAACTGAACAAGAGAAAGGTCAGTTAATGACTTCATTTAGCCAATCATGTGATCCAAGTACCCATTTGAACGATAATCGACGTCGACAGTGTACGATGGATAAATCCATAAATGCTACTACATACATGGCTCAGCATAAGAGTCGACAAACCCAGGATTGCGGAAATAAATCATTCAGACACCTAAATGGGATGTGGCAAATCCATATAGTATAAATTCCTAGTACCGGCAAATAAATATTTATGGCGCCCCCAATCACGCCTTCTCTCAGTGTCCTTGGTAATTGTGCATGATTCATTTTGTTTTCTCGGCGGGAGAGGGGAAATCAATCTTCCAGAAGCCTCTGGATTTGTCGAATACAAAAACTTCACAGACACAGCTTTGGGAAAAGAACTAAGCTAAATGTCTCATATGTTTTCTATTTTTTTTGGGGGCTGGAAAGGGATGGAAACCTTCCAGCAAAGTCAAGCAGAGTGAGTGTAACCCTCTGACTAGATATGACTTTCAATTATAACTTGCGTTAGGCCAGTTGCGCCTTGGGCGTGGCGACGCGAGATGGACAATAAAGTACACAGGGAAAAAAAAATAGATTTGCGTAAACATGGCTTAATAGAAAGGAAGCATGAGTATTGGTATGTTTGTGATCAGTTCTTTACATTCATTAGTTTTAGTTTTTTTTCCCCAAAACGTGGTTTCATGAATTATCAGAAATTGCTGATAGGCGAACGTTTTAAATATCAGAAGATGTTTGCACTACGAGAAACCTTTAAAAAAAACATTCGGTTTCAACATAATAATCTACGGTATATATTTAACCCTTGCCCACTGTAGCAACCGCTGTCCCTGAAAGGGCTAAAAAAAAATAGAGCCTGTGATGAGTATTTCTGTCTCCACCGAATAAATATAATACTCACGTACTTGCAGGTGGTCTTTTTCCCACCGCTGCATTCTACGATGGCTCCCTGGGCAAAGGCTGCAAAAGAAGGTAGATTGGCATTAAAAGAATGTTTTATGAAACCTTCCCTCAACATGCTGGCCTCTGGTGCAGGGCGTATGTTCATTTAAAAGCACACACGGTATGTCTTCTAATGATGTACAAGGTGAAAGAATGGAACATTAAGGTTACTAAGTACGCTTTTTGTGTGTGTTTTGCTTGACTTTTCGGGAGAGGTGCACCGCCAACAAGGGCTTAATCTTGGCATTTTTCTTTCCCCTTGACTGTTGGGACCAAGCAGCTTCCCTGTCGTCTTAATATTGGTGAACGAGCCACTTTTGTGAAGATAATGACTCAGCTAATCATAATCACGAAGCTAACGATGTGTTTAGCCAATCAGAGGAGCAAAGGCGAGGCAAGCGTTGGGAGAGCCGCATTGGCATTCCGCTGCTCTCCTGTTAGTTGTGCCAGGCATTCTGTTTCGGTCGTTTGTGCGGACTTGGTATTCCGCAGCCAACCCGGCTTCTCGTCCTGTGATCTGTCACTCGGTTCGTCCATCTGTAAGACCGGCTCGCTGGGCCGGTGACGGCATTCAAGCCTCTGAAGAGCTGTTGATCCATCACACCTCTCTCCGGCATGTCATCTAAATGCTAAGTACTTCCACTGCATCTTTAAATCAAAACAAGGAGCAAAATGAGGCTGCCCGGAGGGATACCAGCCACGACGGCTGCGATGCAAAGCAAACCTCTGGCTTTCTATAATATTCACAGAGCAGCTCAGAAAGGGTTGGACAAGAGGAACAAACACAATGGATTGTGATACCTTGTTAACCCTTTTGATGGGCAAAGACCAAAAGAGAGGATATGCTTATGGAGAAGCCCCAGCTCGAGGTGGCTTTCGGAGAAAATAGCATGCTGTTGGAGTTCTCTCAAAGAACCACGGTAGATTTTACAGCTGTATCTGAATCACAAGCTCAATGTTACTAGAGTCATCTCTGTCAGCATCGAATGCATCAGCTGTATTTTTTCCCCCTCCTCCTTTGACTTGACTGGTTATGTCATAGAAGAAAATACGATGACGCAATATAGTGGTGGTAATCATGTCCCTCTTCCAGTTGCTCAGTCAAACATCCAATCCATCAATCCATCCATCTTCTAATCCGCTTTATCCTCACAAGAGTGGCGGGGGGTGCCGGAGCCTATCTCAGCTGTCTTCGGGCAGTAGGCGGGGGACACCCTGATTGGTTACCAGCCAATCGCAGGGCACACAAAGACGACCAACCATCCGCGCTCACACTCACACCAAGGGACAATTTAGACTAAAGTGTTCCATTAACCTGCCATGCATGATTTTGGAATGTAAAAGGAAACCGGAGTACCTGGACAAGACCCACACAGGCACGGGGAGGACATCCAAACTCCATACAGAATAGGTCGGAGCCGGAATCGAACCCTGCACCTTCTGCACTGTGAGCCCAATGTGCTAAGATCACCAATGTGCCAACGGTAAGATATAATCACACGTATCACTTATGTTAACCGTGGAACGTTTAAAATAGCATAATACAGGCCCTTTAGTAGAAGTAGTGGAATTTGATTGACAGTTGAGCGCAGTGTGGTTTCAACACATTGATTGGACACGCCCACACCATTTGAAAGTCTTGATTTTGAAGCCTCATTTTATGCGCTTGCAATTTTTACAATCATTCAGATTTGGCAGTGTTGTTACCAACGCTCCTTGTGGTATGTCAAATTTATAAGACTTTTATTTTCACTTTAAAGGAGCGTTGATGTTAATCATTGAATTCAAGCCAAAAGCAATTTGGCTAATGACTAGCATGGAAATGACCAGAGAGGCTCACAAACAAAAGGCACATTTTTACCAGGGTGAAAACTTTTGTTTCTATTCTCCATGCAGCAATATTGAATATCAATTTATTTGATTGAAGTTACTTTGACACGATGACTTTTAAGAATGTCACTTGATGGTGACAATTTTACACTTGATACATTTTATTTCTATTATTTCGTTAAGCACGGGTGTAGCTTGATCAGCTCCCTGGAGATAATGTTTACCTCTTCAGAGATTTCATCGCATCTGGGCTCACAACTGAGGACCTTGTCTCTTTCTTCAGGTCTAAGTTATCGATCGGAGACCCTCGTGAAGTCGAAGCAGAGTGCTGAGGCAGCACAATCAATTGTTCCCACGAATTAAAAGGGCAACAAGATGAATGTGGACTAGACACTGCAAGAAATGGGCTCATCATCCATGGCTGCTAACAAAACCGGAACCTGACAAATTTTGGACTTGGAAAACATCGATTTCCTGCTGGCATGCGAGACGAGAGGGCTTCCCTCATGAGCAATTTGTTGTGTAATGCATGGCTTTTTTTTGGGACCTCCTCTCTGAGCTGGAGGTGCACGCTTTTCAACCTGACTAGTAAACATCAAGTGTTGTAAATAAATGATCAAGTCTCGCAGTTCAAATGAGGCACGCCGGCAGAGTCTTTCAGAAGGCGCCACTGAAGATCGATGCTGAAATATTAAAAGGCAATCAATTAGCTACTTTTCTTCATCGACATGGCATAATTCAGGAACAAAGTATTTTTTTTTTTTTAGAAACATTGTCTTTCGCAAACAAAAGCTCAGCTGATGAATAGTTTTGCATTTTTCATATCAGAAGAGAATCCATTGAAGCAAACACTTCAAAATTTTTGTTCTGCCTTCAGATGTCAAGTCGTTCCAAATCCACAAAATGTCACCCGCAAACATGTGAACATTGTTTTGCTCACAAAGATCAAGTAAAGAAACTCTTAAAAACTATGAATCCAATGTATCCAGGTGTGAAAACATAACATAAAGCGGAGGAACTGGTCGTCTGAAGTCAAACAGGAATCAAGAATGTTCCTCGTTTGGCTTGGGCATACTTGGCCAATACATCTGATTCTGATCATTTGTATTTTCACCTACGGAGGCAGCACTTCATCACCAAGTTGCTGAATTCCACTTAACTCGTGTAGATGCATTGTCACACATAAATGCTCATCAGTTTCAATACCTCTTTCCACTCGTCCATTTTCTACACTGTTTATGTTCACTAAGGCTGCGGATGAGCAAAAGCGTATTCTACCTGACTTTTGGGCAAGAGGCGTGGTACACCTTGGACTGATCACAGGCCAATCAAAGGGCACACACACACTGGCCAAGATTTACACTCATATTTACACCTTTGGGCAATTTAGAGTCTTCAAAA
Organism: Hippocampus mohnikei; assembly: GCA_026261675.1. NCBI lineage: Eukaryota > Metazoa > Chordata > Actinopteri > Syngnathiformes > Syngnathidae > Hippocampus > Hippocampus mohnikei. The sequence goes on along the minus strand of JAKGUB010000284.1, from coordinate 10,362,596 downwards.
AGGCCAGAGCTGAGATTTAAACTTCGAAACTCAGAACTGTGAGGCAGACGGGCTCACCATTCAACCATCGTGCTGCCTCAATGCCACTAGTAGTTTTGGGAGGGGAGAAAAAAAAAGGTGCAGAGTGTTGTTGAGAGCTTTAGCGTGTCTCACCCAGTGAAAGGCTTTTCTTTGCCCGAAGTGCTATCAAGACTCAGTGTTGAAACGTGGCCTTTAGCTCCAACAATTTCACACCAGATGAACCTCTGGAGACGAGTTAAAACACAAGTGGCAGTTCAAAGGCTGCCGATGACAGAACTTCAAAAAAGAGCAGAAGGATAAAGTGTGCTCGATGTGACAACACAAGGGAGTGCGTACAGCCTCTGACACACTAGCCAGAGAAAAGACCTCCAGCCTAAAGCTGATGGAAGGAAACAACAACAAATAATGCAAACTGTACATAAATGAAAGAAAGTGGGAATAAATACCAAACAAAACATAAGCTACATTAGAGAAAAACAACAAAAAACATTCTCCAGAAAATTAATGAGGTGAAGGTGGATGCAAAGATGGCCTTTTGTCACTCAGTTTCTCTTATATACACTACGTCTCGTTCAGTCACCGCGTAAAAGTTAAGTCATTGTTGGAACGAGACATGTCAACCAACAAAAATAAGGTTCCGTATTTTCCGCACTATAAGACGCTTCGAAGTATAAGGCACACCTTCAATGAATGGCCAATTTTAAAACAGTTTTCCTATGTAGGGCGCAACGCATTATGGGGCGCGTAGAATATTGGCTGCGGTTGCGTTATCCACTAGATGGAGCTATGCTAAAGGGAATACAGACGCTCCCCGACTTACGGACATCCGAGTTGCGAACAACGGTACATACGAACATTTTTACGGGTATGTCGAGAAAGAAAAGAAAAAGTTAGATTTTGTATTACACGCCTTTTTCCGAGTACAGGTACTGTAGTGCTTCTTTCCGCCGCTAATACCGACGTGTGGCGCTGTGAGAGCTCGCCCAGCATCCACCCCGAATCCGGCTTCCTCTGCCCAGTTGTTAAGTATCTCGTGCATTCATTATTCAATATGGTTGGTGAAAAGCGAAAGGCTTCTAGTGAGAGTGGAAATGTAAAGAAGAGGCAAGCCATTTCATTTCAAATGAAAGTGGCAATAATAAAGACGCTTGATGCGGGTGAGAAAATGGTGAGCGTTGCACGTGAACACAAGATGAATCGTTCGACCATCGGTACCATTATAAACAGAAAGATCGGGAGCTTCAAACTAAAGCCGCTGCTAGTTTACCGGGCAGCCAACCCTCGAGCCCGGAAGAACGTGACGAAAAGCTCTCTCCCCGTTATATGGATGTCAAACATATAAGCCTTAAACATACATTCCATACAAAATATAGCACTGAAGCAACTTACGAACTAATTCACCTTATGAACCATCGTTCGGAACGTAACTCGTTCGTAAGCTGGGGAGCGTCTATACAATACAGTACAGATGTATTTATATTTGAGCCATGGCTGCGGTTGGATTATGCATCCACTAGATGGAGCTGTGTTAAAAGGAATACAATGCAATACAATACAGCGTTATTTCTATAGAGCCTTCACAACCGCTGCAGATGTAACAAAGCGCTTCCCTGACATTTAGAAAACTATGCCCCAAAAAATCTGGATATTGATCCATATGTCAGGCACATCGGATTACAGCGCACTGTTGGCTTTTGAGAAAACGGAATGCTTTTAGTTGTGCCTTATAGTGCGGAAAATATGGTAACACAGTACTTTAACATATATATATATGACGAAGACTGAAATCCCAAGCGAGCAAATCCAAAAGCAGTCCTTTGCCTCATTTAAAAGCAGCATTAGTATGCTGATTGAACCGTTCGAAAAGTAAAAGCAGTGCTTGTTTGACTGCATCACAGTCGCTTTGTACTGCATTGTCAATGCGCCATTGTTATGCTGACTTGCTGTTGGACAAGATCAAATAAATTCCTCCGCAAATGAGACTGAAAGGCAGCAGCGACAGAACGTTGGGAGGACAGAGCACATATTGTATGGCATTCATATTTAATACCAGAAATCCAATACTCGGTCATTGAATTTTAACGACGTCAACATTGCTCTAATGACTTTTAGTACAGATATTCCTCGCCAACACTTTCCGGCTGGATAGAAATAAGACCATTTAAAATACATTTATTTTTCTCTAGGCTCATTTTTTACTGCATGTGCCAACCTATCAGTACAAAGAGACGTGGTTCAAACGATATCTTTACACGTTGTTCCCCTCACTGCCTTATGCATTGTACTCAATGAACTGTGCTAGTCGCGGCCTAATGACAGTAATTTTACCAGAATAGAGCTCATTCGTGTCAAGAGTTCTTTTTTTTTTTGCAGGTGCAGGAGGCACATCTCATTTAAATCGTTAAAGAACGAAATACTGCACGAGTTCGCCATAATGCAACTGCAAAAAGGTTGAATGAGGCCAATGAGATGCGAAGTGTGAGCTAAATTTATCGCTCAAAATGTATTTGGAATCGGAAGATCATCTTTTTTTTTTTTTTTTTAGTAATCACTTATGTGCCATGCGATCGACTGGTGACCAATCCCTTCGCCCTAAAACACATACACTGGTTTCAAAGTAGTGCATCATAAAATGTGTTGAATCACAGAAGAGTGACGCATTTCATTGGCTTACAAAACTTGTGAATCATCCTCCAAGGGAGCACGTCAGAGTTCAAGCGCAAGGCTCGGTACGCGTAGCAGATCCGAGCATGAATAAGAGCGGCGTCATCAGCAGTTCTCACAAATCTACATCTGTCCTCCCGAAGGCTGCCGTGTCATTTGATTAGGGTTCACGTGAGGAGACGTTCCGTCTGATCTTGGAAACTATCAGGTCTCTAGAGCCGTAGACTGCGTAGGCGCGCTTGAATGTAAAAACGGTGCATCTTGATTTTTGTGCCAATACAAACCTCATTGTGGGGGAATTTGTCAGACGGCTCTGTGGCACGCTGTGGGTTGAAGCATAGCGAGGTCGTTTGCGGTGACACGCCCTCGGCGCACCTGACCATTGGGTGGCGCAAAGCTGAAAATAGACTAAACTTGATGCCTGTTGGAATCACATCCAAGTATTGGTGCAGATTTTGGTGAATTTAATTGAGGTGCGTAAAGACAGATTCTGAGCTATGCAGCGGCGTGCCGCTTTCACGAGAGCGTAAATGACACACCAGTCGAGAATGTTTGCCGTCAGAAAGATGCGAAACTTTGAGCCTTTTCTAATCGAAGCTCACGGGAGAAGATCTACCTCGGTGTGCATCCACGTGAAAATCACCTCTTTTGTTGGTTTTTGCTGTATTACTGAACATAAAATTCGTCCATCCGCTCATCCATCCATTTTCTGAGCCGCTTATCCTCACAAGGAACGTGCGGCATGCTGGAGCCGATCCCAGCTTTCCTCGATCAGTAGGTGGGGGACACCCTGAACTGGTCGCCAGCCAATCGCTAGGCACACAGAGACGAACAACGATCCGTGCTCACACTCACACCTAGGGACAATTTAGGGTGTTCCATTAACCTGTGTGTGGAGTGTGTAGTGATCACGGGCCTAGCTCGTAGGGTGGTAGTGATGCGTCTAGTGCAGCATGCTAGTGAGACGTTGCATGTAGGGATGCATGTAACTTCCCTCCCTTAGTTCCTGCCGCTGACCAACCCAGTTTGGGTAAAGGAAGCCGAGTGTGTAAGTCTTCCGAGGTCAGTACATAGCCTCTCCTTCACCAAGACTCCTATTGTGCCTCCTCGTGGCATCGCACGGTAACTGGCCCCCTGCGAGGCCAGGCTAAACCAGTAGGGGATCTCGGAGCAGCAGTGGGCCCTAGAGGTGAGGTGTGCAGGCCCACTACAATGTGGACACGCCCTGGCACCTCACCATCCACTGCCCCATTGCCATGTGGGTAAGCCCGGGGGGGGCGTATGGCTACGGGAGTAAACCCCTAACGAAAAATCTGTGTTCCGGGGATTCACACTGGGCAGGTTCCGACAGACTGGATTTCTGGCAGTCCCCTGCAACCGCACTCACTTGAAGGTCGTCTCGATTGTGCGTCTGGGCAGACCTATTTAGGGACCGCACTGCCCACCCCTTACAGGGAAGGGTCTAGAAAAGGTGACCCAAACATTGCTTGTTCCCCCACACCCGGGTGGCCTACCGCAGCCACCAAGGCATCCCTACTATGCGGTCAAAACGCAAAATAAAACGAAACCCATGACTATGAATCTGGCTACCTGGAATGTCCGCACCCTCCTCGATGTTCGAGACGGGATAGAGAGACCTCGAAGACGGACTGCCCTCATTGCACATGAGCTGAAGAGGTACAACATAGATATTGCGGCACTTAGTGAGACTCGGTTCTCTGGTGAGGACTCACTCACAGAGGTTGGTGAAGGCTACACCTTCTTCTGGAAGGGTCTCCCGGAGGATGAACGCAGACTCCACGGAATTGGCTTTGCTGTAAGAAGCAAACTACTCGTCAACATTCCTGAGTCCCCCAAGGCATCAGTGAGCGGCTTATGACCTGGCGTATCCCCTGGTGAAAGGACGCTTTGCTACTTTGATCAGCGCCTATGCCCCCACCTTGGATGCCGACAACAACACCAAAGACGCCTTCTACGAGTCCCTTGATGCTGTTCTATCTACAATTCCTGACTCGGACAAGCTTGTCCTGATGGGTGACTTCAATGCCCGAGTAGGCACTGATGCCACACTCTGGAGACAGGTCATAGGGTGTTCCATTAACCTGTGTGTGTGTGTGTGTGTGTGTGTGTGTGTGTGTGTGTGTGTGTGTGGTTGAGTGCATCACTGAAATTGAAAAAAAAAAGGAAGCTACGTCATCTTCGACTACAAAGGAAATCAGCCAGTAAGACAGTGTAGTCTACAAAGTGGTTGGTTCTGTATTAATTAAGCTTCACTATGGATCTTATTTCACATCCAGCTTCCAGCTAGTGCTTACATAACCCCACTTCCATGTCTTATTATTCATAACCTTGTTTCCCCTAAAACCATTGCCATCATCTCAATTAACTGTACCTGTCCTCAGCCGTGCTAATTGAAAAGATGTAGAGAAGCGCACAGGTTGTGTGTGTAGCATATACAAACACACACACACACACACACACACACACACACACACACACACACACACACACACACACACACAGACAGCATACATACACAAACATGAACCTAAGTATGCTGTCAGAATAGATTAGGACACAAATGCAAAGCATGCGTGAAATCTGCCGTAGATGCCCGAGGCAGTCGGACAGAGGAGGCGGATGAGCGAGCAAGAGACAAGAAGAGATTGCAAGTGAGAAAGAGAGAAAGAGCAAAGATCAACAGCAAAAAAAAAAAAAAAAAAAAAAGGCCGCATCTTTCCTTCTGATGTTGTGTACCTGAGCATGATGGCAAATCTCCTGAGGACGAGAACCACGCTGATTTTTCAAACTGCATCTGAGCTTTGGTCTTTGGTCATGGTGCGGTGAAGTATTTCAAAAAAGGGCACACAAGCAATGGCACCATAAATGATCATCTTTTGTGCTATCTTTCCCGAGACCATGACATGACATGTATCACTTGGCGCATAAACCGCGCGCGAACGACACCGCCAGCAGCAGCAGATAAAAGCTGCCGAGCATGATTCCGCTTTTAGAGCAAAATCGCTTGCTCCTCTTCTACCAGCGTCAGCAACAAGTGGAAAAGAGCACAAAGTATATTCCACACGTTCTTGAATCCATCAACTTTTCATGGACACAATTGAAACAATTCTGCGCTTAGAGGAAACAAAGAAATAGATCGGCTCTCTTTCTGTGTTGATGAGGGCTCAGCCGCAAGATATGGATCTTAATGCCTTCAAATTTGTTTCAGTGAAAAGAAACGTTCATTGTCTGTACAAACGAAATCATTCATCAGTTAAGGTACTCACCACTTGGTTCATTCAAACAAATTCAAGGTGATCAGCTCTTGTCGTGAGAGCCTTTTGCTTGTCTTCAAAACCAAGTGAATGGCAGAGCAACAGAAAAGTCGAGCTCAAGTGATCGCAGCTTTCTTAATTAGAAAGCAGGGAAATGAAAATTGATCTCCCTTCCGAGCAGCTAACCTCACATTAACATCTTTTTGATTGACACTTCACACATTCAACGTACGGCAAAAGAGACGAAGGCTCAAATGACATGGAAGGATTTGTTTAATCGTGATGACAGTGGGGAAGCCACATCGCAACAATGTGTGACGTCATGGTAAAATGTCAGATGTCCGACAAATGCAAACAAAAGCTTGGTTTTGGGGGATTGTCATTTTCAAATGCTCGTTTTTTTTCAATAGTCACTCTATTATCAGTGGAACAGTTCCCCCCCTTACATCAAAAACGGATATTAAACACTTGAGGTCATGTGCATACACTTTATCATCGAGTTGTAGAAGGCGACATAAGTTACCGTGACGGTCTTGATGCGTCCGCTGCTTTTGGTGCAGGTCCATCCCGAGCGGTTGAAAAGGAGGCTGCAAACTTCGCCCTCCACACAGGGGGTCATCTCACACCACTGACGACTCCGCACGATTCTCGCTAGGGGGTGGGGGGAGGGTGTGGGGAGACACGGGTTAGGTATTACCTGGCAGAGGGATATTCCAATTAAATTTGACAGCATCGTGATGACTGTGTGAGAATTTTTTTTATTACTTGATTGCCAAGCATAGTATGAGGCAGGAGGTCACCAAAAATAAAATAAAAAATACACACTTGGATGCTTGTTGAACTTCCTCCCATTGGGCAGATTGTTTGGAATTTGGAAATATTTAGTATTTTTTCATTGACGCACAGCTGCCACATACACTGCTGCACATTCAAACGGTAAACGCAGTGTCAAGGATACTTTTAAGGTGATTTTGATTATTGTGGACTGCTAATGATGACTTTGCTTCTGTAAAATTGGCATTTCCTTATTGCAGGACTACCGGGTAATCACATTTAGTTTGTATTTGTCAAAGGAACTAGTGCAAAAAAAAATAATCTCAATCTGGAATCCTTTTAGCATTCTCACATTGCTAACGTGTAAAAATGACGAATACTGAAGGCAAAGTTGCCTCACACCATCTTTTTTTTTTAAACATTTTGAATTGACACACAGGTGTAAAATGAAGTTAGTCATTTGTTGCTGCTAATGACAGAAAATTATATAAACTCTAAATGCCAAATATGGTTATAAATATTTTTTTTGAATAGGAGAATATAAGAATGTTGCGATAGCATTTGACTTATCGTATTTTCTGGAGTATAAGTCGCAGTTTTTTTTCGTAGTTTGGCCGGGGGTGCGACTTATACTCTGGAGCGATTTATGTGTGAAATGGTTAACGCATTGTACACACAACATGTTATTTTCACATTAAACCGCAAGAGGGTGCTCTCGGCTTGTGTTGATACTTTCCACGTTGGCGGTAATTGAGAAAAACAACTGACGATGACTCTGATGTAAGCGACGTAGACGAGGAAGCGCTGCATCTTCGACCTCCGGATTGGCGGAGTTGTTTAAAAGTGACACCGAGCATGAAGATTTCATTGGATTTCGTGATTTGGAGTGACGCTGATGGTTTGGTAAATTTGTTAGCCTGTTCTTTGTGCCATAGTTGTCTCAGTAACTCTTAATATGTTACAGGAACATACCAGGCACATTCACAGTTCGTTGTTTAAGCGTCATGTAACGTCAGCATATCGTACACTTATTCAGCCTCTTGTTCTCTAGTTTTATTTTAATTTTAAATTGCCTTTCAGGATGACATGTATGTTTTTGGTGTTGGATTTTATCAGATAAATTATCCCCCCCAAAATGCGACTGATGCTCCAGTGCGACTTATATATGTTTTTTCCTTCTTAATTATGCATTTTTTTGGCAGGTGCGATTTATAATCCGGAGTGATGTATAATCCAAAAAATACGGTAAATTTCACTCTCTTTTACGTGACTCAAAGGTGGTTTGGTATTGAACAGCACCAAATCGAAAGTTTATATTCGTGCAATGTTCAAACACATAGTAAGCAGCAGAGAGGGAATATTATTATCATTATTTGTTTGAATGTGATAAGTGCTGAACCTGAAATTAAGCCTCACAAACGTTTCCAGTGCACATCATGCAAAGAGGAGCAGATTAGAAAAGACAAATGGAGAGCCAGCATATTCAAGATATCAGTCTGCGACAGACAACGGGAGAGCGCAGTCATCTTGCGAGTGACGCCTCTCGTTGCTTCTCTGAGCGCCGTCTGCATAACATTGAATTACCACCGCGCCTGTGGTGCACACCGATAAGAGCTGATTGTTCTTTCTTACAGTGTGTTTAAAAAAAACAGGCAAAGGTTATCAGCTCTCAATGGACCTGGCCTGGTCCTGCTGCCCATGGCAGGGAAGGGGGGGTCCCCTTCCCTGCCATGGGCAGCCTTTTGTAGAATAAGGTAACTAACATGGTCAACAGATTGAAATAAAGGGATAACGAGTTGTCGAATGTCTAGAAGAGCTGAGTGTGTAACCGCAAAAGCCAGTGGGGTGTATCATATTTCACTGAATATCTTGCAGCAGAGTAATAAAACCATCAAGAGACACGTTATCTCATTAAAGCCAACCAGGCTTAAGAGCGATTTTTTACATCATGTACCTGGAATCTCACACTAAACATTTTTTGGAGAGCTCCAGTGACCTTCCTCCTAAAACGCCTCTGTGAATTTTCATTCCAACAACGCCTCTGCCGCCGGAGTACAAATTTATCAGTCAGTTGCACATGTAATTCAGAGTAGAGGACTGTGGCCAGCAAAACTCAATTTCCCGAGCTGAGAAAATAAAAAAGGCTGAGTTAGCAAAGCGGCGGGAGTGCTGACTAACCGGGGACTGACTTCATCCCAGAATGGCGCAGGTCAGATTAAATAAATGTCTTCGGGCTGTCGCACTGTGCTGTGACCTTGTTACTTCTTCAATGCGGGGCCGTGACTTGATCCAGGCTGAAGCCGTTCAACTAGTCAAATTGTGGTTTAGTAGGTAGACCACTGTATAGCCAGAACAGTGCCAGATTGTTTTGACATTGGAACTAAAATTTGGTTTGACCCCATGTTCCTCTTTTTTAAAGCAACAGTGCCTTTCGGTTTTTCATGATTTCTTCAGCATTGTTTTTTAGATGAGGAGGAAATACGAAACCTGACTACAAATAAGGTAAAAAGCCAATGTCATTGTCCCAATGGTCAACTACTTTAGAGGTCAATACAAATAGTAGACAAGCCAGGGCGTGGCTCTTGTTGTGTTAGCACGAGCATTGGTGCTAATGTTACTCTTCAAAGTTATTTGTAGGGCTTGTGCAAACCTGCTATAATAATTTAATTCAAGACAGGAAAACCTTTTTTTGAGGGGGGTCCGGGGGGGTTAGCATGTACATTCATTGACTTACTCAATGCATGTCTGTCCTGTCCATTTGTACTTACCACAGTGCCCTAAACGTTTCCTGACAATTGTACCTGGCAGCACAAAACCAAAACTTCAAACACAAGAATCCATCCATCCATTTTCCGAACCGCTTGATCCTCACTAGGGTCGCGGGGGGTGCTGGAGCCCATCCCAGCCATCTTCGGGCAGTAGGCGGGGGACACCCTGAATCGGTTGCCAGCCAATCGCAGGGCACACAGAGACGAACAACCATACACGCCCACATTCACACCTAGGGACAATTTAGAGTGTTCAATCAGCCTGCCATGCATGTTTTTGGAACGTGGGAGAAAACCGGAGTGCCCGGAGAAAACCCACGCAGGCCCGGGGAGAACATGCAAACTCCACACAGGGAGGCCGGAGCTGGAATCGAACCCGGCACCTCTGCACTGTGAAGTCGACGTGCTAACCACTGGACTACCGGGCCAAACACAAGAATTTGTCACAAATTATAGTGAAAAAATCTGGGCCAAATTGGGCCATAGTGTGGTGAAAACATTATTCGTTCGCATTCTCGTTCGTCACCTGGCATCAATTCAACTCACCATTAAAGAAACAAAAACAAACATTTAGCTCCAAAGACATTGTTCTTGTACACAACTTGAAAGTCTGGAAACAACACAGTAAATTGTGCTTGAAGCACTCATGGAATTAGCACAATAGAAAACATTATTTATCAAAACAACGGAGAAAGCAAAATTAAAATGAGCATGTGTGACCTCTTTGCAAAATGTGCATAAAACCTTGGAGCCAGAATAAACCCAGTCCCACCGTCGACTCTTATCAGAGTGACTATCAAGCCACATGCGATAATGGAGTGGCAGTATGGCAGCAAGAAGGCCAGCAGAGAAAAATCAACAGCTTGAGGAGAGGATTAGAATTAGAGCACGGAGATGTTTTGTGCAGACATCATCAGAAAAAAAAAGGTCGAAACAAAGACTAAGATTGGTGTTGTTGCTTGTGGCCCAAACATGAGATAAAAGAGACCTGGATTCAAAAAGATTGACCATTAAATTGGGAAAATGCACAATCGATAGACCCTTACCGTGTGATGTCACATTTGTATGCGGTGTGCAAAGCCTTCCATGTTTGAGGGCAGCCGGTGGAGTGAATTTGAGAACAGAGGTAAAGTAGTTGCTAATTCCATTTTGTGTTCACAACAATGGTGAACAGCTGTTCTGTAATCATTCTTTTTGATACCAGAAAAACAAATCAGTTTCGTGAAAGAAGACGAGCACGGCTATCAAATCTTCGACGTGACCACTTTACACCATCAAAACATACAAGGCAGATGCCATGCTTATCTGTTGGCATACCCATGCAAGTTTTAGTTCGGATTTCTGTTTAACATTAATTTGTTCATGATGCAGGAATTAATGAAGCTTATGTTTTGAAACATAAACAACGCTTGATTAAAAACCCAATGTAAAATTTCTGATGCTAAATAAGAAGTACAAACACTCACTGCTGAGCGATGTTTTGCAATCAAGCACGACTCTTTGTTAGCAGCTAGCAAGCTTAGCTAGCTTGAAATACAGCTTCGACATACATCAAGACGAGTTTATTTATCCAGACACGACAACTTTTAGACCATTAAAGTAGTCAACCAAAAGCAACATACCTTTGCCGATAACGGCAACAATGGATAACGCTTCTCTTCATGTTCTACTCTTCGTGCTTGCTTTTAAATACAGCGACTCGAAACTAAACATTGTGTGTAAATTGACGTCGGCGGGAACAGTCTATGAAAAAAATTGAAAACTCTTCCAACAAACGTGTTAACGAAGTTTTCTATCGATAGAAGAACTGACAATGTATTTTTAAAGTGCGCTGTGTGTGGACAAATAAAATATGGAATAACAACCACACCTCCTCTCTAGTCTAGCCAGCCTATGAATAGTTATTAAAATAGTGACTAACTGTAGCAGAAAGGCCAACAAAAGTTAGGGGCAGATGATGTAGTGAAATATTGACATGCTAAATACGGCAGGCCAATGGAACCTCACTCTGTTTCCTTTCCAACAATTTGTGCTATATCTTATATTTCATATAAGGTCAGTTCTGTCTCATACAAATGAGTCACTTAGCACCCACCTCCTGTTCAACGGAGACAATTGGCCTTTCACAAGGACGAAGTATAGAAAACGCAAAAAAACGAAATTGCATTTTGGCGTCACTATAAAAACATGAAATATTTTAGCTGCAAAACATACTGCTGTATCTCTCACTAAGAAATACAAACCTCGTTGGAATTTAAGGGACTTGCGCATGAGTCAATAAGTGAGAATGCAAACGGGATCGGAGGAGAGATTAAAAGAATTAGCCCAGTTCTCCTTCATTAAGCCACCAGCTGCACACTGTTGTAAATGTGAAAACATCCCAAAGGCTACACTTGAGGAAGTAAGCCGTGGATTTTACTTTCGGTTCAATACAGCAGATAAAGTTAGTTTCAAATCCATGAGGTTTAACTGGCTATTTACTCCTCTCTTGGAAACTAATGCTAAAGGTCACCAGCAACCATTGAGAAAGTGGAACAGAAGGAGGTCCAAGCACCGACCTCTTCCTAGAAGACAATGCTGAGGAACACTCACAGTCATGAATCCTCAAGGTTTGTGAGGCCTTAAATGATTTTAACGAACAACTGTAAGTACTGTATTCGCAAAGGAAGTGAATGTTGTGTTCTCGTCAGGGTTCTTTCAAGGTCGCCAAGGTTTGCTAAACGGTCCTAAGACGTTCGGCTGTACATTCCTGGTGGCAAGGGATTTTGAACATGTGCAAAATTTCATTGCGTTTCGAAAAAACAACAACATTAAAACTGTTGCTGAATGTTTGGCGAACATTTTGCGAACGCGTATTTCGCTGACGTCGACCACAGTCGCAATTGTTCACCCTTCGGTGGGATAGGGGCTTTAGCAGTACCCGTATGATTCCCCATCAGCTGTCCCCAGGAAGCCTTCCACTGACACTGCGAGCAACAGATTCAGTCTTTAATGCGGTGGCCACTAATGGAGTACAGGGTTCAGTGCAGCGGGAAGCCAGTGAAAATCAATTTCCTCCTGCTTTAATCATAGTTCTCTCTAAGTTAATTAGTATCTGTTGAGTGTTTAGAGGGAGAGAGGGAAGGGGGGGGGGCGTCTGTTGCGCATCGGAGGTGGTTGGAAACGATGTCGGGGGAACGTGACGCGAGCCATGGGACCGCATGCCGCGTTGGAGGCTCTTAGATGCTGTGAGTCATTGGAACTAATGGGCCTTGTGGTGCATGTCATTGTGATATTGGGAGATCCAATCAGCACGACGGTGTCAACCGCCGTTAAAGGCCATCTGTCACGTTCCACCAGATAACGCCTGATAGCCCAGACAGGCCGCCGTGCATTAAACCTTATCTAACTCACCTCCCACACCATGAGTGATCCTTAATTAGTTGCCGTTATTAAACAGCTGAGGAAGGGGGGAATGATTTAACAGCACACTAAAAACAATGAAAGTGAATAAATAACAGGACTTTGTATGACAGTTTAACTGAAGTCCAGAAATAGAAGCCAAAGAAAAAGAATGGGCTTAGTAATCAAAATTGCATTTGAAGCTGCCAAGAAAAATTAGCATGGGCCCGAGATGCTGTTGATTCAATCTTCACTTGTTCACGATATAAAGATGACGTCAGTTATGGGAAGTTGATACACCTAAACACCGACTTGGATTTGTTGCGCAATGCCTTATTGATTTATCTTATTTTCTATTATTTATCTCATTATTCTATTATTTATCGTATTATCTATTATATACCCCAATAGTTTAACATTCAGAATAGAATGGCGTTAAAAAGAAATGCAAAAAAAAAAAAAGCCGCAAAGGACACCTCATGATCCAAAGCATTCCACAACATAGACATCTATGGCTGCTATTTCAACCGCCATTGACTATTCATGATTTAATGGTCTACAGAACTAACAAGAAACAAAATGGAGATGTCAAGGATGTGATTATGAATAGGAGAGATGCAAAAATATCCCTAGACAAACTCCGAAAGCAATAGAAGACTTTCTCACAACATACTATGTATAGATAATACTATTATATATCATCTTCAATGGCCTTCGCAAAATACATTTGAAAAACTCCTTTGAAATACATTCGGAATAGTAGGAGTAAAAAACTGAAGGATGTGTCTGCCATTGAGAAAGCAAGACTGGAAATGATCGTCCACGTACCATCGACACATGCCGGCCTGGCCCGTGTGGTGCCGGCGATCTGACCTCTCCGGCAGGCGCAGCGGGCTGTCTGCCTGGCGATGGTTCGTCTGGGAACGCTGCTGTCCCTGTTGAGCATGACTATCTCGCAGGTTCCCATCGCCAACTGGCCTGCCAAACACAGCGGGGAGCAGGGAAGGGCATTAGCATAATGAGCCTGCAACGGACACACTGCAGAGGATCGAGAGCGGCTCAAATGGGAACAAGTGAGTTCATCGTTCCCAGACTGCAAAAAAACAAACAAAAAAAAACAACAACTCATGGCTTAACCGCCTCTTCATTTGATTTACAGCTTGATTCAATCCCGTTTTCTTCAAAATGACGTCTAAAATGTCTGAAACTGAAGTAGATTAAACCTTTCATGCACCATGCAACATGATAACATTATAAGCTGTCCACTGTAGTAACTGCTGTCTCTGAAAGGGTTAAAGATCTATTTTGACAAACATCAAATAATGTTTTGATTGTTTTGCAGATAGGCTTTGCTGGCCACAAATTTTAATCCCAGATTGGCTTCATGTGCCCCTAAACACATTTTTTTCCCGCTGATTTAAAAAAATGTCCTTGTTTTTTCCAACATTTGGTTCTGTTTTTGTTGTTGTTTTGTTTTGTTTTAAGTTTGACCTAAAAGGGTTTACATAATAGAGATTTTACCATTCGTTGTAATTTATAGCTGATGTTTCAGAAAAAATAATCAACCTGTTGCTGAATGGAAGACTTAATTGATCATATCACTAATATTATTTTTATTATTAAATATTGATGTACACATTCAGAATCACGCCCCCCAAAAACTTTATTTGCATCTCTGATTAAAATATTTTGTATAAAATTGTTGACCAGTATAAAAGTGACATTTTACTTCATTTGTAAAACAAATGAAGTCTCATTGTATCGTACTGGAGACTGAATCGATCAGAATCACTTCTGCTCAATCAACGGATTCCTTAGCAACCGTCAAATACAGTAGAGTAGATGAATCGGTTATGATGCAGACGCTACACGTGACCAATTCAGCATCATCCCATGAAAATAATGAGGGGTCCAAAAGTGATTTCGCAAACCCTTAATTCCAAAATGCCAAGCGCAAAAGGCTAATAAACAAAACAAAACAAAAAAAAAACAAGCTAGCTCTGTTGTGCGGCAACGCAGCAAAATGTTTAATTGGGAGCAACATTCTCATGATGCCAATTACGTTGACGTCCTCACCAGACAAACAACAGCGTCGCTTCAAATCTTTGCTCCTCGCCGCCACAATGACACAGGCAGCTTCATGCTAACGGCCACACGAACAACACACATAAATGTTGAATTTTTCTTCGCCCTTCCTCGCGGCCATTTAAATCTCACAGCTCCAGTGAGCAATAAACATTAAGACAGTTGCTCTGTCAATGAAATGAGTTGAAAACCAGAGGGAAGGTGTTTAATTGTTTTTTTATGTAGCCTTGCCGGAACGATTAGTCGCTAATGGCTGTTGTGTTCTAGGAACGGCCACAATGTAATCACAGTAAGTGACATTTAGATGAGATGCGTCAGCCCTCAGTTGGGGTGACGCCAAACATAGCAGCTTTTTGTCCAGGTGAAGTCACAGGAGGAGGTTTTGAGGCAGTCTCAAATCAAGATTATCACCCCACATCCAACGTTCTATCCAATACTGTAGTTCATAAAGAATGTTAAGCATTCAAAAATTCCGTGTGAACTGCCGCATTCTCCATTGAATTGTCATGATCTGTTTTTCTTTCGACTGTACTTTTGTTTTGTTTCACGTTATATCGTATTTTCTTCTTCTTGTGCCGCATGTCTTGCTCATTACGTTTTTCAAACCTGTCCCATGGTTCCACCAAAATCGTGTAACGTGAGCCCATGAACACGATAACACCTTTTCTGACCGTGTAAACGTTTAAACGTGGAAAGGTGAAAACGTGTTTCGTGTTAATGGGCTAATGTCCTTTTTTTTTTTTTGGTAACGCCTGAATAACTGTCACTGAATGAAAAAACTGAACCCACCCTGCCTGTACAAGGCAGGGGAGAGAACATCAACACCGTCAATGACCCAGTTATCAATAAAGTTATCGTTATTATTTCAGAATTACATTTTTGTACCAAGAAACTCATAAAAATGAAAACAACAATAATAGTCACTGATTAACGTCTTATCCCCAGCAGACACCTGACGCTGTGTAATTAAGTAAATAAATATCAACATTTGAGAAATATTGCATTATTTTTAAAGGTGACCATTTATGAAGGTAATATTATATAAAATATGGATTCATTTGTAGTTATTAAATACCATTTTAATGAAAAACAATTGATGTAAATGTGAACATGAATGTGAAATATAAATTGTTACAATTTAAATCAAATTATTATTAGAATTTCTTCATTATTTCTTTTGGTTAGCAATATTTTAGACTCATATTGAGGTGCGGATGGTCCATTTGAACACCGGCTTCAGGTACCAAGTATGCCTCTTTGCCTTATAAAAGGGTGAAGAACAGTTCACCGAAAACTTTTGAGTGTGTTAAATGAAACAGATTCCACAGACAAAGTCCAATGGCTTTCTAAAATGATCAAAGCACCTTTTCTAGAGGTTACTCAAAGCGCAGTCTTCTCTTCAGTCATCTTTTTTTTCTTCAATGGAACATTGCTTTGAAGGAACAAAATCACCTCATAGAAGTTAGCTTGCACTTTTCAGAAGGTCAAAGCAGGCATCCCACTTTTAAGTGTTGCATCTTCACCCGCAAAATCGCTCCAAAAGAGTAAAATGGATAACGGGTTTTTGATCGCCACAAATAGATGGTGTGAGCAGTTGCTGAAAGACCTTCAAGCAGTTCAAATGCAAGTCACGGTGATGATTTACATATCAGTTAACATACTATATATTGAATGAATTTATATTACACAGTTAAAAGAGGGAAGGTGCACGTCTGCCTCTTGCCTCACAGTTCTGAGGTGCATCGTTTTGAATCTTGGCTCCAGGCTTCCTCTGTGGATTTGCATGGTCTCCATGTGTTGGATTTGATTTTCTCCAGGTCCTCTGGTTTCCTTCTCCATTCCAAAGATTCATTTATATGTGCTGAACACTCCATTCTTAATGAGTGATAATGGTTGTTTGTCTATATCCTTCCATCCATTTTCTGAACCGCTTTATCCAAGTTGCAGGGGGGGGGGGTGTTGCTGGAGCCTATCCCAGCTGTCTTCGGGCAGTAGGACATCCTGAACCCGTTACCAGCCAATCACAAGGCACACAGAGACGAACAACCATCCGCGCTCACAATCACACCTAGGGACAATTTCGAGTGTTCAATCAACCATGCGTGGGAGGAAACCGGAGTACCCGGAGAAAACCTACACAGGCACGGGGAGAACATGCAAACTCCACACAGGAAGGCCGTAGCCGTGATCGAACCCACGACCTCTGCACTGTGAGGTTGACACACTGGACCACCGGATGTGCTCCGGCACCAAAACTGCCAAATTTCCGATACTAGACTCACCCCCTGTTTCAAAATAGAAATAAGATGGAGGTTAACCAATATCCCCAAATAAATTGTGTATTCCACCGTATTAAAAATATCTGAAAGATTTTGCCTGATTTCACCGAGACAGTTATTTCCCCCAAGAGCCAAGCCTGACAGAAAAGCTCAGATAATGAGGTTATTACAACCGTCGGGGCGGTTGTGTTCACGTAAGCTTAACTGTCAATGGAGTGAACTGTGACGGTTCCGAAAAACACCACAGCTCCGCGTTTGGATTCGATACTTTCCAGCAATTTAGAAATACAACTACAAGGAGCCTCTCTCTATGGAAATGTGAAGTATTTAATATTCTGCTCACTCACGACACACCATCATCACCACCACGCAGCCCCGGCCAATGTTGCTTTTGCTGATGCGAGCCCTTCTATGCATGTGAGTGCTGGGAGGGCGGAGGTGATGCGAGATATCTGTGCTGTCTCCTCTGTTTCTCTCCTGAACAGATGAATTGGCGTCATGCAATAAGCTCGAAGGCACAGACTGGTAGAGCAAGAACTTGTGCGGTGAGTGGGCTGTGAGGATGAGGGGAGGTTGGAAGGCACTTTGTAACATGCCCTTCGCCACCGCCTTGCACTCCATCATTCCTATGACATATGAGTCATGTGACGGAGGGTTCGTATCATTCAGTCGTGAGAACGCACCTGCAAAGCAACCTTATTTAATGTAATGAAAAGTGCACATGTTTTGGAGCCCTCAGATGGTCCAGTCCAAAGTAGCCCTCTACCAAATCCGGAAAATGAAAATTGCCGCACCATAAATTACAAAAACAAACGTGTCTCTTTTTGTCCTAGAAAAGTCATTTAATATGGAAGAACTTGAAAATTTGATGAATTATCGTGATTTATGGCAACAGTGTTAGTTAGCACAACACAGCTAGCAAGTCGCTTGCTCCAAAACAATTCGCTGAGTTGTTGTTAGTTTTATCTTCAGTTTGAGGTTCAGTAATAATGTCTCCTCAACTCTTATTCCGTTGCAAATGCGGGAAAAGTCAACTTTCACAAAAACTAAATATTTAGCTAAAATTCTCACACGTGATGATTTCAAATTTTGAGTTCATCTATTAGCAGGTTTGGAGAACGGCGAGCGAAGAAGTTGATGTATCTGGTGAGTGTCTTGACTTGCTGTTGAACCGTCAACCAAGAGAGCATTTAGCATCAGCCAAAGTTTTCAACACCAGATTTAGCAACGTTAGAAGGAGGAGCCTCTCCTCTGTGGGAAGAAACCCCAACCGCACGCCCCCGCGAGACAAGCGGGGCCAAGCTGTATTTCGCAATTTGATCTGAAACAAGCATAACAGCACTTATTTACAATTTGATCGCACTATGACTGCACCGACACTAAACCAGTGCAAAGTGACAGTCCCACCACAACTCCACCCGCAACTCCCACACACGCATAACTTCAGACTTCAAACACACAGCTTGAGGCAAATGTATCCGAGTGCAACATATCACCACTGTGATCAGACACACTCACCAAAGCAGTGCAGCACAAGTTTCTTAATAACCGGGCGTGAAATGGGCTGCAGGAGCCAACACTTGCAGTGTGTCACTGATTCAGTAGGTAGCACTGAGAGCTGGTGTACATGATGAGGTAATTAATGGCACAATATGCACTCATTTTAGCTTCAAAGAGCAGCCGGGTACGACACGGGCTCATAAAGGGTCATAGTCTCCCTCGTACTTAAGTCTGAAAAGGCTTTTTTTTTTTTTGCTGCGCAGATGCTCCCATCAAAAAAATTAGATGTCATTTACGAACCTTCATGAAATGTACGCACTGGGTGGACAAATCTGTCAATGCGCGCATTCTGCCACAGACTTAAGCCACTCCCGAAGCTGTACTGAGGTCTAGCGCCTCTGCAAGGTGAGTCTTCATGTTGCTCATTTTGATTCATTTCACAGCCGTTGACGGCCGGCGATAAGGTTCGGCACCTGATCCAAATAGTCAACGACTGCCAAACGTCTGTATGTTTCTCCTTAACACATTACAATCACAGCAGAACAGCGACGTTGCTGTAAATAATATTAACGCATGGAAGGAAAGGAATAAGAGCCAACAGACTTGTTTTCTTCATTTGTGAAGAAACCTGCACCAATCACAAACAATACATTTATAAAAACGGGCCATGAGTTATGGATTTTTCTGTATTTCATCGAATGTGTGCCACTTGCATTGCGTTGCATGGCCACCTGGTCAACTTTCACTCACTTTGCACTGTCTCCTAAGCATTCACTCATGAGAATGGTATGGGGGGGACTGGGAAAAGGCTCCACAAACTCCTTGACCCAGGTCAGGAGAACCGGTTCAAAAAATGGATGTCCAGAGTAGACTGCCGGTGAGCTGCACAAACGTCACTGGCGAGGGTCAGTACTAGGTCTGGATCCACGAAGGTGAGCGTGAAAGGTGCGAAAAAAAGTCAACCTCAGCGCAAGCGAGAGAATATGCCCCAGGGTGAGTAGTGTCTCTGTTGTTGCCATGGTGATGCCACATCAGATACTTTATCAGCCTAGATTGGTGTTTCCTAACTTTTACTGAGCCAAAGCACCTATTTTATCGTCCAAAAATCTCATGGCACACGTGTTAGCGTCACGAGGGGAAATCACCACCCAAATGAGTTACTCAAGCCTATATGAATCGGCATGTATTGTATTGTATTTTCATGCTAAAGTTCACATTTTATCATCAACGTGTTAACCTATGTATTTGAGTCCCAAACAATGAGAGACAGAAGAAAGACGAGAACCCCCCAAGGGAAACAGAAGAGATCACATTTACATATGGTCACGTCGCATCCTGTCAAATTACTGATCCGCACGCATCTGTTTGCGATGCCGAGTGAGCTGACTTTCAAATTTTGCACGTCAACATCAATGTGTGAGAATTCATTCTCCACCTCTGAGAAACATCTTTTCAGACCACAGGCATACAATGCTCCATAAAAAAAAAAAAGTCATTTCAGCTTAGTTGCAGCTCAGAGCGAGAGAGAGCGAGAGAGTTTTAGTTTAATCCAACAGATGGATTAATGTATTCGTTGTTGACAGAAAACCAATATGATCAACAGAAGATTAACCCTACCTACGCTGACACCACCACAAACATTTCACAAATTGAATACTGATATAATCATGTTATCGCAATTTAGTCAGAAGTCGATTTAACGTATTTTCCGCATTATAAGGTGCTTCCAAGTATAAGGCACACCTCCAGTGATTGGCCTATTTTAAAACAGTTTTCAGATACAGGGTGCACCGCATTATAAGGCGCATAGAGTAGAAGCTACAATAGTGGCTGCGGTCGCGTTATACATCCACTAGATGGAGCTACGCTTAAGAAATACAATACAATACAGCTTTATTTACACAGAGCTTTCACAATCGCTGCAGCTGTAACAAAACTCTTTCCAGAACATTTAAAATATTATGTCCAAGAAACCGCAATATTAATCCATATATAAAGCGCATATATAAAGTGCACTGTCGGCTTTTGAGAAAATTTAATACTTTTAGGTGCGCCTTATAGTGCGGAAAATACGGTACTCAGTATTAAATCTGGGCGTGATTGAACACAAAGCAACACGCGGATACAAAGGTTGATTACACTTCCTGTCCTCGAATGGAGTCTGCAGTATTTTACGATGATACCAGTCTGGATATGTTGCTGGTATAGATAGATCAACAAAGGTTTATAATATATAAATCAGGATGTATTGTATTATATTGTATTGTAAATCAATCATTTTCCGACAGATTGTGCTGAAAAAAAATACAGTAGTGCATTGAATTTACTCCATGGGGTGTTGAATTTTAATTTCGTCAAGTGGTTGTCCGTATAAAGCAGTAATTAAAAAATGTATCTGGATCCAGATAATGTTATTGTGCACAACCATTTGAGTAAGACTGAGTGAATTCAAAGCACATGTTTTTCTTCAGTGTATGTGGAATTGGATAACGACAATCCCTCATGCGCAGAATTTATTCCATTTTATTTTGTCAAGTGGTTGCACAAAATAAAACCATTTGGGCCCAGATGCATCACTTAAAAATAGTATCTGGAAAAAAAAAACACTACGTACAACACATTCCAGAAAAGTGGAAACCGAACATTGTCAGTCTGTGACGTCGGTTTGTTTGGCTTAGCAGGGTCCAGTGATCCCCCATCACAGCAACACATTCAGTTTTTGTCATTTCCACCCAGTAGTTTTTTCTTTAATTAATATTTCTACCCGTCATACCAAGTAACTTCATTTCATCATTTCATCATACTCATTGTATGACAAGGATTCAATCACACCTCCTCCAAAAATAATGTTCTTTTATAATGCATATTCTAATTTCATACTGCTGAGGATTTCAATGAGCTTTCACAGTAGCTCCGGGCAAATGCATTCTGTTACAACTGTAATTCATTCAAAACTGCAGTTGTTCTAAATCTAGTGCACTTCATTATTCATGACGGTATGTATTGTGTTTGGTTTAATGCTCTAATAAGAGTCGAGTCCAATATTGAGATGTTCCACTTGTCTTTCATATTCTGGCACTGAGAATTCCCCGTCCACAAGAGAGCTAAGCAGGCTCTATCACGAAACTACACTGGCATACATTAAGTCCAATTATCCTCATTCTTTGTCTGCTCCTTTTCTTAATGGAGGAGCTGCTCTCAAGGTCGAAAATGGCAAGAACAAAGACGCGGTGGAGAGACGAGAGAAAGGCAATCATATTTATATTCACCCAATTTGTACAGAAAACCCAAAACACGATGCCACTCCATGGATCAGCAGTATCACTTACAGGGAAACATGAAGAGGAGAACATAGGCTGCTTTCCCCGACACTGGTTGATGCCATTAATTTTTTACAGCTACTTATCCTGTGCCTGAGTCACAGGTGAGCCGGAACCTATCAAGGGTGACTTGTAGTGGGATGCAGGCTATAACCTGCACGCGGCACCTGTCAACTGTATGAATGCTGCAAAAAGCAGGAGAATGGATGGAATGAATGGATGCCAGTACAGTCATACCTCGGTTTGCAACTATAATCCGTTCCAGAAGGCTGTTCGAAAACCGAAATCATGCTCTTTAAAAAAAAAAAAAAATCTTTATTGAACACGTCTGTTCACCATGGAACGCTAAACGCGGAAGCGTCACTTCCTCGTCGGTAAGGAAGGCGAGAGGAGTCAAGTGACGCATTCGAGTGCGCTCAGTTTGTTCGACATCCGAAATTCGGCCGTCATCCGAGGCATAAAAAAAAATCGAAATTTTTGGTCGAAACCCGATTTGGTCGAGAACAGAGACGTTCGAAAAATGAGGTTTGACTGTATATATCAAAACTGTACATACATTTGAGTTCTTCCTAGTCCAGTGCCCTTTTTTGTTTAATGTATTTTTGTTGATTTAATTTGATATTTGGTCTTTTGAATAAACAACTTATTTTTTTCCTCATCCATTTTTTTCCATATGTTTTCAGTCCACAACGGTAAATAAATATATCAAACAGTTTCAATACTTTGGAAGTGGCGGTGTATAAGCTGCTGAAGGAATTGATAGTAAACACTGACGGCTGCGAAACTGACACTGTGGATCGGCGGTTATCTGTCATCACACTTACACCTCAACCGCTCATTCACGCCATTCTATATACAGTTTACCTGTACTAGGACAAATACAAATACATTTGAATGCATTCCGGACAAAAAAAATATGTATACCCGCACAATCTAATCCACACACCCTGCAAAGCTAATACACGTTAATATTTGACCCTATCAGACTGGCATTTAGTTAACACTATGTTTGCTATTGTGTTTTGCAATGGTGTTGGACTGCATCTCAAGACGGCTGGTCTCTAAATGTTTTATTTAACAACATGGGTGAGGCAATATACTAGAAAAACATGGCGTCCAATGGTTGATGCTCAAAGGAGAGAATGTTCTTGATACAGGTTTTTTGTTGAATCCCGCAAGGCCTATCTCTTCCCAGTGCACAAAGCAAGGGCTACAAAAGAAAAGGATGTGATGTTTGGTGTGTAAGAAAAACACCTTTGAGATACATTGGAAGCAGCTCAGCTCCAAAATCATTGGACTTTGGCTTGAGTGTTCTCCTGGATGAATGGACAAAACAAATTCCCTGATGCACCTCACTCCAAGGTCTTGTACAAAGTCTTCCCAGAAAAGTGAAGCGATGCAACGAAGAAACAATTTCCTTTTTTGTTGTAATTCGTTCACTGCCTGAAGTTAGATTAGCTAGTCATGTTTTTTCTTTCTGTCTGATGTATGACATGCATTATTCCAGCCATCTTTACGAGCCCAAATTCAGCGGCCTTGCCGTGACTTCCGCACTAACACAGTCTCCCCATCGTGCTCTCATCCCTGTCTGCTCCGAACGACTCTGTATGACATCAAACGGCAGTCTCGTTCCACCGAGCATATGCTCATCACAGTGGGCCAAGCGCTTCTCATTACCGAGACGCCGTTTGACGCGTGTGAGGCGCGCCAGACGAGTCGCGCGACTAAGGACACCAGGTGAACGTGGCAGATGTTTCATTTGCATAAACCGGAGAAGCGGAGGTGTGTGGCTTAGTAGACAACAATTGTATTGTACAGCATTTCACCGGGTTGAGAAAAGAGACCACCGGGAGTACAGTACAGTGTTACCTCTACTTATGAAATTACTTGGTTCTGGAAGAAATTTCTTATCAAGAAAATTTTATAAGTCAAGACGCGTTTTCCATGTAAATGTCCTAATCCGTTGCGGCAAAACTCCTCTGACAGAAAAAAAAAAGTTTGAACATCGTCGTCGGTGGCTTTGGCTAATGCTAAACATTATTGCTACCTCGGTGCAGTTCAACATCATTAACAAATACACTTACCAGGTACTGAATACCAACTTCCTTCCTCCCAACTCAGTGCACATAAGAGTTGATGTGTAATATGCCGGGCAAAAAGCTTCTCTGTGATGCAGCCAAGAGTGCATGGCCCGTGACTTACTTCAAATTTCACTCGGAGAACCCTCCAGGATGCCCTCCTCCTCATTTAATGCAAAGATGGAGAGAGCAGCATGCAACAGACCATTAAGCCCCCCAAGTGCAGTACAATTAGGCGTGACGCACAGCTTTAATATTAAACCACGGCTCTCTCAGACAATATAATCACCGTATCAAGTGGAAAACGGAGTAGAGTGCAAGACAGCAGGAACATAACTAATTATGCGCACCCTCCATGCCCGGGATGGAGTTGTTTCAGGCCTAGCACTCTTAGCCTGGAGAATGACAATGCGGAAATACACTGATTCGCTGGGGAGGTCAGTGCTGACAGTGAGGAAGAATTCATATTCGGGGGACTGTGAAATATGAGCTTTGTGCTCTGCTAAATTCATTATGCTGTAAAAATTCTTTTCATTTTGTTTCATAAAGATGTTCTTATTTTTATAGCTCCTCCGCCTGTAGGAGTGGGGGGCCTGAGTGATTTGCTTAAAATTTACAGCCCCGATCATAATCAAGCCACACTCACACTCGATATGGAATGCCACTTTCAAAGCCACTGAAAGAGAAATCAGCCATTTTTCTCGGAACAGTCAGTGATTCCATGCTAGAATATATTATATATATATATATATATATATATATATATATATATATATATATATATATATATATATATATATATATATATATATATATATATATATATATATATATATATATATATATATATACATATATATATATATTTTAGAGCTGTCAGTTTAGCGCGTTTTTATCGGCATTAATTTAAGTGAATTTTAACGGGATTACATTTTTTCTCGCGATATTAACGCAGCACACGTCACAGCGGATGTTACGTTGCTCTATAAATAAACCAAAAACAAAACAACAAGCGCGCTGCACAGGTCCACGCACGTTTGTTTTGCCAGCCATGGCAGCGCGAGACACCGAAAACGGATACTTAAATAGTTTCTGAATGGAAAGTTTCCCTTTAAAAAGTTGCCTTTTAAAGAACAGACAGACACAGTGACATCCATAAAGTACAGTGGAGCATATTCACCATTCATCAATGGAGCGGCTCACTAATGACTGTTGAGGACCCGCTGAGTCACTTCGGAATTTAGTGAGACTGCTTGCAGTCATATCTCATAAGATGTGTTCTGTTATTCCCATCGACGGGCCTCTACGCCACAGCAAGATAACACCATAGCTTTTTTTCCCCCCAGCAACATAGTGTTGTTCGTCTCAGAAGCCTGGAATTGGAGCGTACAAATCATTCAGTGTGGTCTGTTGTGTTATGACACGTGTGATGGGAGGAGGAAAATTACAACACTGGTCCACTGGTCTGAAACAATTCACTACAAGTGAATCACTCTCTCTTTCTATTTCTCTCTCTCAAGGGTCATTTTTTTTTTTTTTAAAGGAAAACTGTTTCAACTGCAGCAGAGGCCAACTGTTTGTCCACCTCCTAATTAATGCCGTTAGAAATGCCAAAAGCTCATGACAAATCACCTGTCCGACCTCAAAACTGCGAGGCATCGCCACGGCTCTTACTGTGCGCCTCGCATTGGGAGTGGGGTCCACTTAGGGATCCCAGACGTTTCCAAATTTATCGTTGAATAAATTGGCAGCGTAGCGAGCAGCTGACAGGCCATTCATCGTGGTGGGCGCTGGCTCGATGCCGTGCACAGACACGGGTGCTACGCTTTGATTTCCTGTCCTGGCTGGCCTGACAGATGAACTACAGAGTGGATGGAGGCAAAACAGGCTCTCGCTGTCACACGGCCTCACCGCTCTGCCCAAAGACTACCATGTTGGAAGCCTGATATGGACAATAATTACGTTCAGGCAGTCAAACATAAGCTACAAACTACCAATTAAGGAATAGTATTTCAAAACTAAAATGCCCCCCGCCATAGAGGCTTATGCTGCCAATGATGGGTGCGCAATGCGAGAGAACCAAAGCAGAATGCATCTGCTTGTCCATGTCAAGAAAAAAAAAAAAAGAATGGAAAGAGATGTAATTTTATGACAAAATTGTATGCAAAACCCGAATTCCTCATAAAAAGGGCCGTTTGTAACCTGACATTTTATTCCACAGCAATGAATGAATTTGTCATCAAAACTTAAGTGGCAGTTTAGACCCGAACGTGCCTCCATGTTATATTGTCAACATGACTAATAAGCAATTTGCCTGTCTTTTTTTTTTTTTTAACCAATTTCAATTCTGATTTGAAATGGACCAATGCCACTTAGAAAAACTGTCATGGAAAATCAGGACAGTCATTACGTTTCATGCCAGTCCTGTCAGGCGGTGGTAGTACATCGTGCAGTCAGTCCCCATAAGGAAATTTTATTTTTACAAATTATTGACCATATAAAGTCAAGTGTTGAAAATGGATTGCTTTTCATCTCCTGTGTTGATATCCTGTTAGTCAATTTTATTGTGCAAATAAAAAAAAATTAATGGACCAAAAGCCGCATTTTTTTGTTTTGTTTTATTTTTTGTTTTTCTGAAAAGTGATAGCTTTAGAGATGAGGTTTTCCACCTGATGCCTGTGTTATGTAAGTTACAGTGCCCTCTAAAATTACTGTTGTTAAGATGTGTTAAAAATCCTTAAAAGAAATTCAATTTTTAATTTCAGAAGCATACTCTCATACTAAAAATTGGACACATGGTTCACCAGATGACAGAATCAAGCTTGGTCATATCAATCCCCAGATCTCAACCCCATTGAAAACCTAAGGAGTAGGCATTGGAGGAGGAGACTGCACAGAAGAGGGGCCGGCTCACTGAATGATTTTGAGAGATTGTGCAAAGAGGTATGGAAAGATCCCTCTTTCTGTATTCGACCACCTTGCGATACATAGCTGCCATGTTGTTGGCAAATGGGAGCTGTACAAAAAGGGAGTTGTACAAAGTATTTCCACCCACTTTTTCCAATGTTTTTTTTTCGTCTGGTTATGTGCAGTGACATTTCTTCTAATGTAAAATGTGTCCTTAATAAAGGTTTGGAAACAGACAAAGAGGGATGCATAGACCACCATAAACCTCAATGGACTTGTATCCTACCAAACGGATTGCCATCCATCCATTCATATTCTAGAGAGCAGCTAAATGTACTAGATCGGAGGTGTCAAACTCGTTTTTGTCGCGGGCCACATTGTAGTTACAGTTTCCCTTGGAGGGCCATTATGAATTTTGTGAAACCATATATTGTAAATGTTGAATCCCCTCCACATATTACATACACTGCGCACAAATAATTGATATTCTTACAATCAGGAGTCAATAATAATGACTGTTATTGCGGATTACATATGACAATTTGAAATTCTGGTTCAGACTTTAGCAAGCATCGTGGAACTTGACATGCTTGATTTGCTTTCCCGGGCCACATAAAAGGGTGTGGTGGGCCAGATCTGGCCCCCGGGCCACGACTTTGACACCTCTGTACTAGCTAAGATTCAGCTAATACAAGCTTTTTCTTTTTTTTTAACAACATGATGCACTTTAGGGCTTACGACTCAGTTGGAGTGGGCGACATGCTGAGGTAGTCAAGTCGAAAATCATGCTCTATTTCTTTTGGAATATCAAGAGTGGGCAAAGTTCACAGGGATTGGTTAAACAATCTTGCACCGTACGACACTAATGAGATGATCGTGCTATGAAAAGTAGTGCCGTATAAATAGCCGAGGGGAACACAAGCTCTTCACTGAAAGAGTTTGAGAGGCCGGTGACGGAATGAACATGAGCGCAAACATGTAAATTGGAGAGCAAAGGGACAACATTTCAAAGCTCATCCGGTTCATTTTTCACATCGTCTACTCGTGCTGTCAGCGCGATGCCCGATTCGTCTGTTTAGGCGCTCTTCTTTCTCCCAGGCGGTAATTATGAAGCTGGCCAAAGCTTGATTAAAAAGATCTAATCACCAAATGTAGTTGTTCTACATCTCCAAACGCGACCCCCTGTTAGTTTTTTTTTTCCAAGCTTGCGATAGTTGAAATCTTGAGTGGTTTTTGTCATTGACAATAACCAATAAAGTGCAGGGAAAACATCATTTTGCTTTCTGCTCTGTGTCAGGGTGGGAGTGTAATTGCAGCAGAGGATGTTTTATTCAAGAAGGGAAGCACTACGGGATTACAGATTTATACAGTGGGAAATTATAACGCTCCAAGGCCCCGGTGAGGCTCTTCCTGCACCCGGAATTGAAATAAGATGTGTCGCTGGCTTTCACCCGAAGCCTCGTCATGCCATGAATCCAGACAATAATAACAGAGTGTGTTGTCTGTCAATATAAGTGCAAACGTGGGGTTCAGGTAAAAATGTCAAGTCCTGTTAGTGTTTCACAAATAATGAAAAACTTTCAGCTCCTCACCCCAGGGCCAATTGCCATCTTGCCACCCCAGTTTGCAAATGTTTGTGTTCAAAAAAGAACCAAACAGAAGAGATGCCTTCCCCAACCCCCTCTTGTTTTTGAATTGAATTGTTTCTTGAAACCACTATTTTCAATCGCAATTTAGGACAAACACGGGGTTTATTTTTACAGCGCTTCCATAACACTGGATTGAACCAACGTCTCACCTGCAAGAGCAATCGGACTACACGTCCTCGGTTTAGCATGGAGTTGTGTTCTCACAGCGGTGACGTAACCCATTTACTGTTTACCATTTACAATGGTAAATGGCAAATGGAGTGCACTTATATGTGCTGTAGGGCATTCTAGTCAACGACGCTAATGCATTTGTAAAGCTGTAATACACAGCACATTTTTTTTTTTTAAAGAAAAAAAAATTGAAGCCATAACCCAATCAAATTAAAAGCGGTAAGTATGGTGGTAAATGAGTGAGCCTCATTGTAAGACGCTCAGCAAATTAGTTCATCATCTATTGTCATCTATTTTTTTGGTCTCACTTCAGTAATTTATAATAGTGTGTTGTATCTATTCATGTTTCGATAAGAGCTAGTATTAATTTCCCTGTGGTGGGACACATCATGCTCTTCCAGTATCAGAAAAGAGGTGTCTTTTTTATTTGTATCATTTTTTTTTTACTTGATTTAACTGGAGTTCACCAACCTCACGACACAATTGTGAATTTCTTCCATCACAATGCTGTCGCTATCGCTATGGAAACGCGTATATGTCTGTGAGGGGTGACTTTCCGAAGAGCCACTTTTGTTGTTATTCGAATAGAAAGAAAAAATATCCGAAAATTGTGACATGCTTTTGAATGGACACCGGAGACCAAGGTCTGTTGCGGTATGAATATCCATAGACAGGTACATCCGGTTTTCCCCAGATTAGCAGATAAACAAAGGAAATAATTATGTCTGTCTAACCACAAAAAAAAAGAAAAAAAGAAAAAAAAAGCAAAGCGTGATTGAAAAGAAGATCTCAACTGTGGGCTGGAATATATATTATATACAGTATACACACACACACACACACACACACAACATCTATGTTAAAGCATGCACCACAGTAAAAATAACTTGGAGCTTGGAAGCACATACCTCGGGTCAAAACTTTCCGACATGTCAAGAAATCTTTGCCGGCGCAATTAACTGCATGATCGATACCTTCCACTTGGTGGCTTTCTTATCTCATACAACCAAATATGAACATGATTTCACTCATATTATGTGTTTCCTCATGGGCATTATGATTATTCACTTTTTGAAAGACTAGTCTCTGCGGGGTCAGAAAAGTCTCTACTGTGTTGCTGACAGTGGTCACAGCTACGTTGTTGGTGAATTTTGGCAAGGAAGCACTTTAAACAATGGAGCAGCAAAGTCAAGGTTTTTATTTAAAACATGTCATCAATAAACGTGAATTAACAAAATGTATGAAGTCCCCAGTCGTAGGATACATTGGGGTTGCCCTCGAATGTCATACTTAATATCGAAAAGGGACAGGGGCAGTCTGTGTTGATTCAAATTATCGATTGATTTTTTTAAACGTGCACCTGACAGCTGTTGAGTCATTTATTATTCGTATGACTGGTGTAATACATTAATGCTGGTTCAAAATGACACATTTCTAGATGATCAAGCAGCGGAGCTCAAGTTCCCACTCAGCAAGAGCATGAATCTTAATTGAATGTTTTGTTTTTTTCCATGTACCCTGTGATTGGCTGGCGACCGGTCGAGGATTTAGTATTTCTTTAGCCCCAAAGTCATCATTAAAAGGCTCCAGCGACCGGATGTATCACTGGATTTAAAACTAAATGTCTGTCATCATACTTTTTTTTTTCTATCCACAGAGATAATGTACAGGGGAAAAAAATCTCCATGCATGCACGCTTGGCAATCATTTACCTCAACAAGGTGACAACATATAGCCCTTTTGCAAGAATTTGTGTCATAAAACAACAGGCTACTTTTTAAATGACTCCAGTGTCTGGAGCAGCGGCATGCCAATTAAATAAACAAACAAACAAACAAACCAATTTCTTCTAACCCCCCCAGGAGGCAAAGTAAGACTGCAGATTTACCCTCTCGGAGCAGATGGGAGTAGATGAGCCAGAGGAGCAACAGACAACAGAGCGACGCACCTCCACCTGCGGAAAGCATCTTTATTCCGGACTGCATCCTGCACCTTTTCCACCCCTCCTGGATGACCCAAACTTTGTGGCCCCCCTCCACCTTAACTGTCAATCACATCAGCGGCTAATCCAGGGGCGCCGCCACATCCTGTCGACGGCATCCATTTTGAACTAATAAAAGGGATGAAGGGGGCTGATGAAGGAAAAGTAAACATACAAAATAAAATCCCCTTTCCTGCCACCGCCCCCTACCCTAAAAAAAAAAAATCCCTCAGGGAGCCACAGATCCAATTTCGCTTTGCAAACACACAATGTCGGCGAAGGTGTACAAGTTCTCGCAGCTGTGGGTCCAGTTTGGTGGAATCGAGTGGTTCCGATGAAAGCTGAGCTCTGTATGAGGAAGGAGAATGTGTACTTCTGATCCAAGCGGGGATGATGATGATGATGATGATGATGATGAAGAGCTGGAGGACGAGGAGGAGGAGGAGGAGGAGGAGGACGGCGGAAATTAAGGCTTCTTCCCTCTCGGGCGATTTCCACACACGCGTTTTTATCCGAAGCAAAGTAAACAGGTGCGCAAACTTGTGCGCAACCAAGCCGTGCGCGGAGTCTGCAAAGGCGTTTTATGGCGCAAAAGCGCGTCAGAGGTGCGCGCGCGCACGCACGCACACACGCGCGCGCGCGCACACGTTCGAACGCACTCACTAATGGATTGAACCGTGCTCGCAAGTTCGAACGTACATCGCAAATACAGTACAATACTGCAGCAGGACGCGCTCACTGACATTGTTGACATATACATTGGTGACGTTTTCTAAATTTCGATTGCCATTACTCTCCAACTTCCTTCTAAATCTCATTAAGGACTCTCACTTGTCCGCAGTTGTTGGATTTGGCTCCAGCGCATGAATGACACTAATGAGGGCGAGCTCGAGAAAATAGAGAGCAAATGAATGAGTGGATATTGCCATTCCATCTTACTATAATGACATAGTTTGATACAATGGAACCTCTCATTTCAATTCAAACGCCCTTGAGATCTTACAATTGTAACTTTATCTTTTTTAATTTTTTAATATATAATTGTAAGTTATAACTTTATAACAATTTCAGGAAAATCTGGATGTTAAATTAAAAACTACAGTAGTAGCTCTACTTACGAACGTCTCTTGATACGAAATTTTCAAGCTACAAAACGCCTCAACAGGAAAATATTGCCTCTTGTTACGAAAGAAATTTCAAGATTTGAAAAGTAAAAATACGGTGTGGGTAGAGATCTCAGCTCCGAGTTTCCTGAACGCAACATACTTAAAGCTGTTCTGCCATTGGCTATTATCGAGCCTCATCCTGGCATGCCATTGGCTAAGAGGGACCTCTACCTTTTGTGTCTATGTGTGAAGATAGATCGATATTTGTCGATACTGCGACCTCGTCATTCGCCCCTCGGGCCATGAGGTGTTCCGATAGTTTTACATAAATGTGAATCACCCAGAAAGAGTGCTCACCAGTCCGGCGATTGCTCACTAGGCTGATGTTTGCCTTGGACATTTTCGAAGGATTGTTAAAAGCCGACAAAAGCAAACGTCCTAGGATCAGTTCTTTACAAAACGCCAGACAAAACCCACTTCTGAGAGAGAACATGAACTAAAGGGGGCAAAAAAAACCGATGACGACGCAGGACCACCATTTTTATTCTTGACTCTATTCTTCATTTTTTTTAAACATTATGCACAAGTCTCATTTGTTGTGCAATAATCTATTTGTAACATGTATTTGTTATACATTTTTATGCATTTTTATGCTCCATAAAACATTTCTGTCTGAATTGGGGTGGGGGGCGCTTGGAACGGGGCCTTTACATGGAAAACGCGTCTCTACTTACATTTTCTCGTTACGTAATTTCTCCCAGAACCAATTGATTTCGTAAGTAGAGGTACCAATGTATAGAGATTTCAAATACATTGTTCAGTAATTGTCAAAGTATCATTATCACCATTTTTGTTTTGATTGATTGGTCTTGGAGAAATAAGACAGTTCCAACCTCAATGGATTTCACGGTGAGACATGCAGACTCCATTTTAAAAGATCCACTTTGTCTGACCCAATATGGAGCTATGCTTGATAAAGGGCAAAGTAAGTTACACTATAATATGCTCGGTGTGAGTCTGCGCGTGCATGCATGTGTGTCTGTGCACGCAAAAGCATTTGCAAAAGACAGTCTATCTTGTGAAAGTGCACCATTTAAGACTCCCTTGCTACTCCAGGATCATCACTATAACTCATACCTTCCCAAATACACACATGCACTCACGGAATATTCCATGACTAAAGAAGGTGCACTTTATTAGTAGATGAAGATGTCCCCCCAGTGTGCGGCTCTGCCATCCGCCTCTCCCTGAATGGCTTTTATGATGACGTATCGGGCCGGCCTTATCACCGCTGTCACACGGTGAAAAATGTCCGACATTGTCATGGAAGTTTTTGCAGGTTGGCCATCCTTATGCTCGGCGACAAACCGGCTGATGATGACGCTCAAGCCAAATGCGGTATTCGGACTCAACTTTGTTGAGTGGCATAGCAGAAATAACCTTGTGATGTTGCAATCATGACTACAATTTTTGATCCTAGTCCTATAATGTGTGCTTGTCTGTCCTTTCCTTGGGTTTCTCACAAAGCAGCACATTGAGCATGACTGGAGTGGGGTATATTTACCGTATTTTCCGCACTATGAGGCGCACCTAAAAGCATTAAATTTTCTCAAAAGCCAACAGTGCGGCTTATAATTCGATGCGCCTTATATATGGATCAATATTCGGATTTCTTGGATGTAGTATTTCAAATGTTCTGTAAAGCGCTTTGCTCCGGCTGCTCTATAAATAAAGCCGGACTGTATTGTATTGTATTCCCTTTAGCATAGCTCCATCTAGTGGATGCATAACGCAACTGCATGCTCTATTGTGGCTTCTATTCTATGCGACTTATAATGTGATGTGCCATATATATTAAAACAGTTTTAGAATAGGCCATTCATTGAAGGTGCGCCTTGTACTCTGAAGCCCCTTATTGTGCATAAAATACGGTATTTATTTTCATTAAACCTCATTGAAGGAATGAATGCCCCTCACACATTCTGTTCACCAGTGTTTTAAGAAACAATGGAAATTTCCCCAGGGTTAAACCATCCAAATTAAAACCATTATTAAATGTACGGTCAATAGAAGGTAAGAATTAGAGATGAAAATTAGAAATCCTGAACAGCGCTGGTACCCTTGACCGTGAAATGGAGTTGACTTTTTGGACATTTTGTCATAGCATCGAGAGAAACGGATCACCGTTTGTTGCAATTTGAGAACAATCGATGAGTACTCACCCTTCACTTGACGAGGTGAGGAACACACAGCGAGGCAGATTCCTGCAAAACACACTTTAATAAGTTTTTGTGCTACTCTAGGGACATTTTTCCACTAAACATTGGTGGATTCCGATTTTACAACTGAATTTTGTTTTGTTAACATTCTTTTATGATTGAGCTGATTTCAAAATGATTCAAAATGGTATTTTCTTGCACTTTATTTTCATTTCTGTAGGCTGTCTTTTATTGGATGTTTGTTTTAATGCTTTTAAATGGTGCATTTTTAATCATGTGAACCACATTGAGTTACCTTGTGTCTGAGTTGTGTTAAGTGCCTTGCCTTTTGAGCTTCCACTTTTGAGGACTTTGCACTGCAAGACTAGTTGAGCCTTGTCTTTTTCTTCTTCTTTCTTTCTTTATTTACAAGCAGCGACTACCTCTTGTGCTGTCACAAAGGACATGAAGTGGAGCTGATGTTCTGCTCCGCTGGACAAGCGAGTAGTGCTCTCGCAGATCTTTGAAAGGTAGCGGACCTTGAACAAACAAAGCAAACAAATTTGAGTGCAGCATGAAGGTCGAAGTAACCACCATCACACCTCACAGCAATTCCTAACAGGTTGTTTTTTTCCCCATGGCCTATTGCATATGAATGAATGAGGGCTGAGAGTCTTGTGTGTAAGTCGATTCACAATGAGTTGTAAAAGCCCGATGGTTCTCCATTGATTTGCATGTAAATTACATTTATGCGGTTTACAACATTCATTGTGGAGCGTGAGTTGCAAATCGTAAAATAAACATGAATGCTGCACGTTCAGCACAAAAGGTGTGCGTGCGTGTGTGTGTGTGTGGGGAGGGGGTTCCTCATTTAAAGTAATGTATGAAACAATGGTGAAGGAATAACAGCTTGTAAAAGGCAAGTACTTGAACTAGTACAGTACTTGCCTTTTGCCTGTAGAAATTGTCAATACAGCAGAGCCACGTCCAGCTAATTAGATGCGGTGCGGTGGAAAAGAGGCACATGTTTCGTACGGTTGAGATTAGGAATGACGATCTCCGGAAGTGTCTTTTAAATTATTTCATTCTCCGTGGCTAGCCCGAAAGGAGACAGAAGACTTTCACATTTACAACAAACATAAGTGCACTGTTGTTGATTTATATTGTTATTCAGAAACTGCTTTTGGAATGTTTGTTTTTGATCAAGACTGTTTAATGGCCTCTACACATTCAATTATCAGGAGTGTGCGCATCTAGTCGATAGTCATCCTCTCTTTAATGGCCCAGAACTGATTACCAAGGACAGAGAGAACTGGTTGAAACATTATTCATTCCGAGCGTTAATTAAATCCTCCTAGGTGGGACTTTCAATCCCATTAAAAGCTCTGGCGGCATTTTTCTAAACACCCCTTAATCTCATTGTATGGCTAAAAATAACAGGGCTTGTGAAACATGCTTCTCTGTGTTGTTTTTTTTTGAAGCACCATTTTCTAAACTAGAATTTGCATAAATGCTGACAGATAGTTTTGTTGAGCTGAACTGCCACAAAATAATACAAAAATCAACACAACATCCCCGTAATGAACAAATACAATGATGCAAGAATGCCACGGTGGGGACGCATACATTTTTCCTTTGAATATTTATCCCCGAGTGATGACGCTCTCATTACGTAAAATAAGAACTGCTTTTACAGCCGCAACAATGACATCAATGCTTATCTCAGCATTCACACAAGGATAAGAAATTCATTTTTAACACGCATGGCATTCAATGTTTCTCAGCCTGGACGCTGGACGCTGTCCTGTGAGCCATCCGAGGATTGCGGAAATCGTGACCTCCCTGAAACCTTTCTCCACCTCAGTCCACCTGTACAATATGATAAGATCCCCTATCTGCACGGTTCGCAAACGTTTAACCCCATTTCCCACCTACGTATAATCCGGGGATCACGACCAACATTAAAATACAGTAGCGTAGTGCGCCTCGGTGTTCATCAAAATACAAGGAGAGATTTTATTTGTCAGGACTGTAACATTATGGACCCGATCTTAAAAGACTTACAGAGCATCTGGGCAAGGTTTACCTTCATACCCAAAGTGTCTAATTCCTATGATCTTATCACAAGGTCATCTTCCTGGTCACCTGAAAAAAAATAATTGCATTTAATTTCTTTGTCTTTTGCCTCATTAGTCTCTCATGATCAAAAGTCAGGGCAAATAACATTGAATGAGAATGAAAACTATATGAAAGATCTGTTCACTCCTATCACGTTGAGGATCACAGCAAGCTGGAGCCCATCTCGAGTAAAAGATAAGCTCCACCCCCATCACAGGGCAAAGACAAATAACCATTCAATAACCACTGAGTGGGAACCGGACCTACGGTGCCTGCACACAAGTCAGGCAAATGAAGCGCTACGTCATGCACAAGCATTAAAATAATTTGAACTCACCAAAAGTAAAAAAAATAAATAAATAAAACTGACACATTTTCCAAACATTTCCAATACCCATCTACAATGTTTTATCAATCAACTAATGTAGACTTTATTAATTTCAAAGATCGCATTTAGAGGGTGAGGGTCCAATGCTGTAACAATGTGTAGAATAAATATTAATATTTCAACGTTTCTGTCATTGAAGATTTGCGTCATAGCCTGCGACACACGTTTCTATTTGCACGGCGGGATGCCAGGCAGGTGGCTGTTGTAAAAAAACAAACACAAATAAAACAATGGCCTTTTATGTACAATTCACTGAGGATATTGATTGAAGCATTTTAAAACGGTACACGTGAGCTACGTAGTTAACACGCTACAAAAGCCCGAGTCTTGTCTCGACGAAGGTAGGTAGGCATGCGTGTGGAAGTGCGTGCATATGCGCGCATGTGCGGTAATGGGTCGATCACGGGAGGTTGGTTGAGCGAAAAGTAGATCTTCTGTGAAAAAAGGTTGGGCACCTCTTCTCTACAGGATGCAGTGCAGGCAAAAATATCGTATTTGTAGCCAACTTAGTCATTTTGATAGTAGGCTACTATAGATACAGCATGTGTTGCCTTCATTACAAGGCTTATAGAAGGCTTTTTTTTTTTTTTTTGCGACTCTGGACAGATTAGTTTTTTGTTTTTGTTGTCCAATATGGCTCCTTCATCATTTTGGCTTACCGACCCCAGCCTGAACATAACCTGCTCGTGCACTTTTTTGGGGGGAGGGAAGAGATCTCTTTCATCATTCACACATATTCTGGACATACGGCTTAAATGATGCACGTCCAGCGTAACATTTGCCTCAATACTCCGGATTAAATGTGAGCCTTTCCCTTCCTCATGCGCCCTATGCAAGTGCCGACAGGAGCCATTGTGCTACAGAGTCTTCAAAGGTGGAATTAGGCACACTGCCAGCATCCTTTTATTACCACGCTGGGCCTCTGGGTCTTAACTCCTCCTCCCTGAAGCAAGTGAAGGACAGCATTCACAGGGGAGTGTTTTTTTTTTTTGTGTCACAGTTAAATCTCCTCCGAATGTCCGTGCGCAGTTTGCCGCGCTGCGGTGACACGGCAGCATCGACTGAAGGCAAACTTGTCATTTCACATGGATACATGTCACGCTTTGACGTGACGAGATCCTTCCCAAAGGAGTACGTAGATGCTGTTGCTCGACTCGAAAATACTAAATCTGCCAATTCCACTTCCTGTAGGTAGAACGGCCATCTTGCTCTGATTGCTTATTCCTCCCTTCAAACAAAAGCATCCTCTCCATAGGCACATGCCACTTGGGATTGCCATCAAGGCTTTCTAAAATGGGAGCTCGTGATATCAGTGCCCGTCGGCCCACGGCGGCTCTGGTTTAATCTTGGTTTCTAAAAAAACCCTCGGGCAGTATTGCTTTTTCATGTCACGCATTAAAATGCACACATTAGAACCAAGGGAAACATGGCGAGGGAAGTGCATATCCTTCAACAAGCCAGTGTGTGTCATATGAGCGGATTAACCAAAAGAAAGTGAAAACTTAAGAGTGGTAACCAAGGAGGCAACAGCACAGTTTCTCTTCCCCCTCAGCTCGTGTGATGAATTTCCAGGAGTAGGAAGGTGATGAGAAAAAAAAACAATTGGAGCGGAGGCAAAAAACATTGCTGGAGGAATTCTTTTTTTTTTTTTAGCTCTGTCTTGCCAGCTCAAGCACCAGCAGTCGGTTTAAGTTTGGCGCATCCATAAAGTAGGAAAAGGAAGATACCTGTCACATGAAGCACAACTGGAAAAGTGGCCCCCAAACACTGGTCCGCGGACCAATTGAGCCACTTAACAAAATCCCTTATAAATCAGCCCCAAACAACCAAATGGTGTATGTATTATATATATATAAAAAAAAAAAATCCTCATCTCACCCCTCGGGTGGTGTCCGTCCCCCATTCAGCTCGGGTCCTCTACCAGAGGCCAGGAAGCTTGAGGGTTCTGCGCAGTATCCTTGCTGTTCCCAGCACTGCACATTTCTGGACTGAGATGTCCGATGTTGTTCCCGGGATCTGTTGCAACCACTCATCTAGTTTGGAGGTCACTGCCCGAGTGCTCCGACCACCACAGGCACGACTGTCACCTTTACCTTCCAGGCTCTCTCCAGCTCCTCTCTGAGCCCTTGGTATTTCTCGAGTTTCTCGTGTTCCTTCTTTCTGATGTTTCCATCACTTGGGACCGCTTCATCCACTACAACGGCTTTCTTCTGCCCTTTATCAATGATCACGATATCCGGTTGGTTCGCCATTACCATCTTGTCAGTCTGGATCTGGAAGTCCCACAGGATCTTCGCTCGGTCATTCTCCACCACCTTGGGAGGTGTTTCCCATTTTGACCTTGGGGTTTCCAGTCCGTACTCGGCACAGATGTTTCGAGTGAACTATGCCAGCCACCTGGTTATGGCGTTCCATGTAGGCTTTCCCTGCCAGCATCTTACACCCTGCAGTTATGTGTTGGATCGTCTCAGGTGCCTCTTTGCACAACCTACACCTTGGGTCTTGTATGGTGTGGTATATCTGAGCCTCAATGGCTCTGGTGCTCAGGGCCTGCTCCTGAGCAGCCAGGATGAGTGCGTCTGTGCTGTCCTTCAGGCCAGCCCTCTCTAGCCACTGATAGGGCTTCTTGAGATCAGCCACTTCAGTCATGATCCGGTGGTACATCCCGTGTAGGGGCTTGTCCTCCCATGATGGTCCCTCTTCCAGCACCTCATCCTCTGTTCCCCATTGTCTGAGACATTCTCTGAGTACGTCATCCATTGGAGCCTTCTCCTTGATGTATTCATGGAGCTTGGATGTTTCATCCTGGACAGTGGCTCTCACACTCTCTAGTCCCCGGCCTCCTTCCTTTCGACTGCGTACAGTCTCAGGGTGCTGGATTTGGGATGGAACCCTCCATGCATGGTTAGGAGCTTCCGGGTCTTAACATCCGTGGTCTGAATCTCTTCCTTTGGCCACCTGATTACTCCTGCAGGGTATCTGATCACTGGCAGGGCATAGCTGTTTATTGCCGGGTCTTATTCTTGCCATTGAGCTGGCTTCTTAGGACTTGCCTCACCGCTGGAGTATTTGGCCGTGGCAGCTTTCCTTGTTGCCAGTTCGAGGTTGCCATTGGCTTGTGGTATACCGAGGTACATGTAGCTGTCCTCAATGTCTGCTATTGTTCCTTCAGGGAGTGAGACCCCTTCAGTGCGGACTACTATATATATATATATATATATATATATATATATATATATATATATATATATATATATATATATATATATATATATTCATTCATTCATCTTCCGAACCGCTTTATCCTCACTAGGGTCGCGGGGTGCTGAGCCTATCCCAGCTGTCTCCGGGCAGTAGGCGGGGACACCCTGAATCGGTTGCCAGCCAATCGCAGGGCACACAGAGACGAACAACCATCCACGCCCACACTCAT